>JAHLJY010000004.1:0-600000 GCA_025526955.1 Gorgonomyces haynaldii
GTCTGAATCCGATGCGGGGTGCACAGATGGGCTCCATCTGTCTGAAAGCATGCATATGTAGTAAAACTAGACACTGGTGTTATTGAAAAGGGTTTGTGTCAGATTGACCAAGTGATTGTGTTTGTGCCAGTTCTCCAGTGCTGCTTCTGATACATAACCTTCCAAAGAGTTGTAGTGATCTGTGACGTTGCGTTGTTCAGCTTCAAACTGTCGCACTTTTTCAAGACTGTAGCCGTTCTGGATGACATACCACTCTGGAATGGGCGGTGGATATTGTAGACCAGAGACGCTCCTCTTTTGCTTCTTGACGACAGTGCCGTTTCTTGATGGTGGTGCTGCAGGTTGCACGCTTGTGGGGAGCAATGTCTTGACGTTCTGCCAGAACCAGTCTGACGTTGTTGGTACCCCAGCATTTGGACATGTTTTGAGCACCAGATCACCATCAGATCGCTGGTAATTGTAGCAAAATGGTCCAGATGTGGTTTCCATCACTTGGGAGACCGGAATGTTCCATGGCACCAGTCTTGTGTTTGGAGAAGCAATGCCTCCATCGTATCTAAGTCTGTTTGTGGGACAGGAGGATTGCCATTGCCACCAGATTCTATCCACGTTTGCGTGGTGCAAAAAGAAGAGTGGATCGTTTGTCGAGTACATGGTGCCCATGTCTCCACAATTGGCTTGACCACCGACACCAGCATGAATGTTGCCGTGCGGTCCATCTTCTAATCTTTCTCTAAAATCGTCGTAGTTTCTAGATTGTGCCATCAAGGCAGCAACGTTCTCTGGTGCCCAAAACGTCGTCATTTCAAAACAGCGTCTCAAACAGCTTGGCTGTGCTCTCGTTGTAGGATACGATGTCTGCCATCCTGCTGCAACACCATCCATCACGCAATGACTTGCACCTTTGCCATTGCCACCAAAGTACTGTGGCTGCAAGACATCAGAGCTTGTTGGATGCTGAGAGTCGAGTGTCCAATCCCAAAACGGCAACAAAATCGTTGGGTCGATGGATTGCAATGCCTTCTCGTAGCCAAGAATAAAGTACCGATGCCATGGCAGGAACTCTGAGATGTTGTGTGCGACTTTGACATTGTCCCAGTGAATTTGAACAAACTGGTCGTAATTAATTTGAGCCATATTGGAAAGGTCTGGCGCCGGTGCTCGTTGCTTGAGCTTCTGGATGGCACGCATGTATTGCTGTTTCTTTGGTTCTGGCAGTGTTCGCCATGCTGGTCGAATCGCAGGGTTGTCGCAAGCTGCCAAGACGACGCCGAACAGCATGTTGCACAAAGTGTGTTCCCAAATCAATTCAAGTTGTTTCAGACCCAAATGAGTCAGAATGCACTCAATTCAGTTGCCAGTGTGTCAGATCAAGTACAGATTTACTCCAGATGACGAAGGTCGTCGTTTCATCTGCCCCATCACTGAAAGTTCAATAGCAGTGTTTGGTGGTGGGTTGTATTCTATGGATTCAAACATGCGTCCAGTAGTGCGCACAAATGCTCTATTGTCAATCAAGATACGTGGGAGAGACTGCAGAGTCTACTTGTGGTGTTCCTTGTAGCGTTGAGGATCCTGCAGAGTCTGGAAGAGGTGAATAGCGGTCCTTGAGTGGAGCGAGTGACAGATTGGTGATGGGAGTGACTCTTGGCTCGTCTCTTGCCAATGGCAGTTTCTTGTGTGTTGTGAGATCTTTGGCAAGCAGACGGACAGCGTCCAAGTAGAAATATGAGGCCATAAAGTGTGTTGACACAGACAGATAGCAGAATCGGAAGGCCAACGTCCTGTCTGTTGCGTTTGTGACATTCAAATAAGCATAAAAGTGGACAATTAATGCAGCTACAACAGCGATGGCATCCATCAGCATCACTGGCTTGACCCATTGTGGCAAGAGCATCGGGCGGGACTGTCGTCGCAGTCTAAGGGGTCTATCAGTGTATGTGTTCCAGTTCAAGACTACCTGGATATTGAGCCATGCTGCCAAGAGCTCGACACTGCAGACAATGAAAAACCACAGGCCGTGGAAGATGTGAAAGATGTTGTACGTTTGTTCGGTCTGCCATTGTGTCCACGTTGCTGGAAAGAATTGCATATATGTGATGTTGATTTCCAACCAAATAAAGTAAATCCAAAAGAAAGCCTTGACCCACATCATGTCCATGGACCGCAGTTTGGTCAGATTCACGACTTGCTTCAGACGCTCCAGGCCAAGGAGCAGCAGCCCCAGGAGTGCTGCCTGGTATGACATGAGCTGGATATAATACATGATACGGTATTGCACAAAGACATCTGGGTAGTTGTCAAAACGGTCGAGCTTTAGGGTCATAAAGGCATCAGGCAGCCGCAAAAACACTGTCAAATCGATCACCAGTCCAAGAACAACTCCCAACAAGATGACTGGATGCAAAGAAAGGATTTTGAAGTGGTAGTCTGATTTCTGCCCTTTCCACCTCAGAAACGACAGCCAGCATACATATGCCTGTGCAGAGACTATGAGAATGTTGAGGGACAACTGTACTGTGAAAGCACTCCAGTTCATTCGGAAAAAGAAACTGTCCGTTTTGGGGTTTTTCACACATCACGTGTGCGGCTTGCAAATCTCTGTGCTATCTGAATCTCACGGATTTCTGCCACAAGGATATTCTGTTGAATGGCTATGATCGTATCTACTCGGCCAGCGATCTTGCACTGTCTTTATTCACAAATCACATTTCAGACTACAGCATGGCTATGGCTGCTCGAATAGTCTGAATCCACAACACCATCTGGTTGCCGTCTTCACAGCGCATGTGAATGTTGGTGCCAGATGGCAGTCTGATATCAAGCGCATGTTTCTTCTTGGATTCCAATTCCTGAACAATGGTGTCTTTGCCGATGATGAATGCCTGTGACAGCTTTTCAAATCGCTTTCATCAATTTCAGTACCTCTTCCTTGTTTTCTGAAAGATCAAATGTAGATGATGACTTGTTTTCTATCAGCATGTTCATAGATCCCCACTTGCTCATGTCAAGCTTCTTTTTCTTCTGTTCAGTCTTGTACAATGACAGCTGGATGCCATTCAATACCACCCAGTGTGAGATCCAATCTCCCTTTTCTCCTTTGATTACAATTCTCGTCAACATGACTGCCTGCAAGACAATTTTACGTGGCAACTGAACGGCAATCGGTGACAGTTGATCAAATGACTTTCGGTGTACATGATAGACTGGAGATATCTGTATGGGAGTAGGTTCTTCAATGTTCACTTCAATGTCACCCAAGAGATCTGCTGCAGAGTGTCTCAATGCACTGTTTTCTTTCTTCAATGGTCTTAGTTTCGGTGATGACGGCTGCTTCAATTTGACAATAGCTGCTGATGTGGATCTGTGGTGTTTGACGCGTGATGTTGGGGTATCCGTTGATGGTTCAGGAGGAAGGACTGGAAATGTGCTTTCCATAGCTGATTGTGGTGCTCTTTGGTCATCTTGAGACATGTTGCCAAACAAAGCTGGATTCAATGCTGGTCGCTGTTTTGGTCGTCTTCCGTTCAAAGACACTGCCTTGTCCTGTGACAGCACTCGCAGTCCAATTGTCCGAGGTGGAATGGTATCAGCATCTCTCTCTTTGCGATCGCGTTTCAAGAAACTCAGATTGGTTGCAATTTGCGTTGCCAGCAAGTCAATTCTGGGAATGTTCCATCCCTTGTCCGGTTCTCCATTGCCTCCCTTTTCTTCAATCTCGTACGATTTTCTGTATTGCTCTTGCTGCTTGGTATCGAATTGCTCTGGTGTGATTTGACTGAATATTCTAGAGACCAGCTCTTCGTTGAGTTTGAATGGATATTGGCATGCTTGTTGCATTTGTTGTAGCTCATCAAGCATCTGAGACAACTGTCTTCAAATCTTGTACCTGCTCCTCGCGTTCTTTGGCTTGCTGCATCTTCTCTGGATTTCGAGACTCTGTCTTGAGCATGTCACTCAGGAACAAGAGATCTGTCAAGTGTGTTCCCAGATACGGCACAAATGGTGCTGCAGCTGAAATCAACAGCTGACGGTATGCCTGAAAGTTGTTTTCCGGATCTGCTATCTCAGCAAGCTTATCAAACGTCTCTCGCTCTCTCGAACCAAGCATTCCCCACGTCTTCTCCAATCGAAAGACAGGAGTCGATTGCAGTCCAGCAATCACTGCTCGTAAGCCATCAAAGTTGTTGCATCGTCTGAGCTGCTTTCTTTAGCTTCAAAACCTCTGCCAGTTTGATCAAATGAACAAGCATCAAAAACCTGCGTTTGATTTTCTTGCTGTTGAGTATCTGGTCTGCCACCCACAAAGCAGTTGTGTTAAATTGCTGTGCGACTTGCAAGATATGTGGTGCCCGTGACTCTCGCTCGTTGCCAACCCAGCCAATGGTCTCTAATTCTTTGCGAGGGATGCTTCTGAACAGCTTGGCGTTGAGAAGCGTCATTTGGCGCTACCATCAATTGGGGTACTGCCAATTCCAAAGGACTGAACGCGAGAATGTCGAAATTATCCACTACCTCTATCGGTTCCAAGACTTCCTGTGCTCTGGGGGTGTATACTTTTTGCTACCATCAAACAAGAGACATTTTCAAACGAATTGGAGCGTTTGACACCTTTTAGTCTTTGCTTCAACAGCAACGATAGTTCACCGTCAATGAGCATGCTATCTGTTGGTCTCGGCTGGGAGACACTCCTCTCTCGTGTTTCCTTCAGGTGATGCATTTGGCTCATCTCGGAAACGTCATCAACACTAAGCAACCAATTTGAAAAAAGTCTCTATTGCCATTTTGATACAAGATTAGACTGCCGATGGAATGGGGCTGGCAGCTACAGCAGGTTGGCCGTTTCCAACTGGCGCAAAGTTTGGAAGGGTTGGAATCTCGGTGATTGCTGGCTGAGAGGCTGGAAGCGTATCACAGAATGGCAACTGCTCAATTGGGATAATGGGTTTGACCTTGATGAGCTTGCATTTGAACTTTTTGTTGGTTGGGATTGTTCCTGGAGCAGCAGGTGGTTGCTGTGGTGCTGGTTGCTGAGATCCCTGCTGTCCAGTGGTGGGTTGTGGCTGAGTTGAAGTTGTTGGTTCAGGCTGGGTAGGCTGCGTGTTGGATGGCACTCCAGCAGAGCTCTGTGTTTGAGAGGGGACTTCACCAGTCTGTGAAGGAGGAGGCGCACCCTCTTGGCTGGTTGGAAGAGGTTCACTTGGAACGGGAGCACCTTCTGTCTGAACACCAGTTGATTCTGGACCTGGCTGACCAGCTGTGGGAGCAGCACCAGTCTGCTCTGGAGCTGCAGATGTTGCAGCAGTCTGTTCTGCTGGGGCACTTGCTGTGGCAGTGGCGTCAGTCACTGGTGGAGGAGTGACTGTGACTGGCTTGATCGAACCAAAAATCTCTGGTAGACCGTTAGGCAATAGCTGCGCAGCGATAACAGAATATAATACGAAGTGCATTGGAAAGAATTCAGAGGCGGCAAAGGCTCAATGGCTTGGGGGCGTGCCGCGTTTCAGGTGAAGCCCAAGGGTGATTCAATCGTGACCGCTCTTGCCCCGATATGCTTCTTCTGGCCTCGCTGTCACTAGTATCTGCACAGTGCACCAATCCTGAGATCAGACCCTCATGGCGTTCGTTGACTGACAAACAGAAGCACACCTTCCTGGACACCGTCAACAAACTCAAACAACGGCCTCTCAGCACAAACCAAGTCGATATGGCCACTTGGTCTTACGACAACTTTGTTCATGTCCATTGGGACAATGTTGCCATAGCCCATGGTGTCCCAGCGTTTTTGGCATGGCATCGCTATTTCATCTCTGGTTTCGAAAAGGCGTTGAAGTCCATTGAACCCTCTGTATCTCTTCCCTTCTGGGACTGGACCTTGGACAGCCAGAATCCAGCACAAGCAGACATCTTCCTGCCACAGTATCTCGGTGGCAATGGGAAACTCCCAAACATGTGTGTGACTGACGGTATAGCTGCCAACTGGACCATCAACTATCCAACCGCCCCTACTCGTCCCGGACCTGCCTGTCTCAAGCGATGCTTCTCTTTCACTGGTCTGTACTCTCCAGAAGCAGTTGCAGCAACACTCGTTGGCAGTGCCGATTACAACAACTTGCGCAACAACATTGAATCTGGTGGCCATGGTGCTGTGCATCTGCAGGTCGGCGGCAACAACAACTGTGGCGATATGGGAACCATGTACTCTACAAATGATCCACTCTTCTTCCTGCATCACGCCATGGTCGACAGAATCTGGTGGCGATGGCAGCAAACGTGTCCCTCTTTTGCTACTTTGTATTCTGAACCAACAGCTGTTTTACAGCCATGGGGAGTGCAAGCTGTTTCGATGCTCTCTACCATCAACAACGGTCTTTGCTACAACTATGGCAGCTCTCCTAGCGACTTGCCATTGAATCTCGCTTGTCCAAACGGTCCAACAACACCACTCATCAACAACACCAATGCTGCAAACTGGTACAACAACAGAGTACAAGGTCTCTTGAACGTCCCAGTCTCGTCAACAAATGCATCTCGTGCCACTGTCAAGAGAGCAGTCTTGAGCTACGACATCCTCTCCAATCTGGAGCTCTTGAAGAACGAAACCTTTACAAACACACTCACAAAAGACCAAAAGCTCGTCAAGATCGCTTATCCAGCCGAAACACCAGACGAATGGATCAAAATGAACAACTTGGATCCAGAAAAAGTCAAATTGCACGATCTTGCAGTCAGAAAAGCGATTGATCTTTACAACAGCAAGCAGGGCTATGTTTCGCAAGCAGCACTTGTCAATTGGCACAAACACAATCCACTTGGCAAAATCAAGTTCAACTAGACAATAAACCGCTTGATCAGTGATTTTGTAATGTCAAAGTACTTTTGACTCACACCTTGTGGCTTTTGAGGCAGCGTGTAGTCCCAATCTTGACCGCGAATGCCATCTCGACTGTTTCCCAACTGAATTTCATAAGCTGGACTCTGTTTTAGATTGTAATGCTGAGCAATCATGTCGTATGCTTTGACAAGTGTGAGATATCCCATTTCCTTGTTTGTCAATTGTGCTTGGATGGAAACAAGTGGTTGATATATGGGATCAAGCATCCATTTGCACTCTTCTGGTAACACCTATGATGAAAAAGAGCACCATGGCTGCTGTGACTGGGCCTGGCAATGGCAGTGCATCGGATATAGGCACATTCAGTGGCATCTGCAGGTGCTCTAGGACTTTTTCGTATGGCAGGACTGCAGATGTTCGGTCTTTGCAAAACGCAATAATTTCACCTGGATCTGGTGCTGTTTGGAACGGATACGTGAAATAGTAATCTGGACAGACACCAGTCAGATTTAGCTTCAAGATCCAGAGAACGCACTTGAGGTAGTAAAAAGTCTTGTGCTGTTCTGGTGGTCGTTTGACGTGTGATGGGACTTCTTTGACCATTGGCATAAACACATTGTCATCGACTTCATATTCTGGCTCACTGGCTGACTCGTATTCTGATTCATATTCTGATTCATCAGATTCCACTTTTGTAGGACCGTAGGAGCGATAGCCGTGAAAGACAGATTCCAAAACATGCAAATCCAGCTGTTCACCGTCTACCAAGTATCTGTCTGGCATCTTTTTAGCGGCTGATTTGTATCGATGCCAGAGTGTATCACAGGAAGCGAATCTGGTCTTTGGCAAGTAATCGTTGCCCAAGAATCCCATCAGACAGCAGAAATCAATCGCTGTTCTGAGTGGATCTCGGTTCTTGTCAACCAGAGATTGTCTAAACTGGTCAATGGAAAAGTAGGCGTCTTGCTGGCTCAAGTAAACAGTCAGATTTGGCTTATTGGTAGCAACAAGTTGACAGACAAGATCGCTGTCGTCAGAAACAATGAGACAGGGTTCATGCAAGTCATAGAGATGCTGGATGATCTTGGCTTCTCCCTCTCCTGGTCGTCCTGGACCATCAATCACGACTTTGGCGCGCATCTTGACAGCACGATAGCATGCATAGTACTCCAAGTCTTCTTGCAACTGACGCATCAAGCGAGTGCCAGGTGTGAGCTCTCGAGCATCAAAATGAGCACTTTTTGACTTTAAGCGTCTCTTGCGCTGTGTTTGCAGTTTGGCAACAGGTGAACTCCCATCCACAGCTATAAAGATAGACTTTTGCTCCAGTTGGTCTAATGCTCTGTACACTCGTTTGATGATATTCGATCGCTTCTGTTTGTAGCTCGCTCTGTGTAGGAGAGAGTTCAAGTCAACTAGTACATGCTGTGTCTGTGGTTTTTTGACAAAGCAGTTGGGGTATTTCTTGAGAAACTTGAAAAAGTGCTGCACTCCCATCACGGAAAGTGCTCGCGCCAACCAGAGACATTGAGTGAGGCCATTCTAAGGATTGATGAGTGAAATCGCTGCGAATTCTTTCCCAGGAATGCAACTTGAAAAATTTCAAGTCGCAAAGGTCTTCAAAGACAACACAAGACACATTACTTCACTTGACTACTCAGACAATGGAGACCTGCTAGTCACTTGTTCAGAGGATGAGTCGATCAGGATCTACAACTGCTTGTCTGGCAAACTCCAAAACACAATTTACAGCAAAAAGTATGGATGTGGGTTAACAAGATTCACTCACTCTGACACAACACTCTTGTATTCTTCGACAAAGCAGGACGACGGCATCAGGTACATGTCGCTGCATGACAATCGCTATTTGCGATATTTCATCGGTCACAAAGCAAAAGTAGTGGGTTTAGAGATCAATCCTGCAAACGACATGTTTGTCTCGTGCGATTCACAAACTGTCAGACTTTGGGATCTCGGATCTCCAAAGGGAGTGGTATCTATAGTAACGCAAGGGCATTATCAAGCAGTTTGGTGCCTCCTGTGTTGCATTTGACCAAGCAGGATTGGTTTTTGCTGTTGGTGTCAACTCATCTCAACTCTTGCTCTACGCTGTCGGCAAATACCAAGACGGCCCCTTTAAGAAGTTTACCATTCTGGATCCTACACAGCGACTGTCAGAGTGGACAAAGCTCGAGTTTTCAAACGATGGCAAATTCATTCTCATCTCGACAAAAGGACCACACTATCTCGTAGACGCTTTTACTGGTACTTTTTTTCACAGCAGGCAATGTCAAATGTCGCTTCCAAGGACACCAGAACCAACAGATGATGCCATTGGAAGCATGTCTCTCTCCAGATGGATTGCACTGTGTCTCTGGATCACAAGATGGTACTGTACACATATACAGAACCTCAGACGGCAAGCTCTTGAACCCAGTCCAGTGGCATCATGATCCAGTCAAAGTCGTCAAAGTGAATCCACAATACCAGATGATGGCATCTGCAGACTCTAATCTTGCCTTTTGGATTCCACCCCTATAAACTTTGCCAATTTGATGTTTTCTCTAGATTTAGACGGACTCGAACAATTCCAGCAATTGCAGCCAGTCTCTCTAAAACCACATTTGCAAGCATCAGAATTTCTGTCCAGAGTCAGAGAAATGTCTCTTGCTTTGAATTGCAACCATTTGGTGGATATTGGATGTGGAGAAGGCAAACTCACTCTGCAACTGTCTGGATATGTAGTGGGAGTGGATTCAGACCAATGGAACATTCTACAAGCAGAGAGAAGCAACACTCTTGAAAATACGCATTTTGTTCAAGCGTTCTTGCAGACTTTTGACTTGGATTCCATGATTCTCAAGCTACAACAGCAGTTTGACCTCAACAGTGATAGATGGATGGTGGTGTGTCACAAGGCGTGTGGTGAATTGTCGTTGAATGTCTCAAGAGCGTTTCAAAAGTCTCGATTGTGTGTGGGGATGGTGAATCTAGGATGTTGTTATCATTTGTGTCTTACCGGGCTCGGTGGTCTCCAAAGACACGTTCTTGAGTCAGAACAGGACTGGACTCTGGATGGGATCAAGTCCATTCTCAGTCAGCCACTCTTGAGTGGACAAGATCTACAACGCAAGTGGAACATTGCTCTCTTGAAGCATTTGATTGACAGCCTCAAACTGCAAGTGCATCTGGAATCTAATCTCCTATCTGGACATGCTAGTGTATTTTACAGCAACACTGGATTCACTGCATTGGAACAGCTGCCTTTGATGCATCCAGTCAAGTTCATCAACCAGGCTTTGCCACATCTTGGCATTTCTGAACCCATCAGTGAGGGAACCATTCTGGGACATTATCAGTGGTATTCTGGTTTGTATGAGACATTCGTCAAGCTGTACGACTATAGATTGAGCAAGAAACAAGAATGGGAGTATTGGATGACCCAAGAACGACTCAAGATCTGTGGAGGATCGATAGAACAGATGGATGATGGATTCTGCATTATTGCATACAAGTGACTTCATTTCCACTCTTGGATCCGCCTACGCTCTTCTTCTACTGGATCGATATCTGAATCTTGATCGTCTGAACTGCCCAGATCCCATCGCTTCCAGTTTGGTGATGCATTCATCTTTTGTGTCAGCTGTGGTGCTGACTTTTGCAATGCCAATCCTTTTGCCTTTGTCTCGACGGACAGTGGCAGTGACGACATGACTGGCGGCATGGGTGGTATTTCTTTGCGAGCACTGTCTGTTGTCAAGATCTGTACCATGTGATTGTCTCTTTTTGTACAGGCTTGATGTCAGATTGTGCAGACTTGTCGACATTTTGCGAATCTGGCTCTTGAGCCGCTCCTGATGTCAATCTAGATACCATCACACCCACCGCTTCATACACGTCTTGGTCTGATACCAACACTTTGCGAAAGTGCTGAATGGGGTCAGTTTCTAAAAGCCACTCTTGGCGCTGTAAATCTGTGAGATCGCCAGTGGTCCATGGATGATGCTGATATAAAGCAGTGTACCCTGATTTGGTAGAGAGTGAATCTCTTGATGGGATCCTTTTCCATCATTCCTAGCAACAGATTCTTCAACTGGTCGTCAATGGGAGATGGAAACAGGACTGGTTGCTTTGAAATCATTTGAAAGAGCTCAAACTCTGTCTCTGCCATGAATGGAACACATCCAAACACGAGACAATAGAGTGTCACCCCCATGGCCCAGATGTCTATTGGAGCACCTTTGGGTGGTACATACTCTGATTCAAACGCAGCTGACTGATCCTGTTCATGTTCCAGCTCTGGATCTGAAGGCGAACACAGTTCAGGTGCAAAGAATGCAGGTGATCCAGCAGTCTTTTGCAAATCCATTTCATCTGTTGGCTCATGCTCTGAATCCAAGTCAGAATCTTCAATTTCGTACTCCAAATTCTCGGTTGGTTTGTGGTATCTTGGCCTTCCAACAAAGACAGACACACCAAAGTCTGATATCTTTACACGTTTGTCCAATGTCTTCAATAAATTGGCTGGTTTGATGTCTCTGTGCACGATGCCTTGGCAGTGCAGGTATTGGATGCCATTCACGAGGTCTCTAAAGATTCTCCTAGACTCTTCTAGTGACAAGAGTGGTCCAAACTCTGACTGCCAGCGAATTTCACCTCCCTGGAGACATTCCAAGACTAAAATCAACATCAACACCCATGTAGATCTTGTCGCTTTGTGGGTCGTCAATGACTTCTTTCAATCCAACCACATGTGGATGGCTGCACTTTTTGAGAATAGCGATTTCCTTGTAGATTTTGACAAGCTGTGGGTTTGACTGACCGTCGCCTTTTTGGAGTGCGAGACGGTGTGCCTGTGAGAGTTTGGACTGAAACCGCCTCTTTGAGTTCTTTTCGACAATCTTGATGGCCCATTGTTCATCCGTCTGTGTATCGACGACCAATTTGACTTTACCATGAACGCCTCTTCCCAATTCCTTGATGATCATGTACTGGTTGATCATCTTGTTGCCAGACGGATGCAGGTCCTTTCGAATTGTCCTAGTTTCCTTGACGCCCTCTGACAATCGCCGCTGGAACTTTTGTTCAATCACTGGTGATGAGACTGCTGATTTCGATTTGAATAGTGGTGGTTTCTGTCGAGTGATGTCCATCGCCTCTGACTTGAGTGTGTCCTGCGACGGTTTTCGGAAGAATGACATCCAGCAAAGCGCGCAACCAGCGCTGCACTTTTATTTTTTTTGCAATGGTTTGTGAGCGCTGTTCGCTGGAAGCTTTCAAGAAAAGGAAGCCATACATTGCAGAACTCTTACTCAGAACCTGTGACCATGAAAAGGACCAATCTGTGCTTGGACAACTTGCGTCCATCACTGGCAGAAAGTTTCAAGTGAATCCGAATGAAAAAGACAACATCAAGGACTATTTGAATTGCTCATTGACAAGTGCATCCTCTATCATTCCTTTGCTTGCTCATCCAGACAATGAAACCAGATTCTGTGCACACGCTTTGATTTCAGACCATTTTGAACTCTCTGACAGCGAGCGACTGGACTTGAAAGTCAAGTATCAAGTAGGAGACTTTCAATGGCAGGATCTTGTTGAGAAACAGAACCAGATTCAATCTTATTTCGACACAGAGACAGAGCAAGCAGATTTGGAGTTGCATCATACGGTGGCTGTTGGATCTGTCTTGATCAAAAGGCTTGGACCGTCTGTGTTGGACAATACACTCATTACAACGCCATTTGAGGGAGCCATGGACAAGATTGGACTTGCTATCGATCTCAAAATGCCTGTGCTCGTACAGGGACCACCTGGTAGTGGTAAAACTACCCTTTTGGAGCACTGTGCCAATCGTGTGGGAGCCAGTACTTGATTTAAGACTAGAATTGATCAAAATTCACTTGGGAGACCAAACAGATGCTAAATTATTGCTCGGTACTTATGTCTCCACCAACCAGCCTGGCTTGTTCCAATGGCAAGACGGACTTTTGACACGCGCTGTCTTGGAAGGCGATTGGTTGCTGGTAGAAGACATTGACATGGCGCCAGCAGACGTGCTTGCTGTGTTTGTGCCTCTCTTGGAAACAAGAACACTCTTTATCGCCAGCCGTGGACAGCGATTGCAGGCACACGAGAATTTCATGATCTTTTCAACCACGACTGCACAAGCAGAGTCTCTCGGTGGCAATCTCTGGACAAGAGCGGTATTAGAAGCACCAGATCAAGAACAGACAGAAAAGATCATGAAACACAGATTCCCACAACTCGAGAACGTGTCTGGTCTCTTGTTTTCCGTCTTTTGTGACCTGAAGCAAAAAATGATTGACGCAAGAGTCTCTCGACCATTGTCGTTGCGTGATTTGTTCAAGTGGTGTCAACGCGTATCAAAGATCCAAAAAGATGAGCAGCACGCACTTGAAGATGCCTTTCAGCATGGCTGTGACCTCTTTCTGGCTCTTGTGCCAAAGTATGAACTGAGACGTCAGCTTGTGCTGGACTTTGGAGTGCAATTGGGTCTGACTGAGCATCGCATTGACTTTTTGACCATTGGTTATCGACCACAGTACGAAAGAAGTGGCAACAAACTGGTTCTTGGCAAATGCCAACTGGAAACCAGTGCTGTCGAGAAACCATCTCAGTTTGCGTCTACTGGTCCATCTCTACGACTCTTGGAGCAGATTGCCATCTCCATTGAGAATCACGAACCGCTATTGCTTGTGGGTGAGACAGGAACAGGCAAAACAACAACTGTCCAACGTTTGGCTGGGATCTTGGGCAAAAAGCTTGTGGTCATGAACATGTCACAGCAATCAGACTCTACAGATCTTTTAGGTGGATTCAAACCAATTGATCAGATCCAGTACGTCATTCCAGTCAAACAGACTTTTGATACACTCTTCCAAAAGACATTTCCATCCAAATCCAACCAGGCTTTTACTGATACCGTCAACAAGGCATTTATCAAAAAGAAGTGGAACCATTTGTTGACTGGATTCAACAATGCCATCAAAATGGCCAACAAGATCATGAAATCAAGTGAACCCAATCCAACCAAGAAGCGCAAGCTGGATCCATCGTTGCTTGTAGAATGGGACAACTTTGCGATTCAAGCGAAACAGTTGGAACAGCAATTGGAGCAAATGGGATCCAACATGCTCTTTTCCTTTGTTCAAGGAGCACTTGTCAAAGCCATGGAACAGGGAGATTGGATTTTGTTGGACGAAATCAACCTAGCGACACCAGAGACATTGGAAACATTGTCTTCTCTCTTGCAGGATCCAAAAGGCTCTCTTTTGTTGCTTGAAAGAGGCGATACAAATCAGATCAAGAGACATCCAGATTTCAGACTGTTTGGTTGCATGAATCCAGCAAACGATGCCGGAAAGAGAGATCTTGCCATTTCCCTGAGATCTCGATTCACTGAATTATGGGTAGATGCACCAGATCGTGAATTATCTGATCTCTTATTGATTATTTCGACTTATCTTGGTACACTGGTGCCGCCTGGACCGCAGGGTGATCAGTTCTTGAACAGCATCGCACAGTTCTACCAATCTGCCAAGAAACTGTCTCAGGAAGGAAGATTGTTTGATGGAGCCAATCAGAGACAACACATTTCTATGCGAACACTCACCAGAGCACTCGTGTGCACTGCTACCAACGCATCTACCTATGGACTTGTCAGATCTCTGTACGAAGGACTTTATATGACATTCATGACCAGTCTCAACCAGGACTCGTTTGATAGACTGATGCCTGTCTTGGCAGATACCATTCTCAAAGACATCAAGCAACCTACCAAGTTTGTCAAACAGATTCCAAGACAAAACAACGACAATCAGGTGCTCGTGGATTGCTATTGGCTTGAAAAGGGACCTATCGAACCAGAAGAGTCTACATCCTTTATTCTGACACCGTTTGTTGAACGAAATCTCAACAATGTCGCTCGTGCTTGTTTGTCTAGTCTCCCCATTTTGATCCAGGGACCGACATCTGCTGGTAAGACATCTATTATCGAATACCTTGCGAAACGTACCGGACACAGATTCATTCGTATCAACAACCATGAACACACTGACCTGCAAGAGTACTTGGGAGGCTACATTTCAAACGAACAAGGGCATCTCGTGTTCCAAGAAGTACTGATGTTGACGCTAGGGTATTCTAGTCCAAGCCTTGAAGCAAGGACACTGGATTGTACTTGATGAACTCAATCTGGCACCATCTGACGTGTTGGAATCTTTGAACAGACTCTTGGATGACAACAGAGAACTATTTATTCCAGAAACACAGCAAACTGTGAAACCACACAAAGACTTTAGACTCTTTGCCACTCAGAACCCACCTGGTTTGTATGGTGGCAGAAAGCAACTCTCGAGAGCGTTTAGAAACAGATTTTTGGAGTTGCACTTTACAGATATCCCACAATCAGAACTTGAAACGATTCTGGAAAAGCGGTGTTTGATCGCACCTTCGTATTGCAAAGCGCTGGTCAAAGTTTACAACCAATTGGCACAGAGAAGAGACCAGCTCAAGATCTTTTCAGGAAAGGACTCGTTTGTCACGCTTCGAGACTTGTTCCGATGGGCCATGCGCAAAGCTGATTCATACACACAGCTGGGAAGAGATGGATACATGATCCTTGGTGAAAAGTGCAGAATGCAAGAAGAGAGGGAAATGATCATGCAAGTGATTGAAAAGGAGCTGCGAGTCAAGTTGGACATGGATAATTGGTATCTCGAGACGTTTCAGTCTGTGATGAAGACCATTGGATCGACTGTTGAATCGTTCAACATGAACATTGTCTGGACCTTTGCCATGCAACGCTTGTTTGTGATTGTGTGGAAAGCAGTCGAGTTTGGAGAGCCATTGTTGCTTGTGGGAGAAACTGGATGTGGCAAGACAACAGTCATTCAAGTCATCAGTCAGCTCCTGTCTAGAAAGCTGCACATTGTGAATGCACACCAAAACTCTGAAGTTTCTGACTTTGTGGGTTCACAGAGACCATTCAGACAGCGTGAACAAGTGCAAGAGCAACTCAAGAAGCGATTGCATGATCTTGGACAGCCATGTGAAGATCTGAAGCAGATTGAAGCGTATTTGCACAACAATCCAGACCCAGAACTCACAAAGATGCTGCGGCAATCCAAAGCACTGTTTGAATGGCATGATGGACCACTGGTGCAAGCCTTGGTAGATGGTGACTTGTTCCTGTTGGATGAAATCTCTCTTGCGGATGATTCTGTCTTGGAAAGACTCAACTCTGTCCTTGAGCCACAAAAGCTATTGGTCTTGGTTGAAAAGAACAGCGCACAAGTACAAGAGATCACCGGACATGCTAATTTCCACTTTTTTGCGACCATGAATCCAGGTGGTGACTACGGCAAGAAGGAACTCTCTCCAGCCCTGAGAAACAGATTCACAGAAGTGTGGGTGCCATCTGTGAGTGATCGTGATGATCTCTTGATGATCATGTCATCTAGAATGTCCTTTGAAACCTCTCAGTTTTGGGCTTCTCGTGTCTTAGACTTTTTGGAGTGGTTTGCGCAAGAGTTGAAGAGACCACTGGAATCCATTGCTTCTTTGAGAGATATTCTGTCGTGGAGTGATTTCATTGCCAAGATGCAACTCTCGAAACCTGTGTCGTTCTATCACGGTGGTCTCTTGGTGGTAGTGGATGGACTGGGTGTCAATCCGTTGTATGGACTCGTTGGGGATACCAAGCACTTGCGAGAAAAGTGTGTTCAGAAGCTGCTGGAACTTGGCGGTTCAGAAGACGCTCTACCGTCAACAGATGGATTCTCGCTCGGACCATTTTCGATTCCATTTGGACAGGAACCAACCAAAACAATGCAGTTTGCACTCCAAGCCCAAACAACTAATATGAACTGCATGCGTGTGTTGCGTGCATTGCAACTGAAGAAGCCAGTGTTGTTGGAAGGCAGTCCAGGTGTTGGCAAGACATCTTTGATCGTTTCTTTGAGCAAAATGACCCGACACAGAATTGTACGAATCAATCTCTCCGAGCAAACTGACTTGATGGATCTGTTTGGATCTGATTTGCCAGTGGAAGGCGGTGAAGCTGGTTCATTTGAATGGAGAGATGGACCATTCTTGGAAGCCATGAAATCTGGTGCTTGGGTGTTGTTGGATGAGCTGAATCTGGCCTCCCAACAAGTGTTGGAAGGCTTGAACGCTTGCTTGGATCACCGAGCAACTGTGTATGTCCCAGAACTGGATCGAGAATTCCCAAGTCATCCTGAATTCCGTGTCTTTGCTTGTCAGAATCCACAGCATCAAGGTGGTGGCAGAAAGGGTCTTCCCAAATCATTTGTCAACAGATTTGCACAAGTATATGTCGATGCATTGCAGTTGGACGATCTTGTTTTTATTTGCCAATCACTGTATCCACAGTATCAGGACTTGGCAGAAAGGATGATCCAATTCAATGAGCATGTGAGAGAGGAAATCATGGTGTCTAAATCATTTGGATTCCAAGGTGCTCCATGGGAGTTCAATCTGCGTGATGTCCTGCGATGGATGCAGCTCTTGCACGCAAACAATTCCAACGATCCAACACAATTCTTCCAGATGCTTTACGTGCAGAGAATGAGAAACAAAGAAGATAGAGTGCATGTCCAAAGACTGTTGTCTAGATGGTTTGAATCCAAGTATCAGCCACCGACAAAGTTTGAAATGACACCAGAGACATTCACGATTGGCAATGCGCAACTCAAGAGACTTGGATCGGTGGATCGTTTGTATGATTTGGAGATTCTGCCATCGAAACTGTCGCTTTTGGAATCTCTTGTCCATTGTATCAACACACGAACCATGGCACTTTTGGTTGGACCACCATCGAGTGGCAAGTCTTCGCTCATCAGACTCTTGTCTTCCATCCGTGGATCCAAACTCGTTGAGTTCAGCATGAATCCATCGATTGATGCTCTAGAGTTGCTGGGTGGATTTGAGCAAGTTGATCTCAACAGACAGTTTTATGCCATCGTGGAAGACTTTGAACTGAAATCAAGACAGCTGGTGAAGGAACTGTTGAAGACGTCTTTGGAAGAAGCCCAGAAAGTGTATGACCAGAGCTTGAGACTGTCCAAGTTGCGATTGGAAGATGGATTGCAGCCTTTGAAAGATTATTTTGATTTCCTGAGGCAGTATCTTGAATTCGATGCATCAGCACTTGGACATTTGCAGCAGTTGATGGACAAGGGAGTGCAAGGCCAGTTTGAATGGATGGATTCCATCTTGATCGAAGCACTCGAAAAGGGACACTGGATCGCTTTGGATAATTGCAACTTGTGTTCTGCATCTGTTTTGGACAGACTGAACTCTCTCCTCGAGTTTGATGGTTTCCTGAGCATCAACGAGCGTGGATTGGTGGATGGGCAAGTCAAGACGATCAAACCACATCCAAACTTTAGAATCTTCATGTTGATGGATCCAAGACACGGTGAAGTCTCTCGTGCCATGAGAAACAGATCGATTGAGCTGTTTGTAGACTTGGAATGGAACAAGATGGATTGCATCAGAATCTATACTGCTTTGGGTCTTCCTGGAGATGCATACAAGCTCTTTGATGGCATCGAGACTGGAAAGGCACAGTTTCTGTTTGAACAGATGGTGCGTGGAAAACAAGTTCAGCTGAAGCGATCTTTGGCAACATCAAGTCCAGATGCAGTCTCTGGTCGATTGTGGATCACAGATTCCAAGCAAGCGTCTCTTTTGATCCAAGCAAGCGTGTTGATTCACCAGTTGATGGACCAAGATCCTGTCATGGTCTCTACTGACACTGTGGAGCATGTCTTGGAAGAGTCTTTGTTGTCGTTCTTGTGTGCTAATATTTCTGAGCGACTGCAGTTCTTGAAGCAGCTGGAGCCCACTGCTTTGGAGATGCACAAGCCATTCTTGCACCAATGGATCCAATCTCTTGAGAACACAACAGAACATCCAGATAGAATCCTGCAAGCCAGACATTGGATGCTCATTCAACATCAGAACCAGATCTTGCAAGAAACCAAGACACTGAAGCGAAACCAAATGACGATGGCACATCAAGTGTGTGCGTTGCAACTGTCTAGACTCAACAAGACACAGCTCGTGCATCCATCGTTGCAGTTTGTGTTTGAGTTGTATCAAGCGTTCCAGCAACTCATGGACAGTCATCAAGCAACACGATCCATGCTCCAATGGCTCACGAATATGTGGCGCTGTCTCTTGGAATCCAATATGGGTGTGTTCTTGTACTGTTTGGAGACACTCTTGAAAATCTCTCCACGATCCAATTTCTACAACACACTCTTGAAGATGAGTCATGTTCTGGATCTAGAATCACTCTTGCAATCCAACCAACTGTGGAAACGTGATTTTGTCTCGACACTGCATTCGTTGGATCTGTTTGAGTTGTACCAGCAGATTCAGTCTCTTGATCAGCAGACGTTGTTGATTCACAGCAAGACAAGAGGTATAGCTACTGATTCTAGATTGGTATCTGCAATCCTGTGCATGGAAGACCATTTTGATGGAAGGTGCATCAACAGTCTTTTACCTGGATTCACACAAGGACCAGCAACTGTTGGAGACACTGAAAGCAACAATCTCAAAGCTGGAACTCGAAGGCATCGAGTCTGAATCGCTCTTGTTGGTGGATCAGTTGCAAACTAGACAGGCACAGATTGCATTGTATCCAGTGTATGATTGGATGGTTCTCAAAAGAATGCAAGACATTCTGCAAGGTTCACAAGCAAAACTAGAGTATGTGGAGCAATCGTCGTTGAATGCACTCGTTCTGGAACCATTTAACCGAGCACGTTGGCAATCACAGCAAAAGACACTCGAAATGGAACTTGGATTTCATCGTGGACTGTGGAGCAGTTTGTACCATCACAAGCCAGACCAAAGAATCTTTGATGGACAGCTGCTGGAGATCTTGGAAGAGGACATTCCACTTGAAAAGACAATGAGAATCACTGGACCATTGTCACATGTATTATTTTCATTGCTGTACAGATCTTGACTGTAGACGTATTCAAGTGCCTTGCTATTCTTTTGAATCCAAACACCAATCGCTTCAAAAGCTGTTGCCGCTCTTGGATCAACCATTGGAGTGGCCGTTGCTTGAGATTGAGTCGAGTCTTGATCACGTTCAAGGCTTGGATTTGACTCCAATCAAGCATCAGAGTGGTGGATGGCAGTGGATTCAACTTGGAATCACATTTTTGGACCATTATGTGCCTTCTGTCTGTTGGGATCCAGTCTCTGGCAAGCAAGCACAGCTGCAACATTTGGAACGAGAGCTTCAAGGCTTGAGAGACCATCTGATTGTCACACAGGAACAGCAGTATCTCTACAGTGGCACGATGGACTCCTTGGAATCCAAAACAATTCAGGATCAAATCACACAAAAGGAGCAAGAGATTCAAGACTTGAGAAAATATGTCAGTCTGAGACCAGAACAGCCAATGATTCAAGAACTGTACAATGATCTCTTGGAACTCAAACAGACTTGTCACTCGATTTCCAACATCAAACAATCTGAACTTGGAGAGAGAGAACCACTGATGCAGCAGATTCTAGAGTCATTTGCCAAGAAACTGGATTCGTATGTGTATTATCGTGATCTGACACTGCCTTGTCAGTTGAGCATCTATCACATCAAGTATGGCTTGCGTCTCTTGCAACCAAACGATCTGAAACTGGATCTGTTTGGATTCCATGAAACACATCAACTGTATGGATTCAAAGCCCAACTGGATTTCGTTCTGTCTCAGAAACTGGACACACAGCTGGAACTCTTGATCTGTCTCCAGCAACGCTTGCAAGCAGTCAAACCACAAGGATATCTCTCACTATGTGCTGAAATGTACGACAGAATGATTGATTTGTGGATTCTCGAGGAAGACCAGAAACGCAAGAAGGAACAGGAAGAGCAATCGCTGTACAAGGTGCACAAGATCGAAACTGATGAAGAAATGGAAGAAAAGGAGCTGATGCGCATGTTCCCAGACCATGAACAAGAAATGCCAATGGATTTGTTTGAAACACGATCCAAGAGAATCTTTAGACTCTTTTTGAGTCTGCAGCAGCCTATTGATGTCAAAACGGAATGGACAGAGAGTTACCTGAATTTGTTCAAGTCTGGCATTGAAATGGACTGTGGAAAGGGATTCTGGTTTGTGTGTCAACAATTGATTCAGCAACTGTCTGTGGATGAGCAAGTCATGGACTTTTACAACGATTCTAATCCTTATGAAGCCAGATTGATTGGTCCGTTGATGCTCAATCTTGACCAAATGCTGCAAAAGCCGTTGGGCATGTGGCCAGAGCATGCAGTCTTGTTGGAACTCAGACAAATGACACGCAAGATTGCTTCCTTTTCGATCACAAGTCCAACGATGAAGTTCTTGACTGCGTTGGAGCAGCTGCTGCAGAAATCACAGGATTGGCAGCAGTATACATCCAGAGAGTACTCTCTACAACCAGCACTGGATCAAATTGTGCAGCAAATTGTCAGATGGAGAAAGCGTGAATTGGAAAGTTGGTCCAACCTCCTGGATCTTCAGGATCAGAAGGAGAGACAAAAAGTACACAAGTTGTGGTTCCATTTGTGGAGAATGGTGCATCATTCGATCAACAACACTGAATTGAAGGAGTTCAATGCAAGTCTGTTGGAACTGTTGAACAGTATTTGCCTGGAATCCAGTCTGATTGAGTTCAAGGAGCGATTGCTGTTGCTCGAGTGCTTTTACAAGACTTTGGAGCAACTAGACACAGATCCAACCATCATTGCCTTGTTTTACAACACTTGGAAGTTCTATTCTCAGTTCACTGACACTGTAGACCAAAAGATCAAGACCATCAGAGATCCAATCCAACGTGAACTCAAGGATTATGTCAGAATAGCGACTTGGAAAGACGTGAATGTGTTTGCGTTGCGTGAATCTGCGAAACGGACACATTACCAGTTGGCCAAGTTTGTGAAAAAGTACAGAGAGGGACTGCAGATGCCGTTTAAGCAACTTTTGGCTTCGTTTTATGAGAATGCACCATTGGTGCCTCAGAAACAGTCCAATTTAGTGGGATTCATTGCTTCCATCACAAAACCAAGTGTTCAAGGCAAAAGTGAGGGAGAAGGCAGACTGGATAAGATTCCGCAGCTCATCAAACGCATGCAATCAGTCACACAGGATTATTCTCTGTCTCTGGAACTGGAAGAATCAATGCATGACATTCTCGACAGAGTCCAGCAGTTCCAAAACGAGTCAAAGCAGCAAAAGCAGATCAAAAAGAAGGCGTGGGTTGATTTGCTCAAGTATCTGCAAGAGCTGGGATTGTCTCCTAGAGCGAGTGTCAAGTTGCAGCAGAATCAGGATCCATTGTATGTGAATTCGAGTCCAAAACTGGATTTCAGTCCCTTGAAACAGTGGTTCCAGCGCATGAATGGCCAATCTGTGCAACCACTCACAGACAAGGCAGAAAAGTACTATTATCTGTCTCTTGGACGCATTCAAGCAGTCAGAAAACTTGTGATCACAGTCAATCCAGATATCTCATCGCTCGAAGTCGAGAAATCCATCAGTTTCTTGGATCATTTGATGCACTTGTCCATTGAACAGCGTGCGACACTGGCTCAGGTTTCTGGTGATCTTGTGCAGTTGATCAAGATTTCACTTGGACTGCAGGATCCCAAGGTGTTTTCAGTCCCAGATCTCGTGAACCTCCAATCAAGAGTGCAGGAGCTGCATGTCATGCATGAACAACAGCACTTGACACCAACCAAACTTGAAAATCTGTCACAAGAGATTTCACACTTGCAAACAGATCTGCCACACACCACAAGTGTCTACATGGTGGGTGGCCAGACACTCCAAGAGACTGTATCAGCATTCAATGAGATCAAGAGCAGACTTGGATTTGATCTTCCGACTCTCAAACCAGTATTGCCAGATCTCGTCCAAGACAATCAGCAACTGGAACAACTGGTGGAACGCATGATGATCCAAGGACAGGGATTGATGACCCAACCACAATTACTCTTGGATGTGCATCAGGAATTCACAAAACTCTCTGTTTCCAAACTGTTGCAGCAGACGCTTGAAGCCTTGAATGTACCACTGGATCTGTCAAAGATCAGGGATATCTTGAGACAGACACTTGTCTTGGTGTGTGATCGATTGTTGTCGATGCTGATTCTGCACAAGACTTTGACAAAGCTGATGTACATTCTTTCAAACACTTTCTACACTGTCATCAAGAATGGCTTCTGTGCACCTGAAGAGGAGCAGGAAGAAGATACGGGTGATGCAGATGGCATGGGTTTGGGACAAGGCGATGGCAAGAAAGACGTTTCTGATGAAATTGAAGATCAAGAGCAAGTGGAAGACATGCAAGGTGAACAGCAAGATCAAAAGCAGCACAATGAAGAGAAGAATGCTGTTGAGATGGAAGATGACTTTGCCGGAGATTTGCAGGATCTGGAGTTGGATGGTGAAGAAGACAATGAAGAAGAGGACGACAAGGAAGATGAGCCATTGGAACAGATGGGTGATCTGGATGATGATGTTGCTTCTGTTGTTGATGAAAAGCTGTGGGATGAACCGGTAGAAGACGATGGCAAGACAGAAAAGAATGGTATCTTGTCTTAAAGTAGCACCAGTCGACCAGCAGGGTGGTGAAATGGGAGCCAAAGAAGATGAATCCAATGAGCAGCCAAAGGAGCAGGACCAGAAAGACCAACAAGAGCAGAAGGATCAACCAGAGCAGAATGACCAAGAGAAAGAGGATAAGATCAACCAGGAAGAAGAGTTTGAAGAAGATCATGGTATTGTATTTAACAACAGGAATCGATCTCAAGAAATCAGAGCTCTTGGAAGAGAATCACGATCAAGAAGGTCAAGAACAGCAAGATCCACTGGATGACGATCAACAGGAAGAAGATGGTGGGGATCAGGAAGAAGAAGAGTTCCAAGACAATCAGCAAAAGGACGCCAAGCAAGATCCAACTGATGATCCAACGCAAGTTCCTGAAGATACTGGTGATGATCCAATGGAAACTGAATCTCTGAACCAAGAACTTCCAGAAGACCCAGAGCTGGAAGAGCAGATGGAAGAACAGACTGAAGATCCAGAGATGCAAGAGCAAGCAGAAGACCAGATGGAGCAGACTGAGGAGCTGGCTGAACAGAATGAAGAAATGCCAGAGGCTCAGGAAATGCAAGAAGATCAAGAGGGAGAAGACCAGATGGAAAAACAAGGCCTCGAAAGCCAAGAAGAGAAATCTGGTGTCGAACAGCAGCAAAAGACACAATCCACACGCACATTTGGTGTTGATGGTGACGATGGTGGTGACCAGGATGAACCAGATGCGGCTGGACCTGGACAAGATGGACAGGAACAAGGAGACGATGCAGAAGGAGAACAAGGACCGTCAGCAAAGGAAGAATCTGTCAAGCAAGATCCAAATCCACACCGATCTCTTGGTGATGCAAAGGAAAACTGGCTCTCTCGGTTGCGAAATCTGTCTGATGCGCAGCATGACAACAAGGCCTCTGACATGGAAGATGCACAGATGGAGTATGTCCAAGACGACCACGAAGACCAAGGCACGCAACAAGCACTTGGCATGGCAGACGAAGCCATGGACATTGACAAAGGCATCATGGATGAAGAACAACAGGAGCCAATGCAGCCACTGGAACAAGAAGAAAAGCAGCAGGAAGCCAAAGAGTTGAAAGAATCCAAGTCAAAAGAAACCAAGATCCAAAAGGAATCCGAGACTGGTGAACGAGAACCGCAACAACAGCAGCAAACGCAACAACAACATGTGGATGTTGAGATGGAGAAGCAAGATCTGGATCTGCCAAAGAGAGAACCAAAGCTTGAAGTCGGTGAATCGCAAGAAGTGCAAGCGTATGAAGACCTGCGAATGGAACTGGAACAGCAAATGGCAGAATGGCTGAGAGGAGACCAAAAGGAAGCACACGACATGTGGATGCACTACTGTCATCTGACTCGAGACTTGTCCTTTAACTTGTGTGAACAGTTGAGATTGATTCTGGAGCCAACATTGGCAACAAAGCTCAAGGGAGACTACAAGACAGGAAAGCGACTGAACATGCGCAAGATCATTCCGTACATTGCATCACAGTTCAAAAAGGACAAGATCTGGCTCAAGAGAACCAAGCCAGCCAAGAGAGATTACCAGATCATGATCTCGATTGATGATTCTCGATCCATGAATGAGACACACACTGTTCAAATGACACTAGAATCGCTTGTCATGATGACCAAAGCATTGCAGCAACTGGAAGTCGGTGAGCTGTCCATTTGCTCGTTTGGAGAGCAGTTTAGACTCTTGCATCCGTTTGAACAACAATTTGCAGATGAGCAAGGTGCTGGTGTCATTCAATCGTTCACGTTTGCTCAAGAATCCACTAATGTGCGACTGCTGATGGATCAGTCACTTCGCATCCTGGAAGAAAGCAGACAGGGCAACATGTGGCAGCTGCACATGATTCTGTCAGATGGCAAGTGTGAAGACCACGAGTACATTCTATCTCAAGTGAGATTGGCACAGGAAAAGAACATTTGCATGGTGTTTATCATCCTGGACAAGAACAACCATCTCATGAACATGTCTAGTGTTGATTATGACTTTGTAGATGGCAAACCAAAGCTCAAGATGACCAGATACATGGACACGTTTCCGTTTGACTACTTTGTTGTTGTCGATCATGTTGACAAACTGCCTGGTGTCCTAGCAGAAACACTGAGACAGTTCTTTTCAATGGTAAATTGATCATTCTATCAAGTTTATGGTTCGCTTTGGTTGCCACTCGCAAAAGATGGAGTCATTGAACGTCCATCTCTTGCCATGTTCTAGTGAGTATTCTAGGGTAGGTGACCATTCACTCTCATACCCTCTCTTGAGTCTTTTTGGTGGTGAGAGACTCGATCGCGTGTTTACAAGATTGGTTTCGATGATGATGTGGTTGTACAGGAGTTCTTCTTTCGTAAAAGGGAATGTGAGAGAGACGAGTGGATAGAGTTTGGCGATCTTTCTGCGTAGAGACCAGGATTGACATACCCATCTGTAGTACTGCTTGGATACACAGTCTTGCTGGATGCCCAGTCTTTGGCACTCTGTCCGTGTGCAGTGGTACCGTGGATTCTTGGTTTTGGCTATGATGGACGGCTGTTTGCCCAAGACAAGATGCAAGTGGTCTTTCATACTCGAGACAATGTCCAAGTCGCTCTTATGAGACAGCTTGAGTGCCTTGTAGATTTTCAATAGGTCAGGAGACTCTTGAAGTCTGCGTTGGAGTAGGATGCGCTTTGAGAGACCACTCAACTGCCGAATCCCCAAAAGCTGCTCCAGCTGCTTGGTGTCCAAGTGTTCGAGTACAATGAGCAAGAGTTCGGCAGGCAACGAAAGCATCTAGGAAAAACCAAGTGCATGCTGTTTTAAGAATTGAGGTTGCACAACATCCGAAAGTAGCAAGTCGCGAGCCAGTTTGGACCCAAACATTCACAAAGTCAGGAACTGCTCTTGGAGATCAATGGCCTGTTGATTTACAAATTTCACGTCTGATTCTTTCCGAATGTCTGAATTTCTCGATTTGCTGTTGGAATATCCAGACGGCTTGTCGCTTGCTTCAATCGCTGCTGAACTAGAAGTAGACATTGTTCAAGTCTCTCAACTGGTCAACGAACACATGAACAAAATTGAGATTCGCCATATCAACGGGGAGCAAATCATTCGCAGGAAACCATTGCTACAGACACTGTTGCCGACACTAGAGGAACTGGAAAAGCAGCCTGGATTTCATCAAGACTTGTTCAGTTTCAAAGCGTTTCTGGTGCTCGTTGTGAATCCGTTTGTGCAGGGAATGTTTTATGGACTGGGAGAGGGATTGGGCAGAGTGTATGTGGGTAGATGGTTTGGCATTGCACCATCAAAGGCATTATTGTTCAAGAAATGACTTCATTCAACTTCTTCCATCTGCTCAGTTTGGATCTTGCCTCCAGAGACCACGAGATTCTTTTGCAAGAGTGAGCGTGCATTGAGCTGCGGTCTGAGAATGTACTTGTCCTGTTGTGGTGGGATCTTGCTTCTCCACTGCTCAATCGCTGGTTTCTACTTTCAATTGTCATACCATACGCTGCTGCTTGCGTGGCTGCAATGGAATCATCAGATCTTCCAAGGCAATCGCAGATTGTTCTTGTCGCTCCCGTTCAATTTCCAATGCGTATGGATCGCCATCTCTAACAAATGAAATGTTGTGTTGCGTGTCCAGATCGTCTGATTGCATTCTATTGCCAAATGTTACAGGTACAGAATGTGACTTTTGATGCACAGGCAATGCAGAAAAGGAGAATGGTGGTGGTCCAAAGCGAGTCAATTGGTTTGGATACGTTGGTGGCTGCCACATGGAAATCTGAGGTGGGAGCCTTTGCTGTGGAGGCATCTTCCAGATTCTCGTTTGCATCCTAACATCAACACAAATACGCCTGCAAGTAGTTTTGTTGTGGTCCCACGACACTGCCAGGTCTGACCACTCGCAAAAACGCAATCGTTTCGCATGCAGTCAGTTTGTAGTTTTTCATCAAGTAAGCTGCAATCAATGTTCCAGTTCTCCCTAGTCCAGCTTTGCAATGCACAGCAATCGGTCCTGGACGTGACTCACACACTTCCAGAAACTTTTTGAGAATGCCATCAGCTGGCGTAGTGCCATCTGGAAAGTACAACTCAATGTGTTCAATCCCAGCTTCCACAAACTTTCTCTTGTCATAAGTCTTGTTGTTCAAACGAACAATGGTTTTGATGTTGTTGTCCAGCATAAATTTGATCAAATTGTCCATTTGGTAACACGACCGCAGAATCTGTCCTCGTTTGGTCATCTTTTGTTGCACTTGGAGAGGACTTTGTTCTTCCTTGGGGCAAGCTAGAGCAAGGAATTTGGGAGTGATCCAATTGAAATCGCCGTTCTCGACTTTTTCATAAAACTCGTATTGCTCAGTATCAAAGCTTTGCAAGTCCAAGAGACCGGTCATGAGTGACTTGTGAAGGCCTTTGAGACAATCGAGGATCGTGAGGTGATAAGTAGCAGCGCCATAGCCAGCATCTCTATAAGGCACAAACGGCTGTGTGGCAGACATGAGAGGCATGTGTGCTTCTTCAGGAGTCTTTTTGTGGACGAGAAGCTGTCATCAAACAACATACCATGTAACACGCCATCAAAAATGCTGCATTGCAGCGTCTATCAATGTCCATGGACGAATAAAGCACCAATGTCTTGCCCTGTAACACTGGATTCTGAAACTTGTCCTGAACCAACTCACAAAACCGAACCACTTGTCCCAGATTGCTTGGCCCAAAATCCATATAGAAATTCACATACACCAACTGTTGGTCGACGGAAAACAGGTGGACATTCTTGTATTCGTACGGTTGCTCATCTAGAGCGATAAAGTACAGCTTATCTACTCTAAAATCAAATACCTGGTATGAATTCATGCGCTTGCTCTAAAAAGTGCTTTGCATCAGATGGCGATGCATGGTGGTCAAATGGCATTTGTTTGGAAAACGCGAGTCAACAATCACGCGACTTTGCCACAAAGTACAGCGGCTGATTCTAGTGTCTGACGCTCAATCCACTGGAAATGCTGAATTTATCAAGGCTGCTGAGGATGTCAAGAACCTCCCATCCAAGCCTTCTAACGATCAGTTGCTCGAGTTGTACGGCTTGTTCAAGCAATCCATCGTCGGTGACAACGAAACCCCTGCTCCAGGTATGTTCGACTTGCAGGGCAAAGCCAAGCATGCTGCCTGGCTCAAGCTCAAGGGAACCAGCAAGGTTTATTGATTGATCACAGGCTGATGCACAGGCACAGTACATTGCTTTGGTCAAGAAGCTCCAAGGTTAGTAAACTTGCTTCGAACCAGTGCATGATCCTTGTCCTCAAACCACTGCAAGTACTCCTTCAGCATGAAATTGCTGTTCAAGTGACGTGTCAGTTGCGTCTTGTTGGAAATGTCGTTAGTGTAAAAGAGATTGTAGAGGTCCATGATTCTCTTTTGCTTGGCCCATGACTTTGTCAGAATGATTGGTTTCTGTGCGAGTTTGGGCTGCTGTCAATTGAATTACCGCAAGTTCCCGAAACACATTCTTGTCCAGCGGAATGTTGCCTCTCAGGAGATGGACTAGGAACCAAGTGACTGCATCTTCGAATGGCAGCGGCAGCAAAGACAAACCCAGGTCCCAGAACTTTGGACCGTACGTGGGATAGTAATACCCAACTATCTGATCCTTTTCCACAGCATACTCTGGCTCTGGCTGCTCCAGGATCCTGCCTCTGCTCAAGAAATTCGTCTGTTGACGTCCGAGCCACAAGGGTTCGATGGCAGTGACGTTTTTGAGGAACTTTTTGTTCGGATTGCCATGTGTCTCAATAGTCTCTGTGATACCAATTGTCTCTTGCTTTGCCTCTACGCTGTCATACACGATCCAAGCAGGTGCTGGTCGCTCTCTGTACAATGAACTGGATGCATGAATGACAAATTCATCACTTGGATCTCCTAGCATAGTTTGGTAGATGGGTAATCCCAACTTGCCACTCTTTTTTGTGGGATCAAGTCTGGCAACGTGATCTGGATACCCTGTCAAAATAATCTGTTTCAGTCGCTTTTGGTCTTCCTTTGATGGCGGCAGGAGTTGTCGTTCCTTGACATCTAGAATCGAAAATAGTTGTTGCATGAGCATGACAGTTTCTTGCATGGCTTTGGGTCTCAAAAAGTGCTTTTTGCAAAACACGACGAGATCTCTGTTTCTCTTTTGTTCTGCTTGGTAGGCACCTACTGCTTTCAGCAAAGCGAGCATGTCTGATTGTTGTTGTCCAGCAAACATGGCCATGATTTGGAAGAAATGCTTTTCCTGTTCTTCTGATGGCTCATTCACAAACACTTGACCGACAGACAATCCACTCACAAGTGCTACAGTGTGTGGCAGAATGGATTGGTTGCCTTCGAGTGCACTCACGACAAGCATCTTGGCGTATCTAGGAGAAATAGGGAATCTGGCCATCTGTCTGCCTTGATCGGTGATCTTGAACGGTGTTTGTGATTCTAATGCACCCAGACTCGTCAGTAGCTTTTGTGCTTGGATTAAACCCTCTTTTGGTGGTGGTGTTGGGAACGGAAATCCAACCACGTTCTCGATTCCCATGGATTTCATCTGGAGCACAACTGAATCAATGGGTGATTTGAGAATCTCTGGCTTACCAAACTTTTCAAAGAGTGTGAAAAAGACATTTGAGGAATACAGTCTGTAGCAGTGTCCAGGACCAGTTCTACCTGCTCTACCAGCACGTTGATCACAAGAGGCTTGTGAAGCCCATTGGATCTTGAAGAATTGCATGGATGTTTGTGGGTCGTGCATCTTTTCTTTCACTTTGCCACAATCAACAACGTATCGAATGCCTAGCGTCAAATATGATGCCTGGAATGGTAAGAGATGTTTCTGCAACATTGGTTGCCACAACCACCAATCTAGTGCCTTCTGGCGGTGCTTCAAAGATCTTCATCTGCTTTTCAGCTGGCAAGAGAGAGTAAAGAGGGAGCACGTGCAATGGACTGTTGGCTTGCATCTTTTCCTCTTCTGGTTCAATTTCATCTTCGTCACCAATCACATGGACTTCTTCTTCCTCGTCATCTGATTCCATTTCGTTTTCGAGTCTCTCAAAGTCATCTCTTTCCATCTTGGAGAACTGGTTGTCTTGTCCAATGGCTTCCTTGGATTCATCATCGTCGTCACTTTCAAGATCCAATTCTAATTTCTGCTTGGATGGGAATCTCTCGGATAAGCGCTGCACAAGCTGCAAGACTTCTTGTTGACCAGTGAGAAAGACGAGAATGCCACCAGGAGGGAGTTTGGAGTGGATTTTGACGACTTTTTTGTATGCTTCTGTCACATAATCCATTTCTGGTGTTTTCTTGTTGTAATGAACAGTGACTTTGTGCTGTCTGCCTTCCACTTGCACAACAGGCGGCTTTTCAGAGAACAAGACTGGATTGGCAACGAAATCATCGACTCGAAGTGTGGCAGACATAATAACGAGTTTCAATGGCTTGACGTTCTTAATCTTGTTGCTGTTTCTGAGTTTGCAGATGCGAGATAACCAGCCAATGAGCACATCTGTGCCAATCGTGCGTTCGTGAGCTTCATCGACAATGATGCACGAGTATTGTTGAAGCAAGAGATCTCCGCCATTCATGGCATTCAAGAGCTCACGCAAGAGAATACCATCAGTCATGAACTTGATGCGAGTGTTTTTTGTGGTTTGTTGGTCGTATCTGACTTGATGCGCGACTTGGTCCTTCACATTGAGTTCATGACGCACACGTTCAGACATGGCAATGGCAGCGACTCTTCTGGGTTGTGTGACACCGACCATGCCAGTAAACTGTGGGTGATTTGGATCTCCAAACCCAGCTTCGTACAAAAACTGTGGCACTTGCGTGGTTTTACCAGAACCAGTCTCACCACACAACACAACAACGTCATTGTGATAGACGGCTTCCATAATCACTTGTTCTTCACCGACCACTGGCAGTTGGACTCTTGACAGTTGCACATCTTCAGATCTATCCACTGGAACAAAGTACGCTTTTTCTCCTGGTTTCTGATCTGATACTTTGGGAACACTTTTGACTGGTTTCTGTTCGGATTTCACTGGTTTGACGTTTGGCAGCTTTTCGCCTTCAACGACATTGAGCTTCCACTTGACTTGCTCCACCTTTTCAACCACCTTCTTTTCCTTTTTGGGCTTCTTTGAGATCTCTGGCATCTGGAAGCCCGTAGCCATGCGTTTCTGTGTCTGTTTCTTGTATTCTTGTGTGCCATTTGAGACTGTGGATTTGCCATCGAATGAAAAAGTGTCGGTGGTGGTGGAAGGTCCAAAGGCTCTAGAAACAATGCCGATCTCTTCCACTGGTTGTGTTTCTATTGGAATCTCCTCAACAGGTGCATCTGTTTGGGGAACATGCTCCACCAGTACATCCTTGGTCTCTAGACCAGCTCTGTGTAATTCCAATTGATGCCTCAACTGCTCTCTTCTTGTCTTGGGAAGCGACATTTGCTTAGAAGATAGCAGGACGGATCCAACACTCTCAATTTCCTTGAATCTTTCATACAGCTTCTTTCTGTCTTCTTTTTTCTGCTCCTTTTGCAGGAATTTCTGAAATCGCTTTTCCTTCTTGGACATTTGGCAAAAAGAAAAAATCTACAAGTTTGATTGGATCAAGAGACTCTAGACAGTATGTCTGTCAGAGATGTACCGAGGCACACAGACGGACTCAGATACACAATGGCAGATTGAGAGTGGAGGACATCCAACGACCGTGTTTTTCTTCTTCCAACAATGGCAAACTCACTGTACGACCGCTCTCTGGAATACGCAAAGAAAGCATTCCACTTTGGATTCATTCCACTCATCATTTACCTGGGTAGACACATTGACAACAGGAATGACTCGTTCCAACCCAACACCATCACTCTTGAAGATTTTGTCTCCATTGGCTCAATAAACACTTTCCATGACCTTGCAAGAGATTGATCAAGAAATCACAAAATTGTCGCAGGACATTAACCATCTGGTTTTGCAAGTGCCATTGGAAACCATTGACAGACACTACATACTGGAACAGAAGCAGTCGACATCGCAGTTGCTGACGATATTTTCTAAATTCAAGACAGACAAGCTGCAAGAGCTCAAGATGACCCGAGAGTACATGAGACATGTCAAGAGAGCCATTAGTTTTCTGTCTCTGTATCAGCGTTTGGGACCAAATGTCATTCGTGAATTGGATCAGTTGCATTTGGACTTGGAATGGCTACCAGAGACTAGAGAGTATCCTCTCAAGCGACAGCAACTGGTCAGTGATGTCAAGGAACACCTCAAGTTGGGATTGGACCAAATGGATCACAAATCTGTTGCGCAGTACTTGAATGACCTTGTATCGATGGATATTCAGCTGTTTATTGCATTTCTGCAGGACAGATACCAGATTCAACAGCAGTGTCAAGAGTGCTTTGACATTCAGATCCTTCAGCGAGAGTTGAAAGCTTCTACAGTCCCACAGTGGGCACTATGGCTCTGGCAGCGACTGTCTGTGCTAATGGATGTTTGTTTCAAGATCTCTACTGAACTGGATCTCATCTGGAGTCTTTTGATGCCACACGACAGACAACTGATTGGACAGGAACTCGGTATCTTGTTGGAATGGTTCTGGAAAAGCTTCAATCAATCCATGGGACAGCAAGTCAAAGCAAGTGGACAGCAATCTCCCATTTTGTTGCAAGTCTTGCAGGCAGGATATCCAAAAGTGGTCAGAATCATCAACGACACAAATAGCAAACTACAAACACTGTCCTTTGATCCAAAAATTGAGTGTTTTCTGTTCCTAGAAGGACCTTATCTCTCTAGATCCATGACACGACTCTTGGAAAGTGTGAATCAGTCTGTTTTGGACAACAAGCCCATTCAGATGGATTCCATTGACAAGATTGGTCGTACGATTGCATCTGAATTGGATGTGGTCAAGTTTGATACAAGATTGACTGAAAAAGTGACCAAAAACGTCAGCAAAGCTGTTCAAATGTTCCTTGTCAAGACGGAAAATCAATTCTCTTTGGATTCTGGATCTGTTTTGATCACAGGCAGTCAACCAACACAGCAACAGTTGGTGAATCTGTCAATTTTGGACTCTTTGGACAAACTGGGTGATATTGTCTTTGAAAAACAACTGGATCTCATTCATCCGATTGTTGAGCAACTCTCTCGTTTGGGAGAAGATTGGCTCTCTCAGCTCATTCACGTTTTGGATCTGATTCTCAACAAGATACACACACCAGACAAGCAACCGAGAAAGACATCTGTGTTTATGTCAGAGTATGTGGCCAAAATCTCTTGGTTGTACAAACTCTTGCAACGGTTGTCCATTCACGAGCGACTGGATTGGTGTTTGAGTTGAGATTAGGATCATTGTCTTTACCAACAAGATCATTGAGCGGTTTCTACTGCACTCTTCTCTTGTCAGTCATCCACAAACACTGCCTAAACTGGGAGAGAACATTTTGCTGTTGGAACAGACACTTTTGACACTCTTGCCAGTTGATTTCCACACATTAGATGGATGCATTCAGATGACACAGTTTAGATTGATGCTGACATTGAATCTGGACCAATTGCAGACTAGATATCACCTGCCAAACCTAGATCTGGTGTATCTGGTGCAGCATCTGATCTCGAGATCACCCATCAAGATCCAGAACGAACATGAGTACTTGAATCTGGACTGGCACGATGCAGCTACACATTTGTTGGAATCCTACCGACAAGAGACCGAAAGAAAGGGAGAATTGCGATTCTGTCCAGAATACCCACTCTTGACCCAGTTGCTCTCTTGAACTTTCCCATGGACAACTATCAACAACTGCTGCAAGATCAGATAAAAACCAACAACTTTTTATACACACAACTCAACCAATCTTATGTGCAATACAAACAAATCCAACAGAGCTACATTCGTAATCCGTTTGTTGAACGAAGACGATTGCAGAGGGTCATCTTCCCACAGCAAGTACTGGACAAGAGTGCACAGTTACCACAAGTCTTAATTCCCATTAGGTTGGAACTTGAGTACGAGGGACACAAGATCAGGGATGCGTTTACGTGGAACCTGTACGAAGACCAAATCACACCAGAAATGTTCTGCAAGCAGTTGTGTGAGGATTTAAGGGTTCCACTAGGTGCTCAAAAGGAACTGGTCAAGAGTCTGCGTGAACAGATCGAAGACCACACAAACCACATCCCACAACCACTGCAACCGATCGAAAATGCACAGGGAGGGTTTGATTGGGTAGAAAAGATCTTGCCAGAGAAGCGCATCATCATCAAATTGGACATTTCAATCGAACATCAGTGTCTGGTAGATCAGTTTGAATGGGATCTTGCCAATCCATCGAATTCACCAGAAGAGTTTGCAGATATTCTCGTACGAGAGAAGCAACTGGTTCCAGAATTCAAGTACTGATATTGATGCAAGGACTGCCATTGCACATGGTATTCGAGAACAAGTGCAGCAGGCTGCCAAGAGTCTATTGGTCGCTGCTCATGATTTCACATCAGATAGGATCTTGGATGAAGATTTGGCAACACAGTTTCTGCCTCAAGTCGGTCAAAACTACTTTTGGCACCAGAATCCACAAGATTTCGATGCTGTCTTGCACTTTTACTCTGAGCAAGAGATTGAAAAGATGGAACGAGATATGGACAGAGAATACCGACGCAAACGCAGACAAACTACAAGATCTAGGAGGCTGCAACCAGCAACAGAACGAGACAGACCAAAGACAAACAGGACACCTGTTCCAAAAGGACCTCCAATCAGAGAAGAACCAGTGGATCCTGAAGATGGTGTCAGACCACGCAGAATCAGAGAGTTTGAGGATTGGGAAGTCGATGTGAATCCACATTTGCACTGGCAATGCTCAAATTGTCAGAAATCACTCAAACAAACAACAGTCGCACGTCCAGACACTGAAGGCAACCTGGTACTTGCTCTCATTGTAGCGTATTTGCAACGAATGCTGGTTGAAACAAAACTCATTGGTCTATCAGTAAAGCAACAGATCATCTATTTCATACTCTTCTTCAGAGCCAGGTGTTTCGCAGATTCTGAGTTTGGATCTGACGAGTGGTGTTTGGTACAACTTTTGAGTGTCTTTTTGTCTGTAAGTTTGTAGATCATCTCTCATTCCTCCAGATCTTGAAGATCGTGAATGATCACCAGATTGTAGATCGTCTCTCATTCTTGGTGAGTCCATCACTCTGTCTACCTGTAGATCATCCCTAGAGCTGAGATTCAGTGTGTGATCATCCCTGGAGAGGGGAGACTGTGCGAGATGATCAACTTGCAGATCATCCTTTGAGAGTGGGGACTGCATAGGAAGTAGTGACTGCTTGGAGAGTGGAGAACTAACAGAATGAGACACCAAAAGAGATGATCCAGATTGTGGATTCCGAATCACACACTGCATCTGCTCCTTCATGATCCGCTTCACACGCTCCACAGTCGTTGGTGCAGTCAATGGATCTGTGGGTGATTGGAAGCAAATGCGTTGGACGGATGGCTTTTTGATCATTGGCGTCTTGAATATCTTTTCTTGTGATGGTGTGTTGACCCATTCTTGCATGATTGGCTCATAGCGCCTAAGATGAGATAGGGTACCAATCACCCTGCTTGGTTTGGTATCGTTTGATGCCCATCTTGATCAGATCCTCTTCCAAAACAGTCACATTAATTTCCAATTCTGGATCATCTCTTGCCCACATGCACAGTTCAATCAGCAAGCGTGGTGATTTGAGTTGCTCATAGGCATCATACAGCTGAGGATAAGACACAAAAGCTCTGAGATAATCAAGTGATGGTGGCAAGATTTCAGTCAATCTGGATTGGATGTCAATCAGATGGACTGGATCTGTATCATTTGAGATAGCAGACAGATGCACAATGGTTTCCGTCTTTGGTGAGAGCTTACCAATCACCAGGGGCGACACTTGTTCAAATGGAATGTCTGCTTCGTGATCCAACAGCCACATGATCGTTCTATCGACTTTGTTCCAACTTCTAGGAGTCATGGATTGCAAAAGACTCAAAAAGTGCAATCCCCACTCGATACAATCATCCACGTCCATCTTTTCAAGAATCATTGGTGCATCTGTTGTCAAGATGTGAACACACGATTGATGCATCATTTCTTTGAATCTGTTCATGGATTTAGATTTTTCAATGCAAATGGGATCATACGTGCGTTGATAATACACACACAGCAAGTCAAATGCTTGATACATGGCTTCCACTCTCACCAGAATGTCAACAGCAGGCATAAATACAGACGTGACTGCATTTCGCTTCATCAGTTCCACAAAATGCTGCACGAGAATGTGATTTCTGGCGTGTGGGAGCATGTAGTCGTACAACTCCATCTGTTCCTCTTCCTCCAGTGTAGAAATGGTTTTACCGAGTGCATAGCAACTTAGCACAAACAGCGAATTGGATTTCTCAAAGGTTTTGTGAATACACTCCTCAAAGTGATCCACGACAGATGAGACATTTCTGCGTGCTGGAGAGTGGAGCGTTGGCTGTATTTGTTCCAGTTTGCGTCGTTTGAATGTGTACTTTGGTTTCGGACGCACGTCAAAGACTTGTGGTTGTGTTGGTGCTTGTTGGTAGGACTTTTCCAAGTTCTTTGATTTGCTCTGGAGCTGTCTGACCAGAGATTTGAGTTTTCTGAGTTCAATCGGTTCCATCAGAGAAGAGGAAAGTGCATACATGATAGACTGGCTTTATGACAAAGAAGTGGACTAACTGGCAGACTGACGCTGCTTCCATTGCTCTCGGATCTCTGGACATGCTTCAATCAACTCTTCCTTGGTCACATTGTCTTCAATCGACATCATGATCTTCCTGTAGACTGAAATGTGGTTGGCAGTTGCTTTGTCGTCTCTAAACCTTGAAAATCTCCAGTGATTGGGCCATTCTGGATCATAGCGACACTCGATGATCTTGCCAATGACATCAGATTGTCTCCATCTACTGTCACTTGAAATACGCTTCCTTGAGCTCATCTTCTAGTTCAAAAGGTCCATAATCATCATGTTCTTCGTCTCTGATCCAGATCCCTAAATGATACTTGTCTGCCACTTTCAGAATCTTGAAATCCACAGTGTTTTCTTCAGCTGGCTTCCACTTGAGAATCTTTTCACACGTTCCTGCTTCATACGGTGCCATTTCAGCTGTAAAAATAATGCCATCTGTCTTGTGCTTATATGTCTGCATCTGTTCAAAGACACGAGGCAGATTGTAGCTAGATTCAAGTCTCTTGAGAGACATCTTGAACGGGTATCGCTGCACAAACTTTTTGTCGCTTCGTGCTCGGTCAAAGTATGGCTGACACACTTGCTCTCTCAAGTAACCCAATCTCTTGGAATAGGGTCTTGGTGCCAGATTCAGTCCACTAATAGCCATGCAATCAAACAACAACAGATGCATTTCCTGTCCCTTTGTGTGCTGCTCATAAACCAACTCTGCATCTAAGACTGTATCAGACAGATAAATCCCTTTAGGTCCAATCATTCCCAGTTGCAAAAAGTAATAATCGTTCTTGCGGTCAATCAGATACATTTCACGTTGCTCGTTTCTGACAGTTGTAAAGATGAGTATCCTGACACCATCTGCCTTTTCTGAACAAAAGTAGTTTTCCTGTTTGAGGTCTTGAATGTGTCTGGAGCTGAAAGAGACTGGTTGTGCGCCAGGGAATCTAGTGTGATCGTTTGTACTTGTTGGGAGAGTGTGTTCCTTCTAGTAGACGGATGACATGTTCCTTGAGTGATCTGAGTTGCTGTCGATCAGTGATTTTTGTTCCAGGAATGTCAGGAATCATTCTGTGGCTTGGAAAGAGCTGAGACCGTAAAGAGAAGAGGAGAGAGACGATCTAAAGTACAGGGGAGCGTGGAGAGACAATAGTTTACTGCATCTCAATCATGGCATCTCTGCCTGGTCCAACACCAATCCATCCTACTTTGACACCCACAAGCTCTTCAATGCGCTTGACGTACTTTTGGGCATTCAATGGCAAGTCACTAAACGACTTGCACTTGGAAATGTCCTGCTTCCATCCAGGATGCGTCTCATACTGCACTTCCACACGTTCCAAGAGAGACAAGTCAGATGGGAAGGACTCCAATGGCTTGCCATCGACCAGATACTGCACTCCAATCTTGATCTCATCCAATTGATCAAGCACATCCAATTTGGTGATGTTCAAGAGCGTGTAATCGTTGATCATGTGCGAGTAGCGCAAGACAACGACATCCAACCAACCACAGCGTCTTTTACGACCAGTGGTGGTGCCAATCTCTTGTCCAACAGTCTGCAGGTGCTCTCCAACAGCCTAGAATCAACCAATCAACATTCAACTGCTCCGTTGGGAATGGACCACCACCCACACGGGTCGTGTATGCCTTGACGACACCAAAGACATTGTCCACTTTGCGTGGTGGAATACCAAGACCAGTGCACACACCTCCAACGCAGGTGTTGGAAGAAGTCACGTATGGATAAGTACCATAGTCAAGATCCAACATCAAAGCGTTGGCACCTTCAACCATCACTCGCTTGTCTTGCTTGACAGCATCATGGACCATTTTGATGGTGTCAATCACGTATGGTTTGAGCTTTTCAGCATACTCCTTGTAGTTTCTGAGCTCTTGCTCAACATCGTACTCAAAGTTGCCATAACGCTTGCGCTTGTTCTCGACCATCTGTCTGAATCTTGATTCGAACTCTGTCCACTGGTACAAATGGTGCACACGCAAGCCAGATCGAGATGCTTTGGAGGCATAAGTGGGTCCAATGCCTTTGAGAGTGGTGCCAATGGCAGTCTTGCCCAATTCAGCTTCTTTGAATTTGTCGACAAGCTGGTGGAGAGAAAAGACAAGGTGAGCTCTCGAAGACACAAACAGACGACCCTGACAAGAAATGCCCTTGGATTCTGTCACTCTGATCTCCTCGAACAGTGCTGGTACATTCACGACGACACCATTGCCAATAACGTTGATGCAAGCAGGATTAATCAATCCAGACGGCAACAAGTGGAAATCAAATTTGGTGCCGTTGACAACAATCGTGTGACCAGCATTGTTGCCTCCTTGGGCTCTGCAACACAAGTCCATCTTGTCAGTGAGACAGTCGACTAGTTTTCCCTTGCCTTCGTCTCCCCACTGGCTTCCCAAAACCACAGAAACTGGCATCGGGAAAAAAACCACCGCCCGTGACATCTCTCATCCGGTGATCTCCCAGTCATCGACACCCACTCCCATTCAGTGACTCATCGTCGCGCATTCTTCTCGACACATGCTCAAGATTGGCGATGGAAACAGGATCTCAAAAAAAGCCAACATCCAATCTTCACAAAACATTGTCATCCAATCAAAAAGCATCCTTTATGACTGTACACTAAGAGGAGACCTCAAAATGGAGCAATCGGTGTCGATTTCCATGGGATCGTATTGTATTCTCAAGGATGGATGTAAAATCATTCCACCATTTAGGACATACAAGTCTCGGTTCTCTTATTATCCCATGCGGTTTGGAAATGGCATCATTGTTGGTGAAAATGCGATCGTTTCGAGTTCAGTCGTTGGATCTGGAGTCAAAATTGGTAGCAACTGTGTGATTGGACAGTTTGTGATGATCAAGGATGGTGTAATCATTGAAGATGGTGTTGTGGTTCCAGATGGCACTGTGATTCCTAGTTTTACGATCGTGACAAAGGACAAGATGGTTCAGGGACCAGAATCGATGATAGATGCACTCATGGAAGAAGCAAGATTGTATTACTATCAGAAGATCAAGGAAATCTAGTCACTGCTACTGAAAGCGCGACGGAATTTGGTCCACATCGTTGGACTCTCCGCAGACGATCTCACTTCCTCCTGCGATGGCTTTCGGTTGTTTTCACGCAAGTTTTGGATAAACTCTTCTGCCTTGATGCCTGTTTCTGTTCTCTTTGGGACTTGTGGGACCAACAATGTCAGACCAAGACTCAGCAAGAGCACCAAATGCTCGTAAAAGAGCACAAATGTGATCTTGATTGCCAAAGCAGGGAATTCTTCTGTCGCCAGTGGCTTGACAACAATAGCTTCAAAAGTGGCAGAGTTGAAAGCAACCAGAATGGCAGATGTGATGGATCCTAGTCTGCAAATGCCTTCTGCGATACCTTGCCAGATACCAATCGAGTTGGCTTCCACATCCAACGGCTTTTGATACACACACAATCGCTTCCACATGTCCAGTCGCATCTCTGAGAGTGACGAAAAGTAAGCAAGCACAGGTGCGAGTGGAAAGATGGCGGAGAGCATGACAACATACCCCAATTCGACAATCTTGGTGCCATAATCAGATGCCTGATCATCCATCGTGAACGGAATCAGTGTCAGATCAGCTACCATGATAACAGATACCTAGGAACTGTGGCACATCTTGTAGTTTCTTGGCTTCCTTGCTGACGCCAGATTTCTTGAAGAACGAGTACAGATAAGGAATACCAGCTTCAAACAGCTGAGACACCATTTTCAAACCAATCATGGTAACTGCAATCGAGACAATAGTGTCTTTGGTGCACTTGTTCATGTAAGCATCACCAGATTGACATGAATCCTTGAATCCAAAGTCAAACTCCAAATGACTGCCAAGATTTGATCGGATGGGTTTGAAGAGTGCAAAGTGAAAGATGTAAGCAAAGTTGTTGACAAAGTCAAACATGAATCGCTTCAGCACCAGATTCTGTTCGTAGCCAACCTTGAACTTGTAATTCTCGAGATTATTGAGAAAAGTAGCCACGTTGGCAATGAATGGTCTAAACAATAAGATCTGGAAGACAGAGAACAGGGTTGATGCCATGGTAGAGTAGAGAAAGAAGACATTGTTGGATTTGACCCAAGCATTAAAAGTGATCAAACCAACGATGCACGCCAAGAGGAACCCAAGCAAGATCAGGATCAAGAAAGAGTTGAAACACTGGATCAGAAACCTTCTTGTGTCTGGTACATAGTTCTGTTGCTCTCCAGTGGTTGGAGAAATACGGGAATGTGTTGGACGCCACTGTGGTCGGATCTTTGGTGCATGTTTTGTGTTTTCTGCATCCCAGACAAATGCAAGAGAGGCACTCTGTCGCTTCCAGTAGTGTACAAATGCCAGTGCCCAAATGTTCATCAGAAACGCGTAAACGAGTGTTGCTTCGTTGTCAAAGAGCAAAAAGATCCTGTCTTCTGTTTCTAGATCGCTTCTTCTAATGGATGCCACAACACCATACAGCAGCACCAAGAATCCAAGAATGGCAGCACCTTGGAGCCACATGGTGAAGTACGAGAGCCAGGCAATGTAGAAAGCAGTACGCTCTCCAAAGTAAGACCTCACGTCTTCGATGGGGTAGTATTGTCTAAACGAGAACGATTGCGACCAGACATTGTACAATCGTGTTCTGTAGGATTCTGAGCTGTCATCTATTCTTGCTTTGCCATCATGAACAGCATAGCACTCTGTAAAGACTTTGCGATACAGCATTCTTGTCAGATCCCATGGCTTGGATTTCTCATCTTCGCTGACTTTGAGATAGGAAATGATGGAAAATGTGAGATTGGCTCTGTCTGCATTGTCAAAAAAGTTCTTTTTCACATGCAGATAACCATATTTCTCAAAGTCACCACCTTCGTAGTCTTTCAACTTCTGGGCCTCAAAAGGCACGGATCGCTTGGCCATGGGATCAAACTGCAACTCTGCGAATGAATTCCACGGACTTTCCCAGCTAATCTGTCGTCTGCTCAATTGTCCTTCGAATGGAGCATAAGCTGGTAGAATCTTGCCAAGTGTTCCGATAGACAAGCGCATGGTCTGATTTGTTGCTTCTGCTTCTCTACAGAGTGTCTCAAACGGAATGAATCCCTGCAAGAATCGCACTGGATCACACGGCTGATACATTTCAAACTGCAGGATCACTCCAGCATCTAGTAATGCTTGGATGTACAGCTTTCTCAAGACACCCTGTCCTTGATCAAAATGCTCATGGGCATCATACTTGAGCACAAAGTCTGGCGCTGGATCTCGTGTGAAGAGCATTTGAGCCAAATGGTAACTTCCCTCTTGTCTGCCATAGCTCTGCATGGCAACTTCAAGTGTACCGCCAGTCTTTTTAAAGTCACCAAGAGTGTCATACAATTGTGCATATTCCTGTTTCGGAAACACAAGGACCCTGTTGCCATTGCATCGCGTAGGTCCTTGAATGTGTACTAGTTCACCCAACAGGACTGCTGTTTCAGTATTGTCAATCTCTTCCGTGGTGTCTTTGGTGTTGTTTGTTTTCCACGGATAGTCGTTGGAAACTTCGATCGATGTTGTTTGCATACGGTCAAGCCAGTAGTTGCTGCTCTTGCGTCGTCCCATCACTTTCGAAACAAAGTTGTGACACAGACCGCAAGCGCGCATTTGATCGAGCACCCACACATCCAATCGCACGCCCAGTCATTCTTGATGTCTTTGGACAATCAATTGATGGAAACTCTTTTATTAGACACGGCCACGGGCACTCGCATTAGAAATCAGCAATCGCTTGCCCTTCTTCTTGTTGCCTTTTAGGGTCACTTGAGCCACTTCGTTTGAGAGCGAGGCCTCCAAGTCAAGGGTCCATCCAAAATCATCGACTTCCAGTTGCTTTTGCTGCTTGGGCCATTGCTTGGCAGGCGATCCGTTTTGTGCAGCAATTCTGGCAAACGAATTGGGACTCGTTGAGAGATCTTCGTATCTGCTCTCTGTCTTTTCAACAGAAATAGGGCTCGTCGACAAAAATGCCAGCGAACTCAAGTCCAACATCGACGGCTCCGCACATTTGGCTCCAGCCAGCTGTGGTGATGGCTCTGGGCTGGACACATCACTTGCAGTATCTTTTTTGAGCAACTGCGCCAGTCTGTTGGAGAGTTCTGCTACCATTAGATGAGATACAGTTAAAGTGCTCCAAAGTGGCATCACTGACAAGGCTACTGAGATCCAGCTGGCAAAAAGACACATCGCAACCCAATGGCACATGTCCAAGATACTTGCATCGCTTTCTGAGATCCTAGATTGAGTTGCGGTACTTCATCCATGGTAGATTCTTGTATCGATAGCACTGGTGCACTTACTTGCAACGGAAACTGGCTGTAAGAGCCATACTCGTGCTTCAATACTTTGATGTCCATCGGATGCAAATAAATGTGTTGTCCATCTTTTGATTGGTAGTAAAAGAATTGCGTCTCCTGTACATTTTGTTTCTGCTTCATCTTCTTTTTGTCGTCTGTCTTTCGCTCTCGCTTGAGTTGATCAAGACAGAGTTGGTAGTATTTGTACTCGGTTGAAAACTGATCTTGCGACGTCTGGAACTGTTTGAGTTCCTGGATGGATTCCTGTAGTTGATCCCATTGCTCATCCAAGAGACGCTGGTGATACTGGGTATCTGAGACCATGACGCGAGAAAAGGCTAATGCCTCTCGGTTGCTTGCTTCTGGTACACTCAATTCCAAGTGTGTTGGCAACGCAACACAAGAACCAGGCTGTCGCCTGATCAGTACAAAGTCCATTGCAGCAGGTGACTGCACGGAACAAGTAATCGGTGGATTGGTTCTGTAAAAGAGCACTGGCTTGAGCTTGTCTCTGTAGATGGGATCAAAGCAGATGGGACATTTTCGCCACTGTTTGTCACTCATGTCCAGATATCGCAGCAAACAAGTCCAGCAGTACACGTGACCACATTTGGAGCCTCTTGGAGCACATGGCTCTCCAAGACAGATCGGACAACTAGGATCCTTGTTCATGGGCACCACCAGCTGATCAATCATCTCCCATTCGACTGGTAAATCCGGGTCAAACAAATATGGCTCCACATCTACGTCCTGATCCATAACAAACCGAAAGTTTGCATTCACAAATCGATGCTTGTTGAATACTTGTTGCTTGGTGGGTTTCTTTGGCTTTGGAAGCAAATAGTCTTGCTGCCTTGCTGGCAACGAAAAGTTGACCAAGTGAGTGATAGAGGTCTGTTTTCTTCTAGAAGAGCCTTTGGGAGTGTTGTCAGCAGATACTGGCTTTCTGTTCCTGTGCGCTACAATCAATCGAACTACGAAGGTTGAGTGGGGGTGTCTGCTGAAAGTGCTGGGGTCTCTGGGCCTTAAAGTCCTGAGAAGCAGCAGGACGCAGTGATTTTGACATTTGGAGGGTGGACAAGCCTCCACAGCAAAGAACAACGTGCTCCTGAGGCACTGATTGGACCGGGTAAACTTTTAGCCGAAATCAGTCATATATTCCTGCCAATGCTTTGAGAATAGCACTCGTGGGTCTCTCTGAGTCATCTACCACTGTCGGAGTGAGTGTCTGGCTTGGCTCCATCCAAGTGTAGTTTCTGGTGTCCAGATTGAGTTTTGACTTTCCTTGCAAGAAATCATCCCATCCCGATGGCTGTGGCTGGAGTGGATCGATCTGCACAGCTTTGCCCATGGTCAACGAATCAGAATCCTTGGTTGCGATCTTCATCTGCTCTTCCAGTTGCTGGTAGAGCATCGGTGGTGTCGTTGGAATCTGCTGAATGTCTAAATGCTGCACCTGTCCACCGAGTGCTCCGAGGAAACTGACATCGGACAAACTCACCTGTTTCGTGAATATCTCTGCTCTCTCTTGTTGATCTGGATTTTGAGTGTCATAAGACTCCATCCATTTGAAAGCAATGCCATTGGATTCAAGTGTCTTTGCAATCATCAGATTTCCTGCTCTTGCTGCTTTCAGCATCAGATCTTGCTTGAAATCAAACTTGGGTTCCAATTTTCTGATACTTTGGACAAGAAAAGTGATCAAGCGACGTAGCTGGCGTTGGGATTGTAAGCGCAGCTGCTTGCCAAAAGTGCAAAAGTAGAAATCGTCAAAGAATCTGCCGTAGCGTTCTCCACAAGCCTCGCTCAAGAGAATGTATCTTGTTTCGATGGGTGTGCCACCCTTGACTGGCAATGGGACACCGTCTCGATCATCTAAAGATTTGGATCCAAGAACAATGGAGCCAGACAAGAGTTTGTCTGAAATATCAATCCAGTTTCTATCCAGACTCAGCATCAATGCTTCAGATGAGATGGCAAATGGCATGTCCACCAGCAAACTCACAGCCTGATGATCTCCCTTGTAAACACAGTAAATCATCAAGCAACTGTGTAGCACAGCAGCATTGTTAGGATCCATGCTTGGAAAGACACTCTTGATACTGGACTTGAGATCTCCTTGGAGCACTTGCTTCAATGCCTTGTTCACTTCAGCATCAACAAACAGAGACAGCTTTGCTACCAAATCCTTTTGGTTCTTGGCAACAGCCAGTCCCAGGAGTTTGCTTGCTTCCGATGGAGGCAGTGTGCAAGTGACTTTAGACAGTCCGAAGGCATTGTTGTTGAGACACGCGACACTAAACGGATGCATGACCAGATGTGGCGGTACAAATGGTAACAAAATGTCATACAAGTCATCTTGCTTGTAGTCAATTGACACCACACACAACGTTTGAAGCGCAAGTTGCAGATTGTTTTCCAAGATCTTGAGCCATTGTTTTGAAGAGAGTGCTTGCTTGATGAGTTCAATATCTCCATTGAGAAGGACACGTTGCCACAAAATGGTTGCATACTCTGGTGCTGGGTCATCCATTAGAATCCGCATGATGGCTGTTGAGTTCAAAAGACGCTCGCTGGAGGTAAATGTCCTGAGAGAGACTCTCACGAGTGACTCGATCCAGGACAGGTTTGTTTCCGACTGTTTTTGAGTGGTGTGTTTTCGCATCCATTGTTTGAGCAGATGTCGGTCCATGGCACAGTCTCTCCATTGCTTGTTCACAATTGAGAGTTGCAAGATGTCTTCAGCGTACATCAAAATGCCAGATATCACTTTATCGGTGAATTGCATGGCGCGCAAACTGTTTGAGCCATTCTTCAGGTGAATCTGGCAGCTCGAATTTGTATCCTTGATGCACCATGATTTGCAACTCTCTTTTGACTGATTTTGGAAGGTCTTTGGTCAAGAGAGACAGTCCCTTGTTGTAGTCTCTCAGATTGAGTCTCGTGTTTTCTGATTTTGGGATCGTAGAAGGCTTGATGCCAAGCCATTTCAGGCTTTTGATGGACAGATGCTGTCTATCAGCTGCTCCGAGAGAGTAAGTGAGGTAAATGTCAATGCCCCATGGATCAGAGTCAGTCAGACACCACATTCCTTGTTGAAACTGTTGTTTGATGGGGCTTGCTACTTCTTTGACTTTCTGTGTGTCAAATGACATCATCTCTGCGTCTCCAGAGGGCATTGTTTCTAAAGATTGAAGATCCGTCTCAATGCATCTTGGATCATCCATGCACAGTACAGTCTCGATATCTGACCATAGTGTCACTGATTCAATCGATTGAGGATCCAGCACTGTCTCAGTCACTTGAAAGCTTTGCATGAGTGTTTTCTCTTCCTGCCAGTTGTCAAGGTGGCTTTCAAGCAGTATCAAGAGCTGCCGAGTGGCAATATCAGGATATCCCTTTCCCTGGAATCAAGTATTGTACAGTAACAAGGATGGTGTCTTGTAATTGTAGTAATTGTTGAAAACAAGCGTGTTTTTCGACCACCAAGACAGATCTAGCATTTGTTGAGACTCCTATCAACTGTCATTAATGTTGTTACATGCTCTGATGGGATCAGAATCCCATGTGTGCAGTCCAATGTTGTGCCATCTTGCAACAAAAGGGTGATTGGACCCCTGACCATTCCCTTTTCAGAAGCCACCTACAATGATCCTATTCACAATGCCTAGATGCGATCTCTGGACTTGAAATGTGCGTGCCAAATTGTCAACAATCAAATCCACTGTTTGCTGGTTCCCAAACAGATCGGTCTATGATCAGTCACTAGACATTGGCATAATACAGCTGTCTCTTGGTGATACTGGTCTGTCTTTGGAGAGATTCTTGGATTTTGGTCAAGATCAGTTTGTACTGGCTCAGTTTGGACTTTTTGACTTTGGACTGTCTCTTTTGTTTGTTTGTGATCATGAATTGTGGTTCATTGAGCGAGAGCTCACTGAGAGCTTGAGAAATGCGAGTTGTCAGTGACATTGTCAGAAAGAGAGACACAAGAGTGAATTCAAGATGTGAGACACTCCAAGAGAAATTATAAGAACAGTGAGACACTCCAAGAGAGACTGTATTAGAAAAAGCGCCAGATAGAGTCTGGTCCTTGCTTTGATTTGAACTGAGCATATCTGGCACACATGGGCCACAACAACAGCAATCCAAAGATCCACAGTCCCAAGAATGGTCCCAACGAAGGAGCACCAAACAACGGATTCACAATAATTCCAATAATGAAATAGATGTAAAAGTGGATGGTGTAGAAGAAGAGCGCTGTGCCACCAAAGACCATGAGTGGATTAGATGGTGAAAAGTTGGGCAATGCCAGACAGATGGCAATGATCAAGTGGTTGATACCCATGGTCCAAAGGAGATAAGTGAGAGAGGGTGGATATTTGGTCAGATTCAAAAAGTTGATCACATCTTCCAAGGGAGATGGCACCAAGAGCTCATTGTGGATGTTTCCAAAGCCATTGTTGAAACGCAGGATCAGGAACAGTGTCAGATAGACTGCAAACGAAAAGAGATTGGCACCAATGCGGATCTTGTTGGATTCGTATTTCAAGAAGATCTTGCCAAACAGGATGCCTAGCAAGACAGGCGTGAGCCATGGAATGAATGGATAGAGTGATCCCAAGCGAGGCACACAGTTGGAGCACGGAATGCTGATCAATAGCGTCCAAACAGACAGACCAGTGAAATCGACTGGCAAGTCATTGGTAATGACAGTAATGGCACAAGATATGCCAAATGCAACTGCAAGATAGATAAAAGTGGAGACTGAGAAAGCTATAGTCGCAGCTTGTTCCCCAAAAGACACCAACTTCTGAGTCATCCAAATATTCAATCGGTCTTCCAGTCCAAGGAACACAGAGCCAAGGATGATATTGATGCCCAGAGCATACAACACTGTGATAGGCCACCCAAAGATCCAGATGGCTGGTGGAAACTGGAAGAAATTCAAAAACACCAAAATCAGTCCGCGCACGATGAAATGCCAATTAATTCGAGCATCTGTCCAACCAAGCTTCTTGCGAGATGCAGTAAAGTAAGCGATGCCCATTCCCATCAAAAACATAAATCCAGGAGCACACAAACCAGTGATAGCTCGCATAAAAAAGTGAATGGCTCTTTGTGGGCCCTCGTAAGAAGTCATGTTGTTCCATTCTTCGTGTTGAATTTGGATATTGGAGGCGAAGTCCCTTGCATGGTCCAGAGACTCAAAAACCATAATGAGTCCCCTGAACAAGTCTAGTCCCGTGACTCTTTGCTTTCTCACTGGTACTGGTCGGTCCAAGAGCGGTGTCTCTTCATTCGGCTCAGACATTTTGTGTGGGGAAGATTCCGACGTGATCCGGCAATCAATTCCGACATATGACTGTCTGCAACTCTAGTTGCTGCATCTTGTTCAAGATGATGCATTCAGTGCTTACACTACGATGTAGCTTGGATTTCTGTGTTGCTGCTGAGAGAGAGATACAAAAGTCTAGCATCCAAACGTGATTGCAGCAGACTGGATACCAACCATTCTTGACATTTAAGCACTCTTGAGAAACCACTACACTTCAACTGGCTGACTGCATAGTCCTATAAAGCCCCGTTTCCTAGTACTATAAAGGGGGCATATAGCGCTATATAACCCCTATACAGTGGTGTATAGTATTAGCAACACGTCTAAACCGATGTCCAAGCCACACGGCTATATCAAACCGCTTGGAGAATAAACCTCACCTTTTTATCTTCAGTTACGAGCTCTTGGCATCTCGAAAACAGGTGGATGGAGAGAACGAGTTGCGACCAGTGCATGAAGATTTGATCGGGATCAAAGCAAGACTGGATCTGATGCTCAAGACGGGCTGTCAGAACAGACGATCTGCATCCGATTCAAAGAGACTGGGTGAAATTGACAACATGCGTGTGGATGGCAAGTTCATGGACCCAAGTCTGGCGTAGAAGGCAGCGTGAAGCGTAAGTCAAACGAAAAGACAGGCAGCAATGCAAACAGACAGTACATGCGTTGATTCTAGTCTCCCGTGGGTACACAAGCCATTCAGTCTGTTTCTGCATCTGATCGACCATCTTCAGACATTCAAAAACACCGTGTCGTCCACTCTGACTCTGAACAACTGACGCTGATCTCGTAATTGTGCTGATGATAGTCGGCGCGTGTTCCAGCCATTCCATCTGTTTCTGACTCAAACACCAACATCTGTGATTCCAGTCAAGCATCCACGACATGCAGTGATTCTCTCTGATTCAGATGGCTCTAGTGACTCGCAAATGGATGAATCTGGTCGCATCAATGACACCACACAGTCTGGCAATCTTCCTGAACCATCAACCAGCCCAGTCTCTGACCTTCATCCAATCTCCACTCTCCACCCAACAGCGTCCTAGTGTCTCTCGTGGCTCCAGACGTGCAGACGACGAGCAGTGACTGATTCTGATGACTCTGGATTGGATGTCGCATCCCAACACCAGCGCTTGTCTCGTCACAGACAGTATCTTGTCTGATTGTAGATCTCCATCTGCGATGCAACATTTGACAGCATCTCACAGTCAGTCTCTGGTTGCTGAAGGACAAGATCCACTCTTCTCTGATTCAGGTGTTTCTGACGAGAATGTGTCGGAAGACCTTCAGATGCTATGGACTGTCCAGACGAAGCAGCATCAGCACAGCCTTCATCGGATCGTAACAAGCAAAGAGCCAACAACCAACTGCCCAGACACCCAAAGGTCTGCACCATCAAGGCACACAGTCAAATACAGAGAACTCTGTAGACTGATGGCTCCGAGTGTATGCTTACATAACAAATGCAAAGGATCTGAATATGTAGTCAGTCTTCTGTAGTGTATTCATGGCAACGATCGAGAATAGAAGAATCGGTCGATCTGCTTGTGGACACTGACCGACAGTGATCTAAAACAGAGTCTGAAGTGATGGTCCAGAAAGCATTGCCAGTTTGAGAATTTGAGTCAGGTGAACAAAGGTGCGATGTGCCACTGCAGTGGCACAAGAAAGCACCTCCTCACTCTTTTACATGTTCCACTCCTTGATTGCCGTCGTCAATGCACAACAGCAGCCACAGTATCCACCTGGCTGCACTGGCCCCACGTTTCCAGATGAGAAGATCTGTCTTGCCAGAGACTGGGATATGGGTGCCGACTACAAAGACAAATGTGCTCCATACGGCGACTATCCAGTTGTTGGACAGCAAGTCTACATTCAAGATCAGAACAATTTCTGCATGAATCTGCCGGATCCAAACAATCCTACCTTGAAAGAAGAATACTACAACAGAGGCAGAAAGCCAACGATTGTGAGTGCTGAAGGGTTTGTCCAGTCGTTCTGTGTCGGAAGTTATCTGTCGCCTGGTGCTGCCAAGATGCCAAGTGGTGCGATTACATCAGCACATGTTGTCAAAGCCATCTCACCCAATGGTAAAAAGTACTGGCAGATCTCTGGTACCATGGACTGTGGTGTCTTGGGTCTCAACTGCCAAGGTGACAATGGTGGCCAATACGACTCCGTGAGTGCTCGCTACTGTGGCAAAGAGCCTTACTCTGGTACTGACGCACAAAGGCATCCAGGACAGCCAGATTACATCATGCAAGCTGGAGATGGCATCTTTTGTATGCGAGTCTGTGATCCTGGACAGCAGCTGACTGACCCATGTAACGTCAAGAACGACACTGCTGGCTGCACTGCTACCATGGGTGTTGATTTCCCACCTGGATTCTCCTTTGTCGATCTCACTGGCAGCAAACCAGTGACCAGCACACTCATCACTACTACAACGACTGAGGTGCCTTCTACCACCGCAAGCGCAACCAGTACACCTACTACCACCACAAAAGCATCAGATGCACTTTCACTCTCCGCGACTTTTGCCGGACTTGCTCTCTTCCTTTTGCTACTATAAAGATGTTGTCAACTGCAGATATCGAACTCAGAGTGCGTCAACCACGCAAGCCAACAGCACCTGCTGAAGAGAAACAAGTGGAGCCAGAATCACAGATTCCACAACCACAAGATCCACCCACAAGAGATGACCCTATCTTGGATGAAGCTTTCAAGACATCAAAAGAAGACCAAAAGATGGATGGTCTGTTGGTGGAAATGTCCATTCTCAAGACGCGAGTTTGGGACCAAACGATGGAAATCCAGGTACGCTCTTTGACAAGAGGATCTGAAAAAGGAATTGCATGAGATGCGAGTCGAGTTGCGAGAACGACACTTGGAGTTGGAACAGGATATCCGCAAACATGCTTCTCAAATGCCTGACCAGTACCTGGTATTCTTTATCGTCCTATTGTTTGGAATAGCTAATGGAACTGCTCTTTATCTCATGAATTAGTAAATCCATGTGGATTGAAACACGTTTCGCGTGGATCAAACTTTCCATGCTCCTCATCTCTGCTGTCCGTGCGCAATCGACGCTTATCAATGCTACTGTGAGTGCTGACTGCAGTGCTGCTGCGAATGCACAGGTGGGTGCACTCGTCGCTTCTTGTGGTGGCACAAATGCACCATTGCTCTTGGCAACCCAGAATCCTGTCAATGCCATTCCAGTAGCCAACGATCCAACCTTTTTGCCTCAGTACTGCTCTTCCGGATGCAAGTCTCAAGTGCAAGCTTTCAGCACTGCCACACAGATTTGTGGCACTCAGCGCTGCTTCTCTGGCTTGGATCTTGGATGCACTGACATCCAGGCAGAGTACACTGCTTACTCGAATATCTTTTGCATCCAAAGCCAGAACAAGTACTGCTACTATGAGATTTACAACTCCCTTGCTGCCTCTGGCTATGTCTCTGGCAATTCAGAGACCTTGGCCAATGCTTTCATCAGATTGAGTTTGAATGCTAGTTTGGCTTGCACGACTTGTGCCACAAGCTTTGCACTTGCAGTCAAGACCAATGCTGCTGCATTTGGTGCCTATGGAGCCATCATTGCTTCATCTCTCACTCAGATTGACAACACGTGCAAAGTAGCACAGACAACCAAGTCCAATGCAGCTTCCAAGGAAGGCTTTGCTGCTCTGTTGTTGCTCATGACCACCTTCCTTTACTAAAATCGTTTCAAAGCGAGTTCAGGACGATTGAAAGTTCTTCACGTGATGAGTGTCAACCGCCTTGGTTTCATCGCTGTGCTCGTGCTAGCTTGGTTTGGTACACCTCAAAAGTACCGTCTCTGGTTATACAAGCTAGTGAGAAGAGTAAGTGGATTAACTCGAGTTCTTCACAAAAGCTGTGACTCCTCAGTGGAAACCAAGCAAACCCATGCTTCCACCGGGCAAGAAGCCAGTGGAGCAACTTACGGCTCCAAAGAGTGGAGAGAAGCCACAGGAAAAGGGTGTGGAAAAGCTCTCGGTGAAGCTCCCTCCAAAGTGGGATGAAAAGGAACTCTACAAGATCTTGGACAATATTGAGCATGATAATGCACACTCTTTTTCAAAGGATACTGCACAGGGCTTGCATTTGATGCGCATCATGTTGCCCAAACACCAGCAGTGGCAGTTCATGCAAGAAGCTAGCCAAATTCGCATCATGACACTCGATATTGAAGGCATGTCTCTTCCATTTGTGCGTGGTGATGGCTTAGTCACTGGAGACTTTGCACCAGAGGAAATGTTGTCGATTGTGAGATCTTCCATGGCACGTGCGACTTGGGATGCTCGCTTTGAGCTGGCTGAAATGTATTCGCATCCAGATGTCAACACCAGTGTCACTTACTCTGTCCAGAAGGGTACTTGGCCAGTTGGACCAAGAGATCTGATTACTGTCAATGTCATTCAAGAGGGAGACACTCTTTTGTATGTTTCCAGATCCATTCCAGACAAACACAGCAAAACGACCGGTGAAAATGGAAGAACGAGAGCAAGTTTGTTGTTGGCTGGATGGGGATTCAAAAAGACTGAAAAGGGCATCGAGTGCTCTTACATCTTCCACATTGATCCAAAGGGATCCATTCCGAGCAGTATTTCGGTTGATGATAGGTTTGATCAAAGCAGTGCAAACACAGACACCACAATGCATCGCTCGTGTTGGACAGTACTTGCAGGAAAAGGGACCGCTGCCATTCATTGTCAGAACTGGCACCAATGCACCAAAGAACGTTGGTTTGGAAAAGGAGGAATGTTTGGAAGCTTCTGTTGTTTTGCATACGCTTGCAAAGCAAGAATCTAGCTTTGTTCTTGCCTTGCCACAAAAGTTCAAAGATGGATTTGAGATCTCGGGTGAATCTGAAGCAGTTGTCGTGTGTAAAGTGTTGCCAAAGGACCCACAGTACAAGAGTATCGCACATTTAGTCAAATTTACGATTCTCAAGGACACAAAGATCAGAGTCGTGCCTTCCAAGGGACAAACGGGTGTGAATGTGTTGATTTCATAAACAGTGGACTGCATCATCCCTTCCACCGTAAACTAGTCCATTTTCAAACAAGATTGGTCTTGAAAACGTTGTCCCTGTCTTGATTTCTCTCGCCATTTCCAGATTCTTGTCCAACACTCTAATCGTTCCATCAATGGCTGCAACCACCACTTGATGTTTGAATGAATAAGGTTCTGCAGCAATCGGTGCGCCAAAATCAATAGATTTGATCACCAGACCATCCAAAGTGAGCTGAAAGAGTTGAGATCCATGTGTTCCAACTAGAATGGTGTCTTGAAACAAGTGTGGTGCCCCGAATATGGGTGCTTGTAAGTTTGTCTTCCACAAGAGTGTATTGTTACTGAGACAATGCACGTAATGATCAACACTGGTGATCAATACTCGAGAGTTGGAGAGTACCAGTGGTTTGGAGAAGATGGGTTTGTTGGTTTGATACTGAGACAGTTGATTTCCATTCAAATCTAGTATGTAGAGTGTGCCATCTAACGTTGGACAGTAGATCTTGTCTTGAATCGTGAGATTGGTGCCAGGACTAGACAATGGTATCTTTTTGACTAAAACTGGTTGTGATTCATAAGAGAGACAGTACAAGTGTCGATCAAAGCAAGAAAACCAAATCTTGGACGTGTTTGGTTCTTGGACAGGAGTGTACTTGACCAGATCTGGCAGTTTGAATACATCATGCTTCCTACCATCCAAATAAAAGCTGTACAGATGCCATTCGTGTGTTGGCACGATTACTAGATCACTCACGATCACACAGCTGGTTTCAATACGCTCCAATTGATGACGCCACACTATAGTTCCAAGTAAATCGATGCAGCAAAAGAGACCAGCGTGTGAACCAATGTATATCCTGTCGCGATGCAAGACGGGATTCGCATCCACGCATTTGCCTAGATTGACTGTCCATTTGGTCTCTCGTTTGAATCTCTTTGATTTCTTTTGAGTCAAGTGCTCCAGAAACACAAACAATGGCTGGTTCATGAGGATTTCTAGCGATTCCATATCAAGTGACAAAGTAGCAACAATTCGCATGGCATCCAGACTAGATCCACCCAACTCCACAAAAAAGCGTTGTGTGTCTATTTCCTGGTGTTTTGAGAGGTATTGCCCAAGTACATCCATGACTGACTGAGATCTCTTGTCTTTTGCATCTTCCAGTAGCTGTTTTCTGTCTACTTTTCCATTTCTGTTCATGGGTAATGCTTTGTACATGTAAATGTGTGATGGCTTTCTGAAATGCTCCAGATCTGAGAAAAGTGCTTCAATCTCAGACAATAGGATGTCATTGCAAGAGGCAACAAACGAGATCACAAATGGATCATCTACGAGTGTTTCGCATCTGGAGACTGATTCATGTTGACAGATCAAGTCACTGATGAGGTTGAGACTGATTCTGTAGCCGGATATCTTGATGATTGAGTCTGTTCTTCCAATCCACTTGATCCTGTTGTCTGTTTGCTCTACAAGATCACCAGTGGGACGCATGATTTGTGGTTCTTGTTCACCTTCCAGGTAACAGATACGCTTCTCTCCTCCAATCCAGAGCTCCTGATCTCTTACTTCAATCACAGTGTCATCCAGTGCATGTTCGATAAATGGTGCATCTTGAACGAGTGTCAGTGTTGCCCAAATGGAACACTCTGTCGTTCCATAAATGTTCCACAATTCAATCTTTCTTGGCTCTCTACACAGTGATAATGGAATCTGTTCACCTCCAAGGACCAATCGAGTGACTCTTGATTGCCCAGAAAGGATCTTGGATCGTGTTTCCTGTTTCAGACGCAGAAAGAGCGTGGGTGTCATCATTAAACAAGTGCATTCAAACACCATTGGTTCCAAGTGTCCTTTGACAATATCACTTCTTGGGAGGATGATGAGATTGGCGTGTTTGGCACACAAGATTTCTACAATGCTTGGATCAAATGTGGGTGGTGCTAGGAGCATGAGAGTGTCATCATGTGTGATAGTGAGTCTCTTTTGAATCGCTTTGACATTGGATTCCATGGATTGTCTTGGCACGTAGATCTTGATGCCTTGTTGCTTTCTAGTGGTGCCAGAAGTAGACATACAGTAGCAAATGTCATTCTTGAGATAGAACGGATCACTTGGACCATCATGTTTCCACAATTGCAACTCTTGATCCAAACATTCCAGATTCAAGTCACAAGGACCAATTACAAAGCACTCTGATGAGAGTTTTGGCTTCAGCATAGGAATATAGACACATTGAATGTCCAAACAACTGAGAAACACCAAAATGAGTTCGACTCCAGGTTCCAGTGTCACGTAGAGCAACGATCCTCTCTTCACTCCATAGTCTTTGAGTTTCTTGGTCAGCTGTGAGAGTCTGTGCTGAATCTGATCACTGTTGAACCATTTCCCAAAGAACAAACGCATGCAAACTTTTATGCTCTAAATTGAGTTTCGTGATTCAAGATCACATCCACTCGCATGTCTCTGTACTGATTCCAGTCTGGATTCAAGAGTCCATAGGATTCTGGCGTTCCAAAGACTCTGCCATTGGAAGGACCTTGAGTGCCATCAATGCACCAGATGGACCACGAAAAGTTGTCGTTTTCATGGGCGATTTTGGCAATGTTGTTCCAAAACTGCTGTGCATCTTGGTTACCTAGATCTGTGCCAATCTCACCTGCAAAGATGGGATGGGTCTTGAGATTGGTCGCCCAGTTCTGGTTGATGTCGTTCTCAAACTGCTGGGGATCCATGGATTTGTGGAGCCAGATGTACTCGTGGATCGAATACACCACTTTGTTCTCTGGCTTGATGGCGTGCTTTGTTAGATCTGGTAGATACGATGGCACTGGCAGAGAAGTGTGGTTCAAAGCGAGACGAGCGACTTTGTAGAGATAGTCAAACGAATTCGTGGCTGGAACATCTACTATGAACTGAAAGACCGTAAACAGCACCAACACTGATAAGCATGTCTGGATTGATGGCAAGAATTCTATTGGCAGCTGTCTGTGCTGCCTTTTCCCAATCAGCTAGTTCCAGATGGAAGCCAGCAATCGGTGCCACGACTTGGATGGGTTTCAAGATCCAGTAGCGCTGAGATCCCCAGTAAGGAATCTTCATGTTCTTGCCACTCACGACTGGTCTTACCTCGTTTCTGATATCAGCACCAACGACAAGTGGATTGGATCTATATCTGCTTGCCAAGAGTTCCCAAGTCTTGAAAAATGTCTCTTCATCGTACTGCTCGTTGTACCAGAGACCATTGTTATCTGCCTGATCACAACACCAGCCAGCATTGGACATTTGGTTGTCAAGAATGATCATCAGGTTGTTTCTGGTGAGCGACGCGATCACGAGATCATACACCTCCATTGGGGTCTTGCCCTGTGCCAATGGCTCACTCGTAACAAGATAGTCTTCTACCGGTTGTGTTCTGTAGACCATTTCGATCGAGAATGACAATCGCACACAGTTGAACTTTTGAGCAATCAACTGTGAGATGTTGTCAATGGTTGTCTTGTGCAAGCCACTGACGACATAGCCATTCAAGTGACTGCCTGACCATTCGGTGCACGAAAGACGGATCTTGTTGCCAAACTTGTCCACCAGCTGGTTGCCTTGAACAGACAATGGCACACTCGGTGCTGTTTGGTTTCTAGAGAGACCTTGAGAGAGATAGCTGCTAAAGAGGCTGAAATAGAGCATCAGGGCAAGTGCCACAATTGTTGTACGACACATGAACCCCATGTCATCTGATGCCATTCAGGATATGTACTGTACATCTGCGGCTGTGATTTGTATTTGCTCTTTCCCTCAGATGGAGCACTACGTCAAACAAGATCCCTCACCACCAGTCCCAGAGTTTATTCCCAGATCAATCATCATCCAGCATGGAGGGAAGATCAAAAACTATGTCCAAGCAGCACAGAAACTACTGGAACATGGACCAGTGACGATTCAAGCGACTGGATTGGCAATCAACAAAGCAGTGACAGTATGTGAACTAGTGAAGCGAAATGCTGGAGTGTCAACAAGTATTGAGCTGTTTGCAGACAAGCAAAAGGATGAGTGGGTGCCAAAGAATCCCAACTTGGACAAAATCATAGTCACTAGGAGTTTGCCTGGTATCAGGATAGTAGTCAACAAAAGCTAGTTTATCACAAACTGATCGACTCGCTTTGCCGGCACAGGTGGTTCAGACAAGGGCCATTGCTTCTTTTGTTCTTGCACATCTTCATCCACCAGTTCTTGTCCTTGTCTCTGAGTGTCTTTGAGCTTTTGCGAGACCATGTGCACACTGATCTTGCGTCGCTCTGGTCCAACAATCGCGTGTTGATAGAATTGCACCAGTTGCTGCTTTTGAATCGACTGCACAAACGATGCATCTGTCTCGTTGCGATCAAAGTCATAGTATCTGCTTGAAATGATGTTCCAGAGTCTGTTCGAGTGCTGGTTCAGATTCTTTGGCTTTTCCAAGAGATTGTTCACGTACGCTTGCTTGTACTTGTTGAACTTTTCATCTGGCATTTCCAAGAGTGTCTGCTGTTTTGAAGTCAAGTACCTGGAATTGCCTCAAAAAGAGTTCAATGCGTTCTTCGAGATAGATCGGATCGCGTTCTGATTGAATGACGATTCTGTAGCCATGCCATCGCATCTTTCTGATTCCACCATACACAGAGTATCCCAGTTGCTCCTTTGTTCTCAATTGGTCAAACACCGGCTCTCCAGAGATTTGTGCCAACAGTCCAAGCAACGCACGTCCTTGCACATCGTTTTCTGGACCAATCTGAAGACAGAACTCAATAGCAGAGTTGACATTGTTTGGATTGTACACTAGATGGTAAAACGTGTGCTCTGCACCGTTGATGATGTGTGTTCTCACATCTGCCAGTCGTTGATCTTCTTCCAATGCTTGATACTGCAAGTCTTGGATCATCTTTTGTCCAATCTCTCTTACTTTTTGCTTGTGCAGATTGCCATGAACAAATCCTTGAATGAACATCTTGGAGAGCAGTTGCGGCACAAACGCATTCAAATCTTGGAGTGTCAAGTGTTCCAAGACTTGAATCTTTCTTTGAGCGTGGTAGAGTGTGTCTTGCAACAAAAACGTGACAAAATACGTTGCTTGAGAGGCTGGCGACTCCAAGAACCAGTTGTGGTAGGATTTGTTCAATCGTTCTTTGATGCGGTGGAATTGCAACTCGGAAAACTCTGCTTGCTTCATCTTGAGAATGAACTGATCTGCAAGCAAGTGGATCTTGTTGCTGAAGCCATTCAATGTCAAGACCATGCCTTCTGGTGTGTTTGTGAGAGAGTAATCCAAGCCAGCTAACTCAGCTGCATACGAGAACTCGTTGAGAGCATCTTTCAAGAGCTCAGTAAACAACCGAGTCAAGACACAGGATCTGACATCTTGGTACGCAAGAGGGGATATGATTTCAAGATAAATCGCTGCTTTTGGAATCTTGAACAAATGATCTTGTTTGTACCACAGACGCATTAGTGGAGATTCAAGCACAATCTGTGGTGCACCATCACTCTCGATCGGCAATAGATCAAACGAGTCTGGAATGAACTGGTTGCGTTCTGGCAGATGCATCTGAGAGATTTCTTGAATTTGGTCCAGTTGCTGCTTGAATTCAGATGAAAACGGAACAACTTTGTACTCTGTGCCATACCACTTGGCTCTTGTCCATCCTTCAGTCTCAAATTTAGGATTTTGGACAATCACACTTTGATGAATTCAAATACCGAAAGTTGTGTGGCTGCATCAGATCCAAGAGACGCTGAATGGTCTCAGGATCAAAGACTTCCATTAGATGGGGACCAGAGAGAATGTCGGGTGTTGGATAATCATGCATGGCCGATGCTGTTCTTGAGCAGTAAGATGCTGGAGATGACTTTTCTTGGAATCTAAAGTTCATGCGTGCGACAGAGCGACATTCGTCATAGATCCATTCTAGAGGTCCTTGTCGTTGGATCATCTTGATGTACTGGAAGATCGCACAAATGACATCGTGATACTTGTCCAAGCCAAGCTGTGTCAATTCAACATGGATGCTGAAAAACGCAAATCCAATGCCACCTGAAGCATGTCCAGCAGACAGATTCTGAGCCCAGCCCTTGGTTTTGAGATACGACAACAGTGAGCCTTCTGACTCGTGCCCAACAAGATGCGAGATGTAAGATGCTGGTCTGGTCTTGTAGTGCTGACGAGAGTCTGGAAACGGAAACGAAACAGTCAAAGATCGAGACTGTTTGACTGGTTTGACCCAGATTTCCTGTTGCAACTGGTTTTGAGACAATGGATGTGTTTCGAAACTAGGCACTGGAACATTGTTGTTTTCAATTCTAGAAAAGCATTCTGTAGCCCATTGCTCCAATGTTTCCAAAGAATCACGACCAAGCACTACACATTTCATGATGTTGGCACTGTAGTAGCGTTTGTGAAAGTCAAGAAGCAACTTTCTGACCTGCAATCCTTGCGATTGTGGAATATCACGCAAGGTTTCCAAACTTCCGGTGCCAAAGCGAGAGTATGGATGTTTTGGATCACACAAGTCCTTTTCCAACTGATGTACTCTCCAAGGATCAGATTGTAGGTTCTTTTTGTGCTCAGAATCGACAGCATTCATCTCGCGTTCTGTTCCATCCTCCAGAAAGAGAGGGCTGATAAAGAACTGCGCAAACCTGTCCATGGCTTCCTGTAAAAAGGAATGGTCAACATCAAAGTAGTAGTTGGTGTGTTCTCCAGCAGTGTATGCGTTTGAATGTCCTCCATGCGAGCTGAGAAACTGACCATAGTCATTCTCGATGGGGTATTTCTGGGTACCCATGAAGAGCATGTGTTCCAAAAAGTGTGCCAATCCATCCACTTCTCCGTCAGAGTGTGAACCCACATGGACATCCAGAGAGCAGCTGGCTTTCTCTGTGCCTGGGTCATGGATCAACAGCACTTGCAGGTGGTTCCTAAGGACAATAGATTTATAGTCTCTGTCATCACCCTGTGGTTTGACAATCATTTGGGAAAGAATCTCGCCAGAGAAACACGACAAGACTCCAAGTAGTCTTTGATCAAGATCAATACCTTCAAATGTCATGTTGGCACGAGAAGCTAGGAGATAGATGAGAGAGCTGGTGAGGATCAGACTAAAAAAGACAATGGCAGCCATTGGTGTGTGATAAACTGAAAATAAGACAAGAAAGAAAGACAAGCCACAAAACAGGATGGGCACTATCAGCCAGACTTTGAATGGCCTGCTGCAGTAGGGATCAGTGTATCTCAAGACCAAGAGACCAAACACTGTCAAAAAGTAAAAGAACCAAGTCCCAAAAGAGTACAGCGTCAGCAGAGACTTGATATCTCCTACTTGGCAGTAGATGGTGCTCAGGATCAGTTGAAGGATCAAAGAATGCACTGGTGTGTTTGTCTTTTGGTGAACTATTCCCAGCTTTTGTGGTCCGTGTCCTCTGCGGCTCATGGCAACCAACAGACGCGATGATGCAAAGATGGATGCATTCAGTGCACTTGCAGCAGCAATGAACACAATCACAGTCATTAAGAGCGGACCATAAGTACCAAAAATATGCTCTGCAAAATCTAGTGCGATCGTGATTGAATCCACAAAGACTTCTTTTGATAGAACGATAAAGTAAGTGAAATTGATGATGATGTAGCTACAGGTGACGAGCAGCAAGCCTTGCAAGACTGCTTTTGGCAAATTCGTGCTTGGATCTTGGAATTCTTCAGTGACTAGATTCAAAGTGTTCCAGCCATCATAGGCCCAGAGACTAAAGTAACTGGCTACGGCATACTTTCCAAGTTCACTGGAAGAACCATGGAACAGATCTGTTTCAAAAAGCATGCCGTTTCTTGGTCCTACAACAACACGGATCATTGCCAGACATCCAATCAAGAGAATGCACAACAACTTTGTGATTGTTGATGTGTGTTGAAACAGCTGTGTCTTTTCGACTGAGTAGATGTTCATGAGTGTCAAAATCAAGATGAAAAGCGGCGCAGTGATCTGAGAGACAAAATCTGGTAGATTCAAGGAACGGTCAAGATATTCTGCAAATGTGCTGGATATAATGGCTATAGATGCCGGTCTTTGCAACAAGACTGCACAAAACGAATAGATGAACCCCAATGACGGTCCAAATGCTTTTGTCAGATACACCAGTTCTCCACCAGAATCAGGATAGCTGGTTCCCAATTCAATGTAGCACAATGCACCAAGCATCGACAACACTCCAGAAAACAGCCACACACAGAGACTCGCTCCCACACTCTGTGTATCATCATACACCAGTCCAGGAGATGCAAATATTCCAGATCCAATGCATACACCCACTACCAACCACACTCCACTCCAGGTTCCTAGAATCTTGTCTAGTTTGTGTGTGTAAAGTGTTTCTTGCAGATCAAACTGGAATGGGTTTTCAAATTCGAATTGAGAGTCAGAGTCTTCCTCTTGCAGTTGTTGGTACATTCAGGTGACAAGGCAACTTTCGCGATTTTCTTTCCAAAGCCTTGCCAAATGTCAACCGAGATTGATCCACAGACTCTAAACCCACTGTCTCCAGAAGTCATTTCAAAGCAGGCTACAATCAATATTGGAACAATTGGACATGTCGCTCACGGCAAATCGACGGTTGTAAAAGTACTTGAATTGACAAGAGGCCATTTCTGGTGTGCAGACTGTGCGATTCAAGAATGAACTGGAGAGAAACATCACCATCAAACTGGGATATGCCAACGCCAAGATTTTCTTTTGTCAAGAGTGTCCTCGACCACAATGCTACAAATCGTTTCCATCAGAGACTCTAGAGGCAGACTGTCAATACTGCAACAAGCCCATGCAATTGGTCAGACACGTCAGTTTTGTGGATTGCCCAGGTCACGATATTCTCATGGCTACCATGTTGAACGGTGCTGCTGTCATGGTCCTTGTGTTTATGATAGGATGCAGCACTCTTGTTGATTGCCGGTAACGAATCTTGCCCACAGCCTCAGACATCTGAGCATTTGGCAGCCATTGAGATCATGAAACTGTCTAATATCATCATTCTCCAGAACAAGATTGATTTGATCAAGGAAGAGGCAGCAGAGCAGCATTACCAATCCATTCTCAAGTTTATCAAGGGAACCATCGCTGATAATGCTCCAATTATTCCCATCTCTGCACAGCTCAAGTACAACATTGATGCCATCAACGAGTACATTGTTCGCAAAGTCCCAGTTCCCATTCGTGACTTTACCGCTGATCCTCGTTTGATCGTCATTCGTTCCTTTGACGTCAACCATCCTGGTGCCGAAGTCCAGGATCTCAAGGGTGGTGTTGCCGGTGGCTCCATCCTGTCTGGTGTCCTGAGACTCGGAGACGAGATCGAAATCAGACCTGGTGTCATTTCCAAAGACAGCGAAGGCAAGATCCAATGCAGACCCATCTTTTCACGCATCATCTCACTCAAAGCAGAAAAGAACGATCTCAAGTTTGCCGTTCCAGGTGGTCTGATCGGTGTTGGTACTTGCGTCGATCCAACCGTCTGCCGTTCCGATCGTTTGGTTGGACAAGTCTTGGGCAGCATTGGAAGACTCCCAGAAATCTACACTGAACTCGAAATCAACTACTTTTTGCTCAGACGTCTGCTTGGTGTCAAGACGGACGACGCCAAAAAGTCCAAAGTCGAAAAACTCTCCAAGAACGAAGTCTTGATGGTCAACATCGGTTCCACTACCACTGGTGGACGTGTGCTCTCTGTCAAGGCAGATCTTGCCAAGATTGCACTCACATCGCCAGCTTGCACAGAAATCGGAGAAAAGATTTCGCTCTCTCGTCGTATTGACCAGCACTGGAGGTACTTTTGTTGATGATAGATTGATTGGATGGGGTAACATCAAGAGAGGTGTCACCATTCAGCCGGAAGGCTCTCAAGAATAAACCAGACACGAAAGTTGCAACAGGTCAACCTTGTGATAGCTAAGGATTTACTGCTTCCAGAAACTCTCTTCCTTGACAATGTCCATGATGCCACATGGATCAGAGTGCTCATCATAGCCATGGAACAGGGATCGGTCTTTGTCATTGGGTGTAAACGCATTTGGCAGTCCCAATCCAACGCCTATTGGTTTCCATGTTTGGTCAAAGAGACCGAAGGCGTCAGATTCCTTGAATCCAAACGAGTGTCTGTCAAGGCTTGATGTGCGTTCTTGTGGGATAGGTCGCAGATCCATCATTGCTCGCATGTCCAGTCCCATTCCAGGTGGTCCACTGATGCCCGGTGGCCCGCTGATTGGAGAGATTCCTGGTGGCCTTGTATCTAATCCATTGATTCCTGGTGGTCCATTCATGCCTGGCGGTCGTGAATCAAGTGGAATGCCTGGCGGGCGAGACTCCAAATGGATGCCCGGCGGTCTTGCATCCAACGTTATTCCAGGAGGACGACTGTCAAGTGGAATTCCAGGTGGTCTCACATCTAGTGGAATACCATGGGCTCTTGGTTCAAGTGGCAATTTGAAATCATGTCTTCTGTCAAATCCAGGCGGCTCCATCCTGCCATCGACTGGCTTCATGAAATCCATCTTTGCATCCAAAAAGTCCATTCTCGTGTCCAGTGGCTTCATAAAGTCCATTCTGTGTTCAAGAGGATTCATGAAATCGCGATCCATCTGATCCATTCTTGGAGAATCAAAGTGTTTCAACTCACTGCGATCAGATTTGATTGCTGGTGACTCCACTCTTGGAGAATCAAATGGCGATTCCAAAGTCAGCCCCAATCCATTTGGTTTTTCGGGTTCAAACAAGCCCTTGGCAAAGTCTGAAGAAAAGGATCTTTCAATGGGTCTGCTAAATCTTGGAGATTGTGTCGATGGAGACAAACCAGGCGGCGGATTGACAAATTGCTGTCGTTGTGCTGCTGCCATCGTCTCAAAGAATGACTTCACACTTGGTGTCAACTCTTCCTTTTCTGGTTCCTGTTCTGCTTGCACTGCTTTCTTGGCCTGATTCAACAACTCTTTTTCCTGTTTCTTGAGTTCTCGCTTTTTGGCATTTTCCTCCTTTTTGCGCTGCCTTTCAAGCTTCTTGGCTTCCTCTTGTTGCTGCTTTTCAAGTCTCTTTGCTTCTTCTTGCTTTTCTTTTTCAAGACGCCTCGCTTCTTCCAATCGCTTCTTTTCTTCCTGTCTCTCGCGTTCAACACGCTCTCTCTCAAGACGATCCCTTTCTCTTTGTTCTCGGTCAAGACGTTCTCTCTCGAGTCGCTCCCTTTCAAGTCGATCCAATCGTTCACGTTCAATGCGTTCTCTTTCAAGGCGATCTTGTCGTTCCTTTTCTAAACGCTCTTGTCGCTCTCGCTCTTGGCGCTTCTTTTCTTGTTGCACTCGCTCACGTTCCAGTCGTTCTCTTTCCAATCGCTTCTTTTCCTGCTCGAGTCTTTCAATCCTTTCTTTTTCAAGACGCACCATTTCTGATCGCTCCTTTTCCAGGCGTTCCTTTTCTTCTTGCAGCTTCTTGAGTTCCTGTTTCTTCTTCTCCATTTCCTGCTGCAAGCGATCGTGTTCTTGCTGCTTCAGTCGCTCCATCTGGACACGCTCTTCATCCTTTTGCTTGGTCTGGGCTTTCTTTTGCTTCTTCTTCTTTTCTTTGCTCAACTGCTTCTCTTTCTCCGTCTGCTCTTTCAAACGCTCTTCTTCTTCGAGTTCAAGCAAGAGCATCTTTTGACGTTCAGCGGCCACCTTCTCTCTGTACGCACCCAACACACGCTGTTCAAACATTCTGGCAGCAAAGATCTGGAACATGCGTCTGCCTTCTTCAATTCTGTGTGGAGCAAGCACATGGTCATCCTCTTCTTCATCATTCCAAGAATCATTTTCCATAAAGTCTGGTGTGTGCGTATGCAAACGTCTTTGAGCCAGTTGTTCCATCAGATCCAAAAACTTGAGTCCATCGCTCTTCAAAAAGTTGTCAGCAACAGTCAGAATGCCACCTGATGTCAATCTTGAGACCTTTGACAGTCAAGTTGGTGCCAAACTCATCAAATTCATGGTCCTTTTCATCATCGGTGTCAATGTCGACATAATTGTCGTCCATGTCGTCTTCTGGAATTTCAGACAGTTTGAGTGATTCCTTTGGTTTCTTTTGGTCTTGAGCATACGTTTCAAGCTCAGTGTAGTACTGGTTGTACAGTGTCTCCAATTCCTCTTCGATAGCAAGTCTGGGATCACTTTGAATACCGTTTCCTTCCACAGACATGACAACTGCAGGACTGCTTCTGCTGCTCCTTCATTTTCTTAAGCACTGCTTCCTTTTCCAGCTTGACGAGTTGTCTGCGTTCTTGTTCACTCAACGAGAGCCAAAAGTCTCTGATTCTCTCTCTCTCATTGTCCTCTGTTGCCCAAATGTCATCCTTCTTCTCCTTCTTCTTCGTCTCTTGTTAATTGGTGTACTTTTGGAGGTGTCAAGAGTCTGTTCATTAGACTAGCAGTGGGGTTGTTTGACTGTCCCAGTATGATCCTTGTATTGATCATGGAACCAGCGAGCATCAAACTTTTGGAAAAGTGGCGTCAGTCGGAATGCTGCTCCCGAGCGTGTACACTGCAAAAGGCTCTTTCCTACAAAATGAACCAAAACGTATGGGACAGAATTCGACCAGTATTCTCATTTCTGTACAAAATCATCACTTCAGAACAGACACAGAGACTGGCGCTGAGCTCATTTGTGTTCAGTTCAGCCATCACAACACTCTTTGTGTCTTCGTTGTTTGTTTATTGCATCTTTTATGCACTCTGGATGCCAGAAATGGGCTACCAAGTACCAGTTTACATGGACTATGCGCTAGCAACACCACAAGCACAAGTTGAGTTGCCTGGATTCCAGAAAGACAGTTTGTACAACTTTCATGTGCACTTGAATGTCCCAGACTCTGAAAACAATCTCATGATTGGTAATTTCATGGTGGAACTGTCGTTGTATTCAGATCAGACCCTGTTGCACTACTCAAAGCGACCAGCGATGATTCAGTACAAATCGTCACTCTTGCGATCGATTGAGACATATTACAGACTCTTGTCGCTCTTGTCTGGATCCAGGCAGTCACAGACACTTGATATCCACATGATTGAAGGGTTTCAGACAAATCAGCCAGTCGACAAAGCAGTCATTGCACTTTCGACACCAGATCTACAAACTTACGCAGTGCACTTGCAGATTGAGACACAATTCCAAGGACTGACGTATTTCATGTATCACTGGTGGTTCAGCACTGGCATCTTCTTCGTCTCTGTGATTATGCTCTTCAAAGCAGTCCTCATGGCTCAGATATACCAAACACTCACACAATTACCAGAACCCACTTTGATGGTTGCACCAGCAGAGCCAGGAAGAGAGTATGAACCACTGCTGAAGCTGGAACATGAAGAGATTGTGGAAGACACATTTACACCACCAGTCTTCAATTACAGTTTCACGAGACCAGAATCACCCAAGAAAGATGCATCCAAAGGCATGTCGTTCTCACAACCCTACCAGTTCGCACCACAGAATGTCTATGAAGATCTGCCAGATTTTCAAGTGCCCGATGAAGATGACAGCTCCTATTCGAAATAAATTCTTCGCCCAATGAACAAAATCGGTATCTTTGAGACTGGACATGAAGACCTGATCCACTCCATTGCATATGACGAATATGGAACCAGAATCGTCACTTGCTCTTCAGATCAAAAGCTCAAGATTTGGGACTGGGTCGACTCGCACTGGGAACTCAACGACAGCTTCAGAGCACACGACGGCAGCATTCTGAAAGCATCCTGGGCACACCCAGAGTTTGGACAAGTGTTTTGTACCTGTTCATTTGATCGAACGATTCGGGTGTTTGAGGAAGTGCAGCAGGAAACCAAGAAATCCAGCAAGAGGTGGATTGAAAAGCAGCGATTTTCTGATTCTAAAGCGACGGTGTTGGAAGTGAGCTTTGCACCACACCATTTCGGTCTTAAAATCGCATCTGTGGATTCTTACGGCATGGTGAGGATCTACGAGTGCTTAGATCCAGTGAACTTGGGTCCTTGGGAGATGCAGGAAGTGGATTTGGGTAGAGAATCGACAGAAGGACATTATTCGATTGATTGGTGCAAAGCACTGCATCTGCCACAGATGTTTGTTGTGAGCAAGGATAATGCAGCCAGAGTTTACTCACTTGACAAATCAAACAAGTGGGTGCAAGGGGAGTTGTTGTCTGGACACTTGGATACAGTACGTTCAGTTGCTTGGGCACCACAAGTGGGCAAGTCCTACCAAATGATTGCAACTGGATCTAAAGATGGCCATGTGCGTATTTACAAGCTCTCGATGAAGCCAGGAGAGTCGCGTGTGAACAAACCATTCCAAGTGGAGCAAGTGGGTGACTTGACACATGCTGGCCAGGTGTGGCATGTGAGCTGGAATATTACTGGCACTGTATTGTCTTCAAGTGGCGATGACGGACAAGTCAAGCTGTGGAAGAGTATTCAAGTTGATCCTAGGCTCTTATCTAGACGAATGGAGGATGCTCTCCGTCATTTCATCAGAAAGGCAAGAACGATGATAAACAGTCTGTGCGTTTGTCAGGTGCAGCATTGCGTGATGATTTTGCATGAACACTCACTGCCACCAGACACTGCCTGCCAGTACTCGTCAACATGGTAAGAGAGCGAGGCAGTGTTGCTGTGGATGGGCTGTGCTATGACGCAATCTGACCAACTCTTTTGAAAATGAGGGATCTGATAGATCTGACCCTTGCAACAACACTCTGTGGTATGGATCTCTTGACATCTCTGGTTTACAGCTGGTTAATGGGCCGTGTTGCTGCAACCCCTTTGGCTGTGACGCACCGCCCCAACAGTGATAAAACCCACCCATCTTTCCTCTTGCCATCAAATGATTCTCGCAACGATTCTCTCTGCTGCTGTTCTTGCTGCTCCTTCTGACTATGGTTACAAGCAAGATTACTTCCCTCCTTGCAAGCACTATGTTGACAAGCCAGCCTGGGGTGGTGATGGCAAGCCTTATGGTTTTGAAGATGGCAAGTCCTGCATTGCCCAAAAGTGGGGTGACAAGTCCAAAGACTATGGCAAGGATTACAAGTCCAAAGATTACGACTACAAGCCAAAGGAGTACGGCAAGGACTATGACTACAAGCCAAAGGAGTACGAGCCAAAGGGCAAGGACTATGGCTATGAATCTCAAGATTACGGCTACGAGTCTCAAGATTACGGCTACGAATCCAAGTCCTACGCTGCCGGCTACGACTATGACAACGAGTACAAGTCAGAGTACAAGTCCGAGTACAGACCAAGCAGAAACACGCATCGTCCAAAGCACCGTGGTGGCTACAGAAACGAGTACAAATCCAAGGACTATGGCTACAAGTCCAACGATTACAAGTCTAACGACTATGGATACTGATTTGTGTAAACATTGTTTTCATTGAACTGGCAGTGTCTTATCTGTGTGTCCTCTAGACATCAGCAACGCAGAGTCTTCTGGTCCATACTTGACAATTGGCAGAGGTGTATACTTGACTGGGCCTTCCTTCAGAGTGTATCTCACACTCTCTGGGACAGGGAACAAGCCACGAATGTGTGGATCCTGAGCATTCTGGTTCTTGGATCGAATGATCTCGCTGATGCGTTTCAATGGATTGCCAAGCAATTTGGCTTGCTTTTCCAGAGTCTCTTTGAGATTGCGCAAGTGTGCATCCACCAGCAACGAGTGTACAAACGTGTGATGTTCGTATCTGTACTGAATAAAGTACTGATCGTCCCTTAGGGAGATGGTGAACCAGATAGAGCCAGTGGCACTGGCGACTGGATGCTCTTGTGTGGGTTGGCACAGTGTGATCTGATACACATGTGATTCTGGTGTTTGTGATTTGAGCATCGTGCAGTAATTCCACGTATCTATCGACTTACTCTCGGACACATCATCAGATTGAGGCCGCTATCATCAGCAAGTGTACAAAGTATTGCTTCCAGACTTGTAATGCTGTATCGACAATCAGCTTGCTTTGTTCCATCGAGTAAACAATGCGTGTCTCAAACCAGCGTCACTCTAGATTGACTCTCAGCATCTATCAAACAGATGATGAGATTGTCTCAGCATGAGATGGATGACAGTCTGAAGATTAGATTATCTGTTGTCTGAGCAGGTGACTTTCGAACGGCTGCCACTTGGATCATCTCCACTTGCATTACATTAGCTTCAGATGACACGTCATCTTTTCATGAAACTCTGCAACACTGAAAACGGCCAAGAACTGGATGTGCAGATAACAAACTGGGACAATCTAAAACAAGAGATTGCAAGCATTGTAAATATCCCCATGGAATCACTCCTTGTGCTGGATGAAACTGGTCAGTTGAACAAGGAGCAAGAGTGCTTGTTTGTGTTCAATATCCACTACAGAGTGGAAGACCAGTCCATCAATATTGAGCCACCAGTGCAGTTTCAGGGGGACCAAGACGACTTTTATCAGAAATCCATCTCGATTGCGCGACAGCACTTTCAAGTGTCATCGAGGCTCTATCAGGAAGTGCAAGTCCAACACAGGGGCGTCCATGTGCTTAGTCTCAACTTGCAGCTAGCAGTCAAGCAGATTGCAGAGCATTTTCAAACTTTCATCGAACGAGCCAACAAAGAGTTCCACAAACATCATTTGCTGCTGGAGGGATTTGATCAGGACATGGATCTGATTCATCTTATTCCGATCCACTCTCTCATTGCACCTGGCAAGACTTTGGGTTCCTATGTTCCCGCACAAAAGCTTATTCCTTGGCATGATAGATGTAAATTAGCACATGAGCACCTCAAGAACAAGACAAAACAAGTAGAATCAGTCGTTCAAGGACTCTTGGCGAGCATACCCCCCTTGGATCAAGCCACAATCAACCAGACACTGGAACAAGTCCAAGAAGCAGTCACAAAGATGGAATCCAAAAAGGAGAGCATACAAGACATGCAGAAATATGATCGATTCATCAGAGACACAGTCTTGTATCTCTACGATTCCAAGATTCACGCCAGTCAATTGCTGCAAACGAGGATACGGCAACTGATTCACCACCAATCAACAATTGCACAGCTTCCATCTACTATCCATACCATGAACCAAGCCTTGCACTCACAATCAGAGGCATTTCTGCAGTTGCTGCATCTCCATCGCATGGTGCCAGCCTATGGAGCATCACAGGTCGAAATTGTCAGACGCAAAGAGTTTACAAGAGTCTTTCTCAACAAAGTCAAGGAAATGGCAGATGTGCTGTCAAGCTTTAGAGCCATGGAAGATTTGAGACGTGAAAACTTTAAACAAGAAATCCTCCGATATCTCCCCTCTGGTTTGATCCAAGGCTTGGAAGACAGACCCCCAGTGTGTGAAATAGCAGTTTCCAACACCAAAGACAATCTCCCACAGTTGCAAATCAGTGATCTCGATGGATTCACAAAAACGATCGCACAACTAGTCAAGGATGAAAAAGTGCAAGAAGAAACGGTTGCCAAGTTGCAGTCGACCATGACGAAGATGTCACATCAGATTGAGATGATTCCAAATGATTTCGAAAGACTCATGACCAAAACATTCTTTCCACACAAGTTGCAACAGCTGGAACAAGAAAACATTGCATTGAAGGAGCAACTGGCAAGTCAAGGAGATGCTGGTGCTTGGATTGATGTTAGGATCTTTGCAACAGCGATTGTTGGAATTGGAACAAGAAAATGCACAACTCAAGGCAAGAAACAATGCGCTTGAGCAGGAAAAGACAGAGATGGATGCATTGTACAAACAGGCATTGGAGGAAACACAAGAACACGTTCAAAAGTGGCAATCTGCCAATCAGCAAGTTGAAAAGATGAAGCCATTCTTGGAAGAAGTACAGGATCATCTGGTGTCATGCATGCGATCGATGCATCCATCGTCACCGATTTCCTCATCACCACAGATTGATGATCTCAGGCGGATGATGCGATTGGTAGAAGATGATGTGATTGCACAAATGGCAGTGATTGCTGACTTTGAATCCAACACCAAACTCAGTCAAGGAGGACAAACGGTAGCAAATGAGATGGTTAATTTGTTCCAGCGTGTGGGTGAACTTGAAAACATTCTGCATGATGAAGAAGATCTCTTGACGGTCACACAAGCAAGAGAAGCAGTCTTGGAGGCAGATCTTGAGTCAACAAAGAAACTCTTGGAAAAGACACAGCGAGATCTTGAGGCTTGCAAGCGGCAATATGAACAGCTCCAAAAGAGAACACAAGAAGATCCTAAAAAGATACCAAGAGAGTGGCAATTGCTGCATCTGAAAGCAAGAGAGCAACTGGATGATCTGTGCATTGTTTTGCGTCTGTCGATGGAGCAACTTGAAGTCTTTCTAGAATCCATGTTTGAACTTGCAACATCATTGGCACCTTCGAGAGTGAATGAGCAATTGGATCACTTTTCGTTCAAACAAGTCATGGAGCTCTCAATCAACGACACAGATTTCGAGTCTCTCTTGCAAACAACACAAGAATTTGCCAAACAGAGCTATGAAAAGATCATGAAACTGGAGCATCTGCATCAAAGAGAGGTTGTGAGTGACATCAAACTCAACTACGAGACACTGGCAGTGGATTCTTACAAGCGATTGTCACAAGTCTCCAACAAGATTGCGTTCCAAAACTTTCAACAGAATGATCTCGTGCTGTTTCTGCCACTCAGAAACAAACCCATCTGGCAAGCCTTCAACGTCAACCATCCAAACGTGTATCTGGATCTGACAGAGGTCTTTCAAGAAAAGAAAAAGTATCTAGACTCAAGATAGAAAGCGAGAGTGGATTCTTGGTTTCATCACATCTATGGAGTCCAAAACAGCAACAGAAACAGAAAACCCATTTGAAATGCAACCAGGCACACTCTTTACATTGTGTCAGTGCAGACCTTTCCTTCCGTGATGGCATTTGTGTCAAAAATCAAAGATCCAATAGCGAACCTAGCCATTGAGCATCATCTCTTTCAAACAAGTACTTTAAACCATTTACTGTTCTTTTATCGCAACCAAGACTGTGTTGTTCTTGGCAGAAACCAAAACCCATTCCGAGAGTTGCTGCTTGACAAACTACAAGTTCCTTTGATTCGAAGACACTCTGGAGGCGGTACAGTCTACCATGACATGGGCAACACCAATTACTGTCTCATGATGCCACGAAACGAGTTCAACAGAACCATCGCTTGCGAATTGCTCGTTAATGGACTACACCAACTGGATATCCCAGCAAAGATGAATGAACGACATGATATTGTGATCGATGACAAAAAGGTCTCTGGATCAGCCTACAAAATTGCCAATCACCGAGCATATCACCATGGCACAATGCTCATCGACACTGACTTGGAACTTGTTCAGCGGACACTAGAGCCATCAAAAAGAGTCTTGGATGGTGGTGGCATCCACAGTGTCAGATCGCAAGTCACAAATCTGAGACAGTACTCGTTCACTGTCGATCACACTTCATTTGTAGAGGAAATCACACATCAGTTTGGCAAAAAGTATGGGCACCAACCATTGGTAGAGATTGACGATGGCATCTTGAACGAACCCAAGATCAAAGATATCATGGAAACCATGCAGACCAGGGAGTGGCTTCTTGGACAAACACCGCCATTCAAACAGCAGATACAAGTCCAGGGTCACTCGATAGTCTTGAGTGTCAGAAAAGCGATTGTTGTTCAGATTGACGCGCCAACATTGCCTCACACTCACAAAAAATCACTTGAAATACTCTTGGACGTGCCCTACGAATCCATTCCAAAGTTACTGGAGCAATCAAACAGCGATTTCCTCCTGGAGATAAAAAACAAGTTTTGAAATGCGTGACATCAGATCCACGCTCGGCTTTCCTTGAAATGTCGCAAGAGAGTCTCAACCAGCCATCTGAACTGGCGTCGACAAGTGTCGTGCTTCGACTACATGCCACCAGTCAGGACACCATTCAACGCGTACTCGTTGACAAGACCACAGTCAAGCTCGGTCGCCAAGTCAAGTCAGCAGAAGACAGGCAGCCAGAGCTTGAGAAGGAGAACCCAATAGCTGTCTTCCAAGCAGAGAAATTGAACGTCGAACAAAAGGCAGACCCAAACGAACCCATCTATTTCAAAAGCAAAGTCGTCAGCCGTGTCCATGCAGAAATCTGGCTCAAGGATGGTCAGGTACATTTATTCACCAAAGGTTTACCTCAAAGACGTCGGGAGTTCGTCTGGCACGTTTTTAAACAAGATGCGTTTGTCACCAGCAAATAAGCGCAGCAGACCGTATCCTTTGAGACAGGGTGATCTGATTCAATTGGGTGTAGATTATCAAGGACGTACAGAAGGTGATTGTTCTCATGTAAGAGATTTACAAAGCAGTTGAACTGCGCGTCGAAATCACGATCGATGATCATCAAATCAGAGAGCAGCAGCAACAAATTCCACTTCGGTTTAGAAAGGCATTGAATCAGCTGCTTGTGGCAACAAATCCATATGCTTCCATGGACAATCACGAACATGAACACGACAAGTCGCAGGATTGTTGTATTTGTTTGGCTGAGATTGGTCCTTTTCAAGCGCTGTTTATTGCCCCATGTTCGCATTGCTTCCATTACAAGTGCATCAAGAGTGTATTGAGAGATTGCTTGATGTTTCCGTGTCCAGTGTGCAGACAAGTTGCCAATCTGGACGCAAGTGTTTCGATGGAGAGTCTCTTTGATTACAAGCGTCGCTCTGAGCTGGATCTCAAGGATATGGACCTTGACAACAATGATACTGTGCGAGCGAATCAGTTTGGACTAGAACACTATCAGCCGGATGAAGATGAAATCTAATGAAAAAAGTACACGCTCTCTCGCACTGCTTCCACATTGAAATCACCTCTCTTAGGGAGTGGTGGCAGCTGGAAGCGTCTCCAGGTCTTGATTGTCTTTGATTTGGATTTGGTTGCTTTTCTCCCAGTGTTGGAGAGATATTGGTTCCACTGATCCAGTTCTCGTTTGTCTTTGAGCACGACAGTGGTTGGAATGCGTTTGTGTTGGTATCGTGAGTTGAATTCTGTCTCAAGTCTGCCCATGAGATCCTGAGAGTGTAGCTGCACAAACGATTCTCTCAAAAGCTTGCTCATCTCATCGACATCCGATGGATGTGTCCAATAAGAATCGTGAACAGCAGCGAAACAAATGTTCTTTTGGTGGCACGCTACAGCAGACAACATCATGTGTGATGCATCTAGAGAGTGCACATAGTTTGGTGGAAAAGCAGAGGATTGTTTCTGCCAGTTGACGGGCGATTTCTTGGTTGTGTCTCGGACACTGAAACTCTGGAGCTGTGTCCTGACTTCAGATAGAGAGTATTTTCTGTACGGCTGCACAATAGGCATTCCTAATGGTGTTGTCCAAGTGACAGAAGTCGTTTGCATGGGTTTCTTGAGTTTGAGAATGCTTCCTTGTGGAATGGCTTTGCCAAGTTCAGATCCAGTCAATTCTTCATCAAATCCAAGGTCTTCCTGAACAGCTTCCAGGATATCCACTTTTTCTTGTTCCAAGACTCCCATGAATTCCAGTTGCTTGGCATCTTCCAGTTGCTGCTCATTCAGTTGGCTCTCATCCACAGACTGTGCAATCAGCTTGGCAACGGTATTGAGCCACTTTTGCAGCTCTCGAGCACCTTCAAACATGTCTGACATGGATTCAAAGATCTTGAGTGTAATGTACTTGCTGCATCTTGAAATTTCATCATCTGTCAATCGCGTTTCAACCGGATCCTTTTCTCGCTGTTCTTTGAGTCTGTTCTGGACTTGTTGTCTGGCACCTACAAAAGTGACACCATAAGTGTTTGTCATGACTGTTTGTTTGACTAGTTTGCGGTTGATTCTTGTTTTCATGATCAGTGCTTCTGGAACATTGTCGTCGCAATCCCTGTCCACACGTTGCTGCACAAATTTGGCAACACCGGAGTATACATCACCTGGTTTGTCACTTGGAATGAGATTGACAGCTTGAGCACCGAGAATGTCGCCACCCAATGCAGCATAATGTTGTAGTCCATTGCAACTGCCGTCTTGGTGAATGGGTAAATTGGACATGAACTGAGTTGGATCTGGGAGTTTCAATGCTTCTTCTAGTTCCATACATGTTGCCAAGAGTTGCCATGGATTGTCTGCCTTTTTCCACCACTGTTTGCCACGGATGGGATTTCTTGCTGAATCCAAGACATCTTCTAGATGTGCATCACAGAAATCAATGCGTTCTTGCATGGATACTCTATTGTTATGTGGAATACTTGTCGTTTCCTGCTAGATTCGAGACTTGAATCTTGAGCCATTCGAGTCCACGTGCTCCAATGGTGCGTTTTTGCTGAAACTTTAACAGTCCTCTACACAAGTCGTTTCCCATGTGGTTGAGATGTGGTGGCATAGGATACGCACGGCCACGAAAGTCGACATTGTGTGGAAAGTACATGACTTCACCAAGAAACTAGTGTCAAGATAGGTACTGCTCTGGCAATGTCTAGTTTGTAATTGACATCGCATCTCTGTGAAAATGAGTTTCGGATTTCTTTGTCTCTGTTTTTGAGATCGTTTTGGTATTGTCGCATTTCTTTTGGATCTTCTGTCTTTGGTGGTTGAATTTCTGGTGGATGCTGCAATGCTGGAATGCCAGGAACCGCTTCTCCAGTGTTCCAGTAGTGAGCTGCAACTTGAAAGATCCTGTGGTTGACAACCCATGGCACAGACCCAAGAACATCTAATGCCTTATGCATGAAGACCATGTGGTTGGCCTGATCTGCTGATTTGATGAATTGTTTGTGCTCAAAGTTGTGGTTGATTCTGACTGATTCTGTTCTGTACTGAATGTAGCCACCAGAATTCCATGTCAGCCATGGAAGTGGTGGAATGACCATTGGTAAACACCATGGAGCAACATTCACTGGATTCGATGAAATGATCTCATACATGGCTGGATCGTACACAAGCATGCCATATCGCTTGCCGAGTGTGATTTCTGTCACATGTCTGATGGCTGGCATCTCTTCCACCACAAATCCAGCATCCACTGGTTTCCTGACTGGTATCGTGCAATGTTTCAAGAACAAGTCCATCAAACATGCTCCCAGTTGCACAACCACATGATCTCCCCAGTTGGGATCCCATTTGTTTCCCTGTGTCTGTGCAAACTCTGACATGATCTTTCTAAAAGCCATGTTGAACAGGCGTCCCTGTGTGTGTAGTTTGTGGATCTTCATCTTCAAGTTCAACTACTATCAAAGAGTGTACATGTTTTCTGTTTTCTGGCTTGCTCAGTTGCTGAACAGCATATTCTCTCTGAATTGCTCTTCCAATGCTCTGTGCCATTTGTAAAGCAGTTGTCTTGCCAAACTGCGACAGTTCTTCCTTTTCATCATCCTTCTTTCTGAATGGTACTCTCAAGAGTTCTCCAATGACAATGCTCGTAATGTGTTCTGAGGGCAGCAGTTGGACGAATGGCAGAATCAGTTGGTGTTCTTGTGGTTGTTGTTCAATCAGCGCATTGATATTGTCAGTCATGGTTTTGTGCCATTTGGTCAAGAGATTCTTGGGAATCGGATGTTTTGTCTTGGCATCTTCAGGCATTTGCTTTTCCATGACTTTCCAGTGCTCAAGAGCAATATTGTACGATCGCTGTTCGATCCAGAGCTGCTGGTTGTACTTGTTGACTGCTTTGAGATTGACGATCGAATCTGCAGCATCCTTCAAGAGAATGACACCAGATGAGTTTGTGGATTGTAATGGTTGATGCTTGAGATCTAGAATCTGTTGCCATTCATCTGCTGTGTAGTCATTCTGTTCTGGCAGATGCATTTCTGTCTTTTCAGCATCCATCAAAGCAGACAGCAGCAATGAATCGTTTTGATCCTGTGCAGATGGCTGTTCAAGTGATTTGAGAAACGTTTCCAACAATAGTTTGTCTTCTGGTGCTTGAAACAATGGCTCCAGCAAGAGTTTTGAGTGTGGAATGCCTTTTTGCTGCATTTGTTCCAACATCTCGCCTGCTTTGTCTAACTTAGAATGGTTGAGGTAGAAATGCACCCAGATGGCATACGTACTCGTCTGCGGCTCCAATCCAAAGGAAGGAATGGCATCGAACCACTCTCGTGCCTTGTTCTCTGCATCTGGATTGAATGCATAAATATCCAAAAAAGCTTTGCAAAAAGCATCAAAAATAGTCACATCAATCAAGTGTTTCATCTCCTGTTGGTTCTGTCTCCAGTGCCTGTGAAATAGGATCTCTGCGTGGTTCAATTTCCCCAATTCAATATTAGCAAAGCACACTGCCAGGGTTTCAATTGCTTTCTGTCTGTGGTTGGACTTGCTCAATGCCATCCAATCATTTTGTGGTTCGTAGAATTTCTTTGGTAAGAGTTCACTCAGGATGGATGAATTCAGTGTTGGGAGTAGCTGTTGTGCCTGTTGAAAGACCCTAGAGCTCACTGAGAATCTGCGCATGATTTGACTTGGAAAAAAAACTTCTACACAATTCAACCACAACCATCACTGGAGGAAACTTTGAAAAAGACACTGGCTGAACTCATCAAGCAGGAGCAAGTGTTATTAGAGTACATCAACCTCTCTTCATGACTGTGATTTTGTCAGACACTTGCACTTGAAATGGATATAAAACCACTCGTTCAAATCCTTGCACCACATGGACTCTTTTGAACCCTGGATGCTTCTTCGGATCATTTGTTAAAAGGTAGTCAAATGACTGGAAATCCTTCAGGGTCTCATTCTTGCTATAAGTGCATCCTGGGATCTCTTGGAATCTTGTGATGCCATTCATGGCACTGTAAGGATCAATGTGAATGCGACACGGTTTTTGCATCTGATGCACACTTTCAAGCGCAAAAGCACCAGGATAGTTGAGTCCAGAGCAGTAGAGCATAAAGATGGACCCAATTGCAGACACAGACAGTAACAGATGCGATCCAAGATACACCAGCTTGTCTAAAACAGACTTTGAGAATCTGAGTCTGTCCAAGACCAGAGCACCCATGAGATTGAGCAATGGTACACAGTACATCACAAATCGCCACTCTTTGTGTCCAATAAACGACATTCCAGTCGTGAATCCAATCACAAGTGTCGCAAATGGATACAGATGCTCAATCTGTTTGACAAACACACCATAGATGAACAATCCAAACGGTACTGGTGCAATCTTTGGGAGAAGGTTGGTCCAATAGGCGTGCCATGGAGACACACCCCATCTGTAAGATTCCTGTTGGATGCCATTAAAAAAGAAGACTTGGAACTCTGGCCAGACCCAATACTGCCAAAAGTAAGAGTCAACCACGACAGTTGACACAATGGCAACCACAGCCCAAGGCAAGACAGCCACAAATGCCAGTCCAAAAGAGTACTTTTTGAGCAAAAAGATGTCCTGCAAGACCAAGAGTCCAGACAAGAGACTGATTTCTGCACGAAAGACTAACGATGACACTGACAGACAGATGAGCATGTAATAGTAGTCAGTCTTGATCCAGAAACCCAGTCCAAGCTCAAACAGCATCAAACCAAACACATTTGGCAGTGTGCGTGATCCCCAAAACATCAGATGGAACTGCACCAACAACAGACCAATAAACCATCTCGAGACTGCTTTTCCATACTTTTTCTTGACCATCTTATTCAAGAAGCTCGTTGTTGCAGCGTGCAGTCCAGCAACAGCGAATCTGACCAAATACAGCATCAAATGCTTTGAAACTAGAAACTTGAAGGGATACACAATCAGAGAGACGAATAGAGGACCAATAAACGTTCTCGGAACTACTCCAGGGAAGTTGAGGTGGTCAAAGTCTGTGTGGTAGACCAAATCGTGAACTGCTTGCATGTTGAATGACTCTTCCACTTTTGTGTACGGTGCCACCAGAATGTGGATCACATACACTAGAAAGCAGTTTAGAAACGCTTTCATCTGTTGATCGAACGCGAACTTTGCGCGTCATGTTGTTGGTTCTGGTTGCACTTGTGTTGGCTCAAAACAGCACATGTCCAGTATGTTTCAACTGTCAGAACACTGGCTGCAAGAACTTTGGTGTCTGCCAGCAACAGAGCTGTCAATGCCCAGACGGCTTTGGCGACCTCGACTGCAGCAAGACAAGTACACTCAATGACCTTAGCATGCGGCTCTCTCAATATGCTCTCTAATTTGAGACCACCCAAACAGCCTTCAATTGACTGTGAGTGTGCATCTGGATTTGGCGGCCCCAATTGCAACATTTGTCTGCAAGACAATGTCTGTTCTGGATCACAAGGTGCCATCTTGGGCTCTCAAATGGTTTGCAACAAATCACCTCTTGTTTGGAAGCAACGCCACCACACCGTTTGCGACGTCAACAGTTTTTTACGTAATTCTAGACACACTCGTGAGCGCTGTCTTTCCTGGCTCAGTACAAGTGACTGTAGAACGCTCTCTTGGCTCATCTAGTGCCTTTGCAACGCTTTGGAACAAGGGAGATGTCCAATTTAGCTGTAATGTGACAGAGTGTGCTCAAAAGTCAGATCCAACGCAGACTTCGTGGAATTGCAAGAGTCTCAAGTGTCAATGCGTTCCAGGCTCTGCCATCTGTGGAGGCGGTCTCATTGACCTCACATCCTCTGTGAACTCAGCCAATGGTGGTGCATTGTTGCAATGTCAAAGCAACAGCACTGACTGTCTTCTTAATTTCGACTTTTTGTCTGGTTTGCTGCCAGATGGACTTGGTTTGTCCAATTGCAGGTTTGGAGAGTGTGCCGACCAATTGGATGCACCAGGTGCTTTAGAAATCAAATCTGTATCTTTTTTGATCATAGTTGAACACTTTGGACACTGCTGGCATCGTTGGTCTTTCGATTGCTGGTGTTGTCATTCTCGCACTCACAGCCAGTGTCATGTGGGCCTACAATGATCTACAAGTCCGCAGACTCAAGCCAGTCTATTACGATCGAAAGGGAGAAACCATTAGCTTTGAACACGTGTGTTATGAAGTTGGCAAACGCAAGATTCTCAAAGACATTACCGGACAAGTGGATCCAGGTCAAGTGATGGCAATCATGGGTCCAAGTGGTCTTGATGTTGACGATAGGTGCTGGCAAATCCACTTTTCTGGATATTCTTGCTCGAAAGCAAAAGAATGGCAAAATCATGGGCACCTTGCGCTTTGGAAGTGAGATTCTGGGACCCCAAAAGTTTAGATCACTCTGTGGCTTTGTCAACCAAGAAGACACGCTCTTGTCCACCATGACTGTTCGTGAAGCGATCGCATTTAGTGCCAAGTTGCGCTTGCCAGACAACATGACATGGGCACAAAAGATGGAGCGTGTTGATCAAATTATCACAAAACTGGGACTCGACCACATCAAACACTCTCGAATCGGTGATTCTGTCACGCGTGGGATTTCTGGTGGAGAAAAGAGAAGAGTGTCCATTGGTATTGAACTGGTGACGAATCCTTGTGTCTTGTTTCTGGATGAGCCTACTTCTGGCTTGGATTCCTACAATGCCACTCAAGTCATGCAGACACTCACGCATCTGGCACACAAAGAAAAGAAGACAGTCATCTTTACTGTGCATCAGCCACGATCTGATGTCTTTGCGATGTTTGATCAAGTGCTGTTGCTTTCACGAGGACAGATGGTCTTTTACGGCACACCAAAGGAAGCCAAGCAACACTGCTTAGATGAGAATGTGCCATGTCCAGATGGATACAACATGGCTGATCATCTCTTGGATCTTGCCAGTGGTTCAGTCAAGTTGGCACAAGAACGCACCTCTCAAGGCACACTCGCTAGAAACTCTCAAGGACAGGATCCAGAAATCCAAATAGATGTAGAAGAAGAGGATGATTCGACAAAAAGTGTCTATGTCTGGCGTTTACCAGATTTGAGGATCACGAAAGACCAACTTTCGACCAGTTTCCTGACACAACTGTATTGCGTTCTCGGTAGATCGTGGACAGACTTTTATCGCAGACCCAGTCTCTTTTTGTCACACTTTTTGACATCCTTGTTGCTGGGAACATTCCTTGGGCTGCTGTATTACGGTGTTGACAACTCTCTTGCTGGCATCCAAAACAGGCTTGGGTCGCTCTTCTTTTTGCAGAGTCTCATGGCTTTTGCTGGACTCTCAGCCCTAACGACGTTTACAAGCCAACGCGTGCTCTTTATCCGAGAACGATCGAATGGATTCTATGGCCCATTGCCATTTTTCTACTCTCGCATCTTGTTTGACTTGATTCCACTCCGTGTTCTACCAGCCATTGCCATGTGCACGACTGCTTTCTTCTTGATCGGCTATTCTGGCTCTCCAGCTGTCTTTTTGCGCTTCTTAGGAATCATGATCATCTTTTCCATGAACTGCGCACTCTTTTGTCTCTTTTTAGGATGCTTAATTGACGAATTCAGTACAGCAACACTCGTGGCTTCCATCCTGATGCTGTTCCAGATGCTCTTTGCTGGCATTCTGGTCAACCAAGTGCAGATCCCATCTTACCTGCGATGGGTGCAGTATCTGTCTCTGTTCAAGTATGCTTATGAAGCTGCAGCTGCCAATGACGCAGCAGGCATCCGATTACTAGCAAATATCAATGGTATCACAGTCACCATTCCAGCAACGACCATCCTGTCTAGTTTTGGTATCGATGTGAATGCTTACCAGAGAGATGTCACTATTTCCTTGTCCATCTTTGTAGGTCTCTTGCTCTTGATTGGTCTTCTCGTCAAGTTTAGATTGCGAGAGAAACGATAAATTGTTGCCAAGTCTTTACTAGAGAACCATCAGTCTGGGTGCAATGTTCATGGCCATGAGCTCCTGGAACAAGAGTTTGCAGGCATAAGGAATGTGGATCTGTGAGATTTGTGTCTTGTTGCGGCACTGTCTGCATTCAAAAGACGACTTTTTGAGGTTGGCAACGGCCATGATACCACAAATGTCACAGACGTGCACTCTGTAGGCATCAGAAGCGTCAAACAAGCGTTCTTTCAAAAAGTGCGCTGCACCATGTGAGATCATGCAATCACGTTCCATTTCACCGAAACGGAGTCCACCATCCCTCGAACGACCCTCGACTGGCTGTCTGGTCAAGATTTGGACTGGTCCACGAGCACGACTACATTGAAATCAAATACCTGTGGATCTTATCGTCGACCATGTGCTTCAAACGCTGGTAATAGGTTGGACCCAAGTAAATCTGTGCGTTGAGCTTTTTGCCAGTGTGACCATTGTACATGACTTCAAAACCACGACGATGGTAGCCATACAGCTCCAGCGTCTGTGAGATACTCTCTACCGTGACCTCAGTGAACGGCGTTGCATCACCTTCGTGACCAGTAAATGTCGAGACCTGCTGTCAACAATAGTACCTTGGACAACAAACACTCGACCAAGTGTCCAATGGTCATACGAGATGGAATAGCGTGTGGATTAATGATCAGATCAGGCGTGATGCCTTCTCTGGTGAACGGCATGTCTTCTGTGCGGTAAGTGATACCGACAGTACCCTTTTGACCGTGACGAGAGGCAAACTTGTCTCCCATCTGTGGAATACGCACAGATCTGATTCTGACTTTGACAAAAGTGTAGCCATCCTGATTGGTGGTGACCATCACCTGATCCACAATACCATTCTCTGTTGACTTCAAAGGTGTAGATGCATCTCGCTTCGTGTGCATGGCAGTACGTTGTCCCAATTCCTGCGAGTCTTCTTGGATCTTGACTGTCTTGCCAATAATGACGTCTTCACCAGACACACGTGTTCCAGGTGCAATCAAACCATCATCCTCAAGTTTCTCATACGTTCCATGCTTCAATCGCAAAGTGGTTTCTCTCGTTGGCTTTTCCAAGGTTTCGGTATTGATCATGCCCACTTTGCGTTCCTGGTCCATGTACACTCTGTAGTAAAGGGATCTGAAGAGACCACGGTCGATGGAACTCTGGTTCATGATCAAGGAGTCTTCCTGGTTGTATCCAGAGTAGCAGGCAATCGCAACAATGGCATTTTGACCAGCAGGTAGTTCACGGAAACGAATGTACTCCATCGCACGAGTGGTGGCCAGTGGCTTTTGAGGATAGAACAGAATATTAGCCATCGTGTCCATTCTGTGCTGGAAGTTGGTCAAGAAAATACCCATGGCTTGCTTACCCATCGCAGACTGGTACACATTACGTGGGGACTGGTTGTGATCAGGGAAGGGAATGATGGATGCACAGATACCCAGAATCATGGACGGATGGATCTCACAATGCGTGTAGTTTCTGGTGTAGACACCAGACGAGCGTGTTCTCGAGAGATTGGCATCTGGTCCTTGGCTTTCATTTGCAACTGCTTCACGGGCAGATTTGAGATCTTCTGGTGTCATGGCAATCATGATCGTCTCTTCTTCTTCCGTATCAATGTACTCGACAATTCCCTTCTGCAACAAACTCTCCCATGGTGTCTGGTCGTTGTCGTAGGCTTCTGGAAGTGCCAGGATGTCTCTCTTGGTCAAGACAAGATCCTGTTCAGGTGTCACCACAAACAACGAACGACAGATACGGCCAGCATCAGTATACAGACGTAGTTCCTTGTCTCTGACATCTCTCACGACTGAGACTTCTGGAGATACATCGACAGAGCGTCTCAAACGACGCAGAGTTCTCACCAACTGATCTGGATCTCTGTGGACACCGACCCAGACACCGTTCAAGAAGATCTTGGTTGAGGTTGGGATCGTGGATGGAGAGATTTCTTCTAGGGTTTCCATCGTCCATTCATCCAAAAACTCCATGATGGGTCGTGAAGAAGAACCAACAGTGACGTATGCCATCAAAGACAGATTCTTGACAAGACCACAAGCTTGGCCTTCGGGTGTTTCTGCTGGACAGACCATACCCCAGTGGGTGTTGTGCAACTGACGTGGTTTGGCAAGCTTGCCGTCTCTGCCGATAGGAGTGTTCAAACGACGCAAATGAGAAAGCGTAGAAGCAAAGGTGTATCTGTTCAAGACCTGACTGACACCGGCACGTGCAGACATGAACTTCTTTTGGTCACCCCAGTTGCCGGTAGCGAGAGAGTATCGCAAACCATTAGTGATGATGCTGGATTTCACAGCCAGATTCAGATTAAACTCTCGGTTGGTGTCCAAAGTCTTTTGCAAGTACTTGGAGATGTCAATGGTCAGTTTCTTGAAAAGCATTCTGAACAAGCCAGCCAAGAGAGGACCAGCAAGATCGAGACGCTTCTTACCAAAGTGATCACGATCATCTGTTTCTCTTCTGTCGAGAGCAGCCAAGAGCAAGCGATGGATCATGTAGCCAAAAAAGTATGCCTTTCTGGTTTCGGTATGCATCTTGGTACCAACGTGTGGCAAGACTTCCTTTTGCAAAATATCAGCAGCATACTTGATACGACGCTCTCTCGTGACACCGACAGTGGTACCACGCTTGCCGATGAAATCTAGGGCGACTTCACGGTCCTGAATGACGAATGCCTCTTCTATACATGGTTTGAGCATGTCGAGCATCTGAAAGTCGTTAAAGTCGTAGCAAATGTGCTCGAGAATATCACGATCTGCAACGATACCAAGGGCACGGAAAACGACGATGATAGGGATATCTGATTTGATGTATGGGAGAGATGTCCTGATGGGAGCACCGCCACTGCCACGCTCACCTGTCTTTGGAGACATCATCTTCATGAAAATGGTTGATGCCAGCTTGTTTCCCTTTTCAGCCATACTCCTGATTTCACAACTGAAGGAATAAGCAGCTGGTTGTGCCTTTGCAAATACATAGACGTGATTGGTTGCCATGCGTTCTTGAGCGATCAATACTTTTTCAGAACCGTTGATGATAAAATAGCCACCCTCTCATGAGTCAAAATACTTGATCGTATGCACATTCACCGTTGTCGTTGAGTTCTTTTTCAGAAAGATCGTTGAGGACACAATACTTGGATCGCAGCATGATCGGACAACGACCGATGAAGACCTTTTGGAAATCATCGTCTGCTTCCTCTACCTCCCACTCTACAGGTTCTGCTGACGTCTGGTACTTGATTTCTTTTTTCATGTCCAAGTACAAGGGGGACGAGTAAGTGAGGTTCCTGAGACGAGCATGGGATGGAAACATGTTGTAGGTACTGCCTTCTGCCTCAACCATCTGCGGCTTGGCGAGATAAATTTGACCAAAGCTGATCACATACTGGCGAGCAACATCATTGTCCAGGCCAGTGTGCTGCTGCTGGGTCTCAATCACCAGCTGTGCATTCTCATCCACAATCTCCTGCATGGTGTTGGTGATAAATTCATCGAACGAATCCAGTTGTTGTCGCACCAGTCCCTTGTCTTCAAAGTATGATGAGATACATGTCCAGATATCTTCTTGAGTGATGAGTTCATCTTCTTCGTATTCCTCGTAGTCTAGGATCAGTAAAAGGACTCATGAGGTGATCAGAACTCGCGGAAAGAAATCTCAGCCTCTGATCAAAAATAAATCAGCTGTAGTGCTGCTGTTGACAATGTGTGATGTAGGCCAGCGCTGATATATAAATTAAATTATATATCAGTGTTGGCCTACAGCAGTTAAAATAAGAGCATATCTGTAATACTCTAGACCACAGTATCGTTTCAGCGTTGCATTAAATATTCAGCGCCATCCATAAATGATTCTGGACTTTATTCCTTCAAGAGCGTAACTTCAACTCCTTTCTTGCCCTTCTTGCCTTTTCCTTTCAACAGTGTCTGGACTTTGTAGTATCCTGCTTCGTGCATCAATCTTTTCACTGGGATGCATGTGACTATTTTCACTTTCCAATGCCATCGTTTCCAGTATATGTTTTCTGGGATATTCAGAACTGCGCACTCAGAAAAGAAGTCCAGCCGAGAGATATACTCTCCAGGATCTTTGAGAAGGCTATCGGAGATTGCAACTGCAACCCACCTATTCTTGAACAGCTGGTAGTATTCGGTCGTTCAAATGAAGTCAGCCGCTTTGAGATTGGTGGCCCACTTGTGACTAAAGTAGTTGAAGGGAATCAGAAAAATGCAGTTGATGTTCAGCTATACATCAATGCATTGAAAAAACCAGCTAAAACCAGAATCCAGAGTCTATCTCATCTCTGGTGACGGTGATTTTATTCCTTTGGTTGCTGTCCTGAAGGAACAAGGCCACAAAGTCACTGTCCTTGGTCGAGAGTCTACAACTTCGGCTCAATTGAAACAGGATGCAACCGCGTTCCAGGACTGGGATGATTTCGTCAATTCTAAAATGGCGGACGCTACTCTTGTGGGCCTCATAGATTGGGCCAGAGGGACGGGTCAAAATCGTCTCGCTGCCCATATTCAAGGCCATCCAGTCGACACTGTGGAGGATGATGAAAAACTCAAGTATGCTGAACAATCACAGTTCACTGCTGTGGTTTTGAAGGTGCTTGCCATTCTTGGAATTGCGGGTGCCTCTGCCGTTGCAGGCCCAGCATTGGTCGTAGTGCTAGTGCAATCAATCGGTTTTACGTCGGGAGGTGTTGCAGCTGGCACCTTGGCAGCTTCAATCCAAAGTGCTATCTATGCCGGTGCGATACCTGCAGGCTCCATATTTGCAACCATGCAGTCCATTGGGGCCGTAGGTGCTGTGTCATCGGCATTTTCCGTTGCTTTCGCTGGCGTCGGCGCCTTTCTTGCTTCAATGATCCCAGAATCTTTTGGATACAAGGGACAGTAAATATTGCCCCTTTGCTACGAATAGATATAGTTAGGGAAGAGATATAAGGCGCTACACCAAGGAGTCAAATCGACTAACCGTACACACTTGGTGGCATACATGAGCAAACACAGTGCAGGACATGCGTTAAACGGCATTTGTTACTAATCCAACAGATTTTCGCACCAAGTCGCCAATTGGCTAGCCTTGATTGCTCGCTTTCTAATTTGCTAGCCATTGTTCTAATCTTGGCCATTCTGCCCAGCCTCTCCTTCCACTTCATTTGATGTTCTATTTTTAGTTTCGGTGACGAACCATTGTTTTGCATCCAAGTCATTCACACTTGCCCTCCTTTCATTGTCTTCCACTGCCTATGCCCAAAGCTGCTGCAATGTCATCCACATAGATGCTGAATCAAAGTTGTGTAGTCCATCAGTCAATCGTCTATTCTTGACCCAATCCCTTTGTCTTGCTGGAATCTCAAGTTTTGTATTTTCTTGCTGCTCTTTGCTTGTTTTTACGAGTCGCACTCTCCAAAGAAACCACTATGCAACAGCAAGACAACCAGAATCAGTATCTGATTTACCCACAGTACAACATGGTCCATCTATTGACAGCAGTTGAGTGCCATACAGCAAAACATGCAGATTCCACTCCAACAGCAGCAAATGCTCATGCCAACACTGCAGCATGAGGACCCATTGTATGTGAATGCCAAACAGTACCATCGCATCTTAAAACGACGAGAGGCTCGAGCGAGATGGGAAGCACTCCACAATCAAAAGAAAGACAAATCAGTATCATGTCTCATCAAAGGGATACATTCACGAGTCACGACACAGACATGCAGTCCGAAGACCTCGTGGGCCGGGAGGCAGATTTCTAAGTGCAGCTGAGCTGGCCCAGATGCAGCAGAAAGAACCTGAAGAACCACCTGTTAATGAAGAACTTTCCTAGATGCGCTCAAGGACAGAATCAAATCAGTCAAATTCCACGTTCTATCAGTCGTTGGTCGTTCCGTTTGAGCATCCAGTCACTTCACTGTCCATCTCTCCACTCGGAACTGAAGTCGTCCTTGCTGCCAAACGTGGACTGTACATTCTCAATCTTGAAAGTCCGTTTGATGAACCCAAGATTCTACAACACTTTTCAAAATGGGAAGTAGCTGATGTTATTTGGAATCCACACCCAAACAGGTCCAATTGGATCGCTTCCACATCCAACCAAAAGGCGTTGATTTGGGACATCACCAGTGGATCAAACAACCACATCAAATGTATTCTCACAAAGCATCTCAGAGCTGTTTCTGACATCCACTGGAGTCCATTTCACTCTGACATTCTCGCAACGTGTTCTTACGACTCTTACGTTCATGTTTGGGATCTCAGACTGCGATCTGACAGACCAGCTCACTCATTTTCGGCATGGCAAGTGGGTGCCAGTCAAGTCAAGTTCAACAGGATGAACGAGTTCATCTTGGCGTCTTCTCACGATACAGATGTACATGTGTGGGACATTCGAAAGGGATCTACACCACAGACACTCTTGACAGCACATGCTACCAAAATATACGGCATCGACTGGAGCAGAAGACACGAATGCGAACTTGTCACTTGCAGTCAAGATCAGCAAGTCAAGTTGTGGGATACCAAAGAAAAGCAATGCAAGACAGTCATTTCAACCACATCACCAGTCTGGAGGGCCAGATTCACACCTTTTGGCAATGGCATCGTTACAATGCCACAGAGAAAGGACAACAACCTGTATCTTTGGAATCTGGACTATCCATCTGTACCTATGCACATTTTCTCTGGTCACTCTGACACACCCACAGAGTTTGTCTGGCGCTATCCAAAATCTAGCGCTGGCGTCGATCCTTCAGCTGATTTTCAACTCATCACTTGGTCCAAGGACATGCATCTGAGAATGTGGCCAGTCAACAAGCAAATGGTCTCCAGTGTCGGACAGCCGCTTGCAGAAGAGCAAGAGCTTGGACCGATTCCACAAAAACCCATCAAAGGCATCCTCAGAACCCCACCAGCAGACAGATACATGGCATTTCCACTCGAAGAAGATCAGTTGCAACAGAGACGCAAATCGACTTCGTTCTTTTTGGATGACGATCTTGTGTCTCCAGTACATCCAAAATCGCCATCTCTCTTTCTGTCTCTCAAAGAAGAGCTGGAACAGCTGCAAAAACAGTTTCCATCTGTCAGTGTCGACTTGTCCAAGATAGAACAACGCATGTGTGCCATCAGTCTGCACACGGCACAATCAGAAGAGAACATGAATGCCATTTCTGCTTTTCTGAGAGTTGACATCATGTTTCCACAAGGCTATCCATCCATTCCACCTATTTTTGAACCAGCCAAATCTGGAATGATGTCCATGGCCACCAGAAGCTTTATTTCGTCTAAATTGGCACAGATTGCACTCATTTACAGTCAAAAGAGTGAATCCTGTCTGGAACCTAGTCTCAAGTTCTTACTTGGAGAGTCATTTTCACCCATTCCAGTCCATCCAGATGCCAATAGTGCCCCTAGCACAAGCCAGGCATCCACAAGGTCAGACCAGTCACGCAACATTGTCTATGACAGATATGCTGGCATCAGAAGCAGTTCATTTTCAGACACAAGTTCAAGTGACGCTGAACAGGGCTTGTTTGGCTACAGACTCAAGCCACCAGGAGAACGACCTGGTGCAGTAGCGAGAGAAGCCACGAATGTCCCCTATCCAGTCCTGACTGGTGCCAGATTCTCCATGAATGGTATTTCATCTCATCTCAGGACAATTGGTTGTCTTTTACTCTTCTCTGCCACATCCAAGACTCAACAACTTTTCCTCCTTTACCTTTACGACCAGAAACCAGCAACCGATTCTTCAGTCTCAGAAATTTACGACACAACCCAAGACGTACACACTCTACGACAGCTATAGATCATTCCTGTCTTCGAAACACTCCAAGCCACAAGATGGACAAGAACCCTTCTTTGGAGCCAAATTGAACGACAGATTAATGCAATATTATGTCGATGACGATGACATGGATGATGATGACCTGCTCAACCTCAGTTTCAAACAAAAGTCGTTCAGAAACATACATGCATCGAGCCCAGACAGTGTCCAGCGATTACAAGACCATTCAAGGCATTTGTATCCTGTAGACAACATTCTCTTTGCTCCCACACCCATTAGAGAGTTTGAGAGTTTACCAAGACGCAATTCAGATGAACAACCCAACAAACTGCGATCTAGAAGGAAATCAGTCTCGACAGTGTCTTCCAATCTGTCTGATCGAGAATGGGGAGAAGCTGTGGATATCATTGGTCAATTGAACAGAATGCCAAAGCGACTGTCATCGCCAGAAGTCCCATCGCCAGAGAGGCGTGCGTCACCAAGTCCACTCACAGCCAGAAAACAAGCTGGTCATTTGAGATCCCAATCTGGTGTCTCTACACCCTTAGCACAATCCACACCCGCTAGAACCATCAAGCAATTGCAAGATGTCACACCAGCATCCGTGGCAACAGTCAAACCAGAAAACCATGAAAAGTCAATCATGATCTTTGACATGCAGCATCTCATGCCATTTGGAGAAGCAACCGCAAAAGCATTCACACTCAACGGATCCTCAAAAGAATCCATCTGTTTACAGAACGCAGAAGCTGCTGTCCAGATATCCCGTCTCGATCTTGCACAAGTATGGCGATTTGTTGCTCTTTTGGTTTCAGAGAGCTTTGGAGCGACTTCTAGATTGAAAACCATGCCAGTGTTTCGCAAGACTGTGCAATCGTTGTTCCAACACTTGTATGGACTTGGCAACAGTCAAATGATCTCACTCATCTTTGCGCTTTTGAATCAGCCAATGGTATGAAATCTGAAACCAGAGACTGAAACCAACGACTGCGAAGCCAGTTACACGTATTTATGGACTCGAGAAACGAGAGAGGATTGTCAAGAGAGAAACCAGTCCAGAGCCCAGATCGCCATCAGAAAAACACTCGATGAGCGACCATGCGATTAGAATACCAAGAGTGAGTTCGTTTGGCTCACGGATGGGATCACTCAAATCCAACTCACAGGGATTTGGTAGATCGTTGATGCCAACATCTAGTCTTGCTTCTCGCCTGTCATCTACTTCGTTGCAAGCCATGTTTGCTGAACCAAAGCTGGAACGTGAACAATCACTTGTGATGGTGCGATTCCACATTGATGAGAGTTTTGAGAGACACTACAGCACACAAAAAGTAGCAGAGCAACCAGAATCTAGCTTCTTTACACAAAAGCAGGATCTGCTGTACCAACTGACAGTCAAGAGCTACTGCGACCATCTCTACAGCTGGAGAATGTACAATGAGAAGGCAGAGTTGGAATCGCTGTGCCATGTCTTGAGAGAAGAACACCATGGGTTGGAGATCAGACCATCGTGTCCAGAATGTTCAGCACCGATGATCCAAAACAGTGGCATTTACTCTTGTCCAAGATGCAGAGCCAACAGGGCAGGTGTTAAATGCACAGTCTGTAGGTTGCCAGTGCACGGACTGTCTTGGTTCTGTGAACAGTGTCGTCATGGTGGTCATGTTCATCACCTCAAAGAGTGGTTCCAAGAAAACGAACAGTGTCCTCTGGGTTGTGGTTGTATCTGTAATTAGGTTCTCTTAAAGAACAGTTTCCCCTTTTTCTTCTTTCTAGTAGAGTATCCTCTTCGCTGCTTGCTCTTGGACCTCCATGGTCTCTTGACAACAAATGTCATCAGAGTGAAGCATACACTGGCAACCAGAATGCCAGTCAGCAGCCATTTAGATTTCTGTAGTTCCATCAATTCGCAATCTTTGGCAAAGTGCCACGACTCGGATTCTTGGCTTTTTGGTCAGTCCTCAGATGAGAGCAAGCATCTGGTCGTCAGCAAATGCAGGGAGTAGAATTAGCAACATTTCTCTGTTCATTCAAACTTTCTGCTTCTTTTCTGTCAAATCAATTGGAGAACCACTCCTCTTGTTGGGTGATGTGCTGTGATCAAGATCAGTACCTCTGAAAGACATCATCATCGTCTCCATAGTCAAATTGGCTTGGATCTCTGGCCTGCCTCTCTGGCATGGCCATAAACTGCAATGCATTAGCAGCTGTAGGACTTTGGCCAGTTTGGTTGCCGTGGATGACGCTGTTCAAGAGACCACCAACTCCCAATGGATTAATCGCGACAATAGGCGGTTTGAACTCTTTGGGTCTCTTTTCCTCCTTCTTCCTCTCTTCCCTAGGCTTCTTCTCCTCTGTTTTCTCTTCCTTCTTTGGCTCTGCCTTTGGTTTCTCCTTTCTCTCGCTCGAATCCGGTTGCTTTTCCTTCTTTCTCTCACTCTGATCTGATGGCTTATCCTGCTCTTTCCTCTTTTCAACCTTTTTGTCTATCTTGAGTGCTTCGTCAATGGTCGACATCAAGTCTGGTCCAAAGATAGCCAATTGCTGCCACATCTGAGTCACACGCTTCATTCTCTCCTCAATTGAGACACAATACCAGATCCTTTTCAGGTGCCTTGCGCAACACCGAAAACATGGCTCCCAGTTTCTCTTCAAACCGCTTCACGTACGGCCCATCTGTCTTCATAGATGTTCTGCAAATAGAATCAATAACATACACACAGCTCAACTTGTGCTCTGGCTTGCACTTGATCGCAAACTTCTCAATCGCATGAACCACCAACTTGTACTCTCGCTTGTGTTTCATTGCTAGCTTTGTGAGTGCTTCTATCATGGAAGCAGATGCTGCTTTCTTTTCCTCCAGTTTCTCAAGAGTTTCCTCGAACTCCTTCATCAACGGAAAGATGTTTGAGTTTCAACAATACACAAAGCATTCAACACAACTCATCAGTCTTGTGAATGACTTGAGGGATCTAGGTGCTCAAGTGGATCTGGACCTTCCAACAGTCGTTGTGTGTGGAAACCAGAGTGTTGGCAAGTCATCCGTGATTGAATCCATCTGTGGGATACCTCTGCCCAGGGGTCAAGGCACATGCACTCGTTCAGTGATTGAAGTCAGACTCAGAGAGGGACCCACATGGTCTTGCACCATCAAGTTGCGCCATGAATACAAGAACGACAAGCCATTGACAGACATCCAGGAAGTGCCTTTTGGATCCAAAATTACCACACCTGCTATCGTTGAAACGTTCATCAGACGAGCACAGAAGGCACTCTTGAATCCATCCAAGGATCCAAACACTTTTCTGAGGACTGAATTCGGTCCTGATGGAGACACTGACCGGAACCAACTCAAATTCACTCGAGATGTCGTTTGTGTGGATATCGAAGGTGCACCAACAACTTTGACACTCATTGATTTGCCTGGCATCATCAGATCCGTTGAAAGGGAAGAAGACAAGCAGTTGATTGACATGATTGAGGATCTTGTCAAGTTTTACATTGCCAAGCAGCGTGCCATCATTCTCGCTGTCATTTCGTGCAAGGACGAGATTGAAAACCAAGCCATCTTTCATCTCGCTCGACAAGTGGATCCACTCGGGTACAGAACCATTGGTGTTTTGACAAAACCAGACACGATCGAACCAGGAACGCATGACCGTTGGGTACAAGTGCTTTTGGGCAACCAATATTCTCTCAAATCTGGCTACTTTATGGTCAAGTGTCCTAGCAAGACCGAATCAGAGCAAATCAAACGCATCGAAGATGGATTGGCTCTCGAACAGCAATACTTTACCAAAACACAGCCATGGTCTTCATTAGTCCTTGGCACAAACCGTTTTGGCATTCAGATGCTCAGAGCAGAGATCAGCAGGAGTCTTGCTGCGCTTGTTGAATCATCCATTCCAGAAATGCGCAAAACAACTGAAAAATCAATGGAGGAGGTTTCAAAGATCTTGGATACCTTGCCACCACCTGTCAATGGCGATGGCAAGATTGAACTTTTGCAGTCTATCAGACAATTCAGCACGCTTGTCAATTATCACATTCATGCACAGCAGAATCTCAAAGCCTTTCATCAAAAGATCCGCAGACACTTTGAAGTAATCAGACTCACAACAGATCTTTAGAGACACCATTGTGGCAACCAGACCACGCTTGATTTCTCAAAAGGAAGAGAAAAGCACCACATCTGCGTCTTCGTTCATCACTGGCACCATTCTAGGTTTGGGAAGAAGCAGTGAAGACATTCGCAAGTCAGTCAAGAAAGACAACCATCCAAATGCCTTTTCAATGGCAGATCTTCAATCCATGGTCTCACAGCAACGTGGCAGAGAATTAGATGGCATGTATCCCTATGGTGCACTGGAAACACTCGTCACAAAGTTTCAAGAAGATTGGAAAGCAGCAGCAGCACATCTCGTTTCTCAAGTCTCACAGGAGCTCAAGAATCTGATCACTGGATTGACTGAGGATGTCTTTGTGCGGTTTACACAGTTGCAAGGCCTTGTGAGGATGGTCATGAATGGATTCCAAGCCGAATTACAACGACTTGCACTGGAACAAGTCCACGTGCTTCTCGTGATGGAAAAGCGTGGTCCTTTTACGATGCATTCTGCTGGATACATGCGTGCGAAATCAGAATGTTTGGATCAGTTGCTCACAGGTGGACAGTGGGCAGAATCTGGTTCTCCTGAAAAGAATCAAGCCATGAAGAGAGCTATCACAGCACTTGTAGATTTGGGTGTCCAAGGACTGACACCACAGACACTGATGACGCGACTCTCTGCTAGTTCTGGATCATGGGCATCTGAAGCACACTTGTTGGATTTGTTTGCATCCGCCATGGGCTACTTTGACATTTCGAGTGCTAGACTCGTGGACAATGTGTGCATGACAGTGGATTATCACTTTTTGGAAAAGTTTGGCACCATGCTTGAAAAAGAGCTGATACATCATCTGGGCATCTTGAGCAAGTCACAGCAAGAGCTGGAAGGACTCTTGAAAGAAGATTGGACTGTCCAGGAAAAGAGAGAACGTGCAAGAGAGCGACAGCAGCGACTGTCTCGTGTCTGGAAGCGCTTGCAAGAGTTTGGTTTAAACACCATATAAAATTTTCATTCGTGGAGACAAAATGATTTATTGACTCTTTGCATTGTTTTGATGTTCGCGTTGATTCCTTTTGTGAATGCAGCTCTCATCTCTGAGATCATCCAGGCTGATCCGAATCTGAAGCTCGCTGCTTCTCAGTTGTCCCAGAACCCTCTCTGGAGCACTGCCAATGCTGGCATCACCGTGTTTGTTCCTCAGGACCAATATGTAACTGCATCTGCGAATATCTTGCCATCTGGCAACTATGGCTACCAGACTGCCACCAGATTGATCGACTACACGACCACAATCCAGTCCAATTACCAAAATGTCAACTCTACCACTGGCACGTGGTTCATTTACGACGATTACACTCCTGGTGTCATCAACAATCCAGAGATTCACGTCAGAACAGGTCTCAGAGATGGTTTGGTTGTGACACCTTACAAGCTAGACAATGGCTTCTTGTACGTGACCAACATTGTTATCGGACCTGCTCCATCTCTCTCGGATGTGCTCACTGCTCAAGGATGCTCCCAGTGTAATTGGATTGATTGTAGATTTGAAGGCACTCTCAGACACGGGTCTCCTCCAAACACTGACACAAGCTAGAGGATTGACCATCTTTGCTCCAACAGATGCTGGTTTCACATCTGTTGCTTCTCAGTACAATGCCCTGACTTTGGACCAAAAAAGAGCAACATTGTTGTACCACATCAGCGGCATCTTTGCACCAAGCACATTCCTGCAGCCTAGCTTCACGACCTTCAGCGGTGTTGACATTGCTGCCATTTCCAAGGGCGATCATGTGGATGTCGGTGTTGATGGCATCTTCCTCCTCGGTGACAACCACTGTGCTTCTGGTGTCATCCACAAGATTTCAAAGTTGCAGTTCCCATCCCCATTGCCTAGTGGCACGTTTACGCCTGTTGGCATCACGATTGTTGCTACTCCAACTGCAAGTGCTGCTATCAAATTAGAGCCCACTGCTGCTGCAACCACGACTCAGCCATCTGTCGCTGCTGCAACTGCCAAGTCTGACGCTGATGGATATGTCTTGAACATCTTGCCTCTTTTCTTGAGCTTCTTTGCCTTCTGAATGGATAAACCCCTCTCTCTGATCTGTTGATGATTATCTGAGTTGTTTAGATCAGCTAGCTGCATATAGCGACTGTTGGAAACGACATGATTTTTGGCCAAACTCCGCTTTAGATATGCAGTGACCGCTGATTCTTTCCAATGCTTTTGTTTGTGCAAGCCCTGACTATTGCCGATTTAATCAGAAACAACACCCTTGTGACCAAAGTCTCTGTTGCTGGTCAAACCAAATGGTCAGACCCAGCGCGACGCATTACGGTGATTGTCCCACTAGACAGTGCAAATGTCACTGGAGTCGCCACTGTGGATCGAGTGATTGATTACACAAATGCAAGTGCACCTTACTACCAGATTGTGACTTCTGATCAAGGTGTGAATTTCGTCTATGATAATTTCACTCCCAAAGAGCTCTTGAACCCAGATATCAGGTTCAGAACTGGCTTGAAAGAGGGTCGTGTTGTGCAGCGCTTGAAGGTGCGTGGAATGATCGTAGGCGGACAATGGTTATTTGTACGTGACAAATTCTGGTATTGGAGAGATGGCATCACTAGCAGATGTCATGACTGCACAAGGATGTGGTCAGTTCTTGAAAGAGATGCAAACATTGGGCATCCTGTCAAGTGTCCAGACTACTGTCAATATGACATTCTTTTGTCCACCAGATGCTGGCTTTCCTAGCTCCTATTCCTCACTCACTAATGATCAAAAGACATATGTCATCAAGTCTCACATTGTGGCACGTCTGATTCCATCCACATTGCTGCAACCTTACTTCCAGACTGCTTCAGGTGCACAGCTGACAGTGAAGACACAGGGAGATGGTGCCACTGTCGGAGCAGATGGGCAGTTTGTCTTGGCAGACAGTTTCTACAAGTATGGTGTCGTCCACAAGATTAGCAAGTTGCAGATTCCAACTTCCCTTCCATCCACCAGTACCAACACAACTGCTGACTCTTCTGGATCTATACCATTGCTTCCTAGCCTATTTTTACTCTTTTTGCTCTCATAAATTTCGCTTTATTACGGTTTTCAAAATAAATGACCACCTTCCTTTTAGGAAGTGGGCACAAATTTCAAATGCAACGCAATATACCCACTGTAAGGGCAACAGAGCCCCAGCCCTTTCGGGTAAAGCTCTGCATTGTCTGTGTGCATGCTCAGTCACTGGTGTGCCTCTTCTGAAGCAGATGTGTTTCTCTTGTCCGTGGGATTGATCTAGCAGCAATTGGAGCATGTTTCGCGCAGCATTCGTCTCTGTTCACTGTCATGCCATGGCATTCACTGTTGGTGCAGTGCAGCACGCAGTGTACCTTGACTTTGCGCTCTCTTGGTTCTGTGTCGCCCTTCCACTTGGCCATCTTCCAGGAGATCATGTTCTGCATTCTGAAGTGACAGTCCAAGTGCAGCTTGCTCGTCCGATGCTCGTCCACGTCGACGACGGTGCATACCAGATAAGAAACGACACCAGAGCTTGACACTGCCAGTGTAAGCCTTTGTAGCTTTCTCCTGAGCCAGATGGAATAGAAGTCGGTGATCCTGCTCAGTCAACACTCATCGTCTGCCTCTTTCTGAATTGGGTTTGTTGCATCCGCTTCCACCATCTCAGTGTTCTCTCATGAACCATCCGCATTCGTGAGCAATCCCGCATGCTGCTACCGAAAGCCAGCGTGTTGTTGAAGACTAGATGTCTGTCCGCGGAGTACATGGTGAAGATAGTAGAGTGGTGCCGTTCTCTCGAAAAGGAAGGCGGTCATTACTTTTGCAACTCGTTCTAATGTCGCGTGGTGCACTCAAACCAGAAATCACTGCTACAATCTTGGTGGGCGGCTTGATTCTCTTGTTCTTTGTAGCAAGATACACCATTCGCTCAGTACTACTCAGATTCAATGTCACTGTCAAGGATGTCGGCTTTTTGGAGGCAGAAAACATCAGATTTCAACCCAAATCCAACATCACTGTTCAGATGGAGTCTTTTAGGATAGAGTTGACACTCTCTTCATGTACACTTGTGGTCACTGGACTGGAACTGGAATTGGAGCCACAACCATCAGCAGGTGCGAAACCCAACCCAAAAAAGGTCAAGAACATGATCAGACTCTTTCATATGCTTCCCATACACTGGATTCTAGGCTTCTTTTCTGTCAGACTCGAGAAATCCAGTTTACGGATTGTCAATTTAGGCACATTTCAGATTGAAAACGCACTCTTTTCACTTGCAAGTCAGTTCATCAACGCTGTGGACTATGAACTCTTGTTCTCAAGCCCTTCCAAGCCGTTTGAGGCCTGTGTACTCCTGGACACGATCAGATTTCAAGACACACACGGAAACAACATCTTTACTGGATCTGGCACAAGTGCTGTGGGATTAGCCATTCATCATGGTACCAAACATCCTGTACCAGGAATCGTCGTTGTTTTGGACCAAATCACAGTCTTTGGAGACCATCTGATTCCATTTCTGGAAAACCCACTCCTTCGCAAAAAGGATGCAAAGAAAAAGTCTGTACAAGAGATCATTGGTGACTTGGATGTTGGTTTGGATTGGATCAACACTTTGCATCCAAATGTGTTGCTCAAGATCTCAAATGTGGGTGGGATTGTGCCATTCAAGCAATCCTCTTTTCTGTGTAACATTGGAAACATCCGAATGCTCATGAGCAGGAAGGAAGACGTCATGTTTGGATTCCAGATGCAGAACATTGTCTTAGATCGCATTGACATTCCAAACGACAGCAGAAACTTTGCGAATCTGTTTTCTCTAGATCTGATTGACATTTCATTGCGATTGAATGCTCAAACAGTCTCCAGTTTGAAACACTGGAGAGCGAGTTTGTATTGCAAGTCACCGCATGTCACGATTGAGGACCAATTGCTGTTGGAGATTGTAGAATTGTTACCACCTGCCATTCAGACGTTCCATGTGCAGGATCCTGTGACAGTGGATCTGTTTGAAAAGTTGGATCTTGCAAAAGACTGTCAAGTCCAGCACATGCTTGATATTCAGGATCTCAGGCTGCGTTCTCGGTTTCAAAAGTTGTCTGGATCCTCTCTCACTTCTTCAGATGCACTCGTGACCCTAAGAACATCATCCATCGTGTTTGTGCAAGACATGGTACCAAGTCAAGATCTGGTATGCAATCTGTCTCTGAAACTGCAAGAATTGAGTCTGATTTACTCCAATATTCCATCGTCCTTGACAGATATTGACACTGAACTCATCAATCCAGCATTGAGAGTGCCATCAGTCAGTATTGGTCTCAGACTGAACCAGAAACAGTCTCATTTGGATGTTAATGTCTCCAGTGTAGATGTGGATCTGTTTTCGCTCGTCCGAATGCAATCCATCGATTCCTTTTCAGTCGCAGTCAGAACACAAACCATTCTCCAGCAATTGAAGAAACTGCAAAAGAAGAGCAGCAACAAAACAATCTTGAATCCATTCAATCTCTCTGCCAATGGTGTTTTGGATCGATTGCAAGTGTCGTTGGTGTCTGAATCTGAGCCTTACCACTGCATCTCTCTTGCATTGAAGCATCTGGAAGGCTCTTTTGCATCAGATCAAGCCAATGTCAAGTTTGAGAGTGTCTGTGCTGATTCAGTCACTTTTTTCAAGACACAAGATCAAACAGAGACAGAATGCTTGAGAATTGGACAAGCAGATCTTGTCATCAAAAACATTCTGCAAAGACCACTCATCTCTGGAACAATAGCATCCTGCAAGTTTGAATTGTCACTCACCAAGATCTACGTTGCCATGTTGTCGATGCTCTTTCCTGTCAAACTGGCCAAGTTCTTTGAACAAGAACAGAAACAGAAGAAGGAGCCACCTGTGATTGATGTTGACATTCAAATACCCAATCTGAGTGTTTTGATTGATTTGCCAGATAATGTGCCAGTATTGGGACAGTTCAGTGTCATTCACTTGACTGGACAGCTACAGAAGATCAAGGCTGAGATTGAGTCCATCCATGGCTTTGTTGCTGAGCACAAGTTTGAGTTTTTGATCATCCAGCAGATGCAGCTGACTTTCATTCCACCACATTTAGAGAAACCAGTACAGATACAGGGATATGGTGATCAATTACTGCTGATTATTCCAGCAGACTATCCATTTTCTAATCTGACAGAGAATGCCATTTATCTCAACAAAGCCATCAAAGTCTTGCAACGAGATTACTTTGGCAGAGACAGCAAATCCAAATTTGAACTTGGACAGACGATTTTGGGAGAAGCAGAGTTTCCTGGTCTGGATCTTGGTTTTCGTGATTTTCAAGTCAAGATGCTGCAACTGGAGTTTGAAGCCAAAATATCGAGAAACTACAAGCTTGGATTTGCACTCAACAGAGACAGATTGTCACTGGAAAGAGCGTTTCTGAAGGAAGCCAAGTTGCGTGGTATTGAACTGTCTGATCTGGAAGAATATCTCATCTATGGCACTCGGTAGCTATGCTAACACAAGAGTGGGAAATGCATCATTCCAAGCAGTCTTGGATGCTTACAAGAAATCCATGCAGTTCAATGCAGAGCTTTACATCAAAAAGATGAGTGAAGAGACAGAGTATCCACCATTGTTCCATCTGGAGGCAAAGAACCTTCATGGAACACTCAGAATTGCAGATCTAGACATGTGTATTGAAGAGAAACTGCACCAGATGGATGCAACGACACCACCGAATCTGTTCTATGACGACTTGGTCCCATTGGAGATGAATGCATCGCTGTCTTGCTTGCAAGTGAGACTGAGAGACTTTGAAATTCCATTGGCAAAGCTACAAGACTCTCGTTGGGAAACCAAAGGATTGGTGATTGTTGCTGATCCATCTCCAGGCTCTGTGAGTGTCAAAAATATTGCACTACCACTAGATATCAAGAATCAGTTTATTTACATTACCAAGAACATGAATCCAGTCAAGATCTACACACAAACAAGCACCAACATCCACACAGACACTGGATTGTTTGTGTGTGCTGGTGTTGGGTATGAACCAACGATGGCAGATGTGATTGCAGTCATTGATTCGTTCACGAAACCCACTTCTGATCCAAGTCCGCCGATTGGATGGTGGGACAAGTTGCGATTGGTGTTGCATGGGAGCAATACACTCCAAATGACTGGAAGTGGTGTCTTTTCCATGCGCATTCTAGGTTCCTATGCACCAGATTATGATCCACGCAACCATGTTGGAACGAGTGGGATTCAATTGGTGCTGTCGAATGGCATTGATCTCAAGTTTGGAGAAGGCAACAGAGATGCTTTTGAGACCATTATCAGATGTGGTAAATTTAGATACACTCTACCAGAGCCAACCATCAAAGAAAACAGTGAATCCAAAGGAGACACGGTCATTGGTGTCTTTAATGGTGATATCTCCATTCTGTTGCTTGTTGACTTTATGAGCAAAGATCTGATCAAGAATGATGGCTCAGAAATCAAGCCGTGGAAGAGTCACTATGAGATTGGACTGCGAACACTAGAAAACTGTCCACAAGACAAGGTATCTCAATTTAGTATAGTGGGATGCCTTTGCTGGGTTTAAATCTTCAAGCATGCACTTGACCATTGATGTGTCTTCGCCTGTTGCTTGTTACACTGGCACTGTGCAGCCACTGAATGCGATCTTTCTGAATTCAGTCTCCTTGGCCAATCTACAGACCCTGATTACAGTCTACCAGTCTGTCTTGACCAATGTACCAATCAAGAGAGGCAAACTCTTCAATGCAGACTACAAATCCATTGACAAACCCAAACTAGGCAATACTTTGCGTGAAATCAGAATCAAAATCGAGATGCAACCCATCGTTGTCACGTCCATCTCTGAATTTGAACTCTTGTCTGGTGGTGTTGGTCTGCGAGTGCGATCAGAGCAGCTAAAAGTGGAAGGATGTCTGTATCAATTCCAGCTGAGACACTTGTCAGAAGAAAAGAAACCAGTCACAAAGTGGAATGCACAATCGATGGACATTGTCTTTTCAGAAGTAGAAGGCAGGGTCTTGGATTTTGACTCCAAAAAGGAACAACAAGTGGAAGAAGAGTTGGATGCATGGCATTTTCCAGAAGATTATAGATACGTGTCAAAAATGTCGAGCATGAAAACAATTCCGTTTGTTTGGTTTTTAGTTTGACATCAGGACACCAAATATTACCTTTTTCTTCTCCAAGATGGTCAAGTCAGCAGAGAGAGTCCAAGAAGCGTACCAGATTCAGAGAAAGTTGTATCTAGACAGATTGCAAGAGATTGATCAGACCAAAACAGATTTGCTAGAGCAAAGAACACTGATTGAAACAAGAGCGAGTATCATGTTTGATGCCTCTGAGCAGTACAAGATCCAGGACATTGATCAACAGCTCGTAGATCTCAGAGCCAAAAGAGACGCTGTCGAACGCATCTTGAACGATCTCAAGCCAGAACAAGTCTTGGACCTAGAATCTGAACTCTTTCAACAAAACTACATTGTTCACAACATCCAAGTCTTGTGGAACGAGCATGTGCGCAACTGCATCTTCAAAATCTTTGAGCTCCAAAGCAAGGATTTCAGAGTCAAGTATTGTCTCTCAAACACTGCATCTGGAGTCGTGAATGAGATTTGCAAATCCATGTCCAACAAGGAACAGCCACAATCCAGGACCAATCTCACCAAACCCCAGACTGGAGAATCAAGGACAAAGCAGTTGCTTGAAAAACTGTTGAAAGATCTGAAAATGGGAGTGAATGTGGTTGTGGAAGACACAACAACCACTGGCACAGTCTCGAGCACTAATACAACACATTTGGAAGACACGCCAACAGACATTCGACACTTTTTGAACTCGACTCACATGAATGATGGGAAGAGCATTGCAGAGTATGAAATCATGGTCAAACTCTTGAATCCACAAGTGAGTTTTGAAGTGGAAACGGACAAAAAGAGCAGTATTCTAGTAGGTGCACCGAATATGGAGTTTAAATCTGCACTGATTCTGGATGCACGTGCTGTCAATCGCATGGCTTACGATGACAAGGACAGAGCAGACATGATCATCAAAACACGATCTGTCATTAGTCTCAGCCGAGCACAATTCTTTGCTACAGCAGAAAAAGAAAAGTGGCCACTCTGGGTGACTGTGGAGTGTCTGGATGACTGCAGATTGCCAACAGAAAACCTGTCAAGAATCATTCATCAAGCAGATTTGCTGTACCACAGAGACAAGTTGAATCCACTCTACATTGACAGACAATCCAATGAATCTGATGCACAGCCAGATACATTCAGTGTCACGTTTCCCAAGTTCCAGATTGAAGTAGATGCAACACAGTTGGGTGTCTGGATGCAAGTGATTTCTCAGCTACTGGTCTATAGAGATCCAGACAGTGGTGATCGTGCCATCAGACTCAAAAAGATGATGATTGCACTTGAACAGATGGATAATTATGATCACATTCGAGACACTTACATGACACTACAAGAGAAACTGAGAAAACTAGATGTGGCAGTGAACAACATGATGTTTGAACATCGACAAATGGAGCTGAGAAAGTTATGGGCTACAGCCAGAAATGAGTTGTATGTTTACATGGAAGCGTTGAAGAACATTCGTCAATCTGCTGAAAAGAGACATTCTGTGCATCCATCGTGGGATATTATCGTCAAGATCAACGAATTCAGTTGGACAATGATGAGTGATGGACAGCCATTTGCAACCACGACACTGGCTAATATCCAGTTTGTATTAGTGAACAATGAGGACCAGTCAAGTGTCAACACACTAGAAGTCGATAGTCTGCACATGGAGAATCTGATGCCACAAGCACCAAGTGGATTCAGAGACGTGCTTTCGACTTACGACAAGCGAGAGATTAATTACAGCAAACACAAGGCATTTAGACTCTACTGGAGAGAAAATCCACCAGTCGGTGGTATTCCAGTGATTGATCACTTTGAACTCAACATTGTGCCATTAGTCGTCCAAACAACGTATGATTTTGGCAAGCAATTCATGAACTACATTTTCACAGAACGTGCAATCCAAAAGAAAACACCAGAAACGATTGATGAACAAGTAGATCTGTCAACTGGAAACCTAGAGATTGCACAGATGCAGCAAAGGGCACAAAACTCTCGTTCGTTTATTTATGTCAAAGTGCCAACCATTCAGATTGGACTCAGTTACAAGGGCACAAGACAAAATGGATTGATGGATTTGCCGTTGATCAACTTTCAACTTCCCACACTGGAATACAGAAACAGAACGTGGACGTGGTATGAGCTCTTTCAAGCAGTCAAGAGAGGTTTCTAGTCTGAGTGTAGACGTGATGATGGCTGCATTAGGAAACACATCCAATCTTGTGAGAGACAGATTCTTTTCAAAGCGACACCATGAAGAAGACAAGAAACGGAAAGAAAAGGTAGATGATGCATCGAGTTTGAGTGTGAGTATCACCAACTCAAGCATGGACACGGATGAGCCACAGTTTCTGCATTCTGAGATGAAAGAAGCAGCAAGAGCAGGAAAGTTGCTGTTTGGAAAGCTTTATCATCTCTGACGCTTGAGAGCGTTCTTTGGATCCATCCATTTCTTGGAAGTAATGTACTTGTATGGCTTTGAACTCCAGATTGGCTGTTGTGGCATCAATGGCTTCGTGTCTTGCATTGTCACAAAGAGATTGTGTCTCTTGAATGCCTTGACAAGTTTCTTGAACTCGACTTGCTCCTTTGTCTCTGGTAAACGCTCTTCGACTTGGATCTTGAGATGTGCTCTTGGACGAGTGACATTGCCAAAACGACCACGTCCATGAATGCGGATCCTCTTTTCAAACTTGCCCTTTCCAACCCATGCTCTTTTGATGAAATAATGCTCTGGTTCTTTGCTGTAGTTGTGCTTTAAGACATGGGACACACGAGAGAGGAGATTGTAAACATTGACACCTCTTCTCTTGGGTGTAAACCTCATTTGACGCTTTGCCTCTGTCAAGGACATGTCGTTGATCATCCTTGCCAGGTGGTTGAGTTTTTGTGGCGAGACGTGCATGTTTGAAGTTTGAAAAGTGGGTAGGATCACTTGTCTTGCTTCCTGTGGTTTGGCATCCTTGAGTGCTGCCTGGAACAATGGTGAGACACCAGTTGAATATCGTTTAAAAAAACGCACGAACATTTTGCTGTTTCTCTGGAAAGTGCTTCTTGCGTTTGTCGCTGCAACTTCTCTTAATCCTCCGATGAGCACGTGATCGACGAGCGCTGAAAAATCACTTCACCAACCGCTCAGAAGGCAGTCTCTTGACTCTCCAGATCTGTTGCTTGATCAGCACTAACCAAGATCTGTACACAGTGGCTCTGTGCAGTGGGAACACAGACTCACTGACATCTGAGAGTACACTGGCAGTCACAAGGAGTGCTTGTACATGAGTGTATCAGAAGATGTGATCTTGCATCTGATCCGCAATGCAGTTTGTAGTGGTTGGTCAGTTGTGCTCAATGGTCTGACATCTGTGATTGCGTAGACTATATCTTGTCTGTGGAGAGAAAAGAATGAAGGGCCATCATTCAAAGAGATTTTACTTTTATGAAGAACACCAAAAAGGCCACTTTACTGGAACATTGCAGATCGTCCGTCAAAATTGTTATATAAAGAAACAAAAGTACATTCGGTAGATTGAACATTGAAAGAAAGCTGATGGAATGCCACGGCACATACATCACTTCTACCAAGTTGCAGGACAGCTGGCATCCATGTCAACACCCTCCGACAATGGTCTCTTGGCGGGAAGATCAGGTGTCTCGGACCAAACAACGGAAGCGTTTGTACCGCGCCAAAGACATTGAGCGGATCTTCGGATGGCCTCAGAGCATCCAGGTACAGAGCACAGCAAAAACAAAGGCGGATTGAGGCCAACCAAGTACTTTCTGACACTCAGCAAGGACCAGAAGAAAGTCTATAGATCTTGGATTGGTGTCCAAAGATTTATCTACAATCGATGCGTTGCCTTTCGTAGTCCTGAAAACGACGGTCTGAAAACTGGGAAGCGCGTCGTACCAACCATCAAGAAACTGAAGTGTGTCAACAACGAAGCGTACAAAGGCAAAGCATTGGCATGGGTGCTGGATCACAGCTACGATCTGAGAGATGAAGCAGCAAGAGACTTCTTGAAGAACGTCAAGTCCAGTTTGGCGAAGGGGCACATCCTAAATCTCAAAAAGGTCAAGAAGCAACAGCAACGCTGTGGAAGCTCAATGAGCGTACTGGCCAAGCATTGGAACAAGGACCAAGAATTCTGTCAATTATTCAGCCAAGACAGCTGCATTGCAAAGAGAAGCCACTGCCCCTGAAGTTAGACAACACCTGTCGCTTAGGTCGAACACCAGCGGGATGGTTTTGGATCGCCATTCCACGTCCAGTGATGGTAGCCTCTCATGAAGAAGCAGGCACAGCGGTCTTCCTTGATCCTGGCTCAAGAACGCTCCAGTGGCAGATGCCAGAGCAAGAAGGCATTCAACAGATACAGCGAACGACTGCATACTTGGTTACAGATGTGCATCGCAAACTCATCAACAACTGTCAAAACTAGTCACATTTACACACCTCGCTTGAATCTCCACAGTCTCAACAAATGCCATCGAAGAGCAAAGGACAGACTGAAGACACTCGGACACTGCGAGTTCGTTGGTCGTCTGATGGACAGCCAAGTTGTATGGCACTCAAGTCGTTGAGATGACTGGAGAATACACCTCACCATGCAGCTCATGTGGATGGCTGAATGATCAACTTGGAGCCTCAAGTGTTCAGTGCAGACAGTGCTTGAACCTCTTTGACAGAGACATCTACGCATCCAAGAACATGATGAAGTATCTCACCGAGAAAGCGGCAAGCTCGTTGTGAGTTTGTCTGCCTAGCTGTGGCCTAGCACCTGGTGATGCCAGTCACTTGCAACCTTCACGGTAAACAGTCTCTCCATCAAGAGACGGTCGAGCTCACATTCTGACCCATTTGGATCACAATCGTCACGAATGCGATGAATGTGGGTTTCATCCTAGGCGCCGAAGTTTATTGGTCGAGAACAAACATGAAAGAAAAATCGCAAAACGAATCTTTAAGGCTGACTGTAAGAAGCATTAATGTCTTGAATGACCTTGTCCATGGGTGCCAGCTCTTTAGAGGGAATCAACTTGAAATGCTGCACAAACAGAATAAAGTGCTTGAAAGACGTATTCAAGTGTGCCTGGACACCAAGCTCTTCAAATCTCTGAAAGTGGATCAAGTACAGATGCGCGTACACGCGAAACAGTCGCTTAAAGATGGTTTTGACAACGTTCTGAAAGTCTTTTGAGAAGGCAACACCTAGCTTTGTCGGAAAGATGGCTTCATCGTCTAGTTGGAGTTGTACTAGCATCAACTTTTGAACCCCAAGTCATGAGATAATCTACATACTCTGGAGCACTTACTTTGATGGGTTTCTTGAACTGAACACCATCGCACCAGTAGTACTCATATTTAGGCCCGGCATTCATGATGGGACATGTCGTTGGTGTACAAACATCAGTGACTGTGCCATAGAGTAGATTGACTTGGTTGAAAAAATCAACAGTGTTCACTGCAAGCCATTCATCCTTGTCTTCTCCCTCTGGAAGCTGTACTGCTAGTTGTAGATTTCCAGATTCCAACGTGACTTCAGCGACTTGTCTCAACTGTGCTTGCTTGGTTCCATCTGGTATATTCTTCTTTGGTTTGAATGTTTTGGACTGTCTTTAACTCCAATACCGCACTCAGTCCTGCAAACAGATTCATTGGAAAGTTTCCTTGACAATGAGCCACGAAAAGGAACTCCCACCGATACGACACTCGCTTCCACCTGGAATTCAAGTCAGCATCGACACTGACAGAGTACAGAGGATTGCAGAGCTGATTCGACAGCACAAGGAGAAGTTTGTGGACAGAAACACTGGAGTTGCTAAAATACCCATGCGCAGTTTCACATCAAGAGATACCAAGCCAGACCCAACACCATACAGAAACTCTATCATTGGGTTTGCGGGTGAAGTCTCACAAATGAGTCTCAAATCACAAGACATCAAACCCATCAAGTTACAAAGTGTACAGTCACAGACTATAGCTGACAAACCGTACAAACTGTCGGAGCAAGACACGACTGTCTTGGGACGGGACTTGTTCAATGGACGAGTGCCCAACATTTCTAGAGACATGGTATCGTCCATCATTGGCAAAGGGTGCATCTGTTGATTCTAGGGGTGAGTTTTACAACCAAGTCTTGGTCAGTTACATGGATTGTTTCGAGTTTCATCAGTTGAATCTGGATGATGCTTTCAGGTACTTTAATTGATCTTGGACGCTTGTGTGAAAAGCTCTATCTCTCTGGAGAGACACAGATGGTCGACAGAATCTTGTATCAGTTTTCAAGGCGGTACTGGGAATGCAACAGGCAGTTTGACAGTCTCTACAGAAGTGTGGATATCGTCTATGGCATCTTATTTTCACTCGTACTGCTCAACACTGACTTGCACATTGTCAACATTGGTCCAAACCAGAGCAAGAAGATGCCTCTGAAGACCTTTATCAAAAACACAATGGAACTCGTGGATACCATGATTGAAAAGGATGAAAAGATCCAAAGCGATGTTGTCGATAACCCAATCTCGTTCAAAAAGTGGAAACGCGATTTAGAGCAATATCTCAAAGTATCTGATTTCAAGCTAGAATCTGTATCAAAATGTGCAGAATGAACCGATTCTGTTGCAACAAGAGGAAATCAAGTCTCATTCAACGTCTTCTCTCACGCCATCGCCCACCAAAAACTTTGCACGCTCACCATCCTCTCTATCGACCAAGACAGTGTTCAAGAGTCTTCATAGATCTACAAGATCTGTCTCTGATGGACTCTCTATCACAAAAGAAGCAACTAATGTCTTGGCTTGCCATCTTGAAGGCATTCTCATCAGAAAGCACACAATGGAGCAGGACCAAAAGGCAAGATATAGAAGATGGAACAAACTCTGGACACAACTGAGGCTGCATGAACACAACAATCTAGAACTGGCAATGTATCGTGTCATTTCCAAGACAAGTGAGCGAGACTTTGATCCACCAGAGCATGTATCAGAGCCATTCTTTAGTTTTCATGTGCAGGAACTGAGTTGCAGGATACCAGATGAAGACATGATCCAAGCTGGACAAGAAAGTCTTGTTCCAATCCATCCAGTCTATGCCTCCAGAGAACAACCATACAAGATCAGTGGAGAGGAAGAGACACTGGTGTTGGTCCATGCATTTGCGATCAGAGTCGAAAACGAAAAGAGAGAAAATGTGTTTTCGTTGCATCTGTCGAATGGCAACTCTTACATGTTCCAAGCACCAAGCATAGAAGCACTAGATCAATGGATCATGACCATCAACTACTGGGCTGGCAGGAACAGCAGACAGCCCATGCGTGGTGGCATGTCTTCTGGAGACTATGGATGGTCTAATCTGACAGACGAGCCAAAACGAAGCATTGAACAAGAATCTAGACTGTCTTTTACACTCAGACGCAAGGAAAAGCCAAAGTTACTGTCGTGGACACCACCAACCACGTCATCTAGACTCGTGTCAGAGTCTCCTGAAGTACTTGGATTAACACTAGTCTGTACAGCTAGAAACCATGTTCAAGCAAGTTGAAATCGTCTTGAAAGAGATCAAGGAACACGAACAAGTGTATGACAAGATGATTGCTCTCGTACTGCAACTGATAATAGTATGAGGACTATCCATCTGCACAGCAACAAGCCAAGACCAACTGGAAACGAAAGCATGACTATCTGCAGATGGAATTGGCGAAATACCAATGTTATTGCATGGCACTTGCAGATCCACCCATGAAACGCTACTTTCAGAAGCAAGTGATGCAATCACCTACACCAGAAACCATTCATTAGTTATCCTGCTGCCAGACGAGGCATTTCGTTAAAGTCTGTCAGAGAAGCGAGATACTTGTTGTACTCCTACATTCAATCCAAATACAGCAACTTGTTCCTTGTGTGTCTTTGATGCTAGCTCTTGTATCTTGTCATTCAGCTTCTCCTTTTTGCGTTTCTCAAGTTGCAGTTCTGTCGCAGTCTTTTTGACTTTGGATTCCCTTGTCATTGGTTGCACTGGTTTGTCTTTTGACTGCTTTTTAGTGGCTTTGGAGCCTTTGAGCTTGAGTTTGCCTCCAGAGAACATCCAAGTTGTGAAGAGTTTCATACAACTTTCCATGCTCTTCACCTCCGTGTTGACATCCGTACTGGCAATTGACTGCACTGGATCAATCTGTGGATGTCACAACTCTTACTGCTTCAACTGGCATGAAGGAGTGGACAGACTGGCCGCTTACACATTCTGCAAACAACCATCGGATTGTCTCAAGGGATGCATTGAACAGAGATGCCATGTCTTGGGTGCATCTACTGTTGTACCCACATCTATTCAGTGTACAAAAACCAGCGACTGTCTTCAACCGTTTGAGAGTCTGGAACAGGCAAACGAATATGCCAGCAAGCAACCAAGAACCAACATTTTTCAATGAATTTTCATTGCAGACAGTTGTTCTTGCAGCAGATGATATTCTTGAATCAGTTGCCGCACGCGTTTGAGATGCTCTTCGGGTGTTGTCAAGAGTGCACCATACTCTTCCTTGATGCGTTCTAGAAGATGTTCATCCTCTGTTTCCATGTACAGCTGCATCTGGTCATTCAGTTTCTCCAGCCTCTTGATCTGATCGTACAGTTCCTGCTGTTGCACTATTTTTGCTTGAATGTCTTGCATTGTACTGTCACTCACTACAATCAAGCAGCATGCCTTCTTTCCTGACACCTGTCACACTCTTGGATCTCTTGATCTCTTGCTCCTCTTTTTTGACTGTTTGTGGCTGACTACGAGATCGCTTCATGTCATCTGCCATCTTTTCCCTTTCCTGCTCCTCCTTTTTCAATCTTGTCATTTCCTCAAGTGCAATCTTTTCATCCATCTCTCGCTTCTTGTCCTCTTCCACAGACTCTTTCTTGACTTCCACTTTGACCTTCTGGGTCTGTTCCTTTTGCTTTTCTTGTTTCAAGAGTGCTGCTTGTTCAGGTGGCAACAGATTCAGTCGCTCTGGTGCTTCCTTTGGCAAGGCAAGTATTTCAAATGCAAGGTTCATGTTTCGTAGTACCTGGAATCGATCTTCTTCAGTGTAGTCTGTGAATTGATACGGCATCACTTCCTTGAAACTCTCATCTTTGATCTGATACACGGATGGATTTGAGATCTGTGCTGTTGCTACCTTGTCTTAGCATCACTACTTTCAACACTTCCAACTGAATGTCCTTTTCTTGTCGTTTGACTTTTTGTGCAATCTGTTTGATATCCTTTGGTCCCGTTGCCAAGAAATGGACAATCTTGCGACGCAGCTCTGGTTCTGGTTTAAAAAGAGTGGCTGGCTTGGATGGTGTTGGTTTGCGTTTCTTATCAGATTCTGGTTTCTTTTGCTTTTCAAATTTGAGCTTCTTGGCTGACTTGTCCTCAATTACAAGTGCTCTCCTCTCTCCCTTTGCTCTTTCTTCCTGTTCTGTGAGTGCTTTGATGCGTTGCGAGTTGACACTTGGTTGTGGAGTGATCTTTTGAGAAACATGACCCAATTTAGACAGTGATCCATCCATTTCATAGACATCCATATCCAACTCTTCTGGGTGCACAAGCAAGGGGAACTCTTTGTCTCCTGCTTTGAGTATGCCACTGTTGCCGTCAATATCCAGTTCCATGTCTTGAAAGTCAGTCTCATTCAAATGTTCCAGCATGTTCTTTGACATTTTGATCGTATAAACGAGTTCATCGTTTGCCAGGGGATTGACACTTGTGTCTCGCGTAATCATTGGGAAAGTGTGCCACACTGTCACCCAATTGGCTGTTGCCACAGTATCATCTAATCGACTGTTGCCACTACTGAATAGTGGAAGAGAGACGCGTCCAGTGGTCATCTGACTTCTCATGAGCTTTGGACGCCGAAAGTCGACGTTTTCTAGTCTTCCGAGACTGGAAGGGAAACTTAAACATGATGGCCACTCGTTGCACTATGAAATTCACGGACATGGTCCAATTCATTTGGTTTTTGTGATGGGGTTCATTTGCAGCAAGGGACACTGGCAACCACAGATGCACTATTTTGCTCACATGAATGGTGACAAGTACTCCTGCTTGGTGGTTGATAACAAGGGAATTGGTGAATCTACGTCTCCTTGGCTTCCTAGACTGTACACTACCAAATCCATGGCACAAGACATTGCAGCTATCATCAAACACATCCAGTGGAACCAGCAGAGGTCACTCCATCTCATTGGCATCTCCATGGGTGGGTTTATCTCTCAGGAATTGGCTTCTTTGCACACAACGTACTCTTCTTGACAACAGGTGGTTCAAATCCATCAGTTTATTGGCCACTGCAAGCAAATACAAACTCCCAGCCAATTCACACGTGGAATCCGCTGGTCGATGGCTGTACACGCTCTTTCCACGCACGTCAGTGCAAGCACAGATGAATGCTTTGTTTGAAACACTGATTGGTGATCAAGAGTGGCTACAAGAACACGATGACAGATTTCCACACTTTCGAAACAACAAAGAGAGAATGGTGGATGAATTCAAGAGAAATCTGAGTATTCCACGTCCTGGTGGATTTCTGGGTCAGATTTCTGCTTGTTTGACACATGCGATGCCAGAAGAGAAACTCAAGATCATTGGTGAGTTGGTTCCTACGATTCTGGTGTGTACTGGAACAGCAGACAAACTCATGTCCCCGGTCTGTTCAGACATTCTGGCGTCTCATCTGAACGCGAGGTTGGTCAAGATCCCAGGCAAAGGGCATGCACTCAACTGTGAAGCAGAACATCAAGTCAACAGTCTGCTCGAGAAGACTATTGAGGAAGGAGAAAAGCTCTGGCAACAGTAAATTCCATTGAAGCGAATGCATCTTTCCATTTTTGAGTCTTGTGATGGACCAATCAACGGGTACTCTCGTTAATAAGAGTGGAATCAGATACAGACTATGTCAAGTATCTCTTGCAGGGATCTGGTGCTGAAGACCACTTGAACTTTGCAAGTCTCAGAAACGAACTCGAGAACTCATCAACCATCAATTCAGTCCCAAATCGCACACAGTCGCAATTGAGTTCATACCAGAGTGTGGTATTGATGCTAATTTCGGACACCAGAACCTCAATTTGTGGAACAGAAACAGTCGATCTTGAACACACCTTGGGAAGAGTCAAAGAATAATGTGGTACAGACTGTTTCGCAGCAACTGGTGCAGCACGGGTATCCATTAGTGTCCTTGGAACATCTCGGACAAGATCCTGCTTTGGTTTCTCTCTTGCATCTGGTCTTGAAGAAAGCAGAAGAGAGAGAGAAGCTAGAAAAGCAGATACAGGCAGATCAGCAAACGATACACTTGTTGAACAAACAACTGTTGATGAAACAAGAGGAAGAGGAAGCCAACAGACAGAGAAACATGGATATTGTGCAATCTCTGATGGATCAAGCTGCGAGACCATTGCACACTGTAGATCCAGTGATTTTGAACGTTGTTGAGTTTTACGAAGACAGATTGCAGCCACTGTCCAACAAGGAAAACTACCAAGTGGTATCAATCATGAGTCTAGAATAATGTGCAAGAGCAACTGGATTATCTAATTGAGGAAAACAAACTCTTGCGATTGCAATTGGATGAAAAAGCCAACAAACTCAAGGAAAAACGAGAGACAATCAAAGACACTCGATTGCTGATTCAACAGGACAAGCAAGAGTGGATGCATCGGTCTGTGAATCCAGACGAAGCCATGAGAACATTGTCAAAAGTCATGAACATCTTCCATGTCAAGACTGTAGATGAACTACCAAGAGCATGTGAGAGAATTGCTTTGGCAGTGCGCCTGATTCCACAGCTGAAACAGTTTGTGAGTGAAATCACAGCCATTGTCTCAATCAATTCTACTGAAAGTCATCTCAAACTGCCACAGATCCTGAGTCACGTCAGAGAATGGGCAGAACAAGTGGGAGACATTCAGGAATTGCAAGTTTTTTGAGTTGATGGTAGCAGTTTGTGGATCAGATCCATCAATTGGTCAATGTCACTCGTGGACCAGCGAGTTTCAATCTGGTTCTGGAAGAAATCAGAAATCCAACAAGTTCACCAAAAAAATTGTATGCAGATGTACTTGCCATGATTGTAGATACCCGCTGATGCTGCACAACAGGCAGTTGGACACTTTAGAGACTTGTTTGAGATCAAACACAGCTCAGGAGTCCTTCCAAAGATGAATGATTTGTATGTGTTTTGGGCTGAAGTCAACGATGGTATCACATTTAATAGAAGGTCTGGTCAAATTAAGACAGCTGCTCAGTCTTGACCAAAATGTGCAGCCTGGGAGAGTACTCATCCATTGTCTAGACGCGTTGCAAATCAAACAACCGGCCCCCGCAGTGGAGAGTGAAAGAAAGTGATTTTGTCGATAAACGTAAACAGCAGAATAAAGAGCAGATCGGCACCCACAGTGGCAGCACCCAGAAAGACACCTGTGTGAATCTGGATAAACGGCCACTTGAACCAGCTGTAGAACAATGGCACTGCCAACAAGACAACGACAATGGCTTCTAGGATCATGTGTGCCAAGACAGCCATCGAGATGAAGAACTTGAACGTTCTACGCACGATTCTGACTTGATCATTGGTGTAGAATCGAGGCTTAAAGTACCACGACCATCCCTTCCAGACCAAAAAGTTGTCAAGAATAAAGAACAGTGCTGCAGCACCAGCAATGATGGCCAAGATTTGCAGAATCTGTGCAGAGCTCCACCATTTGCTACAAAAGGTCTCTGGATCGATAATAAACTGCGATTGCGTTCTTGTGCTGTACCAGATCTGATGGCAGTAATCAGAATACTTGACTCGAGTATCTTGACCCAACACAAAACCAATAGGAGGATCTGGGCCTGGATCGACCATTTTGTAGCTAAAGGACCACAATCCAAAAGTGAAATCAAAAGCAGCACCATTGAGCTGTGTCTGTCTGTCACCAGTGCTAATGTATATATCGGCAGCAATCAGAGAAGCAATAGAGAGTGCATAGGGTACCAGAAAAACTCCAAGAAAGCAAAACAATCGCAAGTAATTGACACTTGTATAAGTGGTTGGTGTCAGTGACGGACGTCTGAGGACAGTTTCTGCGAATGCTGCTACTCGTTCTTCTATCGGAAACAGCGATGGTTTCTTGTCAGGCATGGAAACTTGAAACGGGGGCGGTTCTTTCAAATTGCCACTTCCGCAAAAGGGTCTGCCCAAATAGATAAGCTGACACGTGAAAAACACAAAGGCTGTGTTGACCCTCCAAGAAGAGAGTTGGTCTATCAGTCCTCTGATAGCAGTCTCAAGTTTGTGTGAAGCATCTGTCATGATGGATCCAAGACTTCAGCTGGTAGCGACAGGTCATCAATAATCACTCAAAGCTCTAATACACCATGTAATCCTTACATGCATCGTCTTGCAAACTCTTTTCCTCCTGTCGATGATCCAAGAGAAATTGAAAGAGATTCCAGACTTTGTGGATCAAGTCGTCAGATCACTTGAACAAGTGGGCATTGACCCAAGAGACTACTTTATGGACCATATTTGCTACAGAGTCGCAACACAAGAAGAGTACTTGCACGAAAAGCATGCACTGGCACAGTACAGTGACTTGTTGGTGGAAACACTGATTGGTGGCAGAATGATTGCTACCTACAAGCTCAGAGAGCCATTTGTGTACGGTCACAGGACTTTGGAGTTGATTGAACTTCCTGCCCCAAAACCAGGCAGACTCTATGCCTCTGGATGGGAGCATGTTGAGTTTGTGATTGACTGTTCGCTGGAGGAGTTTGCTGAGCGACATCCAGATCTCAAGTGGAAATTTGATTTCAAGGAGATCAATCCAGACATTAGATTGGATTTTGGTACTTTTTCAGTCAAGTTTCATACAGACAGTCTAGAGAATGTCATTCAGTTTGAGAAGTCCCTCAAGCACTGATTTACTGGCACAACTTGATGAAATCACAGCCAAGATACGGTTCAAGGCCAGATATGAATGCTTCTAGTGGACATAAAGCATCTTTGCACCATGGCACACGTTGTTCTTGCTCTTGAACCAAGACACGGATCATTGGCTCTTCGCACTTGTAGACTTCAAAGATAACATTGCCCATGAATGGAGAAAAGTGAGATACTTTGAATGGACTGTCTCTGATAGCTTGCCAGCTTGAATTGGCAGAGATTTGGTCCTCAAACAATCCCAAAGTCGTCACAAGTGGCACAATCGACTCTGCGTGTGTGAATCTGAGGGAGAGAGTGGCATTGTCAGACAACAAAGACTGTTTGATCTCTTTGGCGATCGTCGTGAGAAGAGAACAGCTCAGATCCTTGTTGATGGGTGTTCCATAAGACAACTCAAAGTAAGATTCAAGATCATCTTGTGCCTGGAATACCAATCGTTCTTCTTGACCAAAGTATCTGCATGCTGGATGCGAGTCAGTCAAGACCAACTCTGCAGCACACAAGTCCATCAAAGATGTTGCTTGCTCAGGTGTCATGGATACTCCGATAGCAGTTGACAACACTTCCGTCACCTGATTCACTCGTTCTTGCACACTGGGGACTGGCACAGCAAGCGCTTCACGGTCATATCTCGGACATGACTTTGTTGGATTCAAGTCAAAGTCTTTGGAGCGATCGGCAATCACAGTGACATTGGCAGTGGTATCCAAGCCCTTGAGAAAGGCTTGTGTGCTATCCAAGCATCTTGGCACATTCGAGCTAAATACACTTGCTTGGACATCATGTGCCCATGGGTAGTAGGATCTGAATCGCTGCCCAAAAGTAATCAATCTGTCTCCACCGACTGGTGCCAACTGCTCAGTCTGATTGATTGGGACTCTGTAGAAAGGCTCAATCTGTTGCTTGTCCAAAAACGCTTGAAGATCGAGCATGCCTTGCAACTTGGACTTGGTTGGGAATCGGTCGCCGTGTCTTGAAACAAGAGAAACATGAGCAATGGGACACTGGACACTTGGAATTGCTTTTGGTTCAGGATAACAAGACTTGCTTCCAAGCTCAAGTGACTCTGGTGAGCAGCTCAGCAGCGGCAACAACATTGGAAAGTGCCAGATACGGGTCCAAAAACGTGTTCTCCGCAAAGAGACAGTCACATGTCACACTGAAATGATGAAAAATCAAGTGACCAAACTGAAATGTGATTCAATGATATGAAAAAGTGTATGTGAAAAAATGAAAAAGAACGTCGACAGCAGGGTTTGAACCTACGCGCTCAGAGAGCATGTGATTTCAAGTCACACGCCTTAACCACTCGGCCATATCGACGATTGCAAAGTAGAAAACCCGGTCGTTTACCAATGTGGTCTTGTCACTCTCCAATACACACCAAGACCCACGATACAAGCAATTCCGATGGTGTAAATCCAGCTGTTTGAGCTCTTCTCTTGAGGAATGTCTTCGAGTGTGTCTACAAGGTGTTCCAACACAGATCCAGCTTGTTCATCTGTCAAATGGCAGTTGCGATACGTCAACATCAGGGTTGCTTGTCCATAGAGCGTTGTGATACACAATCCAGGAACACATGTTCCAAAGAAGAAACTGGCAGATGTGATTTTGAACGGATACTTTCCCATCAAAAGTGTGTATCTGTTGTTGATCTTTGGAGTGAGATCACCAAAGTTGGATGTGTAGATAGTTGCTGGTAGATACATACCAGTGGGCATGTGCTCCAAGGGCTGCAGTATCTTTGTTGTGTCAATGCCATCCATGAATAAATTGGTGAGGATGGATCTCTTGATTGCTTTTGGCTGGATGATCTTGTGGAGGGATCGAGCTCGCTTCCAGAAATCCATTTGTCTTGGAGTGCTTGTCAGGGGAGACGCAATCGAGTAGTTTCCAAATAGATCGTGTTTTGTGTTCAGAAACCGTCTGGTGTTGATTGCAGTCATGATAGAGACACTGCCTTTGAGCAAAGGAAAGAGATCATAGAGTGCATGAACAAACGCCGTATTCAATAGCGTTGTGACTGTGACTTTGTGTTCGTGTGCGTCTTGGATCGACTTTTGCAGCAAGCCTGGCTCAAGACAAAGTGTCTGCACCTTAAATGGATAGTGATCTTGTCCTTGTGAGCTGCACAAGTCTGGAAAAATGATGGCAATTGGGCCGTTCCAGATCTTGGCGCAGCCAAAGACGGAAAAATAGAGCATGGTCTTGATGTAGCGAGCAAAAGCAAACAGGGATGAAATGTGATTGTGTGGGAACAATGCACCTAATGGCTGTCTGAAATCCCAGTGTTTGAGCAATTGTGGTGTCTCTTCTTGGTCAATCAGTGTCAGTGGAGCATCCACTTCCAAAAGAATACGGTTCAGAATGTTGAAAAGAGTGTCAGTGTCTGATACAGCGTGGATTGATGTCAAAAACAAGTGAATGGAGCGTTTGCCAAGACCCACAGTTACACAGAAGGGCACCTGTGTCTCTGAAAAGCGTTTGTTCATGAGCTCCTGCTGTATGTCTGCAATTGGCTTCGAATCTGTGTGGTAGATGTCAACAGCAATCACATCGTTTGGATCCTCCCATTGACAATGCGCAACACTAGCATCCGACCCAACAACCGTCCTGAGAAGGTGAATGTCGTGCCAGCAGAGCTTGTGGACTGCTTTCTTGATTTGGTCCACAAACAGATTGTGAGGAATTGGGAGACTATGGAATTCAATCTCTGCCTGCACAGTCAATGCACTCTCTGCTTTGTTGTTGTAGGAGTGTAGGAATATCAACTCGGACTGCGTCAACATTTGTTTGCCTTAAAGCAAACTTGATGGACACCGTGTTTCTGATCTTCTTTGCGACTCACATCCCAATCACTCTCTTTGTGGATGCACAAGCAGTGTTGGGACCAATCATAGAGTATCCATCCTTTGCTCGCAACGCACTCAAGTGGTGGTGTGACTTTTCACTGGATCCACTCATGATCCATGCTACCAGACGCAAACCAAGTGATCCCTGGTTCCACTATATTGTTGTCGCTGAGATTCTGTTTCAGATCCCGTGTTTCTTTGTGTTGATCCATGCGATCTGGCACAAGAAGAAGTACTATGCTCTCAAACTCATTTACTCTAGCCATGTGTGTACGACGTTGATTCCCATTCTTGGAGAGATCTACGAGCTGTCAATTCCAGACGACAAGAAACTCGTCTTGTTTGCTGCCTATCTGCCATACTTTGTCATCCCATTTCTGTTATTGCTTCAGACTCTCCAAAAGATGCGTGTGGAGAACGCGGCGAAACAAAAGCGTGAGTAAAGTTGCCTGATGAACCAACAAGTGTTGCGAGAGGCCTGTCAAGTCACCCTTGGGTATTTCGGAGTGTTTCTGTTGACCATTCTGTTCCAGGTGTACTTGAAAGCAAAGACCATCATAGATCACCGTCAAAAGAAGCAGCAAGGGTCCAAGGAGAAGTTGGACATCTACAACAGCCCAATCATGTTGATTGGAAACAGATCGACTGGCAACTTTGTCGAATGGCAGACCATATTCCTCGGTCTGTTCTGGATGAATGCCATTTTGAACGGAACTTATTTGTGGGTTGGCTGGATTGGAGTAGGTGCTCGTCTGGCTTACCCCATCTTTGCATTGATTGGTGGTATCAAACAATCTGGAGCCAATGGACCCATCTTCTTGGCCACGATTCCACACTATGCAGTCATGACCTTTTATAGCTACCAAGTGTACCAGGCAGTTGGCATGCCCACTTTCTGATTATCTCACTTAAATCCTCTTACAGTATTTTGGAAAGCGTCAATTAGTGATTTATCTAGACTTTGCCGGCTTTGGCTTTGATGTTGTTCTTCAAGCTCTTTGCCTGCTGCTTTTCAGCTGGAGCTTGGCCGTTTCTAGGAGTGTTGGCTTCGTCGTTCTTGGAGCCAGATCCGAGAGCGTACTTTGGAGAGTCAACTGGCTTTTCGATCTTTTCCCAAGATCCGTCGTTCTTCTTTGACTTTTGAGATTGAGCAGATTGAGGCTTCTGTTGGACTGGAGCCTGCTTGTTGTTCTGTTGCTGAGCTGGAGCAGCCTTCTGTTGAGCTGGAGCAGGAGCAGCAGGCTTAGATTGAACTGGAGCAGCCTTCTGAGACTGAGCAGATTGTGGCTTCTGTTGCTGAGCTGGAGCTTGCTTGTTGTTTTGCTGTTGAGCTGGAGCAGGAGTAGCAGGCTTAGATTGAACTGGAGCAGCCTTCTGGGACTGAGCAGACTGTGGCTTCTGTTGAACTGGAGCAGGGGCAGTCTTCTGAACAGGAGCTTGCTTCTGAGATACTTCTGGTTCACGGAAGAAGTTGGCAAGGAATCCATCTTCGAGTTCAAAGTCGTTGGTGATTGGAGCGACCTTGGATCCCTTTTGCTGGACTGGGGCAGCCTGCTTTTGCTGAACTGGAGCTGGAGCAGCCTTCTGTTGGACTGGAGCTGGCTGAGCCTTTTGCTGGACTGGGGCAGCCTGCTTTTGCTGAACTGGAGCTGGAGCAGCCTTCTGTTGGACTGGAGCTGGCTGAGCCTTTTGCTGGACTGGGGCAGCCTGCTTTTGCTGAACTGGAGCTGGGGCAGCTTGCTTCTGTGGAGCAGGAGCGGCCTTCTGGGACTGAGAAGATTGAAGCTTAGCCTGAGTATTGTTCTGTTGGACTGGCTTAACTTCCTGGACAGGAGCTTGCTTTTGAGAAGCCTGGCGAGATGCAGCAGCTGGAGGAGGAGTGTTCTTGACAGGACCAGACTATTATCAATCAATATACCACTTCACGGAACAAAAGGAGGAGTTCACCATCCAATTCGATCATCTTGGAGTTGAAGTTCTTGCCTTCAGACTTGGTCAAGCGCTGTTGGTGTTGTTGTTGAAGAACCCAAGCAGGCTGAGCGATCTTCTGGACAGTCTTTTGCTGAGCAGATTGTGGCTTCTGGACTGGAGCAGCCTGCTTCTGTTGGACTGGCTGAGCCTTCTGCTGAGTAGCTTGTGGAGCAGCCTTCTGTTGGACTGGAGCTGTTTGTTTCTGTGCAGCTGGAGCTTGCTTCTGTGATTGTGCAGACTGTGGCTTGGATTGAGCTTGCTGGACAGCCTTGTTTTCATCAAAGAGATCATTCAATCTGCCTTCAGACAACGCGATTGGGTTGTTTGTGTTCTTTGGATAGTTGGCCTTGGCTTTGGTCTTGTGATCAACATGTTCCTGTGGTCCAGCAGGAGTGAGTGGCTTGGTCTGGGTCTTGTTGTTCTGAGCAGACTGTGGCTTGATCTGGTTGTTCTGCTGAGCTGGCTGAGCCTTTTGCTGGACAGGAGCCTGTTTGTTGTTCTGTTGGACAGGAGGAGTGGCAGTCTTTTGCTGAACAGGAGCAGCCTTCTGTTGAACTGGAGCAGGGGTAGCAGGCTTGGATTGAGTGGTCTGAGCCTTGTTGTTGTTGGCCTGTTGCTTGGCTGGTTGAGCAGGTTCAGCGAACAAGCGTGTCAATGTCTCGTTGGAGAGGTCAACTGGGTTGTTGGTGTTGTTCTGCTTTGGAGCCAATTGGTTCTGGACAGGGACAGCCTTCTGAGATTGAGCAGATTGAGGCTTCTGTTGGACTGGAGCCTGCTTGTTGTTCTGTTGCTGAGCTGGAGCAGCCTTCTGTTGAGCTGGAGCAGGAGCAGCAGGCTTAGATTGAACTGGAGCAGCCTTCTGAGACTGAGCAGATTGTGGCTTCTGTTGCTGAGCTGGAGCTTGCTTGTTGTTTTGCTGTTGAGCTGGAGCAGGAGTAGCAGGCTTAGATTGAACTGGAGCAGCCTTCTGTTGAGCTGGAGCAGGAGCAGCAGGCTTAGATTGAACTGGAGCAGCCTTCTGAGACTGAGCAGATTGTGGCTTCTGTTGCTGAGCTGGAGCTTGCTTGTTGTTTTGCTGTTGAGCTGGAGCAGGAGCAGCAGGCTTAGATTGAACTGGAGCAGCCTTCTGGGACTGAGCAGATTGAGGCTTCTGTTGAGCAGGAGCAGCCTGTTTCTGTGCAGCTGGAGCTGGAGTAGATTGTTTCTGCTGGACTGGAGCTTGCTTCTGAGCAGATTGTGGCTTCTGGACTGGAGCTGGTTCAGCAAAGAGACGGCTCAAAGCATCATTGGACAATTCAACTGGGTTGTTGTTGTGATTGATTGGCTGTTGGGCTTGCTTCTTGCCCTTAGAATTGCCAGGTACAAACAATGGAACAGCAGAGTAGTAATCGAACCAAGCACCGTATTTGGAGTCGTCCAAAGAGACTGGAGCTGTTGGCTTGGCTTGCACGATCTGCTTGTTGTTCTGTTGGACTGGCTGAGCCTTTTGCTGAACTGGAGCAGGGGCAGCCTTCTGTTGGACTGGAGCTGGCTGAGCCTTTTGCTGGACTGGAGCAGGAGCAGCTTTTTGTTGAGCAGGAGATTGCTTGTTGTTCTGCTGTTGGACTGGGGCAGGTGCTTGCTTCTGAGATTGAGCAGATTGAGGCTTCTGTTGAGCAGGAGCAGCCTGTTTCTGTGCAGCTGGAGCTTGCTTCTGTGATTGTGCAGACTGTGGTTTGGATTGTGTGTTGTTTTGTTGGACTGGCTGTGGAGCAGGAGCTTGCTTTTGTGATTGTGCAGATGCTGGCTTCTGTTGGACTGGAGCTGGCTTCTGCTGCACAGGCTGTGCCTTTTGTGATTGAGCAGATTGTGGTTTAGCCTGTTCTGTCTGCTTTTGTGGAGCCTGAGCTTGTTTGGCTGGCGCGTTCTGCACTGGCTTTTGCTGTGTCTGAGCTGGAGTAGCTGGTTTTTGTTGTGTTTGAGCAGGGGTAGCTGGCTTCTGTTGGACCGGAGCCTGCTTGTTGTTCTGCTGAGCAGGGGTAGCTGGCTTCTGTTGCTGGGCTGGAGCCTGCTTCTGGGACTGAGCAGATTGTGGTTTTTGTGCGGCCTCCTTGTTCTGGCCGGCAGATTGGGGCTTGGCACTCTTCTGCTCTGGTTCAGCAAAGAGTCTGGTCAAGGTATCGTTGGAGAACTCCACTCCAGAAGAAGCGGACTGCTGTGTCTTTGGCTGGATCTTAGCCTGGACGTTCTGTTTCTGGTTCTGCTTCTGAGGAGCGGCAGTGTAGTTGGTCATGCTATCTTCATCGCGGAGATGACCAGTGTTGTGGGAGTAATCAAAGTTGGAGTCTTCGTCAAACTGTCTTGGAGAAGCCTTGCCTGATGTCAAAAGAGATACCCTTTTCGCTGTTTTGACGCTTTCCATTGGCAGCATTTTGGGTGGTGTTCTTTTGGGAAGCAGCTTGGACGGAAGATTGGTTGTTCTTAGCCATGTTTGGTATCAGAGGGCGAGAGGGGATGATGTCGGTTTTTGTACCTTGTTTCTTTAGGGTGGGTATTGGGGTGGAGCACTGTAAATAGCGGCTGACGCGCATGGATCCACATTGATTGGATGCTAGTCATGTGCATTTCGAAGCTCCACGAGCAGCCACACACCAGGCGAAAGAGATCCATGCGAATGATCAGATCGAGAAAGAGCATCGCGACTTTGAGATGACAGTCCCAAAGCACTCTGTTTTCAAGCCTTCTATCCGTAAGCCAACAAAGTCACCAAGCCCTGTTCCTCCAAAACAGGAGGAGTATGCAGCTGACTTTGAAGAGTACGACGATGACTTTGAGACCATGAGTGAGCACGACGAACGCAAAGTACAGAGTGTATTCTGTTTCATCTCAGGTGCAAAAGGCTCTCAAGAGAGAGAACGAAAAGATAGTAGAAAAACCAAAACAAACGCAAGTCCAGCAGACACCCACCATCACGCCAGGACCGCGTAAAGTAGTGATGGACATTGAATCTGCTCAAAAGGACCAAGCAAAGAAGAAGAAAGTGCTCAAGAGTCAGCAAAGAGCCAAAGACTTGCAGGGACTGGTGGATCTTGATTTTACAATTGTTGATTTATTTGATTTCCCTCCCATGAACAGCTACACACTCTACATGAGAGGATTTGGAGGCTCTGGGATTTCAGAGACTGGTGTGCAGACATCTGAGGAAATGATCGCGAAAGAGGTCCAAACTGAGGACTGGAACATTATGAACAGATGGACAGAAGCGCCTCCTAACCAATTCCAAGAATCTGGTCTTGATCCACCATCCCTTCCTTGGCTAGCTCCAAAAAAGGAAAAGAAGCAAGAAGAACCAGTGTTGGATGCAAGATTGGGTGATTTCTTGAGAAAGGCATCGCAAGTGGTAGAGATTTTGTTGGAAGAAGCAGCACACGAAGATACTGACGAAATTGAAGACATTGACACGCAGGGATTCCTCAGTCCGAGATCTCTCGAGCTCTCGAAGCCATCGATACTCTCTGGTGTGGATATTCATGATAGAGTACACTATTTCCTTTTTGGAAGCAACAGACAATGACTTGAGGATCTTGGTTGTTTGCTGGTCTCAAAAGCAAGCCTCTGGCTCACTTGCTTCTCTCTTGGGTCCAGAGAAGCTGAACATGTACAAATCAGTGATTGGACTGTTTCATGTGGGTGACAGTGAACCATTTGCACTTTTGGCAGCCATTCCCAAGATCACTTGTGCTGTGCTCCTCACACACAAACAAAGACTGTTGGTAGCATGTGGCACTACAGATGGTAGTATCCAGCTGTTCAATGCACGGACAGAAGACCAAAGTCTCAAAATCACGGTTGAAGAGCGACAACTCTTGTTACCGACATACTCGACAGACTGTTTGCTTTCAGAAGCAGGTGGTCATGATGCACCGATTGTCAAGATCCAATCAAGAAAGAGAGAAGACAAGGACCATCCGTATTTGCTCGTGTGCGATCAATCTGCGAACATCAGAACATGGTTCCTTGGACAAGACTACCAACTCATTCCTGGAGAGTTTTGGAAGATCAAGACACAGGATCCACTCTTGGGTGATGTGATTGTGAATGATATTGAAATGCATCCCAAGCGATGTCTCGTTGCACCAGACGTTGGATCTATCATCCACAGATCAGGCAACTTTGGACCCAATGTCCCTAGAACATTCAAGCTCTTGCAAAACAAGAATGTGCTGCCATTGGCCTCCTTCTCGACTTGCATCAGCTTGAATCCGTTTCTGCCTCAGCTGTTCGTTGCTGGGTTCTCTTGTGGAACACTGGGACTGTTTTCAACCAGTCTTGTGGAGCCAGTGCACAAATGGCATCTGAATTCAGAGATTGTCCAACTGTCTTGGTCTCCCACTCGCCCTTGTGTCTTTTACTGCATGGATGGATCACAGACAATGTCAGTCTTTGACATATCTGTAGATATTCAGGAACCACAGATGACTTTGGAGTGCAACAAGATATGTGCAACACCAATCATGGACAGACGAGCCAATGTTCTTTTAGTCAGTCTGGATGATCGAGTACATGTACATTTCCTGTCTCAGCTGTACTCTGAAGTGGGTCTGGATGAAGAGCGAGGGTTGGAAGCTTTTGTGTTTTCCCAATGATTTGCCAACACCAAAACAAAATAACAGAGAATTGTCATTTGATATGTACAGGATGTGGACAAGTGTTGAGAGAACAGTACTTGGTCTACAATGAAGTAGTGGAGACAAGGAGACAGGCATATGTCATCGAGAGACTGGTAGAGGGCATCATACATGCACTACAGCTACCACAGAGACTGTCAGCATCAGTCCTGTCAGTCCTTGCTACTTTTGAACGAACATCAGATGGACCCAGAACTTGTGCGATTGTTGTGTGTATCCTCTACTTTGTACTCAAAGACAATAGAATACCCAGAACCATTGATCAGTTGCTGTTGGTTGCGAATGTATCACGTCAAATGTTCAACACAGCCATGTCAGAGCTCAAATGGAAGATCAAAGACCATCTCCCAGTAGTGGCGCCTAATTTTGAACTGTATCTACCACAAACCATGCGTGCTTTCACACAAGACCAACAAGAACTCAAAACTGTCAGTCATCACTGTCAAACACTCACTCCGTTGGTAAAACAAGCCATCATGGACCAAGGAAGAACACCACAAGTGATGGCAGTCGCCATTGTTTACATTGCCTGGTTGGGAGTCCCAAACGAGGACAATCCCATCTTCCTAGAACGTCTTGTTCAGTCCTTGAACCTCTCTGTCTATACAGTCTCTGATCGAGCAAGAGAAATCAAAGAACTCATGCGATCTAGACTCTCTGAGACAGATCTGTTTACACATGTCAAATCTACCAAGTCACCACTCTTCAATCGCATGATTCCAATGATGCTTGAGCAATTAGAGACACTGCCACAGTCGTCCAATACACAACCCCCGGTGTTCAAACAGAGCAAGCGCAAAAGAGAAAGAACACTCCAAAGAATTCAAGATGCCAAACGACGAATACGCTTTCAAGAGTCAGGGTTAGATACAAGTGATATTGTCAAAGATCCAAGAGATTTCATCTTGGAAGAGTGGATCAAGCAGGGATGGAAAGAAGAAGATATCTGTAATTTCCGACTACACATTAAAAAGGCTTGATTTCTTCTCTCACTTTGTCGATGTCAACACGCACAGAGAGACAAGGCGATAAAGCACTGAACGAGAAACATGCCAAGATTCTCAAACAGCTCATGATGAGACCAGAGAACCGCAAGTGTGTGGACTGTCGCAAGAAGGACCCTCGTTGGGCGTCGTGGAACTTGGGAGTGTTCATGTGCATCCGTTGCAGCGGCATTCATCGCTCAATGGGAACACATATCTCTAAAGTCAAGTCTGCAGATCTGGATACTTGGACACCCGAACAGATTGAAGTAATGGTCTTGAAACTAGAATATGGTGAGATGGGGAAATGAAAAGGCTAATCTGTACTGGGAACATGCATGGGCCAAGGATCTAGAGCCTCCAGAACACACCATTGAGCAGTGGATCAGAGCAAAGTACGAACGCAAGCAATATGCCATGAATGGACCGATTCCTGATCCAGACACACTTGCTGGCTCATCTGCGCCTCTTGCTATGCCAAAGCAAGCACCACAGGTCAAACTAGCAGAGAATCCAGCTGAGCAGTTGTTTGCTGCCTTTGGACAACAGTCACAGCAACCATCAAAACAAGAGACGTTTGCTGCATTCCAGGAAGCACCACAAAAGAATGTCAAAAACGATATCATGTCCTTGTTCAACAAACCAAGCACACCTGTCGCTCAGTCATCTACTCAACCTGCTCAATCTAGTAGTGGATTTGCCAACTTTCAGTCTAGCCAAGGCTTTCCTCCTGCCAAGCCAGCAAGTTCTGGTGCACTTGGTGGATTGTTGGACATGGACTTTGGAACACCAACTGCAAACCTCAATCCAGCCTTTTCAGGCATGAGTCTTGGTCAGCCTGCTCCAGCACAGAAAGTGGATCTGTTTTCTCAGCCTGCTCCAGCACAGAAAGTGGATCTGTTTTCTCAGCCTGCTCCAGCACAGAAAGTAGATCTGTTTTCTCAGCCTGCTCCAGCACAGAAAGTGGATCTGTTTTCTCAAAATCAAAAAGTAGATCTTTTGGGCAACCTTGGATCTCCACCAAAACAAACGTTTTCTCAGCCTGTCCAGCCCATTCAAAGTCAGAAGTTAGATCTGTTTTCTCAGCCTGCTCACAGCCAAAAGGTAGATTTGTTTGCACAACCTACCCAGAGCCAAAAGGTAGATCTGTTTGCCCAGCAACAACCAAAGGCAGAACCTGCTGGCCAAAAGCATGATCTCCTTGGTGACTTTTCTCCTCCAAAGACAGAAGCAAAGCTGCCAGAACGCAAATCTTCGTTTGGTGACTTTGGACAAGCATCATCCTGGCCATCGACACCTGCTTCCCAACCAGCAACCCAAACTCCTGCTGAGACAACTTGGCCCACCCAAGCAGCACCTACGTCTTGGCCAACACCTGCGCAACCATCTCAGCCAGCACAGCCATCATGGAATGCACCACAAGTGCAAACATCTTGGCCAACGGAAAAGCCAGTTCTTACGAAGACAGAGACACCAAGCTTTGGATCTCTGCACAGCACACCAGCACTGGCTGAACCCAACCCATGGGGTGACTTTGAGACTGCACCAAGTGTCACAAAGTCAGATGGCTTTGGCAGTTTCACAACACCAGTTGCTGCTCCTCCACAAACAGATGAATGGTCAACGTTCCAATAAACGTTTATATGACAATGTTGACAAACTCTCTCGTCTTGTCTTGGAACCACTCCAGCCCTGAACCATCTTCTGTTGTCAAGACACGCACCGCGTTTTGAATGGCACTCATGTGCAGTTCGCATGATCATAATAGACTTGCAGCACTTGCATTGCAACTCAATCTGATGTATCTGTGTTCCACTCACGTTGACGCTCTTGACTGCACACGCTACTTTGAGGATTGAGACCTATTGAGCTCTCTTCCTTTTGAATTGACACTGGTTTCAACGTTCTGCCTTCCCAGAATTGGCGAAGCTCAGACACAGACTTGCTCTGTGTGACAACACCGTCTGTTTGTGAAAGCATCAAAGTGCGTGTCGCGTTGAACAGCATCCTTCAGATGACATTCATGTAGATGAGGCAGTGAGTGATAACTATAGTGACTGCCACTTCTGCCTTCAGATAGTTCCCCAGCGCATCGACAGTTCATTGGACTGGCATTCCATAATCCATACTCAGGAGTCATCTCGTTGCTTGCATTTTCAATTGTTGTTACAGATACTTGAGTAAGATTCATTCATCTTGTGTAGATTGTTGCACTTGAGCGATTGTGAGATCTTGTCTCTTGTGTATGCCAGATCATCTCTTAGATCAAGGTGTGTTGTTGACTGAGAACCAAGCACAAGACATCTGGTGATTTGTTGAGCGATTTTCTTGCCAACAGAAACGAATGGCGGAGATTGTCCAGTCTCTAGGAAACGTCCTTGGTGTCAGAACATACTTGGAATACTATGCTGCAACAGATCCAGAGTTTGAAGTGGACTCAGAGGACAAAGAACAGGTCCCTACTGTAGCAAGACTTGCACAAAACAAAAGTACATGGATGATCAGATCACACCACCTTCTGGACTTGCTTCTGATTGGGAATTGGAACCTCGACCGTTGAAGCCAGCAGAAAGCCCACCAGTTGTTTTGATCAGAACACCAACTGCATCTTACATATCTCACAGATCTTGAATCCATTCATATACAGAAACATTCAGAATGGTGGAACACTTGGTGGCCTTGCAGCTCTTCTGGAGGCACCTGTGGATTGGGAACAACGCTACAATCAAGTTGTTGCTGATGGTGACATCCCTCTGGATACGGAGGAATTTCGCAGTCTTCCTGATAACACACCAGAGAGCGACATTCAATCTTGCATCAATTGGCTTGTTTCAATTATTGCTGCTCGTCTTCGTGCACGTATTCGCCCCAGGTCCGAAACCAAAATCATTGTGGGCGGTATCCTGGCAAGACACCAGTACGATCTTCGCAGCAAGACAGATCCGCACTTTCTCAACACCAGTGGTCAGAACTTGATTGGATCTGAAGCCAAGACGCATCTGACACTTCGTCCTAGCGATACGTGGTACCACGGTTCAAGAGGAGTCCAAACACTATCCGCTCTGTACGCATTCAACTGCCCCACCTTCCTGTTCACCCATCGACAGTGGAAGCTGTTTGTTGAGAATACTGAACGCAATGCTATTCTCACCTTTCCCTATAACGATGATCCTGAACATAGCGACCACGTCAATTCCAGTCTGGTGCAGCCAATGGGCACAACGTTCTTGAAAGCAATTGTGATTTGCTTGTTGTCGCAACGTTTCTCTTTGGAGAAATCAGAGGAAGCAGCAGATAGAACATATCAACAGTCAAATACACTCTCCAGAAAGCAGATATCAAACCTGAATACTTTGATTCGCCAGAAAGACAGTCATCTCGCATACTAGAACAACCAAAGTATGCGTCGGGCTATGATGAAAAGGACATGCAATCTATTCGCTTGTGAGAGTGTTCCCTCCAGACGTTGTGGCAAGAATTGAAGACGAGACTGCCATCCAAGAAAAGTCAGAGTATCACAAGCAATCGAGTGAAACGACACTGATAGCATAAATCATTAGTTCTACGTTACATCTGAACTGTCCTATAAGGCATCTGCATGCCAAAGAGTCCCAAGTTCAAAATCGGAACTCTTGTCCATTTGATCTGCAGCCAAAGATGGAGACTAGTCATGGGTGATCAGACTGTACGCTCATTACGCTGATACCACTAAATGACACCTTTATCTCTAAATGCATGCAACACACTTGAGATCAACCAGAAAACAAAATGGGACTACACGAAAAAAGTAGAAAAAATGCCTGAGGCCCGGATTGAACGGACGACCTTCGCTTTACAAGAGCGACGCGCTGCCACTACGCTACACAGGCGTTGAGATCCAAAGTTTTGACACCATTACAATGTTGAATATTACAGATTCCCCGATATTTTCATTTCTGATGATGAATGATGGTTTTAGAGTTTGGTGATGAATGAGAAATTGTTCTCCAACATTCTTTCCATGACTCTTGCGGATGCGAAAAACAACAGCGTAGAGCTCACACCAGACGGAGGAATAGTCAAGCTCCCGATGTCTCCACCGAAAGACAAGAAGGAGATAGTATGGACGAGAGGCTCTAATGCATTGTTGCATTTCACAGCACATGCGTATATTATCAAGAGCGACAAGAAGAGAGAGCATAAGCATAGTCCTGGATGTCAGCATCACCATGAAAAGTCCAAGATGGAGAAGATGAAGGACATGTTGGAAGCTATTTCACAGAAAAAGTCTCCCATTCCAGAACCAGAGACTAAAGAAGAGCCTATAGATCCAAATCAAAAGCCAGAGAGAACACTGGTGTCCAACTCACGAGAACACGATCCTGAAAAGCCGTTTGAGTTGCGTATTGGATACAACTTTTCAGTCAAAGCCTTTGAAATCTGTGTCAAATCGATGAAAGTCGGTGAACGTGCTCGATTTCTGTGCATGCCGCAGTACTGCGAAGTATTTGGAGTGAGATTAGGGGTTTGTGCAATTAGAGATGGTCTTGAGACAAGAAAAGATCAACAAAGAGCGTGCTCTGAATGGATTACCACCACTGAATTTCTCTGGATGCTGTGCAAACGTGTCTCAAGAACAACTGGATCTACAGACTGCTCTAGAGCCAGTCTATGGCGCACCGGTTGAGTTTGAGTTTGAATTGATAGATGTGCAAGCACCCAACACATTTGAAAAGCAGGTTTGGGAGATGGAGCCATCAGAAAAGTATTTCGCAGCACCAAAACTCAAGGACGAAGGCGGACGGTTGTTCAAGGAAGGAAAATACAGAGATGCTCAGATGAAATACGAGCAAGCATTAATTTATCTCGAGAGTCTCAACAACTCTGCCACAGTGTTGGATCTCAAGAAAGAGAGGATGGACAAAGAAAGAGATGCCAAGAAGGGTATTGTCAGTCAAGAACCATCCTTGGTACCAAAAGACAATGTGATTGAGCTCACAATGTTGGAAGAGTTGCTCAAATCCTGTAGATTGAACAGAGCAGCGTGTCAGTTGAAGCAAGGCGAGTATAGAGGAGCGATTGAACAGTGTACAGACATTCTCAAGCAAGATCCAAACAACATCAAAGCGCTCTTTAGACGCGGTCAGTCGTTTTTGAAGCTTGGCAGGGATCTAGATCTGGCAGAGCGTGATTTTGACCAAGTCCAGCGTTTGGTGAAGGAAGATACACCAGAGTGGAAGCAGGTACAGCAGGAAAGAAAGACTTTGGAACAGAAACTCAAACAACACCACGAAAAGGAAAAGAACATGTTTTCAAACATTTTTCAATGAATCAGTTCAAAAGCGATTTCAGATGCGCTGGTGCCTTGCTGTACAAAGCCTCTAGTCTCTCTTGACTCAGTTTGTTCAAGGCTCTGTAAGTCTCCAGATTCGTGCATTCTTCTTGTAAAACGCCGCTTGCCTTGTGTCTTTGCTCTCTGTTCTTTTCCTGGATGAGTGCTCTTGTGGTAGAGCGAATGCCATACCAGCCATGGACACTTTCTGACACAGATTCGACAGCAGCACAATAGTATTTGACAGCAAGCTCAAACCGACCCATTGAAGCAACAACATCAGCGTATCTGAGTTGGTACAGATGATGCTTTGGCTTCAAGAGCATCAGTTCTTCGTAGCAGTACTTGGCTTGTTGGAACATGCGTTCTTCCAGATACAGCTGTGCCAGAGTGGTCCAAGCATCTGCATCCTGCATAAATGTATCCAGATAAGTCACCAAATGTGCAATGGCTTCTGGTCTGTTGTTTTCAGTCAAAAAGGACATTGCCAAACGCTTTGCGATCATGACGTTTCCTGGATTGTCTGCAAGGATCTCTTCGTAGATCGCTTGTGCTTTCTTGACATTACCAGTGGCTTCCAACAACAAACCTTGCAAACGCTTGAGTCTTGAGTATTCTTTTGGCATTTGCGACTCCAAAACCTGCAACTGTGTCTTTGCTAACTCTAGTTTTCCACACTCGATTGCAGCAATAACAACTTGTTCAATGATTTGGAGACGCTCAGTGTGCTCGAGTCTTGAATCCAAGACCTGCAGTCCCAAGTCAACAATGTGGAGTGGGTCGTAGAACGGTGGAATACTTGGTGTCTGTCCTGGTTTGAGATCTGATGGATGTGCTCCTCTCACTCTTGCGAGTTCTGTGCGTGCCTCTGTGATGCTGGGCATTGAAAAGTGCAAAAGTCTCCATCTGATTTTGAGATAGAGAAAGAAACTGACGTCATTCTTGACATGGCACCCACCATCACTCCCATCTCATTCGTGTCAAAGCCAGTGTCACCCAAAACCACTCTCAAGAAGGATATTGACTCGTTTTCAATCATTGGCAGTGCCAATCATCCAGATTTCCTCTTAGCACGTGGATTGCTACACGTATCTTACTTAATACCAGACAGCCAAGGTCAACAACCCATCAAAACTTGATTATGTGGAGACAGAGTACACACCCTTTGACTTTGAAGCACTGAAGCTCAAGTACAAGACTGAGCATCCACAATACAACCTCCAAGGCATTGCCATCAGAGCCAACAACAAGCTTTTGGAACTCGAAGAACTCAAGCAGTTACTAGCAAAAAAGTACAGCATCGGAGAGAGCAAGACCAAACAAGTCAACGAGTACATGGAACAGCTGCGTATTCAGGACACATCCAAGATCTTGCAATCACACGTCTTTTGTTTGATGATAGCGTGATTACGTGTTTTTGGAGTTTGCGATTGACAACGTTCCCATCGGCACCATTTCTATTGAGGCACATGGATTAAGAGTAGCTGTTTACTGACATCTGTCCCATTCTTGTCAAGAGATTTGTGGATCTGGTTAGGGGACTAGAAGTCACGTATGGACAAGTGGCATCGTACAAAGGAGCCAAGATAGAACGCATTGTCAAGAACGGATGGATTCAGACTGGAAGTAGGTCCTTTTATTGTAGAAGTTCCCTTGGGCAGTGCTGTTTTTGACCACGAGGCAGCACCAGATGAGAATTTTATTGTCAAACACTCCAAGAGAGGGATTGTGTCCATGGTCAACACTGGCCCCAACTCCAACCAGGCGCCTTTTATGATCACTCTGAAGCCAATGCCTTACTTTGACCACAAGTACGTGGCAATCGGACAACTTGTAGATGGCGAACAGACACTTAGACAGATTGAACAAGTACCAACACAGTTTGAACAACCACTTTGTTCAGTAGAAATTGTGCAAGTGGGTGAAATTTCACTGTCCGGATGAATCTTTCCCTTGAATGCAACTGAGATCCAAAAAGACGATTAAAAAAGAGACCCCTAAGAGTCAAAAGAAGCCTCTAAAGCCATCTGTTGCAGGGAATGAGTCTCAAGAGTCTCCATCCAAAAGACTCAAAAAGGATGCAAGTGACTCTAAACCGACAACACCCAAGAAAGCCAATCTCCTTCAAGAAGCCAAATCTTTGTTTAGACGTTGCAGTACACCGTCCAGACTCGTCGGACGCGAGCAGGAACGGTCTGTGCTTGAATCCTTCTTGGAGAACGTCAAGAACCAAACGGGTGGGTCACTTTACATTTCTGGTGTGCCTGGAACTGGCAAAACAGCACTTTTGAACGAAACACTGGACAAACTCGAACAAGAATGGGAAGAGGTAACTGTATTGATGATAGTTGGAATTCAAAGTAGAGCGAGTGACGATCAACTGCATGGGAGTCAAAGATCCCAAACACATTTTTGTCAAAATTGGTCAGGATCTCAAACTCAACGGCGATCCACAACGACAATTGGAAACCTTGTTTCAAAACAGTCGCAAGATGTTTGTGGTTGTGCTGGATGAGATTGACCAACTGTCAACTTTGGACCAGCAAGTCTTGTACAAACTCTTTGAAATGGCAAAGCAGCCTGGATCTCGTCTGTGTTTGGTTGGGATTGCGAATGCCATTGATTTTACCACTCGCTTTCTGCCTCGTTTGGAAGCCAAGAATCTGGAACCCATCTTTCTTGTCTTTCAGCCTTACTCTGTCAAAGAAATCTCGAGCATCATCAAATCTCGACTTAATACACTCAAACCACATGGATTTTTGGATCAGAATGATGTCCCAGTGATGCATCCAATGGCAGTCGAATTGGCAGCACGTAAAATCGCAGATTCAGGTGATTTGAGAAAAGCGTTGGATGTGTGTAGGTATTTAGTATCACAACAGACAAGCCATTGAGCACGCAGAGACAGAGTTCCAAAACAAGACTGATGTTGCACCAAAAGTCACTGTCAAGCACGTCTTACAAGCCACCAATGCAGCACTGGGATCTCAGTCGATTGTGAGGATTCGCGGACTTCAGATGCAGCCAAAATTAGTCTTGCTGACCTTGTCCATGCTCACAATGCGAAACAGCAAGGACATCACTTTTGGCAAGGTATTGAGTTTCAAAATAGGTGCAGGAAGCCTATCTGTCTGTCTGCAAGCATAATACCCAAGTGGCTGCTGTTGAACCATCCGAGTTCAAAGATCTGATGATGCTCCTGGAAGCCAATGGCCTTGCCAAGCTGACTGCAAAGAAACCAAAGGATCCACTCACAAACCATGCGTGTGCACTCTCGATTGGAACAGAGGAAGTCGAAAAGGCACTTGAAGGGTCACCAGTCTTCAACAGCATCTTTATGAGTCTTGATCAAGCATTAAAGAGGTTTTAGAATTCATCGACTCTCGAGCCTTTCTTGGAGTGAGAGGACAGTCCAAAGACCTTGCGAAGCTTGTCTGGCATGTACTCACCATCGTGCTTCTCCATGTCTTCGAGCGCACACAGAAAGATGGTGTCGATAGCCATATGGTAGACGCTAAAGAAGGCAATAGCCACCTATCGTCAGTCAGAATACGATGAATGAGCCAATGGCACCAACAACAACAATCACGTAAGGATTGCGGATCGTTCCCAGTGCACTGCCATACATGGACAAGTACACATACAATGCAAATCCAATCGTAGCAGAGACAATCAACTTTGAGAGAATCAAGATGAAATCAGAAACGAGATTAATGGCGACTGTCTTGGCTGCATTTCTAATCAATAGGGCAGTAGCATCACCAGCGGATTTGAAGAATGCCTTGCCGTTGACTGCTAAGATGAGTTTCAAAACCAATCATGATGTAAGCGTTCTTGTTGATGAACTTGACAAGCATTGAAATACAAGACAGACAGCACTGGATACAAGCAACAAGATACTTGAGGTAGCTATTGCCAGATTTGCTCAGTTGACGTGAGATCTGGTAAAAGATGATTCTGATGAGCTCAATCAAAGCCACGAGGAAAGAGCCAAGTGCAAGAGAGCCAAGATGGTAGCGACAGGTTCTGGCAGCAGATTTGGTCACTGGTAGGATCATGCGTTCTGTCTTGTCGATGGTCCAGTACCAAGAAGCAATCGCACCAGCAACAGTCGTTTGAGAGAACGCACTCAAGAAGAAGACACCCCACAAGAAACCAAAGAGATGGAAATAGTTGAGAATGTAGTCCATGTACTGGTAATTGATGTCCAAAGAGCCAATCGAAAGCGGTGGTGGTGTCGTGGTTGGTGTGATCAAATAAAGACCAATGTAGATAAAGTAGACCAGCAAGCCGCAGATACCAATCCAGATGGAAATTGGGAAGAACACAATCAAAGGCATTTTCATGCATGCTTGGGAAGCGACTTTGAGAATCTGGACAGCAATGGCAATGCGACGAATCATGGCAATGCAAATCAAGAGGATGATGCCAGCAATGACTGCCATGACGTAGAATGCATACATGATGGCGTTGACTTCAGTCTGGGAGAGAGAGGATGTCAAGGAACTTATGCCAGTGGCACTGTTGATCTGTGCAACGATGCCAGTAGCAGTGGCATTGCCTCCACTCATGGCGTTGTTGTAGATGAGCAACTCTGCTTGCCAGTAAAAGTACAGCCATGCAGCACCAGCGATCAGGACCAAGTTCACACCGAGAATAGTGATCCACACAATAATGCTCGAAAACACTTGGAGAAGCAAGAGCCAGATGAAACAGAGGATTAAGGAAGCGCCAAGAGCACCAGCAAGTGCAGGCCAAGCAGTGACAATGTCAGCTACAGAGGAAGCAACGGTATTGGTGCCAGCAGACAGGATGGTGGATGACGTGACACCAGTGACATTGGCAACGGTAGAGAGCGTGGACAAGTCACTTGGCAGACATCTAGAAAGTGCTGCTGAGGAAGCATACGTGTAGGCAGTGCAGAGACCAGATGAGATTTTGGACAAGGCATCGGCGTTGGAAGTTGGCACGCTGTCATATCTGCAGATGACATTAGCAGTGGTCGTCGTCACTCGAGTCACGTTAGGGCAGCTTGCAACACAGACATACAAACCACTGGTGAGTTGAACAGGATTAAAGTAATACAAGTATGGACGCGATGTTTGGTCGGCATAATTGGCTTGGGTGCTGTTGGTAGTAATAGTATTGTTGACACCACAATAGTTGCCCAAATAGTCTTTTGGAACAGTCAATTGGCGAATGTCACCATTCTTGACTGCGCTATAGGCGACAATAAACATGGCAGCCCAGATGACGATGAATAGAAAGAGGCACCAAACGTCACGACACTTGCGCTTGACCACGAGGCCAGCAGGACTAGAATGGTCTTCAGGAGCAACTTTGCCACTCTTCTTCTTCAAGGCAGGAGGAGCGGCCTTTCCAGTCTTTTTGGCAGGAACAGGCTCGTATTCTTCCTCTGGCTCTTCGTAAACAGCTACTTTCTTGACAGAGCGCTTTGGAGGCATGGCAAGTTGAACGCGACGCGACAAGATTCAACTCCCGAAAATGAAATCATGCAACTCCCCAACAGTTGTTTATTGATTTTTACGCAATCTGCACTTCTGGCACAATCTTGTTCTAAAATGAGCAGAGTTGCCTTTTTGCCCAAGACTTTTTTGATTTCTTCTGTCATAAAGTATGGCTTTTCTGGGGATCCATCGTTCTCTTCCAGATCTTGAAGCACCGACAGAAAGATGGTGTCGATAGTGGTGTGATACGGAGACATGAGACTGGAAGCGATGAAGAAGCCAACGAGACCACAGATAATGACTGTAAGGTAGCTGGAAGACACTGGAATTGAAAACAGACTCGTAGATCCAAGTATCCAGTAAGCAATCAATCCCATCAGACCAGCAATAGTGATCTTGGTCAGAAAGATGGAGAAATCAGCAACAAAAGAGACTGCCACGAGTTTGGCACCGTTTCTGAGCAAGAGAGAAGTCGCATGTCCAGCTGCCTTGAAGAAAGCAACACCAGTAATGGCAATGTAGACGTAGGCATTTCTGTTGATCCACTTGACAACCATTTCAATGCATTTCATGCAGCATTGAGCACAGGCAACAATGTACTTCAAGTATGGATTCTTGCTTTTAGCCACTTTGGCTTGCAACTGGTACAAAAACAGTCGAATGAGCTCAATAATGGTGATCAAGAGTGATCCAAGAGCAACAGAGCCAAGATGGTAGCGACAGGTTCTGTAGAATGACTTGGTGATTGGAAACGGCACAATTTGTGTCTTGTCTTGGACCCAGTAGTAACTTGCAGCAGCACCAGCAATCGTGAGTTGCTGGACACCGAGTAGAAACGTGCAAGCCCAGATACAGCCAGCCAAGTGGTACCAGATCATATAAGTGTTGAGGTTGGTGCCAGAGAGAGTGTAGCCAGCAAATGAAATGGATGTTTCAGACGTAGGAGTCAAGAGATACAACAGAATGGCTACAAAATAGACTCCAATGAGAACCAATCCAGCAATGATCCCAAGAGGAAACAAGAAAATGGTTGGCATGCGTCTAAAGACATGACTGGCCAGATTCAAGATCTGAATGGCTAGATTGACTCGTTTGATCATGGCAATTGTAATCAAAAAGATCAAAACAGTAACAACACACAGCACAATAAAGCAATTGAACAAGGCTTTGATCTCTGATGTTGTGAGATATGTGGCAGTGTTAATGGGGACATATCCAGCCAGATTCACAGAGACCGAGCCAAGAGAACCAAAATTGATGGTTGTGCCATTAGCAAGGACAGAATTGTAAGATCCAGTGGTGTTGAGAGTGTCTTGGTTCTTCCAGAACAGATACACAAAGATGGTCGACAGAATGGCAATCAGATTGACAGCAATGATGGACAGCCAGACAAAGAAGCCAGAAAAGAAGTGCAGGATACCAATCCAGAGATAAGTGAGAATGAAACTGATGGGAACAGCAACAGCAATGAGTGGCCAAGTGACATTCAGCTGCTGTGCAATCTGGACAGACAAACCACTGGTGGCAGAGAGCAAATCCATGGTATTGACAGCATAGTTGCTCACAGTGATAGAAGTATTGAGATACGAGGTTGGAATGGGCTCTGAAGGGAGACATCTGTTCAAGGTTGGTGATGACTTGTACGAAAACGCAACACACTTGCCCTGTGCTATGAGGGAGGCACTGTTGCTGAGTGTCGGAGCGACATCGTACTGACAAATGTAGCTGGAGGGAGAGACCAAAAGTGTCGTCGCGTTTGGACATGACTGGACACAGATGTAAATGCCAGTGACGTTCATGGGGTTGAGATAGTAGGTGTACGGCTTGTTGGTTTGGTCTCCGTACTGCCTAGTGTTGTTCTGACCACAAAAGTTGCCAAGAGAGTCAGTTCCATACGTAAGTTTGCGAATGTCTCCACTGGCAACAGCAGACTGTGCGACAATGAACATGCCAATCCAGTAAACAACGAACAAGAGGAGGAAGATGACATCTCGACACTTGCGCTGTTGTTGAATACCTGGCATCTCGCGAACTACGCGTTAAAGTGTTGTTCAAGTACTTGGTCAACTGATGGGAAGATGGGTCAATTGGGAGGGTGATTTGCCATCGTGACTTTTCACATCTCATGTGGCTGCTGGCCTTTTCCCTGTTCAGTCTCTACGAAATGGTCAAACTACAAGATTTCAAGACTGTTGACAATGTCGGTTTTGCTCAGCGCCAGATGGCTTATGCCGATCTCGTCGATTTGAAAGCAACCAAAAACGCAACTTACTCACTTGTGCCTGGTTCTGCACAGTTTGATGAACGGGATGGCAAAATCAGTGCCAAGTTGATGGGGATTGATCCAACGGACGTTTATGTTGCAGAATTTCAGTTTCTTGAGAACAACATGGTCCATTTCACCATTGTTCCAAGAGATCCACTGCACCCAAAGTACAGAGGTGCTGCAGATTTTGCAATTGACAAACAACCGAAACCAGTCAGTTTCCAAAAGATCAAAGACACCAAAGATGAGATTCAGGTGAATTTTGGAGCATCTAGTTCCTTGGTGATCTTCTCAAACCCATTCAAGTTTGAGTTAGCAGTTGGCCAGGTCCCAGTGGTCTCATTCAACGAACGCAACTACTTTTACTTTGAAACTGACAGAAAGAAGGAAGACACTGGCAAGAACCCAGTGTTTGCTGTCCCTAAGCAAGTCAAGGAAGGAGAGGTCCTGTCTGAGCAGGAATCCAGGATTGAAGAACTCAAACAGAAAGTGGTCAAGGATTACTGGGAAGAGAGCTTCAACGGCAACACCGACAGCAAGCCAAAGGGTCCTGCATCCATTGGATTGGATATCACTTTCCCAGGATCATCCAATGTCTATGGATTGCCAGAACACGCGACTGGCTACTCTCTCAAATCAACACGTGGACCAGATGCCCAGTACAATGCACCTTATCGACTCTACAACCTGGATGTGTTTGAACACGATAATGACAATCCTATGGCACTCTATGGATCTATTCCATTCATGATGTCGCACAAAAAGGAAGCAACTGCTGGTGTTCTATGGCTCAATGCTGCGGAAATGTGGGTGGATGTGGAAAAGACAAAGGGATCTGGATCAAAGCTCAGTTTGTTGGATTATGTGCCATTCAAGACAAAGAGCCAAACATCTGCCACATCTGTTGAGACACACTGGATGGTTGAGTCTGGTGTCGTTGACATGTATTTCTTCCTGGGTCCATCACAAAAGGACATTTTCAATGCTTACACACTCTTGACTGGTCGTCCACAGCTGCCACAACACTTTGCGACTGCTTATCACCAGTGTAGATGGAACTACATTAGTGAAGATGACGCACTGGAAGTGGATGCCAACTTTGACATCCATGACATTCCATACGATGTCTTGTGGTTGGACATTGAGCACACTGATGGCAAAAAGTACTTTACTTGGGATGACAAAAAGTTTGGACATCCTTTGGACATGCAGAAACAAGTGTCTTCCAAAGGACGCAAGATGGTCACGATTATCGATCCTCATATCAAGAAAGCCAACGACTATTATGTTTCCAAGGAAGCTGCGGCATTGGATGTGTTTGTGAAGAGACCAGATGGATCTGTGTTTGATGGACATTGCTGGCCTGGTGATTCCAACTGGATTGATTACACAAACGAAAAGGCAAGACAGTTTTGGGCATCCAAGTTTGCATATGATCAGTACAAAGGATCGACTCCAGATTTGTACACTTGGAACGACATGAACGAGCCATCTGTCTTTACTGGACCTGAAATCACGATGCCAAAAGACATGATTCATGCTGGTGGTGTAGAACATCGTGATGTTCACAATTTGTATGGTATGCTCTTGCATCGTTCGACGTTTGAAGGACATTTGCACAGAAGCAACAACAACGACAGACCATTTATTCTGTCCCGTGCTTTCTTTGCTGGAACACAGCGTTATGGTGCGATCTGGACAGGTGATAATGCAGGCAAGTGGGACTATATTGCACTCTCTGTCTCTCAGATCCTCACCATTGGTATTTCTGGTGTGACTTTTGCTGGATCTGATGTCGGTGGCTTTTTTGGCAACCCAGAACCAGAGATGCTCCTGAGATGGTACCAAGTAGGTGCCTTCCAGCCATTTTTCCGCGCGCATGCTGAACTCACGACCAAGAGAAGAGAACCTTGGTTGTTTGGAGAGCCATGGACATCGCACATTCGTGAAGCTGTCAGAAGGCGTTACCGTCTCTTGCCTTACATCTACACGCTCTTTGCAGAATCACATCTCACTGGTCTTCCAATCAACCGGTAACAACAATAATCATAGTGCCATGATGTACGAATATCCAGAGGATCCACAAACCTTTGCAATGGATGACCAGTTTATGCTTGGCAGTGCTCTGCTCATCAAGCCTGTGGTGCAACAAGGACAATCAGCTATGGACGTGTATTTGGGCAAAGATATTTGGTATGAGTACGAAACACTTGCCAAAGTGTCGCAATCCAATGGTATTCTGAATGTCCAGACACCAATGGACAAGATTCCAGTCTTTTTGAGAGGTGGACACATTGTGCCAAGACGTGATCGTGTCAGACGCTCCTCTTCACTCACAAAGAACGATCCATACACGTTGCTGGTTGCACTCGACAAGAATGTACATTGTTTGATAGTAGGAAGAAGCAGCTGGTACTTTGTACGTGGATGATGGCAAGACGTTTGATTACAAGCAAGGCAAGTACTTGTTTGAGCAGTTTGAATTCAAAGGCAAAGTACTGAGAGCCTTTGACAGCCGTATTCCAGAGTTTGGTGAAAAGAGACCAGATCTCAAGCAGTTTGCCAACAGAGTGGAGCGTATTGTCATCACTGGTCTCTCCAAGGAACCAAAATCGATCACAGCTGCAGGCAAGACTTTGGACTTCCAAGTCGTAAAAGCGACAACGATCACTGTCACGATCAAGAACCCGCCACTCACACTCGGCACAGACTTTGAACTCAAGATAGAGTAAAGTTTAGTGAGCCAAAATCATTTTCTTTTCAGATGTCATAAGCATCTTCTTCTCGGACGTCATGAGCATCTTCTTTTCAGATGAGGGTAACATGAGCTTCTCTGAAGTCATCAACATCTTTTTTTCGGATGTGGTGAGCATCTTGCGCTCTCTAGGTGCCTCCAAAAGTTTCCTTTCTTTCGGCCCTTCAATCATCTTGCGCTTTGGGGCCTCAATCATCTTGCGGTAGCCGTGAGCAATAGGCATGGTGTGAATCCATGGCCAACCCTTTTATGCTCCAGGTCTATTTTAAGCGTTTCTATTCTGAGACAGTAAGGTCGTGGCGCAAAACTCTTGCCGTTGATCCATGCTTGGACTGATCATTTCAAGTGTCGCTGCTCAGAGTTCTACTACCGTCTCATCCTCTGCAGTCTCTCTTCCTACAGGAGCTGCAAACTGCCCAGTTTACCAGCAGTGTCAGATTGACAACGAAAACACTTGGAACGGACCCCAAGGATACTGCAAACTGCCACCTGCGACTACCAACGCTACTATTGCTGCGCAGTGCACCTGCTACTACCTCGCCAACTACTACAAATGTTTCGCTCAGTGCACGACAGATCCCACGATCGTCAGTCAGGGAACTCAGGTGGGGCAGAGTGCCCAGTCAGCCTGTTCCGCTGTTGGCTTTAATTATTTGGCTTTGGGTCCTCTTCCATGGGGTGCCAAGCCAGCAACAACAACTGTTGGGTCTGCAACTGCAACACAAATTGCTTCCAGTCCATCTGCCACATCAAAGTCTAACAGTGGCTTGCAGTTGGCTCCAATGATTGGTTATGCAATCATGGCCATTGCTTTTTGAATGAATTGACTTCATCTGATCCTTCACGTGCATCGAATCTTCTGTGACAGCCTCACATCTTGTCACTGCGACACTTTGAATGTACGAGTGAACACAAACAGACCGAGAGTGACGTCAGACTTGACATGATGTTTGCACTCGTTGCTGCTCAAACCTCAGACTGCCCTACCTACGACAGATGCAAGCTGGATGTCTACAACACATGGATTCTCTTTTACAAGCAGCAGTTCATTGCATCTGGCAACAACACGCTTGCAGCTCAAGCCCAGTGCTACTACGAAGTTGAGCTTGGCAAATGCTACATCCATTGCCCAAACAATGCCACTGTCCAGGCAGAAGCTGTAGCACAGCAGCAGAACATCACTACAGATTGCCAATTGGCAAGTCTTGACCCAAAGAGCATGCCACTCGCTCCATGGTGGGTGCCAAAGCCAACAACATCTGTAACAGTCACATCAAGTGCTGCCCCAGTGGTTCAAATCACGCCACAAGAAACAGCTGTTCCCAAGACCAGTGGCGCTCATTCCAATGTCTTTTCTGCAATCCTAGCTTCTTTAACAGCCATATTGTTGCTATAAACTGTTTGTTTCAGATGCGGCATTGTCTCGGGATCGCGATTGTTCTTTGCCAATTTGAATGTTTCTCCTCTCGGTTGCTGTGCTTGCTCAATCCCAGTCTCAAGACCCTCTCTGTGACATTTACAACAAATGCCAGTCTGATGTAAAGCTCACTTGGCAACTCACATGCAACGATGTTATTCGCCGCAATGCAACTTGGGGACCCATCTGTCAGGTGCTCAAACTCAAACTAGTGTTACTACCAAGTGGAAGTGGGCAAGTGCTACATTCAGTGCCCAACTGACCCAACGATTGTGGCTGAGGGAAATGCACAGAAGCCAGCTATTACTGCTGCCTGCTCTCCAGTGAATCTGAATCCAAATGCATTGCCATTGGCTCCTTGGGTGACTTTGTCCACCACTGTGGCTCCTACCGCAACTTCCAAGCCTGCAACTGCTTCTTCTACTGCATCTGCCACTGCCAAATCCAACAGTGCACTCTCTGCTGGTGTAGAAAACAGCTTCTTGGCCATGCTGTTGGCCCTGGTCGTTTAGATTTCATAAATTTCTTTAAAAGTTTATGCGGGAGCAAACTCAAATTCTGTGGCTTTGGCTGACATGAGTAGACCGATAATCAGACCAAACAAGCCCACAATGGAACCAAAGATCTCGATGATCAAGACTTTGACAAACAGTTGGCCATCAGCAGCATCCGCAATGACACAGGTAGCACCTGTCGTTCCAACACATACACCGCAAAAGAGATTAGACAAGCCAACAGTCAAACCAGACCAAAAGAGCGCGTACCCTGGGATGAAATCCAAGACCTGAAAAGTAAGCTTGACGAGACCAGACTTGTCCCACCAAATCTGGTTCAGCATAAGTAATCTTGGATGTAAAGATGATAGCGATGATCAAACCATAAATAGCGACAACTTCGCAGAAAATGATGCTAGTTTCAAACCCAAGACCTAATCAGGTTCTTTGTTCTAATTCTGGGTGTCTTGACTGCAGCGCCAACAAGTGAGACACCAGTGATGTAGATTCCCCTGGGATCAACACGAAGACCATGCAGCACCAAGCACAGATAAACCGACACTGAGGGCACATCCCAGTACCGCCCACATATACGGTGTTGTCGCTGTCAAAAAGTAACCAACGTTGAAGAGCTGTCCATTTCCAGTGAACAAAAGATTGAGAAATACAACAACGGCAAAGAGAAGAGCTAGATAGCCAAGAGACGCAGTCTTTGAGTAGGACATTGGTATTCGAATACTTGTCTGTAACAGAGGCGGATCTGGGTCTTTTTCGGAAAAGGTGATGTTCGTTTGCAACAAGTCGCGAGTGCCAGCGAATGTCTGGAGTGGTATTGATACACTTGAATTAATGAACGGTGTTGTTTCTGGTGTTCCTTGTCTACTTCTAGCCCTGCGAATCATCAATCTTTGTCAAACTTTTTCTATAATGTCTCGACCAAGTGTCTCTGAGCTCAAGAGTAGATTCGAGCAGCAGATGCCCAAGGCACAGTCAGAGGGGAGTCTGCGCCAACCACCACCGATCCCTGCAAAACCGCAGAACTTGAAGTTGCTCTCACCACCGAAACCTCTGGATCCTCACAGCAGAGCTTCGTCTTTCGATGCTCCAAGGATCGAACCACCCACAATAGTCCCCAGGAGGTCACTCAAACAGCGCAACTCTGTCAATATCACTGTAGAACCCACAAAACGAGATATGATCATCAAAGAGATCCTAGAGACTGAGAAATCATTCTTGAGTGACATGCTCGTGCTGCAAGATGTCTACGTTGTTCCATCTGCGCAATCCAACATCTTTTCACCACAAGACCACAAATTGTTGTTTGGCAACCTAGATAAGATCATTCAAGTGTCAACAGACTTGTATGCGCTCATGGAATCAGCTGCAAAGGACCAGATGATGGGTCAAGTCTTTCTGGATATGTTGCAACCGATTGAAAAGAACTATTGCGACTACTGCAAGCACAATGAAGCCTGTCTGACCAGGTTATCAGAGTTTTGCTCAACAAATGGACCACAGCACATCAAAGACTTTTTGAATGTACATTGATTGAGCTTAGCAATCCAGACAGCAACTCCAAGGCAGGACAGGAGCATGGGATCTGGGCAGTTTGATCGTCAAACCTGTTCAAAGAGTCTTGAAGTATCCACTCTTGCTCAAAGTACTCCAGTTGATGGTAGACACTCTTGAAAGAGACACCACAGGAGCATTCAGATTACACTAATATCAACCGAGCACTCGATGCGATGGAAGACGTTGCGGAAACGATCAACAAAGTCAAGAAACGCAAAGATATCGTAGACAAGTATGTAGAGGGCAAATCATCACTGAATGTCATGCATGGCATCTCCAAAAAGTGGAATCGTGGAGCACAGCGCTTGAAACGCAACATTGGACTCGCAGATGAGGAGCCAGAAGATTTGTTGTACGAGGAATACGCACAGCGCTTTGACGTATTCTTTAATGCCTTGCAGTCACTCAACAAAGACATGCTGCAGTGGATCAAGTGTCTCAAAAGTACTTTTCTTGACAACAGCACAGTTTGAATGTGAAGATATCTTTTCTGGATCACTCTTGCAGACTTTTATTATTGAAAAACCACCACTCTCCTACCAGGACACTGTGTCGTTGCTGCATCAGTACAAATCTGCCTGCACACGACTGATAACAGGACCATGGAAAACAGCTGTACCATAGCTAACACCAGGAGTCTCAGATGAAAGATAAGATTGTCCCAGGACTAGAAACATGTGTGTCAATGTTCAAAGTACCACAGTTGTTGATGAAGAAACGCGAATCTAAACTCTTGGATTACGAACGTGTAAAAGAAATGCGACTCAAGAACGAACAAGTACTTTGACTGATTCTAGATTGATAAGGCACTCTTGGATTCAGCAGATCAATTCGAATCCATCAACGAACAACTCACAGAAGATCTGCCAAAGTTCTTGGGATTGGTGAGTGAATATGTACATTGTTATCTGCTGCAAGCAGTGGAAATCCAAACAAATCTATACAACAATGTGTGGCAGGGATTGGCATTGCTGTTGGAGAGTCTGCACATTAATCCAAACTCAACCACAGATGAAATCACGACACAATATCTCCGTCAAATGCAAACAGGCAGTCCAGCAGAGTTGCATTGTCGCTCAGCACAACTATTACAACGCTGGCATCAACAGACGTGGATTGACCAAGACTTTCAACCCTGGAATGGAAATGCTAGACAATCGAATGCAGATACACTGAGAACCTCAAGATCCAACTCACAGTCTCTGATTGATGCATCTGGTGGCAAGATGGCACCAAGACCCATCACTGGTGGAGATGTGGAAATCAAACTGAGATCTGCTGTCTTGCATGATCAGATTCTGCAACCCATCAGACTTTATGAGATGCCAAAAGTGGATCCAAGCTATGCAGTCCAGCCATTCACTGTCGTAGCCATGTATGATTTCCAAGCTGAACTAGCAGATGAAATGAGTTTCAAGGAACACCAAGAGGTCCAAGTGATTTTCATTGGTGGCAGAGAGGGCTGTGAACCAGATGCCTGGTGGTATGGACGCTCCAACAACCAACAAGGCTGGTTTCCAGCATCTTACACTCAATAATACATTTCATCAAAATCTCAACGAGGTTTTCTTTTCCCAAAACTCGATGACAGACAGCAACAGATCAAGTCAAGAAGTCATCTATTTGACACCCACTCTCAAGTTATTCAAGAGAGGGTCAAGCATATCCTCTTACATGGGAGATAAAGAGAGCGACTTGGAAACGAACGACAAAAAGAGGAAGCAACTGAGAAAGACAGCTGATAGACTGTCGGTCACAAAGGATGAGATTGAAGATCAGCAGATGGAACTTCCGAAAAAGACAAAAAAGAAAGAGTTCAAGTTCAATCATCACTCGACAGATTCTGTCATTGACAGCATGCAATCGATGGACTTGCAAAAGACTGACAAGAAGAAGAAACATGCCAAGAAGAAGGCATCTAATGAACAATTGCAGCAGATTGAACTTGAAAAGCCACCAATCGCTCCAGGATCTCCGGAGCACAAGCATGGACAGCGAAAGAAGAAGAAGAAAGATGCTTGGGATTCCAACCAGGATTTAGTTGTTCAAGACCTGCCACGCTCTCAGCCAGATTTGACTGATGTCCAACAAAAAAGTGGCAAGAAACCAAAATCAAGAGCACACAAGTACAGCAGAGAACAGCAACACAAGATTGATCTTGGTGAAAACGTGCATGATGGCTCAACAGAACTCTGGACAACACCAAAGAACATGGATCTCGGCGTTCCCATTCCATACAAGCCAAAAGTCCCAATCACAACAACCACAGTCACTGGATTTGGTAGCTTTAGACAGCGATTGCATCCAACCATCATTGACACGCTGATCTTGGACATGAAGTTTGAAAGCATGACACCTGTTCAAGAACAAACTATGACACCTCTTCTCGACGGTTTGGATTGTCACATCCAAGCCAAAACAGGCACAGGAAAGACGATTGCATTTTTGGTTCCTTCGATTGACAAAATCTTGAAAACCAAACAACAGGGTATCAGTCTCTTGGTCATTGCTCCAACAAGAGAACTCGCACTTCAGATTGCTGATTCAGCCAAGCAAGTCTGTGCGCGTTTCAACGACATCAAAGTAGGAATTGCTATTGGAGGCACCAATGTCAAGACAGAGCGAGACATCATTCTCAGAGGACTGAATATCCTGATTGCCACACCTGGTCGCTTATTGGATCATCTCACAGATGCCAACGTCGCAACACAACTCTACTATCTGCAAACCTTTGTGCTTGACGAGGCAGACAGACTCTTGGATATGGGATTCAGTCCAGATATTCTCAAGATTATTCAGTACCTGCCAAAGACCAGACAATCTCTTCTCTGCAGTGCAACAGTCACACCAAGAGTCTCTGAATTAGCAGCACGTGTATTGAGACAAGAGTATGTCTTTCTGACAACAATTGTCAAGGGAGAATCCAACACACATGAAAAGATCCGACAGACATTGGTCACTGCTCCATTCACGCAGCAACTGTTGATGACGATCTCAATCTTGATGCTGCCAGAACACAAGGACTCAAAAGTCATTGTCTTTTTACCAACCGCACATCTTGCCAATCTCTATCATGCTGTTTGCAGTGTTCAATTTCCATCGAGTCTTGTCCAACACGCCAGACAGAGTCAAAAGAAGCGAACGACTGTTTCTGAGCAGTTTAGAGACTGCAAACAAGGCATTTTATTTGCGACGGATGTCGTTGCTCGAGGCATGGACTTTCCAAACGTGCAACTGGTGATCCAAGTAGGTGTCTGTGATAGCAGAGAGACTTATATTCACAGAATTGGCAGAACTGGAAGAAGCGAGCAGGAAGGAAAAGCGTATTTGATCTTGGCACCAGAAGAATCCTACTTTCTGAAGCGACTCAAGGGCATCAAGATCGAATCCAACCATGTTCCAGTGTGTCTTGACTCGTTTTCGATTCAAAAGAAAGGCGTACAAGCGTACAAGCACGAAGCCAATGATGAGATGACAGCAGTCTATCAATCATGGCTTGGATTCTACAAGGCAGAACTCAAGAACATTGGATGGTCTCCAGCACAGTTGGTACAGGAAGCCAACGTCTTTGCTGGACAAGTTCTGGATTGCGACGATGTGCCACCAATCAAGGCACAGACTGTAGGCAAGATGGGCTTGAAAGGCGTCCCTGGGTTGAATATTGTCAGACGTTCATGATAAACTTAACAAACTTGTTGAATGTGCACCATCAAATCACAGCTTCCCTCTCCAGAAATATCAACTCTTGTATAGCTTATAGGAACTCTTTAATCAGAGATGCTGTCTGTTCTGGCAACTCAACGTGCACATAGTGTCCAACACCTTCCAGCACATGAGCATCTGTCTTTGTGGGTGTCTGAGATTTGTAAAACTCGACTTCTGCCTTTGGATCACTGAAATCTGGATCTTTTGAGCCAACGAGGTAGAGAATGGGTGATTTGACTTGCTTGAGCTTTGCAAACATGGGATCCTTGTTCTGAATGACCAGTTGTCTGATGGCATTGACTCTACCACGTTCACCGACTTTCTTGGTCATGTCTTGGACGTATTCCTTGAAGTCTTGTGGTGGATGATCCTTGATGAGCGTCTGATAGTACATGGTCCACATGGAAACACCCCAAAGACTGTTGAACAAAAGACCACTGACAGCAGACATGAATCCATCCGCTGGCAGCTTTCGGCAGATGCCGTTGAGATTGATGATGGATTCGACGCGATCTGGATACAAGGCAGCAAAGCCAATCATGACAGCGCCAGCAAGAGAGTTGCCCAAGAGGACTGCTTTTGAGACTTGTGCGTCGTCCATGACTGTCTTGATGTCCTGGACAATCTCATCCAAAGTATAACTCTCAAAGATTGAGGAATCTCCGTGTCCTCTGAGGTCCATGGCAATAAATCGAGCATCTGGATAGTGTTTGGAGAGAGCAGGGATCAGAAAGCGATAAGACTGGCGGAAATCTCCAATGCCCGGAATACAAACAAACGTTTTGGAACTTGTCTTTTGGTTGTCTTCGTAAGCAATGTAGCGGTCTGGAGTGACTACAGCTTGTTTCACAGCGAGAGAGAAGAGATTTTGAGGCATGTTGAGGGGGAAATCTCAGTGAATTTATAAGCAAAGGTGGCACACGTTTCCAGGACCAAGCGCGCATTTTCGGCCAGGAACTTCGGATCAGTCTCTTGTCTGATTGCTTGCTGGATACGACACCACACTATCCTCTAGAGTGCCATCAAGATGCCTCTGTCTTAAAATGCCACTTTTTTGAACATTGTCTCCCAATACGCTCCACCAACTGCTGTGGGTTGATTTTTTGGATTTAGAGACGGATGTTTTTGGACCGCGAATGCACGGCCGACATTCATGGACGAGAGAGTCGGCAGAGATGCACTACCTCTAGTGAATAGAAGACAAGGGTGCCACCACTGATGATTCAATCTGACCGTCGGAAAGCTGCGGAAGACACCCGATCTCTTGTGTCAGTTTTTCCCTTGAAATGCCCAAAGCTGAACTGCAGCAAGAAGACACACTTTCTAGCTTTCAACAAGACACTACAGTAGTCATCAACAGAAGACCATCATCAGAAAACTCACACAAAGAACCACACTTTGGGAACGCAGAAATCGTTAGGGATATTATTGTTGGTTTGTCTGATGGACTGACAGTGCCATTCGCTCTAGCAGCTGGTTTGGCATCCCTTGACAACTCTCGTCTTGTGGTGACTGCTGGTATTGCAGAAATTGTGGCTGGCAGCATCTCCATGGGTCTGGGCGGCTTTTTAGCAGGCAAATCTGAAATCGAACACTATGACTGTGAGAGAGAAAGAGAAGAGTATGAGGTTGAGCATATGCCAGAGAGAGAAGAGGAGGAAATTCATGAGATTTTCGAGGAATATGGTGTACAGCGAGAGACATTGAACCCATTGGTCGAATACTTGAAGAGTAACCCCAGCATTTGGGTTGATTTCATGATGAAGTTTGAGCTAGGACTTGAAAGACCAAATTCAAATCGAACATGGATTTCTGCACTCACAATCGGACTTTCATACTTTCTTGGTGGTCTTGTACCACTGATTCCCTACTTTTTCTTACAGGATGCCAAGATTGCATTGTATGTGTCGATTGGTGTGACGTGTCTGGCACTGTTTGTGTTCGGCTATGCCAAGGCGGCTGTCCTGGGTGTAGGCAAGAAGCTGAATTCAGCCCTGCAGATGACATTTACTGGAATCGTTGCAGGTGCTTGTGCGTATTTCATTGCCCATGCCATCCCACAGTAATCACAAGTAAAGTTGTTCGTCAATGCATGTGATTCCATCATTTGATGGCTAGTGAGATGGATCTGTCCTTGGAAGACTTATACAGTAGATGCAATCTTTGAAAGACCAATGGGATGGATCAGCCTGTGGACTCCATGTGCCTACAATATGAATGGTATGACTTTTAGATGCAATGCATTTTACTGCCTTTGTGAACAGTGACGTCACTTGCCATGCTTACTGCGATCCAAATCTCAATTCTGACTTTCAAAGCCATAGTATTTGCTTCATCAGTTTCTTTTCTAGGATTCTTGCTCAAATCTACATTTGCAGGACTTGTGCTCCTGAAAAAGCTCAGAATCATGATGACAGCTTCTGTGCTATCCCAGATACTGGATCTGGTCTTTTACTCTTACATTTCTGTTATTGTCAAGTTTGATGTCCCTGCTGTTGTGATTCTGTTGGTCTACATCTCTGCCATCATGTCGTATCTGCTCTTACTCGTGAGACAGGAGTTGGCCTTCTTCCGAAAAGTCATCCATCTGACTGGTGTCAATCCAGTGATGATCAAGCGATTTAGAATCGTACATTTTGGACTGTATTGTCTTGGCGTTGGGTCTGCGCTTGGAACATGTATGGAATGCATTTTCAGTCCCGCAACATTTGCATCGGGACTGGCAATCTTTGTACTTTTATTGACACCAGATTGCGCAAGTCTTTCAATGCTTATTCATTGCTCTCACGGCCGCGTTTGAATTCACGCAAGCCATCTACACCTACCGCATCTTAAAGGCTTACATTCACCGAAAAGAGGGATCTGTGCAATCCAGTGGCGTAACAGACACGACCATCATTGACGAAACCAAGATTTCAAAAGAACGCTTGATTGTATTGAGGAATCTGTCGCTCGTTCTCGTCATTTTGGATGCAATAGCTGCCCTTTTCTATGGAGCTTCATTGTTTGGAACAGGTGTTGTGGATACAAGTGGTCCATATTTCATGATGGCATGCACGATGTGTTACATTCACGGCCCAGTTGTGGCTTACTTGTTGAAAGTGGCTGGACAAGTGACGTTTCCATCTCAGATGGTGCCAACGAGAAGAGACCAAAAGAAGCTCTTGAAAGCCAAGAAAGATCCATCAGACGTGTACAAGACTGAACCAGCACAGCAGATACAATTGCAAGGAAATGAGCTGGATACTCAAGTCCTATGACTTTTTTACTCGCTGCCAAAACGCATCACTGTCTTCCTCTCGCTTTCTCTCATCTTCCTGGATCTTGTTGATCTGCGCTTGTTTTTGCATTTCTTTGAGTCTTGTGGTGGAAAAATGCCAGACCCAGCTTGGAAGACATTCCTTGTCAAAATACTGGAGCATCTGTCCACACACAAATAAATCACTGTTCTGCCTTGTCTTTTTCTGAATTGGAGGCTTTGTTGGATCCAGCTCCACTATCTCCTCATAAGTGTTGGGTTTGTAGCCATGGACCCACAATCCATGTTCATCCAGGCATTGAAAGTAAGCGTCTCTTGCCCTCCAACAGCTTTCTCTTTCCTGTTTCGATGGCACGCGAGGCATCAAGTCAAGTTTTTTCTTGCCTTGAAATGTTGTTCAAGCGATTCTTTTCAACACCACCTAACGTCTACCCAAAGCTGAACAAAAACTTACCCAATCTGCTGGAGAAGCCATTGCCTGAAAAGTACCGCACGGCATTGCAAGGATTGGCAGAGCGACCAAAAGCAAGTTTTGACAGAAGGAGACTCGTAGAACGACTAAAGGAAGATGGAGGAGACAAGGTATTGATGCTCATGTCAGATTCTGCAATTGAATCGCTCCTTTCTGCACATTGATTACAAACGCTTCATTCCCGTATGCAGTGACATCAGAGGTCTCTCTCTCAACAATGCATTCAAGCAACTCGAATGGAGCAGGCAGCGTGTCAGCAGACGCATGGAGCAAGTGCTAGAGGAGTTCATTGTGGTTGCAAAGGAGAATGATTTCGATCTGGAAAAGACCTACGTCGGTACTTGATCTCATGGAAGCAGATATCTATGTCGAGGATTCCTATCCGATCTCAAAGACGTTCGTGAAAGGATACGTACGCGGAAGAGGCAGATACGGATCAACACCACATCCTAAATTTGCTGTTGTGAAGGCAATTCTGCAAGAAAGAGAAAAGCCTTTTGCAGTCCGAGAAAAGGACCCTCTTGAAGTACTGCGACAAGACCTCCGAGACCAAGTGGAGGCAAAGAATGCCCAAGACGTCTATGAGCAAAAGCGTCAGAGGAGAGTGATTAAGCCAGTGTTTTTCTAAGGTTGATGACAAACCCGACATCGGCATTGGCACGGAACACCATTAAAAGCCGATATTCCCACCAATCATTGAATCATTCTACATCGAAGTTCTCGAACTCAATTCCCCGCGGCGTCGAGTTTGGGCAGCGGGTGCCACCCACTTGCCTTCGATGTCGTTTCTGATGGTAGAGAGCGATAGCAAGCGGCGAAAGATAATGGAGTCTCTCAGCCGCTCCTTCAACAACTCACTCGGTCGCTCAATGGGAGCTTCTCTCAACAAATCCTACCGTGAGGGATTTCTAGAGTATTGTTATTGACAACAGAGCTTACTACAATTTCCAGTTCGGCTCCAAGTCTCCTCACATGCTAGCATCTCCTTCCAGAGACCTGGCCCACTTTGCCGGTCTCGAGGACAAGTTTTGTAAGGATTTCTTCTGCTGTGGCAAGGAGCTTACTGATTTGCATGATCTACTGCAGCACTTTGAAGAGAACCATGTGTGCCTTGAGTCTGATATCGATGACGAGGATCTCCCGTTCGAGTTTGAACACACGGATGAGATGGAGATGGATAGCAGCGATGAGAAGCCGTTCGATATTTATTTGAAACAGCATGGGCAGAAGCCTGCCCAGTCAATTGCTCTAGCTGATATTTGTGCTCCTGGTTTCACGCCGTTGTCTGCGTTTGACACCAACGTCATTCGCAAACAAAGAACCAAGACATGGAAATCTGCCCCATCGGACGAGCAGCCACAGACCATTCCCATCAACACAGAAGGGCCGACGAACGTCATTCACGACGACGAACCCATGGAGCTTGATGAGCCAAAAGAAGAGGAAGTCTCCAACGAAAAGGAGGAGCGGCCATACAAGTGTAAAGTCGCTGGGTGCTCAAAGGCATACAAGAACCCCGGTGGTTTGAAATATCACATGCAACATGGCCATTGTGAAGACACTGGTGATCCAGAGATGAACAACATCATCCACAAGCCATACCAGTGCACCGTTCCAGACTGCGGCAAACGATACAAGAATCTGAACGGTCTCAAGGTATTTTAACTCATTTCAGTACCACATTGAGCATGCCCACAGCTCTCTTCTCGGCCCCAAGTAATCTTTCTTTTTGCCAATAACATTCTTTCTCATGCAGCATCTCCGCACTCGTCTGTAACTTCTCAAGGACTCGATCGCATTGAATCCAATGCATTCTATGGCATCACTGAATACACTCGGTCCTTTCCGATCAAGCATGTGCAATTCATTGTTTAGGGGTTAAGCCACTCGAGGCAATGAATGCACGTGAGTTGCCCCTGTTTCAAGATTGACAACTCGACAAGTCGATTTTTGAAATGTTGACAGCCCTTTGGCTCAATCAAAACACACCATCCTTGATGACAACTTTATTCCATCAATCCATGTCCTGTAGAGCCTCCTGAATGCCGTCTTCCTGGATGACATCATCTTCAAACCCAGACTCTGGAGCGCCATCCTGGTCGTTATTGATGGTATCCGTGCTCTCTGCACGTGAGGCTACCAGAGAGTTGTTATCACCATCGAGATCAGTATCATGAGAACTGCGAAACCCAAATCCTGGTCCTGGAAGTGTCGGAAACGAGAGTACATTTGGCTCACGAAAGGACTCCACTGCCATGTCCTCTTCTTTGACTTCCTCTGGCTCCTCTTCGACATTATCCAGTGTTTCTTGCAATGGCACTTGTGCTGACGATCTGCGACGGTAAAAGAGCAGATAGGCAGCAGAAGTCATGATCTTGCCTTGCAATGGGGACACACGCGAGTCATCACAGTCGTACCACTTGTTGTCTAATGGATTCAAGCAATAAGCAGTGTCTATCATCAATCCAAGTACAGTGACCGCCACCAAGACCACCAAAATGATTCGATACTGCAAACAAATCGTACAGCTCACTCTTTTCTGAGCCAGCATTAAATAGAAACTGTGTTGCATCAAATCCAGTGATGGGTGCATCGATCAAGCCGCCAATCTTGCTTCTATATCTACCTTCGTTTGAAAAGCGTTTGAGGTGGATGACAAGAATCTAGCTTCAAGAAAACTACTTCAGGAAACGAGTAAACCGTCAGTCGCTTCTTTGTGGGTCTGTGCTCCTTGCATTGGGAACAGTACATGACATCATTGCCATCCAACAGCTCTTCTCGGTTAAACTCGGCAATGCACTGCTCCAGAGTGATGGTTTTTGTCTTTTCACTGTGTTCTGCCTCTTCCAGCGACGGATGGTTTTCTGCCTGCTTTGAAATCAAATACCGTGAATTTGTCAAGATCCAAGACTTTTTGCTGGATTTCTTCACTCCAGAGCATCTTGAACTCGACATCTGGATCATCAAACTTGATATCGCTCTTGATCGGATCCATTTCACTGTGCAACGCCGTGCCATGCAAATCAGTCGCAAGTTCAGACAATTCAGACTTGGGAGACGGCAGATTGGAGACATCTTGTTCCTTGTCTTTTGGATACAAGACAGTGTTCTCCATCGTGTGCTTTCTGCCGTAAGAGAGTTTGAACAGCTTTGGAATCGGTTCCCAGTCTTCACCCAAGTCTTCAAACGACAGTTGTGACTCTTCTGCATTCAAGAGTGTCTCGAGTTCAATGTCTGTGCCTCTTTTCCTAAACACTGGGACTTTGCAATATCTGGCAATCTGTCGCACCAAAATACGGTAACACACTTGACCCAAACGTGCATTCAGTACATCCAATGGTTCTTCTGTTTCGTTTTCGACAAACGAAGGCACAGTGAGCATCAGTGGCTGTGCAAATGCTTGTGATTTGTATGGATCGTCAGATTTGAAGTAAGCTGGATAGTGCTTAATCTGTCCACTGAGTTTTCCCAAACTTTCAAATAGAGGGTCTACTTCTCCAAGTTCTGCGACAACAATAATGTCACTCGGTCCAAATGCAGCAATCGTTTCACGATCTGAAAACACACGGAAGATGGCATTGTTCCAGAGCTCAACACAGGCAGTGTAGCTGGTGTCCAATCTTGCCTTTTGCGTCAGAGAGGTTTGGATGGCACAGACCATTTTGAATTGGGCAATCGTTGCATTTCTAGGAATCTTGACGCACATCAACACTGGATTGCCAGCCAATGGCACAATGGTCACTTTCTGGTAGATGGTGCTTGATTCTGGGATGGGCAGCTGCAAGTACATGTAAGGATCAAATTTGATGGATTCTTTGTGACAGACTTGGCACTCTGTTCTGCTCTTCAATTGTGCCTGAAAGTAGTCCACAATCACAGAGTCATTTCGCTTGCGATAGTGTTCCCACGACATCTTGGCAAACTCGTCCAGTGTCAAAGTTCCCATCTCTGGATCTTCGAGGTACTCTTTCTTCTTGATGCGATTGAGATCTTCGTGGAGACCATCCAAAAGAGATGACAAGAGTTCGTGTGAGTCCTGTTGTCCGTACCCTTGAAACGTAGAGTTGAGTTCTCCCATGACGTATTTGAATTGTCTTGGTGCAAAAGAAGACGATCGATCGTTCTTGCTGTTCCAGAGTTGACGCACAAGGTCATAATAGGCCTCTGGTACCTTGCCATGCAGTCCCAGTGGATTGTCGCGATTGAGATCGTGTTTCCAGTCTCCAGACAAAAAGTAGTTTGTCAAAGGAACAGTGTGTGACAGACACTGGATGGCAGAGTTCATAAAACAGGTGTTTCCCAAATTTTGTAACCCAGTCGCACCAATGGGAGACCTTGGTGTGTGCTGAATCATCAGTGGTGGGCCTTCCACTGTCTGTGCTTCATGTTGTCCTTGTAGCTGCTTCTGGATCCGTTCTCTCTTTTGCTGCACGGTTTCCTTTTGTGTCATGCTATGATCAGCAGAAAAACGTTTCTGTTGGTGGTGAAAGTGAGTCGTATGCTGTTCTTTTCTGTGGAATGGGGAGTGGTTGAGATTTCTCTTGATTGTCCATCCAAAAGGACCACGCAAAGAAATCAACAATCTGTCTCCCAATGAACTCCTTTCCACAGAAATCTAGAAATTGTCCATCCATACGACCATGCAAAGGAATCAAAAATTGTCTATGGAACTCTTTCCATGAAACAAGGACCACGACCAAAAACCAGATTTCATTGGAGATTCCTGCTTGCAGGCCTCTTGATTGTCTTCATGACACTCAGACTTCCTCGTATGCAGTCCAAGCAATCAGAAGATTGGTCCGATCTGCGTTTGCCTCCTTTTGTAGTACCAACCCATTACAAGATCGACTTCAGTCTGGTTGGTTTTGCTTTCTCTGGCAATGTTCAAGTGGATCTTGAGCTCAAGGAACCATCTTCGTTTTTGGTGGTTCACAACAGCGAGATGACTGTGCACTTTGATCGTCTGGTTGGATCTGATGTTGTCTTGGATCGTGTCGAACACAGACCAGAATCAGAGTACTCTGTCTTCTTCTTCAAACAAACACTTCCAAAGGGCAATTACCAGTTGCAGTTGTCGTATAACAGCACCTTGTCTCCTTCGATGGAAGGATTCTACGTATCCAAGTACAAGAAGGAAGATGGCACTCTTGCCTTCCTTGCTACCACGCAGTTTGAGCCAGTGTATGCCAGAAAGGCTTTCCCGTGCTTTGACGAGCCAGACAAGAAGGCCACGTTTGACATCACCATCAGCACTGAAAAACACTTGCACGCCATCAGCAACATGCCTCTGCAACGGTTGGAAGAGGGCGATCTCAACCAACACGTGTTTGAGAGAACAGTCAGAATGTCCACGTATCTGATTGCGTTTGTGGTCTCTGATTTCGAGCACATTTCCAAAAAGACTGACAATGGTATCTTGGTCAGCGTCTATACCGCTCCTGGACAGACAAAGCTTGGTCAATATGCTCTGGATTGCGGTGTTGGTGTCTTGCAGTTCTACCAGAAAGCATTTGGTATTGACTTTCCACTTCCCAAGTTGGACATGATTGCTGTTCCTGATTTTGCTGCTGGTGCCATGGAAAACTGGGGACTTGTCACTTATCGTGACACTGCACTCTTGTACGATCCAAAGCAATCGACTGCCATCAACAAGGAGCGTGTCGCTGAAGTGATTGCACACGAATTGGCGCATCAATGGTTTGGAAACCTTGTGACGATGAAATGGTGGAACGATCTCTGGTTGAACGAAGGATTTGCAGAGTTCATGGAATACAAAGGTGTCAATGCCATTCAGCCAGAGTGGAACATGCTCGACACTTTTATCCCAAGTGACTTGGTTCGTGCCTTGCGTGCTGATGAATCTGATTTCACTCATCCCATCGCACTTCCAGTCAAAGATCCAAACGAAATCAACCAGATCTTTGATGATATCTCTTACGGCAAAGGTGCTTCTGTCATCCGCATGTTGGAGTTTTGGATGGACGACAAGTATGGCCAAGGCACTTTCTTGAACAAGATCCATGGCTATCTTGAAGCACACAAGTACGGCAATGCACAAACTGCAGATTTGTGGGAGGCTCTTCGTACTCCAGACCAAGATGTCGGTGCATTCATGAGTGCATGGACCAACCAGCCTGGTTTCCCACTCGTGACATTGGAATCTGTCTCTCGAGAAGGTTTTACTGTCTCTCAGAGCAGATTCAGATTTGCCACTCTTGTTTCTCAGCTGGAAAACAACCAAGTGTGGTCCATTCCATTGACCTACAGCATCTACTCCAACAGCACTGGTAAGCCTCAAAAGATCGGTCGTGGCTTTGCTGAATTGAGCACCAAAGGATCAGTCACTTTGAAATTTGCTGAATCTGTTCCAGAAGGCAGCGTGTTGCTGTTGAACTACTTGCAAACAAGTGTCTACCGTACACTCTATCCTGAAAACATTTATCGTCTCTTAACTGAATGGCTTCAGCAAGATCAAGGCTTTTTGCCTGCTGTCGAGCGTGCTGGCTTGTACTCGGATGTCTTTTCCATGTGTTTCTCTGGACACATTGAAGATCCAACCATCTGCATGAATTTGGCTGCGCTCTTGCGTTTGGAGACGAATGTGTTTGTGTGGGAAGCAGCACTCAAGGATCTTGAAACCATGAAGGACATTTTTGCCTTGACTCCCACTTATGGACTCATTCAAGAGTTCCAGGCAGAGTTGCTGGATGCTGTGGTCAAGAGCATTGGCTGGAAAGAAGGCAAAAACCCAAGCCATGGTCGTGCCAAGCTCAGAGCACGTTTGTTGCAAGAGGCCATTCGTGTGAGACATCCAGAAACGACTCAGAAGGCACTTGCCTACTTTCAACTTATCAAGGCAGGAAAGCAAGTCGATCTGTCTCCTGATGTGTATGGTGCTGTGTATGATGCTGGTGTTATCCATGGTACTATATTTCAAAGTAGGTGATTTGGATGACTACGAATGGGTGGTTGGCAAGTACCTTGAATCCAACTTTGCTCCAGAGCAGCAGTTGCTCCTCCACGCTTTGGCTTCGAGCCCAGTGCCGTATCTTCAAGCAAGAACACTTGAATTTGCTATCGGGGGCCAAGTGAGACAGCAAGATGTCATTGGGTTGATCCAGAACGTGGTGGATCTGACTCCTGTCGGACACATCTCCACCTGGCTCTTCTTCCTCGACAACTGGGAGAAATTGGTCTCTGGAGAGAATGGCAAAACGTTTGGCAAGTTCAACAACTTGCTCAAGGCCGTGACTGGCTCGTTCACGAAGCCATACTTGATTGCAGAGGCAGAACGTTTGTTTGTGCGCAAGGAAGATCCAAACTTCTTTGTGCCCCCACATGCAGATGTGTCTGTCAAGAAAGGACTCGAGACTGCCAAGCAACTCCTGGCATGGAGACAAAAGCATGGACAGGCAGTCAGTGAGTGGTTGGAAGAAAATCGCTTTATTTGAGCTCTTTAAACCTGAGTAAGCCTTCCATTTTGTGAATTCTGAGTTTGCCTCTGATACCCACGCCATCTACTGTTGGTATTCCAGCATTCTGTAGCCATTGTTCAAACGAGACCTTTTTGCCAGATTTGACTTGCAGTACTTGCCCAGGCAAGTACACCCTGACAGTTTTTGCCAGTTTGAGTTTCTGATCCATCGTGTCTAACAGCGCCAAAAGCATATTGTCTGAGAATTTGTTGGCTGGCATGTTGTGAGGGTCAGTGAGTCCAAGTGAGTGCAAGTCTTCCCACAGCTCTGATGTCAAGAGCGTGATCAGATGCGAGTCGTCTAATCCAGCTGGAAGATAGACGTGTCTTAGAAAGGGAAGACATTCGAGAAAGAGGGTCAAGAGTTTGGGGTTGATGCCAAGTGCGTGACCAGACAAGTCCAAGCGTTCGAGGTTAGTGCATGCCTTTGCAACGTTTTCGAGACCGTTGACGTACGCCATTTCATCCCATCCAAGCATGTTTGGGCCGATGGACGGTGTGAGTTCGAGGTCTTTGAGAGCCATGCCACCACGCTCTGTGACAAGATACCAACCAGTGGCACTAAAGTTGTAGAGACAGCGTGGGAATCGAATAGACTCGAGTCCATTTAAAGGAGAAGACCGCAAGAGTTCCAGCAAGAGTGTTTCTGGTAGATTCATGCACTTTGACGACACTTGTAGATGCTTGAGCTTGGTAAACTGTACATGCGAGTGCAGAAAAGTGTGTGAAGCTGGCAGATCGAGAAAAGAGTCATCACCAATGACCAGATTGAGTCTTTGGAGCGATGGTCCGACCAAAGCGAGCGCATCGCGTACACTCGACCAGCTGGGTAAGGGAGATGGCTCATCAAAGACGATATTAGCAATGGAGAGAGACTCGACCATTGACGCATAATCAAGGAGCGTGCTGCGTTGTCCCTGTGGTGTGAGCACAGAAGCCTGCAGTGCTTCTAAAAAGTGCTTGAGACGCTCTCCAGACATTTGAGAGAATTCGACTGCTGAATACAGCTTTGTGCTTGCGTGCTTGAACCAGAGCCAACTGACAGTCAGACATTGGTAGAGTTCTGGTGCTTCCAGATGACTGACCAAGTGTGGAATGAGCTGTGGATTGAACTCTGACACCAGCGGAGCCTGGAGCTTTGTCTTGCGTTTGATAGGCGTGTATTCAAGACCCATTTGTCCTGGATTCTCTGTAGAGCCTCCAGCAGAGGAGAGTGATATCTCAAACATGGCTGATGTCTCTGACTGGAATGACATGCTCTTGTTCTTGAGAGGCTTGAACCCCGCGCTCAAATCCATCACAAAGTTTGCAGTCGATGGACAGACGGTTCCCAAGAGACGACTTTCGAAGAGAACCCTATCGCTACTATGACAATGGATTCATAGAAGATGACTATGGGAGAGACTTTCACAGAGTCGACAGACGTTACCCGATGGATATTGATGACAGAAGGATGGACGACCGAAGTATTGACCACCGCATTGAAGACAGAAGGATGGATCACCGTATGGAGCCAAGACCAAGAATGGATGGTCCTCGAATCGAAGACAGGCCCAGGGGCGATAGACTGAGAGAGGACAGGCCAAGGATGGATGATCGCAGAGCCAGTCTGAGAATGGACGACCGAAGAGGCGACCCAAGGATGGACGACAGACTGAGGATGGATGATCGAAGGGGAGATCCTCTGATGGATGATCGCAGAATTGATCCAAGAATGGATGATAGGCCCAGGATCGATGAGAGACCAAGGATTGATGACAGACGACCAGATCTCAGAATGGACGACAGACCAAGAATAGATGACAGAATGAGAATGGACGACCGACGCTGGGACGACCGACGCCGGATGGACAATCGTCCTTATGATCGGCGCTTTGAACCCAGACCAAGATTCGAACCGAGACCCAGGTTCAACGACCGCAGGATGGAACCAATGCGTTATCCTCCCAGATATCCAGAAGACCGATACAACTTCAGACCACCATTCGATCGCAGAGAGGACTATCGCAGAGACTTTTACAGAGAACCCCCTATCGAGCGCCAGCCTGAGATACAACGTTTTTCACCGCCACCTGAGGCTGTACCACTCAAAGTGGATCCGATCGATTCGGAAAAAGAAGAGGGTGCATGGGAAGAGCCGCAGCAAGAGACTGAGATTGTGCTTGAACCAACAGAGGGCGATTTACTATGGCAGACACAACTGCATCTCACGACCCAGCTGCGAAAGATTGAGTTTGAGGCTCAAAAGACGCAGTGGGACATTGACAAATTCACAACTCTGATAGCATTGAATGAATCTTGATTTCTTGATTTTTGCGGCGTTCCGACTCAACTCCGACACTCTTTCCTTCATGGCTGTCAGTCGTCGTAAACTATGTGGTGCACTGTTTTGGCTCAAAGTCTTTGCTGCCGTCCTCCTTGCGTTCTCAGCCCTCGGATTCATGGGCTTCAATATCTATCGACAGTACATGATCGGTCTCGCCAACAAACCCACTTTTGCTGCACCTATTGATATTCCGTCTACTGGTTGTGCAGCAGACACTCGACTTGCTCGTTTGGAAGTGCCGGATGGTGAACAGCTTGTGGGTTTCCACTTGGATTGGTCCAAATTGACACCTATTCAGCTTCGTGCTAAAGTAGGCTTTGCACCAGCTATTGTGTACACTTGTTGACAATAGGAATGCCTTCTTGCAACTGGACACCACTCGCAATCCACCAATCGACTGGGCCATGTTTGACTGGCACGGTCAAGAAGCCAACCGTATCAGTGCTACTCTCCAGATCACTGTCGAACCTAGCAGATCACCTTCCGAGATTAGCACCATCCCAGATACAATTTTGGACCAAATCGCTCAGCAGTGTCTCAAGATCAACACCAAGTATGGCACACCTGTGTTCTTGCGTTTTGGGCATGAGATGAACGGTGCTTGTTCTGACACCAGGAGACTGGACCTACTATGGTATGCAACCCATCGAGTTCAAGCTTGGTTTCCAACGGATGGCTATCGCTGTCAGAAAAGTGACGAACATGACTGGTATCGTCTGTAATGGTAGCTATGGTCTGGGGACCCAATCTCGGTGTCAACTATCCCTTCCTGAACGGCGGAGTGCCACTACCAGCCAGAGGCACACCCAACTTTCTACAGCTAGATACCAACGGTGATGGCGTCATTGATATCAAAGACGATCCATATACACCTTACTATCCAGGTGATGATTATGTCGACTGGGTTGGCATGAGTCTCTATTGGTATCCAGATGCTGGTACGGGCTTCAACAATTTGCCAGATCCAACCTTCTTCATTGATCAATTGACATCAAACGGTCCATCTGTGCAAAAGTACCAGCCAGCATGCAACGGACAGGCAAACAAAAACTTTTACCAGAACTTTGCTGTTCAGAGAAACAAACCATTGATGATTCCAGAGACATCTGCTCCTTGGGTCCCAGGAGTGGTTGCCAATTCATTCAATGGCACAGCAACACCACAGGCCATCAAGGAAAACTGGTGGAACCAGATCTTCTCTGACAGTGTACGTAGTCAGTATCCAAAGATCAAGGCTGCCTGCTGGTTCGAAGAGACCAAGGCAGATGCTGGTAATGAGCTCCGTAACTGGCAAGTCACAGATGATCCAACAGTCTTGGCTACATTTTCAAAAGATTTCAAGGCACTCAATGCAGCCAAGAAAGTGGCATTTGCACCAAACGTCAAGACATCATGCTCTGGCTCTCTTGGAGTCAAATTTTGAATGAATTTTATGTTATCCTGGTATCATTAAGATATTCTTTTGCAAATTGGTGTCAAATCTGCTTGGAAAGGTGTGCAATTGTGATTACATGAGATTGCTGATGACAGCATGGCCAAGCTTGAAAACGATCAAGACCAGATGCAATCTGGACAGCCAGAGTGAGAGTGGCTTCGGAATGATCTTCATGGCATCTGTGTCCAACAGACACACCAGATTCAAGACGCACAGAGGCAGATTGAGTGCAAATGTCAGATTGGCTAATAAATAGAGATACAGAGGCAATCTGCTGGGCAAGTAGGGAGATCTAGGCACAAGAGATGTGATGGTGACTAGAATCAGACAAGATACGGCGATTCAAGAGAGATTTGGGTGAAGCAATGAAAGAGTGGTTGTTGCCATTGATTGTCAATGACAGATGCCATTGACTGTATTTGGGTGTCATGCACACAAACGGACAGTCACTGGTACAGTCTGGTTGATCTCTTAGAGATATGAGTGTGGTGCAATGCTTGGGCATCCACTGTCCATGAGCCTTGGATGCTTCAAATGTCTTGATGTCCCACGCACAGTCCTCTCGAGTGCAACAGGATCTGTCCATCTCCAGTGGATCCATGCATTTGACCGGTTGCTTCATGAGCTCTGTCACAAACTTGTTCAGATGAGACACTGGCTTGGTGTTCAAGTGTGTCAACTGTCCAGCAAGATCCAATGGCTTGAGAATCGTCAATGGTCCTTCCATGTATCCAAACTGCAAGATCTGCTGTTGCAACAAGAGATACAAGACACTCAGCAACGCAAGCACCATGTTATGCACAGGCCCCATCACTGCAATGTGTTCCTTTGCAGATTGAGATTGTCGCTTGAATACTTGTGCATCTATCTCCACATACACAGATGGCATCCAAAACTTGATTCCAACACTCTTGATCGGAATATTATACAATCCACAGCACATCATGTGTCCCAATTCATGAAACGCAGTCGAAAACAACAAGACGATGATCCACAGCAGTGTGTAATCCGACGACATTGTGATTCCAGGTATCATGATATGCAGATGAGGCTGTACGAGTGGATCCAGCAGCAACAATGGCACATCCAGTCTCAAATCCGGTGCGATTCCAAACACCACCAAGTAAAACCATACATGACTTGATCCAACTAACAAATACACAAAGGGTTTCCAAAATCGCAGCCACCGATCACATGTTGGTACTCTTGGACGACTCAAAACTCGCATCAAAGTCTCCGCTTTTCGACGGATGCAACCCCTGCGACAGCTGAGCTTCATTTCCGAAGACTTTTTCAGCAATACAAAGCCAGTGATGGTTGTTTGTGGCTGGATGGATGCCAAGCCTCGTCCGGTGATGAAATACTGCCAGTTGTACCAGGAAATGGGATTTCGTGTAGTGTGTCTTTTGAGCACTTCCAGTACGTTCTTTCTGCCAGCTTATTTTGTCCATCGAGAGGCAGCTGCCTTGCTAAGAGAGCATCTGGATCAAGTTCACGTTCATCTGATGTCTAATGGTGGCTGCAGCTCCTGGATCAAATTCAAGAGTCACTTGCCACTCCTGAAGCCACTTTCGTTTGTTCTAGACTCTTGTCCCACGATGCCAGGCAAGAATCTGAGCATGAATGCGTTTTACACTGGCAAGCCCATCTGGCAACAGTTTCTGCTTGCACTGATCTTGAAACCCATCGAGTATATCGGTGGACTAAGGACCTGGCTCTTCCCAAACACACACGTTTTTGAAGTGCAGTTCCAAAAGCTGTTTGTGCCAACCAGACAAGTGCCAAAAATGTTCTTGTATTCCAAGGGAGACACCGTTGTGAGATCTGAATCTGTTGAAAAAGCCATTGAGCGATGCAGATCCATCAAAACACCAGTTGAATCTTTTGATTTTGGACCAGACTCACAACATGTGGCACATTTCATGTCTCATCCAATGGAATATCGCAAGCTCTTGGCTGGCTTTCACTCAAAATTCCAGTAAATCTGACGGATTCGCCGACAAAGCTTCGCGCGCAATGCGACAACCGAATGCCTACTATTTCCCATCTGCGTTCTTGTGTGGCTACAGTCTGTATCAAGCCTTTTGGTCCATGGAACTCATGGCCAAACAAAAGCAAAAGAACCGCTCATTCATCTTCTATCTCACTCTCTTTTGTGCGTTATGTGTCATGACTGCTTCTCTGTGCTACGCTACTTGGCTTGACCAAGCTATATCTCCCTACGAAATATCCAAAACCACACTCGATAGTGTGCTTCTTGGGTTTTATCTTTTGGTTTTTCTGGGCCGCGGTTTCAACTCCGTCTGCAGCTTATCGATCATCAATCACTTGTACAAGGCATGTTGTGTAAAGCAAGGAAAGCTGGACCTCTTTTGTGTACGCTCTTATCACTTGGCTTGAAGTAAGTCTGTGTATCGCGAGTGCTGTCCTGTGTGGTCTGCAGTACTCGACACCAAACGATCAGAAACAGCTGCCGAGTCTCAATAATCTACCAGTTCAAGCTGCATTTTGGATTCTGGACACGATTTACATGTATCTTCAATTGATTCTGTATCTGACACTGAAGAGCAAGCCAGAGATGCAGTGGAAGCCACTCATAGACTATATCTTGGACCAGAACCTGATGAGCTACCTTGTATTGGCAATCACAAACTTGTATTCCGCATTTGAGTCACTCTTGGTCTTTGGAGGCTCTTCCAACGAAAACATGATGCTGCCAGGTGCTCTATTTGACATTAGCCATGCTGCTCTTGACTGGCACACAGCAGTTGCAGATTGTCATTGACACTTCTGTCCAGCACAGCCAAAAAGTACTGTGTCACAAGCAATCGAGTCGTAGCATGAGGGAGCTCTTCAGAAGAGGCTCCTCTGATAATGGAGAGCAGTAAAGATGTCGGCATGCTTCAGATCACCTGGCTTGTGCGAACAGGCATTTGAGGGTCATTGGCACGCTTAATTCCTTCCTTCGAAATGATCGACTTGGACAAAGAACTCCAAGAAATCAAGCAAAAAATTGAGCAAAAGGAGGCTGATATCACTGCTATCAAGAAGCAGCTGAGAAGAAACCCTGATGACATTGACTTGAGTGTTGACCTAGAAGAGAAGCAGCTGCAACTCAAGGACCTCAAAGCCTATCGAAAGGAGGTTGTGGATGCAGCTAAGGAACCAGCAGCAAAGAGACGCAAAACGCTCTGGAGCAATGCAGTGTCAGTAACACCAATCAACTATGATACAGACTCCACTTTACTCAGAATTCCTAGTGACTACCTGAAAGGATCTGGCCTTCATCAAGGAGACTTGTTGATGTACTGCCGCCAAGGATTCCAAGATCAGATGCGCTTCATGCAAGAAACTGTCATCCGTGATAGCCACATCGGGTGGGTGCTTGGTCCACCTGGTGCTGGCAAATCCACCACAGCACTCGCCTTTGCAGCTACATTGCATCAATGGCCTGTCACTTGGATTCATCTCTCCACATTGTACTCCCCATACTGTATTCGTATTCAGAATGGACAGAAGCAGACATGCGTGATCAATTATGCAAGTATTGATGATATTCTTCCAGAGGATTTGGAAGAGCATCTTCTCATTATTGACGGATGCCTTCAAAACAGCAATCAAAGTCACCAAAATGTGCTGAATGCCTGCAATACGTGGGTAGCGAACAATCGGGACCAGCGACGCTTGCTTTGTGTCAGCTCCTTGGCTGCACGAGGAAAGACCAAGCTGCACGAGGAACGCGAGTTCAAAATCACAACCCACTATGTCTACTCATGGACTCTGGAAGAGTACTATGCTGCTATGGAGCACCGAGAGTTCTGTGATGCTGTGCGAGAGAATCTAGACGCCAGTCAAGCAGAGTCTCCAAAAGAAATGATCGATGCCAAGTATTTTTATGCTGGAGGCTCTTCGAGATACATGTTTGACTCTTCGACAGAGCAAGTGAAGGAGTTGATTGAAGAGGCAGTTGGCAGTATCGCGAGTTTCGAAAGGCAGGCTAATCCAGGATATAGCACCAGCTCCTCAGATGTTGTTCACCGCCTTGTCAGTATCTATCCCCTTGAAGATCGCAAGCGTCTTTTTTGGACAGCCGTTAGTGCCTATGCCGCTTCCAGACTTGCAGCAAGCCTCACACCAGCAGCGGTGAGAAATCTGTATAGGGCCATCGACCTGGTCGGCAACCCATCCATAGCAGGATGGTTTACCGAGGCACTGTTCTTTTCTGGCCTCCAGCACGGTGGCTTGAAGGTTTACGACAAAGAAGGAAACCAAAAAGCCACCTGGGCCGCTGAGAGCCTGCTAAGATTTGACCCAAAGAGTGTCCCAAAGCTTGAAACGACAGAGCAATGGATGCAGCCATCTATCTGGAACCAAGGCGGCTATGATGCTGTCTATGTGGACAAAAGCAACAAGAGCATCTTGCTAGTTCAAGTGACACGTGCAGAAACGCATTCATTCCTGATTCAGCACTTTGCCAACTTTGTCAATGGCTTGCTGACATCCAACAAGGACATGAAGAAACCAAGTGTAAGAATTGCCTTTGCGGTGGACAGAACAAAAGCAAGAAATTTCAAGATTTCCACTGTGAGTGGCCAAGGCAGCCTGAAGAAATATGGATGGAGAGAAGGCAAAGAAAAGGACATGGTAGAGATCCTGGGCGTTGATGGACTGTAGATCGTTCGTGAGAGCATCTTCCATGCTATTTCACTTGTAAAATTGAATTGAAAGATAGATTGTTGCATACCCGCGATCTCATTATGGTCCTAGCTCTTTGGCTGATGGTCTCTTGTGCCAGAATGAGTGCTCCAAAGGGCTTGAAATACGGGCACGTCAACTGAGCATTTGTTCTGCTGATTGAAACATGCTAGAGTGCTGAACAAGATATTTGCTCTTGTGTCTCAGATCGTTGCTTGCCAAGATATAGACACTCTCCAAGTGTGTGGCTGTACGATTGAAGTTGTTTCAGCCTAGTATTTGACTGTGCTGTTGAGCTTGGACTATTCTCAGGATCAAGCGAGGATTGCCATTGAAAGGCTTCAACAGAGGCTTAAGAAGCAGCACATCTTTGGACTTGTATCTACAGTGGCAGTCTCATTCATACAAGCGAGGCTTCATGCTTTGTGCTTCCTCTGATGTGCACCGATAGCACACTTAATTCTTTCCCTCATGACTCTATCAAAAACTCAGCGAAATTGAGCAAAAGATTGATCAAAACAAGCTGACATTCTCATGGTGAACAAGAAACTCAAGAAGGACCCCAATAACACTGACTTGCAGGCTGAGCTGGAAAGTTTCAAGGAGGAGCTCCAAGACCTCAACACCGACACGAAAAGATTGTGGATGCTGGAGCAGTTGTGGAATCAAGCAAGAAGGCTAGAGTTGACACAGGACTGTGGTTGGTGACAGGCTCTGTTGCTGATGCTCTGCACACCAAGGGAGTCCGCTCAAGAGTGTACCGACTGGCAGACCTGGGTATTGGATACTACGATCCCAGCCATCCACAGGCAATCTACTACGAGGACAAGACTCTGATGGTGCACATTCTGTTTGAGTCAAAAGAGCAAGCCCTCAGATTTGATAGCCAGCTCCAAAATGAAGAAGTGACAATGGGGTCGCCTATGAATGGACATGAAATCACATCACAGGTTGCACTGGCCGAGTCTGCTTCAAATGACAGTCTGCGCCGCATCTATTTTGACCATTACATTCCAACAGAATCGGAGTCACCGCAGGAGAGCATGTCGCAGATTGCCACAGAATACTCGTACTTTGCCAACACAACAGACGAGTTCAAGTACCAGAAAATCGAGGAATATTCGGTGTTTGGTCCTCTAGGAATGGCTGAAAGTTGCCACTTGATGTCTCGTGAGCATTGCAGAAAGTACGAAAGCTACCGCAGCTTTGACAGAAATCCAAGTAACAGACTGGCACTATCTAGAGACATGCACGGCTTCTTTGATGGACTCAACACTGGGAAACTGCCAGTGGTCAAGATGAGTGTTGTGTCTGTCTCGCCAGAACCAGTCGTTGATGGACGGTATGAGGTCAGGATACAAATCAAGGTATTGACAGTCGACTACAAGTCGATTGTTTTCAACCGTCTGCAGCCTGGTTCAAAGCAGGTAGATGGAGATGACTTGGCCATGACAACATCTGTGCTGATACTGGACCCAAATGTATTCAAAAAGTGTATGGACTGGAAGGAGAAGCAGACACAGAAGCAGTGGGACGATTACTGTAATATGGACTCTGCTGTGCCATAGATCTTGCTACTGGACTATCAATCTACACTGCTGCAGCCGTTGATCCCAAGGAATTGTAGATTGTGCATTCTTCCGAGTACACTACAGAAGACTGACTACATCGTCAGATCCTTTGCATTTGTTGTGTAAGCATAGGCATGGAGCCATCAGTCTACAGAGTTCTCTGTATTTGACTGTGTGCCTTGATGGTGCAGACCTTTGGGTGTCTGGGCAGTTGCTTGTTGGCTCTTTGCTTGTTACGATCCGATGAAGGCTGTGCTGATGCTGCTTCGTCTGGACAGTCCATAGCATCTGAAGGTCTTCCGACACATTCTCGTCAGAAACACCTGAATCAGAGAAGAGTGGATCTTGTCCTTCAGCAACCAGAGACTGACTGTGAGATGCTGTCAAATGTTGCATCGCAGATGGAGATCTACAATCAGACAAGATACTGTCTGTGACGAGACAAGCGCTGGTGTTGGGATGTGACATCCAATCCAGAGTCATCAGAATCAGACACTGCTCGTCGTCTGCACGTCTGGAGCCACGAGAGACACTAGGATGCTGTTGGGTGGAGAGTGGAGATTGCATGAAGGTCAGAGACTGGACTGGTACACTGCAAACGACCGACAAGTTGTACAGCATTGCAGATCGAATGGTCAGTGTACGTCCTTGCGGACACAGCCACCTGCGAACAGATGAGTCAGATATTTTAGAGAGAGACCCAATGTGAGTGTACCGACTGCTCACACAGGCAACACATCCAGTGCTTGGTGCATTGCAGCAGTGACTGTATCTTGGATGGCATGCAGACTCTCATCTCTTTGCCAGCGTTGCAGCACTCTGTTCATCTTGGTGTCTCACTAAATGCCACATCTCTGGCTCTTTAGCTCCTGCAGCCACAATGTGTAGTTTGGGCAAACAAAGGAACCTCAATCTCTTTCAGAGTCAGGACGTGTCAACTGCAATGCTGTCCAATACTGTCAGGCGTTTGCAGTGTATTATCTCTCAGATCAAGGTGTGAAGAGTGTTGTTGAGTGACAGCCTCATCCATTGTAGCCAGTGTACTTGAATGGCAGAACACGGAATGGCATTAACCGCTTTTTATAACGCTTTTCACTAGAAATGTCCGCCTTCCTTTTCGGGAGAGCATTGTTCCACATTGAAGATTGCACATACTTTACTCAAAAATGCACTCCATAATCAACAACGTATGTTTGAAAGAATGCAAGCACTTGAGTACACTCTAGTTGATTGCTCTGTTATTCTGGAAGTCAACGTCAGAGCTCTTCGTCGTTGGAAAGCCAATCGTGGAATGGAAAGGTGATATGGGCACAAACGCGTTCAAGACTTGGACCCGTAATGCTCAATCTGTGAAAAGAGCGTTGGAAGTGAGTGCTTACTCAGTGTGAAGGACGTATGGAACGTGTTGGCAACTCAATTTCAGGTGATTGTTTCCCAATCAACAGTTTGGAGAGCGATCAAAAGCTGGGATCTACCCACAAGAAGGCGGCCAAGAAGTACATTCAAGCAAACCAGCTATTGCAGCGGCAATTTCTAACTCATTGCAGACAGCTGCTTCAAAGAGATCAGAGCAAGATCATATTTGTCGATGAAGCCAGCTTCACCAACCATTGTCGAGGATACGCATGGTCATTGAAGGGATCACGAGCAATTGTTCAAAGACCCGGCATCAGGGCAAAAGACGATCTCTAATCATCGCGATGAGTTCCGACGGTGTTGAACATTTTGAAGTGCTCCAGGATGGCTTGCAGTATCTACTGATTTCTGATGAAAAGATGGGAGACTATAAATATGTGCTGTCTGTCAGAGTTGCTTCAACGACTGAACGACGTGTCTCTCATTTTCTAAAATACAACAAACGAGAGTTGGATGTGCGATCCAGAGCCACCACCAGACATGGACAGCCCAGCGGCACTGCTGCTGCCTTCATCGCGCGTCGACAGTCGAACAAGGAGCACGACTTCAAGGCCATTCTCAATCCATCTCATCCATGCAGGAACCCACTCGTCAAACCACGATGGCTGCATCAGAGGCAAGCCCAAGGGACCGGTGATACACAACCAAGAGAGCGCAAAGTCAAGGTACACTCCGTGCTGCACTGCCCCAACAGTGAATGCCATGGCATGACAGTGAACCGCGACACGAATGCTGCGCGAAACATGCTCCAGTTGCTGCTGGACCAGTGTTACGACCACGAAAGACACATCTGCTTCAGAAGAGGCACACCAGTGACTGAGCATGCACATGACGAGTGTGGGGCGTTACCCGGGAGGGCTGGCGCTCGACTGCCTGCGTAGTGGCATATAACGGAGTTCACAATGATGAAACAACGCTCTCCCGAAAAAGGAAGGCGGACATTTCTAGTGAAAAGCGTTATAAACAGTGGCACTTCGTTTGACTTTCCACGCAGTTCGATGAGATTGCTTGTAGTGTCCAATCGATTGCCAATCACAATCACAAAAACTGACAAAGGATACTCATATGTCATGTCTTCAGGTGGCCTAGTGTCTGCACTCTCAGGCCTCAAGAAGGAAATGTCCTTTACGTGGATTGGATGGCCAGGCCTAGAACTGCCACCTGAGGAGCAAGTGATCGTTCAAGAGGATCTCAAATCACAGTATTCTTGTGTCCCAGTCTTTCTGGAGGACAAAGTCGCAGACATGCATTACAATGGATTCTCGAATTCAATTCTGTGGCCACTGTTCCACTACCATCCTGGAGAAATCAACTTTATTGAAGAGCACTGGGAGGCATACCAACAGGCAAATATTGCCTTTGCTGACGCTTTGTCACAAGTTGTTCAAGAAGGTGACATTGTCTGGGTTCATGACTACCATCTGATGCTCCTCCCAGCCTTGCTGAGAGAGCGAATGGAAGGAGTTGTTTCTGACGTCAAGATTGGATTCTTCTTACACACACCATTTCCATCAAGTGAAATCTACAGGATTCTGCCAGTGCGCAAACAGATCTTGCTTGGTGTCTTGAACAGTGATCTGATTGGTGTGCACACGTATGACTATGCCAGACACTTTTTGTCATCTTGCACGCGTATTCTTGGATTACACACGATGCCCAATGGCTGTGAGTTTGAAGGCAAACTGGTTCAAGTGGGAACGTTTCCTATCGGCATTGATCCTCAAAAGTTCGTTGATGTATTCAAGTTAATGGCAGGGACTCAAGGAACCCAAGATCTCACTCAGAATCGAACGACTCAAGGAAAAGTTCAAGGGCGTCAAAGTGCTCTTGGGTGTGGACAGACTTGATTACATCAAAGGTGTTCCACAGAAACTTCACGCGTTTGAACAGTTTCTGATCAAGCATCCGGAATGGATTGAAAAAGTGGTGCTGATCCAAGTCGCTGTGCCTTCTAGACAAGATGTGGAGGAGTACCAACACTTGCAGCAAGTCGTGAACGAACTCGTTGGCAGAATCAATGGTCGCTTTGGTACAGTCGAGTTTACACCCATCCATTATCTGCACAAATCAGTGAATTTTGAAGAACTGTGCTCTCTCTATGCGATTGCTGATGGATGTATAGTGTCTTCAACCAGAGATGGCATGAATCTGGTCTCGTACGAGTACATTGCTTCACAGTGTGAATCACATGGTGTCTTGATCCTGTCAGAGTTTGCTGGTGCTGCACAGTCACTGAATGGCTCTCTGATTGTCAATCCATGGAACACTGAGGAGCTCTCGCAAGCAATCTTTACTGCAGTGACGATGGATGACGATCTACGCAAGCAGAACCACTCCAAGCTCTTTAGGTACGTCAACAAGTATACTGCTGCTTTCTGGGGTGTATCGTTCATCAAGGAGTTGCTGGTCTTGTGATTGACACTAGCGCATTACAGACGAGTATGATCCACGCAAGCTACCGAAACTAGGACGAGATCTGGTGGTGGACAAGTTCAGAAAATCGACCAAAAAGAAGATTCTGCTGTTGGATTATGATGGCACATTGGCAGCCATGCAGTCACTTCCAGACTTTTCCAAGCCTACACAAGCCATGATTGATACGTTGACACAATTAGCACAGTTGCCAGATGTGTACGTGTACATCATGTCAGGTCGTTCGCGTGACCGTCTGGAGGAGTGGTTTGGTAATGCACCTTTGGGTCTCTCTGCAGAGCATGGTTGTTTCTACAAGCATCCAGACCATTTCCACCCAAACACCGTGTCCTCTGACGAAGACTTGTCTGGAGATATGCGTAGACAAGCATCCACCAATTCAACCGCATCTGCTATCGGACTCAGACGTTTGACTACCAATGGATGGTATGCCATGATCGATCAAGTGGATTCTGGTTGGCGTGAAACCATTCAGCCATTGTTCCAGCACTACACTGAACGCACTCCTGGCAGCTTCATTGAAGAAAAGGAAGTCAATCTCACATGGCATTACAGAAATGCAGATCCAGAGTTTGGTTCTTGGCAAGCAAGCGAGCTCCAGGTGAATCTTGAAAAGATTCTGAGCCATTTAGCAGTTTCTGTATCGATTTTGATGGTAGATTATCGTTGGCACAAACACCCTAGAGTTGCGTCCATCCACCGTTGACAAAGCCACCGTCGCACGCGCTATTCTGAGAGATCTGAATGCAGCAACGGACTGTGACTTTATCCTGTGTATGGGAGACGGCAAGACTGATGAAGCCATGTTTTCGCTCTTGAGTGATGTACCACACGCCCTGACAGCGACAGTCGGAAAGAAGCAGACAGAAGCCAAGTACTTTGTTGAGTCAGTCAAGGAAGTGCAGCATCTTTTGAGTGAGATTTGTCAAGTTTGATTCGCGACTTTGCTTCGCTCATCCATGCAGACTATAAAATGTGTCGTTGTTGGAGACGGTGCTGTCGGTAAGACCTGCCTTTTGATATCATACACTACCAACAAATTTCCTTCAGAGTATGTCCCTACAGTCTTTGACAATTATGCAGTAACGGTGATGATTGTACGCCTGCTGACGATAGGGAAACGAACCTTATACGCTCGGTTTATTCGATACTGCTGGACAAGAAGACTATGACAGACTGCGTCCACTCTCCTATCCACAGACAGATGTCTTTCTCGTTTGTTTCTCTGTCGTCTCTCCCGCGTCGTTTGAGAACGTCCGAGAAAAGTGGTTCCCAGAGGTTTCTTACTTGACACCAGGTGCGACATCACTGTCCAGGCGTGCCATGCATCATTGTCGGCACCCAAGTCGATTTGCGCGACGATGCCGCAGCTATCGACAAGCTCGCCAAGAACAAGCAGAAACCCATTTCAACGGAATCAGGAGAGAGACTTGCACGCGAACTGGCTGCCGTCAAATATTTGGAATGCTCAGCGCTCACACAAAAAGGCCTCAAGAACGTGTTTGACGAAGCCATCATTGCTGCACTGGAACCACCAAAGAAGGACAAAAAGAAATGCGTGCTGTTGTGATCGATTCGACCATAAATCTGTTTTTTCGAAACTGCAGTTTATGGAATGGTGATTTGTCCGTTGCAGTTGATGCTGAAATCCTTGGCAAGAAGCACTTGCTTGTTCTTTTCATACGCAGTGAAATCTGCCTGGAACGCGGCGAGTGTTGCTGCATCCTTGGTCACTTGCCAATCACGCACCTGCAGTCCATCATCTGATTTGGTTTCTTCAAACCAGACAGCAGCTCTGATGCGTGGATAGTTTTTGATCGTTTGACTTCCAAAGATCTGACGCCACCAAGTTTGCTTCGCAAGTGCCTGAGTGGTCGTAGAAGTCGTGATGGCTGGAATCCACGGTGCTGATGTCTCTGCCACGATCATTGGCTTCTTGCGAGCCACGGGGAAGTTGGCGTAAAAGTTCTTGTTTGCTTGACCATTGCACACTGGCTGGTACTTGAGCACAGATGGTCCTTGAGAGGTCATCTGGTCTGCAAAGAATGTAGCATCTGGAAGACCGTTGAAGCCAGTGCCTGCATCTGGATACCAGTACAAACTGAGACCGACCCAGTCGACATAGTCATCCCCTGGATAGTAAGGTGTGTATGGATCATCTTTGTAGTCGATCACGCCGTCATTGTTTGAATCAAGCGCAGTGAAATCAACAGTGCCTCTGGCTGGCATGGCAATGCCTCCATTTTGGAAGGGATAGTTGACACCGAGGTTGGGTCCCCAGACCATTGCTCATCTTAATCAAAATACCAGTCATGTTCGTCACTTTTCTGATGGCATTGGCCATTCGTTGGAAACCGAGCTTGTAAGCGGTGGGTCGCAAGCCGTACTGGGTCCAATCTCCTGAGATTAAGGTACTGACCATTCATCTCGTGGCCGTAACGCAAGAGAATGGGTGTGCCGTATTTGGTGTTGATGGCCAAGCACTGTTGAGCGATGGCATCCAAAATGCTCTCTGGGATCGTGTCAATCTCAGATGGAGATCTGCTTGGCTCGATAGTCATTTGCAAGACAGCACTCACACGACGCGCTTCCTGCCCATGCCAATCGAACATGGCCCAGTTGATGGGGGGAGAGGCAGTAGAGTCGAGCTGAAGGAAGCCATTGCTATGATGAATTAGAATACACGATAGCAGGAGCAAAGCCAAGAATGCCCTTGAGCTGAATAGGTGTCATTTTTGACCAGTCTAGATGGAAGCCCAGCATCTGGACGCCAGCTGGTGGCTCAAGGCGGGCAAGGTCACTAGTGACAACAGGACAGCCAGCATCTGGGATACTCACGGAAGTGGCGAGAGAAGGCTTGTTGCGATAAGCGATAGCATACATATTTGCGATGCGCCATGACATGTAGGCAAGAAAACCAGCACCAGCTAGAAAAGCGATGGAAGCTTTGATCCAGAAGAGGATGCCGCAGAAGGTGCGTCTCGAGATGCCCATCTTGCGAGAAAGAATGACGTCCGAACGCGAAGTCTGAGAGAATTTAGTTTTGAGATTCAGTTGGCTCTTCTTTGCCTCTTGGTTCTTCAATTGCTTCAGATTTGACGCCTGTCTCTTTCACATTTGTCGCCTGTTTTACGACTGATTCTTGCTTCACCTGTGTCTCCTGTTTGACAATGGGATCTTGCTGGACATCTGCCTCTTGTACAGGAGAGACAGCTGGTCGCGTAGAATTATCTCTGGCAAGCTGAACAACAAGCTCGCATCCAGGAGTGTATGGGAACAAGTCCACTGGAACAGCCAACTGCGGAATAAATGGTCTGTTTCTCAATACTTTGGATGTTGGCTTGCAGAGACTAGCGTTAAAGGAAATACTCGATGATATTCCCTAGTGACTGTTTGATATCACATGCGACATAGATGCAGTGCTCCAATTGCTCTTTTGCACGAATAGCTTGCATCACTGTCTTATGCAAACCAGCACGTGCAGGATCCAAGATCGCAATCACTTGATCGTTCTCTCCCACATGCTCCTTCAATACTTTGTTGATTGCTGTCTCCACTCTGTCACAGATAAAGACAATGTTGTCGATTTGGTTGTGTCTAGCGTTTCTTTTGGCATCTTCAATAGCAGATTCAACCATTTCCACACCAATCACTTTCTTGACATGCTTTGCGAGTGAAATACCAATGGTGCCAGTGCCACAGCACAAGTCCAACAAAACAACACCTCCTTCGACTTTTGCTTTGGATTCAAGGCTGAGATCTCTAATCAGACTGTACAAGACTTGTGTGGCTTGTGTGTTGATTTGGAAGAATGAAAATGGTGAAATGATGAAATCCAAGCCCAAGAGTTTCTCAGTAATCGTTTCTGAGCCATGATAGAGTTCTGGTGTCTCTTTTTGAGAGATGCCATTGAAATCACCGTCAAAGTGTTGGAAATACAATGAAGTTATTTCTGCGCATTCTTGGACCAAGGCATCTTTGATCTTGAGTTTCAGTTGATCGACTTGTTCTTGTTCAACATCAGTTGGGTTGATTTGGACCAAGATCATGTTTTGGTTTGTGGACATTGTTCTCACAAGCACCAGACGCCAGAATCCCTTCTTGGTCGTTGGGCTGTAGACATCCAGATCTGATTCACGACATAGCCTCTCGAGAACAGAGACGATCTCTTTTGCCTTTGCAGAGACATTCAGACACTCTTGTGGACTCTCGACTTGCGTCAGTCCATTTTCAAAGAGACCAAGGCGGAATCCAAGTGCCTTTTCATGGTTGAGATTACGTCCAAAAGTGAACTCGCACTTGTTTCTGTAGCCAACCAATGCTGGAGATGGCACAATGTCTCTGACTGGGCAGATGAACCCTTGGTTGTCTTTTTGTGCCTGCTTCATCCAATAAAGCTGAATCTGAGACCTCTCTTCATGGTCAAGTGTCTCCAAAACTTCTTCAGACAGATTCAAGCGTTCTTTGATCTCCTCTTCACTCAATCGCTTGGAACGAGTTGTTTTTTGCAACTCAGCATGCAATCTTCTAATTTCCTTCTTCATTTGGTCCTCCTTTTCCTTGAGCTGTTGCTCGTAAGGTGTTCTCCACAATGGCGTGACTTGATCTTGAATGCGCTCTTGCGGTGTGCGTCCATCATCCAGCTTTGGCTTCTTGGTGTTGTCTCTGAGTCTGATGTTCATGTGTTCGACTTGGACTACTTTCTTTTTGAAGACTTGGTTTGCCAACTGTCCAAAAGCAGTGTCTCTGTGCTCTTCCTGATCAAAAGAAACAATGGCATAGTCCCACTTTGGTGCTGACTTGACATTTCTGAAGACAATGTTCAGACCAGTCAGCCATTTCTTGATATCCTTTGCATTGCTGTACTTGTCCAAGTTGCTCACTCTCAATCTGAAGAGATTGTCGTCATCCCCTCTGGTTTCTTCAAAATCTCGCTTTGTCATTGACTGGTAAAGTTTTTTTGCCAATACACAATAGCATGAAACTCAAAAAGTACAAAAAAAAGATTGCCAAGGCCAAAAAGGAATGCAGGTCAGAGCTCAAGCCAGAAGGCTGGTCCAGGTTTGGATTTGCTTCTCTGGACTTTTGGATTCAAAATGACGACTTGGAGCGTATTGATTATCACACAGTCTCCAAAAAGGAGTTTGTGAAGCGATTCGAGTCTGTAAATAAGCCAGTGGTCATTTGCGGAGTCATGGATGATTGGCCAGCACTTGAACGTTGGACACCTGAAAACCTGTTGAAACAGTACAGATATGAGAAATTCAGGATTGGAGAGGATGATGATGAGAAGGCAGTGTACATGCGTACTTGGTTTGAACTTAGAGCTCAAGTATTATCTGCACTATGCTCTGAACGATCCACAAGGTGCTTGCTTGGATGACTCACCACTCTATATATTCGATGGCAGGTTTGGCACTCGCACAGAACACTATTCTGGCAAAAGAAAGCGAGATGGCACAATGGATCCACAAAAGTCACAAGCACCTTGTCATTTGCTGCAGGATTACAAGATCCCAAAGTACTTTGATGATGACTTTTTCAAACTCACTGGATCCAGGAGGCCTCCTTATCGCTGGGTTGTCTGGGGACCTGCACGATCTGGCACAGGCATCCACACAGATCCACTGGGAACGAGTGCATGGAATGCGTTGCTGTCTGGCCACAAGCGATGGGCACTCTTTCCACCAACGACACCACCATCCATCTATGCAGCCAAAGGCTCCGGAGACTATGAAGCTGTGACATGGTTTGCTCGAGTGTATCCAAAGATGATGGAGCCTTTTGGAGAAACTGGCAAGACTGTGGGAGAACACTATGGCATGCTCGATCTTATTCAAAAACCAGGAGAAACAGTGTTTGTGCCAAGTGGATGGGCACATGTTGTCTTGAATCTCGACTTTTCAGTTGCTGTGACTCAAAACTTTTGCTCGCCAACCAATCTGGAGCAAGTGTGGCTCAAGACCAGATACGCAAGACCCAAGCTGGCAAAGAAAATGAGAGAGAACATGATTCGGTTTGAAGACAAATCAAAGAAGCGCAAGAGAGACTCGTACAAAAGATTGGCAGAGTCGCTTGAATGCTTGGACACTATTCCAGCGCTTCCGACATCTTCAGACAGCTCAAACTCAAGCTCTTCATCAGAGAGTGATTCAGAGGAAGAATCATGCACTTGCCACAATATCAAGCCATCACAATTGGAGTAAATGTTCATCAGAGTTTAATTCATTTTTCAAAGCACTGCAGGCTGCATTTCAAGATTAAAAGGAGAAAAAGGAAGCAATCTTGCTACGAAGGCTCTTCTTGGAAGAAGTGGAGTCGTTGGTGTCAAAGCGCCGCAGGGACAGGTCGCCGTTCTTTGGAACGTACATAGTGTTCTTTGGATTGAAGGAAGCTACGAGTTTTGGATTCTTGCCCATGATAGAAAAGGGAGATCTCGTGCGCTTTTATACTGCAGAATGGCGTGACACGTCAGCCGCCTTGGCGCTGAGTTGGCACCTGTCACAGCCAGATCATCCCAGAACATTCCAGAAGGTCGCAGCCCAACTACACATCCACATTCATCCTCTGTCACCCAATGCATCCACATGCACCCCTGTCATGCATGCAACCGTCAAACACAAAGAGGTTTGGGACCAACTGTCTAACGGACATTGGGTCACACAATCAAATGCTTTGCATCCTTTGGAGTGCCACGTTGTTGGACTTCACACGTTTTGGATGCTTGACACGTTGTTGGGTGTCAGATGATTCCAATTCAATCTCATAATCCATACAGCTCACAGTCTTGTAACCCACTCTCACTACGCTACCTTGTCATTCTGATACAGTGCTGAGTGGGTGTCGAGGGGGTTGAAGGGCCGCCCCGCATTGCATGTACGATGGGTCAGTGACCCCCCCTCATGCGTGGTGGCACCTGCCTTTGGCGGTGTTGAGGGTTCCCGATTTTGGTCACGCCTTGCCAAGTCAAACACCGCGTGGTCACACATGAAACAAGCTTTTCGAGCATAAAAAGGCTCTCGTCTTCCTCTTCATCAAGATGAACTCTCCTTCTCACGTTGCCTCTTTTGCTCCAAAGAACCTTGTCTACCACGGCGAACTCTCTGTCAAGCGCACAAACACTCAGGATTCAGCGACCAAAAAGTCTTGGTTTGCTAGACTGTTCTCTCGCTAAATGCTTCTGTAATCCTTTGCTTTTGACATAAACTTTCATAATTTTGAACTGTGATCTTTTTTTATTCACTCTACAGATGTCTCAGTCACTCTACAGATGTCTCAGTCACTCGACAGATGTCTGAAGCACTCACAATTGACAAGACTCGCGCTGACTCGTGAGGAGAACAACTGAGGAACTTTTTTCTACAGGATCATGCTGCGTCTCTGTAACCCATTCATTCTGCAGCAAATCAGGACAAAAACATTTAGAAAGACTCCGACAAAGGCATACCTTCGCAAGCTGGAGTGGGTTGGGCAACAGAAAGCACTTGGCAACGACGTTCAAAAGCCAGACCCACAGCAAGAAACAAAGTTCTTCAAGATCCTTGGAAACATGAAAGTGTACAAGTCAGTGTCTCCAGGTTCAACCCATCGCAGACACGGCACCAAGTTCCACTTGCACAAAGGAAGCTGCATTCAGCGTCTAAGTGTAGGCAAACGATCCACTGGAGGCAGAAACAACACTGGCAGAATCACTGTCAGACACAGAGGCGGTGGCCACAAAAAGAGAATTCGATTCGTGGATTTCCATCGTCTCAGCCCAGTGGGACAGCAAGTCGTTCGATTCGAGTATGACCCAAACCGCAGTGCTGAGCTTTGTCTGATGAGAAACCTAGCCACGAACGAGTTTTCTTACATCATCAGACCAGTTGGTGTCGAAATTGGCCAAATTCTTTATTCGTACCGTCAAGGCATCCAGTCTGAGGATGGACAAGAGATTTCCAAGGCAAAACTCATCCAGCCAGGCAATTGTCTCTTGATTCGTGACATTCCAGTGGGTACACGTGTGCATTGCCTCGGATTGAAGGCAGATGGACCGGCACAGTTGGTGAGATCTGCTGGTACTTCTGCCCAGATTGTAGCCATGAACGAAACACATGCGCAAGTCCGTTTGTCATCTCAGGAAGTCCGCATGATCTCTATTGATGCTTGTGCCACCATTGGCTCTGTTGCGAACGAACACCACAAGCTGCGTGTCTGGGGTAAGGCAGGTGCCAGAAGAAGAAAGGGTATCAGACCAGCTGTGCGTGGTATTGCCATGTCTCCAGTCGATCATCCACACGGTGGTGGTTCCAAGTCCAAGGGTGGCAAAGCACCAAGATCCGTTTGGGGCTGGAAGACCAAAGGTCCAAAAACAGTCAGACGCAAGCGCTGGTTTATTGTCACGCCAAGATGGAGAGCAAAAATGAACTAAAATCACCACCATGATCCTAATTGCTTGTCCAGATCCTCAAGCGTTGCTTTCAGAATGTTGTACTGCTCTTCCTTGAGTTTCAACTCTTGAGACAAGTTAGAAACAGATTGCTGCAGAGAGGCTTTCTCCGTAGTCAGGTCCATGTTCTTCTTCAAGAGCTGTTTCATGCTTGCATCTGCACTCTGGTTCATCTCTTGCTCAAGATCCGCAATCTTTTGTTTCATCGCTGCATTTGAAGATTCATACTCTTCCTTTGTCGAGTTCCACTGTTCTTTGAGTGCCCTGAGTTGCAGTTCCTCTTGACGCAACTGCAGAATCTCTTTTTCAAGCAATTGTTCAGAGGAAGCTACAGAAGACAATTGAGATTCCAACTCTTGGATTTTGATTTCCAAGGATTGTTGTGTTTGTGCAGCATGGGATTGTTTCTGATTGGTTTGCTCAAGAAGTGATTTGTGTTCAGACAGATCCTCGAATGCTTTGTTCAGTTGAGATTCCAAGCTGGTATTCTTGTTTGTGAGTGATTGGATCTCTTCGAGGTTGTTTTTGATCTGTAGCAACAGATCTTGCTTTTCTTGCTTCAAGAGCGACGTTTCTTGTTCCATCTGGTTCATTCTTGTGTTGGATTGCATGAGATCTTGGATCTTTTGTTCCAAAGAGACACTCTTTTCAAGGGATTGTGCCAATTCAGTGGATTTGACATCCAAGAGTTGCTGTGTCTGATTCAAGAGATTCTGGAGTTGATTGCGTTCAGATTCAAAGCCAGAGGATCGAGCAGCATGTTGTTCAGCAACGAGAGTGATGTTTTGCATTTTTTGTTCCAGATCTCGCAGCGTGTCGTTCTTGTTTTGGTTTGCAGCTGCAAGGGATCTTTGCTGCTCGCTTTCATATTCTTTCAAGAGAGAGAGCGTTTGTTGGTGATCTGCCTCCACTTGTCTCAATTGTTGTAGAGAGTTCTGATGACCTGCCTCCACTTGTCTCAACTGCTGCAGCGTTCTTTGCTGCTCACTCTCAGATTCTTTCATCTGAGTGAGTGTCGTTTGGTGCTCAGATGACAGGGAACGCAATTGTTCAACGGTTTGCTGATGGACTGCTTGAAGATCTTTCATCGACTGCTGTGACTCCAGCAGCTCTGCTTGCACATGTCTTCCCTTTTGAATGGCTTCTGACAGCAATTGGTCTCTCTGTGCCATGAGCATCTCCAAAGACCGGACTTTTTCGTTGAGATCAGATGAGCTGTTGGTCAGGCTCTTGAGACGAAAGTTGTCTGACTGCGTTGCCTCCAACATTCTCTTCAGATTCACATTCTCTTCCTTGGCAGCATTGAGTTCTTGTTGGGTCTGGAGCACACGGTCATTGGAGAGTGCCAACTCCTGTTGGATGCTTGCTGGGTTCTTGGCATCAAGCTCATCCTGCAGCGCTCTGACTCTGTCCTCTGTCCACTTGAGAGTGGCAACCAGTTCAGAATGATTGTCTGCATCTTGAAGCTTGCGCTGCTCTTCTCTCAGAGCATAGTCAAGATCCTGTCTTGCCCTGCGTTCCTGTTCAATGATTCTGGATTGGTTTTGGACAATCATTTCGAGCTCTTGGATCTTCTGCTGGGCAGTCATTTGCATCTGACTGCCTGGATACTGCACATATGGCTGACTGGTTCTCTTTGGCAACATTCTTTGATGAAAACCTGGCAAATTGTTGGAATAGGAATTTTGGGGCTGGTTGTTGTGGAACACTTTGTCACAGCCCAAAAACGATACTCTAGACAGCAAGAAGCCAAACGAAGAAGAGAATCCAAGAGAGAACTGGATATCCTAGAGACCAAACGTGCCAAGTTTGAGGAAATCAAGAAACTCAACAATGAAGAGCTCATTACCAGACTCTTGATTGAGATTGATGCCATTCCAATTGTGCATTCGAGATCAGAGAAAAAGCAATTGATCCAAGACGTTCTTCACTTTTCTTCCCCAACAAACACATGAGCACCTACACCTTCACAGATCAAGGCTTTTGCTGTCATAATAGAATTACACTCTGGTAAAAACCTTCAGCATTTTGCTTCTGTTCTCAAAGCATGTAAATACCTGCAGCGGTGTGCGTCGCAATTGCAAGCTCCACACTCACTGGTGGAGCAGATGAAAGTACTGCTTAATCGATTTTATTGTTTCCACTCTACAACTCAGTACGAATATCACGAAATCAGTGCGGCTGTTTTATTCCTTGGCTGCAAACTGGGACAGGGGAGAGACTTTAAACAACTGGACCAGGTAGCCAAGGTATGTGCGCAGGAAGCGAAAAAGTCGAAAGACGTCGAGTCACGAGAGTTGCAGCGTTGGAAGGCAGTCATTCTGGCACACGAATTTCAGATTCTCTTGACACTCAATTTTGATACCATTGTGGAGTTACCGCATACATTTGCACTACAGCTGTTGGGTGAATTCAATGCCTCGGAGCAGACAAAACACTTGGCCTTCCTGTATTGCAATGATGCGTATCTTTGCTCACAATAGAACCATGACCAGTCTCGTCGTCCGCTATTCTCCCAAATTCATCGCTTATGCTTGTGTCTATCTGGCGACACTGGGGACCGGCGATCAGCTCCAACATGGTGACAAGGACTGGATCTCCAAAAAGGGTGCTTTGTTTGATTGCAGGTCTCAAGCTACGTAAATTGAAAGCTGTTGCCCAGGAAGTCAGTCTTGTCCAAGACGACGTACGCATGTCTCGTCTCTCTGGTCGTCGCGAACGCATGATCAAGTACAGACTCTCACAGCCATCCCGTGTCCCAGATCACGTCCAAGACACCTCCCCTCCCTACGCAACCACACATTCTCCATCGCCTCGCTTCTTGCAGGGCATCGTTCCGACTACCAAATCCTGATAAACTTTATTCCGCATCATCCTCATCTTCATCAGATTCAAGCTCCAATGGCTCTACTTGCAACGACAACTGCTCTAATTCTTCATACGTCATAATCGGACTGCTTTCTTCCCATCCCACAGCACCCGATGGCGACGACAGCTTCTTGATGAAGTCTATAATCTGTCCAATCGGTGTCAGATCGTACGGCACCTGCTGGAATCGCACGACTTTGTCCGTGATCAGACTGTACACTTTGTTTCGTTTGTCAAAGTTGATCAAGTGTGAATCTGGCAAAAAGTCACTGTTGCCATCTTCAATGAACGTCAAATCTGTCAAATACACACCCAGGAACGGAATCGCTGGCGGACTCATATCTTTGACATATTTTCTGTACTGTGCGTATTGGAACTTTGCACTCACCAGCGGTCCGAGTTCTTTGAATGCTATCATCAATGTGTGTACTCTCCATGGATTTGGGATGCTTTTCTGCGAGTGCTTGCCATGTCTTTTTGAGTCTCTCGACTGGACCCATGAACAAGCCAGCAAGGACTGTTGTCAAACCAGTCAGATTATTGAGTTCCTTGCAGTGCTATCTTTAACCGCGTTACATTAGCCAGATGGATGAAATACTTGATCACATTCAGTCGCTGTTTCGGATTCTCTGTCGCCAGAATCGTCGATGCCACCCACAGACCAATTTGATTCGTGTGGTTGATGAGTCTCGTGATTTGAACACCAGATTTCTGGATCTCAGACTTTTTGACTTCTCGATAAGCCATGGCTTCCTTTTTCCTGCGTGAGCCCCAGATCTGATCCAAGCATTCATACACCTGCACTTGTGCAAACAACTCAAACTCGACGCATGTCAATTGTTTGGCAATTTCAAGTGCATCAATGTCCAAAAACGCACGTGGATCCGTTTGAAGAAGATTGAGGTTAAAAACTTGTTCCACGACCATACCAAACTTTGTAGCATTCGCATTTTTGATCTGTTTGTCATACTGTGGCTTCAAAACATACTTTGGTTTGGATTCTTCACGTAATTTGACTTCTAGTGTAGCAAGCATGCCTGGTGCCATGTTCTCAAAGTCGTACATGACTTTTCTTTCTACAAACTCTCGCACACGGATAAAGAGTGGCTCGTTGTCCATAAAGTCTTCCTCAAAGTGATTCTGGATCCACATCATGAGGCAGTGGCACACTCGTAGTCTGATTGGGACGACTTTCTTTTCAAGATAGACTTCAAACAGTCGCTGGTTGAGTCCATAAGGAGGCGTGATTTCGTATCGCTTCAACAGCAGATCCATGAGTTCAGCACTGGTGGTGAAAGAATGGTGTGTCATTAAGAGTGCCAGTGTAAAATCATCATCTTTGATTTGATGGTGTGTAATGTACATGACCATCTGGTGCAATGTGCCACCACGCACAACTTTCTTGCCGTTCTGGTCTTCAAACACCAATTGGTCAAACTGATCTTCAAGAATCTTGAGTTCATCGTCTTTGAGTGTCGTTTGCTGCTTTTGTGCTGGACTGCTGTCACCCATGACTTGAGATTCCCACATTTGGAAGAGATGCTTGACGCGTTCGTTTTGCAATGCTTCTTTTCTCCAGAGATCTCTCTTTCTGCGCTCTTCTGAGTACGTTTGTCTCACCCGGCTAGAGGCTTCCTTTGCAACCAACACCAGTCTCTTGACTCCCAAGACACATGGCAGTGTTGCTTGCAGCATTTCCTGACTTGCGGAAGGTGGAGAGCGTGGATCTGCTGCTGTTTTGCCTTTGATCATCACTTGCTTTGTTGCATTCCTGACTTGCTCAATGGCTTGTCTAAAAACAAGCTTGACACTCGCTTGCTCTGTTTCCAAGGTAATTCCTAGCTTCTTGCTGTCCTTTTCATCAAACATGAGCTCATCTGGAATGTCCTTGAGCAACTCGAAACTCTGACATTCTTCAATCAACGTGTCAGCACGAACATGGACCATAGATGTTGCTTTGATGAACTCTTCCACAAAGTGCTTGTCATGCATCGATTTCAATTCTGTGACTGAAGACACAAACTGCTTCAACAACGCATCCAATCGCTCCAGGAACTCCATATCTTGCTGCTTCTCTTGCTGCGCAATCACATCTGTCTGACTCGATGATGAATTCAAATCTCCATAGCCTTTGGACAGTTGCTCAATCAGTTTCAGATTGTTTTGTCGCTTGTACTCGGAGTAGTTCAATCCACCTTGCAATCGCTTGTCCTTGTCTGCTGCCTTGGATTTCTCTTCTTGCGACTCCTCTTCAATCTGCTCAGACTCTTCAAATGGCTGAAAGTTGACTTCCAAAGTCTTGTCCAAAGCAGGCAGCAATCCCAATCCATTTGCCAGATGTACAAGTGCCATACAAGCAGCAGCCAAAGACGCAGCTTCTCGAATCATTTCCTCAACTGCATCTGGTGGTGGCCAAACACCAATCGCCATTCTCGTTGCCAGCATGAGTTTCTTTGGAAATTGTGTTGTAATCACATTTGCTAATGCTTTGATCTTGGCTTTCACTGGTGTTGCTGAAAAAGCGTCGATATTCCCAACTGTCTTTTCTGCAAACTCGATCGCACGCACAATCTCGGCAGAACAGTGAATGACTTTGGCTGAAATGGCAATGTAATAGTGCTTGATGTTCTTGTTTGCAGCCATCACCAATTGAACGACACATTGAAAGACTTGGATCCAAAGTGCATCCAGTTCAGTGCCTTTGACTGGCATCTGTTCAGCAAGTGTCAAGACCATCTGAGAGTTGTTTCCAATGATTTTCTCGAGATTCAGTCCTTGTCTGAACATGGTGTTTCTCTTTCTGTTTGCAAGATTGGCTCTCGTTCCCACTGGTGTCGATCCGATTCTAGAGGGTGCTTCTTGGACATTGATGCCATCTGTTGGTGTGCCATGCATACCAGCGCGTTTGATGAGCATGTTGGTCATCTCATTCACGACTTCAATCTCGTTTGAAGTGCAGTAAGCTATCTTGTCTTGGATACTCACTCGTCTCTGCTGTCCTCTGTTCATTTGAGTCAACGAAGAGTGTCCGACACCAGACTTGAGGTAGTTGCTTTGTTCGTTTTGCAAGTAAACCCATGGATTCTCCTCAATCACTGACTTTTTGACATGCAAGTAACCCCAGGAGACCCATGTTTCCACTTGATGATCCACATATGCACGATTTTGTAACAGAGTGCGGACGACTGCCTTGTGTCCCATCCAAGAAGCAACCATGATGGCTGATTTGCCTTTGCCGGGACCAATTCTCGTGTCCGGATGGGCTCCTTGTCCGAGCAGATACTCGACGACTTCATTGAAGCCTCTGAAACTAGCAGCGACCAAAGGTGTCATCTTGATGATCGTTTCTGTGCCTTGAAGAACACGAGCACCTTGCAAATCAGCACCGCCTTCAACCAGTGGCTTGACAAGAGATGTTCTGCCACCATAGATGGCCCAGACAAGTGCAGTGTTGCCTCTGTTGCAGACCTTGTTCACATCCACTCGCTGTTCAATTAGAAACTTGACAAGATCGACATGTCCTCTGTAACAGGCTTTCATGAGCATCGTACATCCGTTTTCATCAACCTCATTCATGTTTTCTGGATTGATGGCTGGCTGAATGGCATCCAGACTGCCAAGGAAGGCTGCATTGACCATTGAGAACTGTTTGGCTTCCAGAGTGGTTTTGAGAGCCTTTCGTTCTGGCTCTGCAACACAGAGAGATATCTTGATCTTTTCTCCTTCCACTTGCTCATCCAGTTTGGCTTCTTTGAGCGGTGTTTCCTTGAGTAGCTGAGCGACTTTGTACTTTTGGAGCGCTCGCATGATTTCATCTTGTCCAGTACGTTGGGCAAGCATCAACGGATTGATGCCACTCTTGTTCATGACACTGGGGTCAGCACCTTTTCTCAGCAGCAGCTGGACGAGGAGATAATCCTGTTGCGCGACAGCGAGATGAAGTAATGTGTTTCCTTGTTGGTCTATCTGGCTCATGATGGCATTATTCATGGTTTCTGTATTTGCCTTGACAAACTGCTGGGCTTGCTGCGTGTCACGCTCCTTGTTTGAGCTTTGGTACCTTGCAGATCTCCAAAAGCTTTTGCTTGTGCTCGTGTCTGTTGTGAATGGTCTGAATGTCTATTGACGTGCTATTGGAGTCCTTTTTCTTCCATTTCTGGGTACTCCCAAACATTCACGCGATTGTGGAAAGATCTGGCTGAAGAACAACTTGCAATGTCAGCATCTTGGATTTATGGCTGATTTCAGTCGGCGCGCTTTCCCAAATGGAATCCATCCAAAAAGACTTTGACAAAGTCCTCAAACGAAAGAGAATCCTGGATGCAGAAACAGACAAACTGATCAACCAGATGATTTCAGATCTCAAGGGTAACAATCCAAGTCTCGTCAAGGAACTCGCTCAAAAGCTGTCTGAAAACTACAAGGAAACACAGCTGCTCATTCACAAATATGGAAAGACGGTTGAGAAGAAGTTCAAGTACGACCTCGACCTTGAGTGGGTTCCAAACGCGATGGATAACAAACAGGAACTCTTGGACCAGATTGTAGCTCATCATTTCATGCGACAGGGAAGATTTGACCTCGCTAAGACGTTTTGTAAAGAGTCTGGCATGATGCTTGACCAGGGGCTCTTCCATCAGTTCAACGACATGTTTTCGATTGTGCAGGAACTAAGTGTGTTCAATGTCGGTCCAGCAGTTCAATGGGCACAGAAACATACCGACTTTTTACACAAGCGCAACTCGCATCTAGAGTTTCAGTTGCATCAACTCGAGTATGTCAAGTTTGTTGCAAACAAAGATGTCCATGGTGCCATTCAGTATGCAAAGCAGCATTTTGGACAATTTGCAAAGCACATTCATGGTGTTTTTGTTGATGGTAGAGATCCAGAGGCTGATGGGATCGTTGCTCTTTTGCAAGCGATTGGAAACATCTCCATACAAGGATTTGATCGATCCACATCGCTGGCAGGATATCCAAGTAAGCTTTTGTCGTGATTTCTGTGCGTTTGTTGGCCTTGGTGCTGATCCACCGCTCCTGACAGCAGTGACTGTTGGTACACAAGCACTGCCTACCATTCACAAGATGGCGCAAGTCATGAAAGTGCAGCCTGGTCTCGAATGGAGCACACATGGTGAGATGGCCATCGACATTCCACTCTTGGATTCACAACGCTTCCATTCTGTATTTGCTTGCCCAGTCTCAAAAGAACAGAGTACCAAACAGAATCCACCGATGATGATGACCTGTGGTCACGTCATCAGCAAAGAGAGTCTCATGCGTCTGTGCAAAGGAAACGTGAACGCAAGATTCAAATGTCCATACTGTCCAAGTGATACAACTGCTGCACAGTCAATTGTGATCCACTTTTAGTAAATCTGGAGCGTCCTCCTTAGAACTTTTGCTTGAACAAGCAGTCCACACAGCAACTATCGTTAATACAGGCACCTGGTACACTCTGGGTCAAACAAGCACTGAGGAATTGGGCACTCGCCTTCGTTTGGCTCATCTGGTTCGTCTTCTGGAGGTGGAAGTGGTTCCTTTGGTTCGTCATCTGGGAACTTGCCACCATCGACCTTGTTGTAGAGCAAGTTGTTTGGCGCACCTCTGAGAGACCCAGCGATGCGATCCTTGGAAGAGACAAGCTTGATGTAATCATGCACTTCCTTCACAGTCGTAAACTCGCCTTCAGCAAGGGCCAAAGCGACAACACCAACAACGTGAGGGGTAGCCATGGAAGTACCAGAAATGACGTTGGTCTTGCCGTTGTTCCAGGTAGAAGTGATGTCGACACCAGGGGCAATAATGTCCACACACTTGCCCTTTTCAGAGAAAGATGCGAGGTTGTCATCAACATCAGATGCAGCAACAGTCAAGGCTTCAGGAACACGTGCAGGAGAGAGACTGCAGGCATCACGACCAGAGTTTCCAGCAGCGACAGCAAATACAAGACCACCGTTGATGGCGGCTTTCACTGCTTTGTCCAATGCAGCAGAAGCACCACCACCCAAACTCATGTTAGCAACAGACTTTCTGTGCTTTCCCTTGTTGGTAGCAGCGTCCTTGGCAGCCCAAGCAACACCAGCAATCACATCAGAGGTTTGACCACTGCCACGAGCATCGAGGACCTTGACAGCGACGAGAGACACGTTCTTGGCAACACCATAAGACTTGGATCCAATGGTTCCAGCGACGTGAGTACCGTGTCCATTACCATCCTTGGTACCATCCTTTGTAAAGGACTTGCCGACACGAGCACGGCCCTGGAATTCAGGATGACCAACAAAAATACCAGTGTCGATGATATAAGCAGTGACACCAGTGCCTGCAGAGTCAGGGTAGGTATAGTCCTTGACGGACGCACTAGGGTGTTCTCGGGACGAGATACGAGTCAAACCCCAAGATGGAGCGTTCTTTTGTACAGCATTGATGGACATCAAGCGATCCTGCTCGATAAATTCGATATCCTCATGGTTCTATCGTCAACAAGGGTACCATGAGAGCCTTGATCAGAGCCTTGGGCAAACGAGCAGAGTAAGCGTTAAAGTTAGGCAACTGGTAGCGATGCAAGACTTCAAAAGCATCAGTGAAGAGGCTGTTTGACCAGTGCTCGGTAGCAAGGTCCTTCAACCAATCGTGGTGCTTGGCGACTAGGGTCAATAGGAGTACCATGGTGATCTTGGACATGATCCTTGAACACAACAATATATTGGTTTGGGATCAAGAGATCCAAAGGAGAAGCGGCGACAGTCAGAGCGAATGTCAAGAGCATGGGAAAGCTTGGCACGGGTCATGGTGAGATGGAGCCCGCCACAGATTGGTGACCAATCAAGAATTTCTGTGAGAACAAGCTCTCTTGCTGCAGTACTTGGTTGATGAATCTCCCAGCTCTATCGAAAGCGATCTTGGGCATCTTATTGCAGAGTTGAGGAAATGCTTGAAAGATGTGCACCTGATCCTTGTACTCTTCCAGGATAGAGACTACCCCTGATGCAATCGCTTTTTCATGATACGCTGATCCCTCTTCGTGCAATCGCTCCTTTTCACCAACTTGAATCAGCAGTGGCGGCAGGCTGTTCGGACATCCAAACAAGGGTGAAACAAATGGATTGGTCAGTGCTTTGTCTGGACAGTAAAGATGGGTTCGATTTCCAACAGACTCTGGAAACCGAAACAGTGTTTCTAGCTCTGGCATGACGTCGAATTCACCCTTTTCAAAGAATCCCTGGAATGAGTGAGTGAGATCCACCCAGGGACTAAATAACACTGCGCCTGCTGGCATTGGCAGTCCCATGTCACGAATTGCATACAGAACTGACAAACACAGTCCTCCACCAGCAGAATCACCGGTCAGGACAATGTTCTGAGGTTCAAATTGTCGCAATAAAAAGATGTAGCCAGAGATGGCATCAATCAAGCCACACGGGAATGGATGTTGTGGTGCTAAGCGGTAATTGGGACCAAAGACCCTAGATTTGGATCGTTTGGCCATGCGATAAGCCATCTGTCTGTTGAGCTGAATAGATCCCATCACATAGCCACCACCATGCAGCATATAGATGATTCGAGAGCTGTCAAAGCCATCTCCAACGCTGATAAGCTCTGTTTCCACAAGTGCATCTGTGTCACTGGCAGTGTGATGCCACTCGTACTCTGCTAAAGGTCGACAAAAGTCGATGGCTTCTTTTGTGCGAGTGTAATACAGCTTCTCAATCGAAACAGAAGATGGAACAGGTGTCGGGACCATCGACAAGCGTTGCAAGAGTTTGGGAGTGACAATGTCTTTTGAGTTGGACAACGCTCTCACGGTCTTGAAGAAGACGTGTTGTCGAAATGACCACGATTCTGCTTTTGGGCCTTTCCAGATGTACTCTGCAATAGAGGCTGCTCCTGTGACCACGACCGTACCAAGGATCTTGAAGACATCCATGAAAACAATCCGGGAAACGAACGCGATCTTTGTCGGAGATTCAAGCGACCATCGAGAAAATAACGTAATTTACTGAATACAGAATGCTACTGTTGATGCATCTGACACTTGGCATCTACAAAAAAGTGGCCGCTAATTAGTTCATCGACATCTCTTCCAGTGACTTGTCTGATGAATTTGCTAGCTTGATCAAAAGCAAAGCGCGCCATGCGGTTCGTGACAAGAGGGAAGGCTTGAAAGACATGGACTTGGTCCTGGTACTCTTCCAGGATAGACACAACTCCAGATTCACTTGCTTTCTTGTACATGGCCACATCCTCTTCATGCAATCGCTCCTTTTGTCCGACTTGGAAGAGCAAGGGAGGCAATTTCTCGAGAGAACCGTACCATGGAGATACAAACGGATTATTGAGGGCATTGTCTGGTGCATACAGATGGTTGCGCTTGCCAACGTATTCTGGATATCCAGATTGATCTGCCTTTTCTGGAAGATAATCAAACTCGCCATGAGCCACGAATCCAGGAAAGGAGTGAGTGAGATCCACCCAGGGACTAAATAACACTGCGCCTGCTGGCATTGGCAGTCCCATGTCACGAATTGCATACAGAACTGACAAACACAGTCCTCCACCAGCAGAATCACCGGTCAGGACAATGTTCTGAGGTTCAAATTGTCGCAATAAAAAGATGTAGCCAGAGATGGCATCAATCAAGCCACACGGGAATGGATGTTGTGGTGCTAAGCGGTAATTGGGACCAAAGACCCTAGATTTGGATCGTTTGGCCATGCGATAAGCCATCTGTCTGTTGAGCTGAATAGATCCCATCACATAGCCACCACCATGCAGCATATAGATGACTTGTTCAGGGTCAAAGTCCTCACCAGCAGCGATAAGCTCTGCATCGACCAAGTTATCGACATCATTTGCAGTGTGATGCCATTCAAAGTGTGCTTGTCCCCTGCAAAAGTCAACAGCTTCTTTGGACCTGCGGAAGAACATGGCCTCGATCTTGCAGTTTCTTGGAACGAAGGAGGGGATACGTGAGAGCTCTTGCAGTCTCTCTGGCTTGACTCGTCCGTTTCCAGACTCTGCGACATTCCTGATGGTCTTGAAGAAGACGTGGTACTGGAGCGACCAGGATTCAGCTTTAGGGCCCTTCCAAAAGTACTCTGTCACAGATGCAGCACCAGTCACTAGAACGGTACCCAAGATGCGGATGGTCTCCATGGGAAGTCAGATGACTGGCATGTGCGCGTGTCAGTGAAAGATCATTGAAGAAGCTTGACTTCAGATCGAACAGAATAACGTTGCTTTTACTGTCTCTGCTGTGGAGGATAGTAGTACTCTGTCTGTGGCTGGTACTGTGTGGTAGGCTCAGGATAGAACGGTTGCTGGAACTGCTGGTCCTGTGCTGGATAGAAACGACCCTGCTCATCATAGTATCCTTCTGCTGGTGGGTAGAATGGCTGTTGCTGATCAACGTACTCACCATTGGCTGCTTGCTGATAGTAACCGTTTGGATCAGAATAGTCACTTCCCATCGTGTAGTTGGCTTGAGGGTACTGTCCACTTGTTGCTGGAGCATGGTAGTCTTGCATCAATGTCTCTCCAGAAGGTTGTGTCGTAACTTGGACGACCTTTGGTGGCTGTTGCAGATCAAGCAGAGAGTCGTTCTTCTTGATTCTCTTTTTGAATGCAGATGATGGACTGAGACCAAACTTTCTAAAAGCATAAATGGCAACACCGGCCAAAACCACGACAATGGCAGCGACGATCAAACCAATCGTCACGTTCTTTGGCAAACCAGTTGATTGTGAATCTCCAGATGTCGTGGTGTTTGTTGGTGCAATTGACGAACTGGTTTTTGTGAGTGCTGTTGGAGTCGTAACTTGGACGATTTCTGTCGTCTGTCCATCAGGCGACACAAAAGTGCTAGTAACAACCACGAGGGAAGTAGACGTCACTGCTGGTGGTGGTGCTTGTGTTGTCGTCGTCACTGGAACTGGTGCGGGGGATGACGTTGTGCGCACACTAGACGTTGTTGGTGGTGGTGCTGGAGACGTCACTGGTGGGTTGGATGTGGTCGCAGGAGGAACGGACGCAGACGACATTAGCAAACAAAATTGCGGCCCAAGAAATTGACAAAAACGTGTGGCGTAACTTGGCTGTGTGTGGATATCAAGAGGTCTTTGAGACCACAGCCCTTGATGCTGTGTGATAGTGATCGGTCAATGCTCCTACTTTTTGTGATTCCGCCAAATTTCGGATGTATCGGAACGACCCTTCCGTTCTCTGGCACTCGCTTCAAAAGTTGCCTTTGCCAAGCATACGTGAATGATCATGAAGCATGGGTGATTTTTGATTGAAAGCTTCGTCTCGCAAAGTGCACAAGGCTCAAGTGGACCAGGCATAAGCTTGGGTGCAGTCCAGTACCTAGGCTGTATTGAAACACATCCTCACAACCCTCCCTTATTGTCCCTTCAATGTGGCTCCAAATCTGAAACACACCCTTTCTGAGAGCTAATGGAACTTACAATACAAACCAAGGGTTATTTCTCATGCTCAAGTCTAGTTCAAGAGTCTATTCTTTGCGCTTTACTCGTCAAAAAGGGTTCAGAGTGGCCAGCTGCGTTTTTCACCACAGTTTCAGCAACATCTGACTCAGAACGTGATCGCCGTGAGAAAGCCCGCGGGTGTAAAATAGAAGCCTAGGTATCGCTCTCTTTCGATCTGGGCCCACATGTGGTTTAAAAAGCGTGTTATTTCCATCTCACGCATGCTTACGCTTTTCTCTCTTGTCTATGCACTTCCAAGAGGCGCTCCAAAGTGCCAGATCAATCCAACTGTTATCCAACGTGGTCATGAAAGTGCTCCAAACCCTGCACTCGGATACACGCTCACTGCAATCCCCGGATCCACTCCAAACTCTCTCCAAGTCATGATTGGCAACAGCGGTGCTCAGCCGGCCATGACCGGCCTCTTGATGTACATTGCTCCTGCCTCAAACCCTACCAAGCATCTTGGTGCCTTTGTGATGCCTCCAGGTTTCCGTGCTCAAAGTGCAGCACCTTGCCAAGCAGGCAACATCCAGCAAAACACACTTGATGCAACTGTCACGCATGCCAATCCATCCGTCAAAGACCTCAACGTGCCTTTTGTCTGGCAGGGAACTGCTCAAGATCTTGCAACTCCAGATCTCACCCTCTTTACCGTCATTTCTGCTGTCAGAGGTGAGGCACCACGTTGGCAGCTTGCACAATTGGCCCTCAACAATGGTGGTGGTGCTGCTCAGCAGGCTCCTCAACAAGCTCCTCAGCAGGTTCCACAACAGATCCCTCAGCAGGTGCCTCAACAAGTTCCACAGCAGATCCCTCAAGCACCGCAACAAACCGGCGGAAACGGAGGTAAAGGTGGCAAGAACTGTGGAGGCAACGCTGGAAACGCTGGAGGCGAAGGTGGAGGCAATGGCGGAGCTGCTGCTGAAGGTGCAGGTGGTGAAGAGGACGATGACTAGTTTGTATAAATCCAGTTTTCATATCAGATCTTGGTCCATTGGTGATGTGCACAGTTTTACACTACAGAAGACTGACTACACAGTCAGTAAACTACAGTTGTGTAAGCATAGGCACGGAGCCATCAGTCTACAGAGTTCTCTGTACTTGACTGTGTACCTTGATGGTGCAGACCTTTGGGTGTCTGGGCAGTTGTTTGTTGGCTCTTTGCTTGTTACGATCCGATGAAGGCTGTTCTGATGCTGCTTTGTTTGGACAGTCCATAGTATCCGAAGACTTCCGACACATTCTCGTTAGAAACACCTGAATCAGAGAAGAGTGGATCTTGTCCTTCAGCAACCAGAGACTGACTGTGAGATGCTGTCAAATGTTGCATCGCAGATGGAGATCTACAATCAGACAAGATACTGTCTGTGACGAGACAAGCGCTGGTGTTGGGATGCGACATCCAATCCAGAGTCATCAGAATCAGACACTGCTCGTCGTCTGCACGTCTGGAGCCACGAGAGACACTAGGATGCTGTTGGGTGGAGAGTGGAGATTGCATGAAGGTCAGAGACTGGACTGGTACACTGCAAACGACCGACAAGTTGTACAGCATTGCAGATCGAATGGTCAGTGTACGTCCTTGCGGACACAGCCACCTGCGAACAGATGAGTCAGATATTTGAGACAGACCCAATGTGAGTGAGTGTACCGACTGCTCACACAGGCAACACATCCAGTGCTTGGTGCATTGCAGCAGTGACTGTATCTTGGATGGCATGCAGACTCTCATCTCTTTGCCAGCGTTGCAGCACTCTGTTCATCTTGGTGTCTCACTAAATGCCACATCTCTGGCTCTTTAGCTCCTGCAGCCACAATGTGTAGTTTGGGCAAGCAGCAAAGGAGGATCAATCTCTTTCAGAGTCAGGACGTGTCAACTGCAATGCTGTCCAATGTCATTCATTTATGATGCTCAACGCTGTAATGTTGTCCAACTTGTCGGTCGTTTGTAGTGTAGTAAATTATATGGATGCATCGGCATTTGATGTTTCTGCTTGTTGCATCTCAGATGCAGTGGTTTACTCTAAGATTGTCTTTGTGAGACAGTCAATCAGCGTGTTGATCATATCTCAAAGTCCCTGCAGAGTCCCACAGCCTCTGAAGACGTTCTTTCTGCAGATAGTCCACGCCAGTGTCTGAGTCGCAGTCTGAGCAGTACTCGTCCTCTGGGTCTGCACCGCCTGCCATGCGCCAGATGAGACACGCTGTCTTGTGGAACTGCACTGCTGCTCTGTTTGGTTGGATATCTGCGTTGTTGTCCATGAACCACAGTCTCATCTCTCCGTCTGCATCAATAATCTCTCGATTGTCCTGTATGAATTCTTGACAGCCTGTTCGATTGAGCTTAGCCATTTTGATTGCTCTTCTCCAACTGTGATGGTTTGGATCATTGGTCTGGTTGACAATCTTGAGCACCAGTCTGTCATCGACGACATCCACATAGTAATGCAACAAGTCGAATTCTCCATGACAATTACTGCAGAGATACAGTCCATTCTGCACCTGGTGCTTTGACTGCAAGCCTGCTCTCTGCAACAGAGAGTATTCGTCTTGGGAGAATGGGACATTCTTTCGGGCAACAATGTGGCTGGCCTGGCATTGTAGATTGCCCCAGCAGAAGAGACAGACACCGTCTCTGGCTTCCAGTGCCTTCTTCATCTGCCTGTGGGTTGGTTCAGAGCCTGAGCTACTGGCAGAGCCTGGTCTTGATCCTACTGGTGTGTGGCAGCTGCTTCCACTGTAGCTCTTGAGGTAGGGCCGAATGTAGTGGTCGAACATCTGGTCAATAAATACATCTTCATGCTCAGCAAATCCACCACCAGAGGACAGTCTGACCAGCTCCTCTCTGTGCTGCTGTTCACCATGCTCCAGAATGCCACACAGAAACCCAAACTTGTTGTCCTCTTTCCACTCGGACCTGATTCTCTGTGTGGGGATGGCTAGTGGGTCAGCAATGCCGTAATGCCTCTGCAGCATCTCCTTCGCAGTGCTTGCAGAGTTCATTCAAGTGCAAAGTCAAAAACGCCACAAATGTCTGGACATCTGAGACTACTATGCATTATATTAATCTGCGTCTGAGTCAGCCAGAATGTGTATCCTGGGAACATATCACAACAATCTTATGATGAAAGTTTTAATCGACCCAGACAACTCATGACTTTGGAGTGTTTTCGACATTGCAGACACCCACTTTGGCTGATTCAGACACGGAGACATGGGTTCAGAGTGACAGAATGCATCAAGACATTTCAGAATTTCATGTCCAGACATTTGTGGCGTTTTTGACTTTTCCACTTGAATGGACAACTCAAGCACTGCAAAGGAGATGCTGCAGAGGCACTACAACATTGCTGACCCACTAGCCATCCCCACACAGAGAATCAAGTCCGAGTGGAAAGAGGACAACAAGTTTGGGTTTCTGTGTGGCATTCTGGAGCATGGTGAACAGCAGCACAGAGAGGAGCTGGTCAGACTGTCCTCTGGTGGTGGATTTGCTGAGCATGAAGATGTATTTATTGACCAGATGTTCGACCACTACATTCGGCCCTACCTCAAGAGCTACAGTGGAAGCAGCTGCCACACACCAGTAGGATCAAGACCAGGCTCTGCCAGTAGCTCAGGCTCTGAACCAACCCACAGGCAGATGAAGAAGGCACTGGAAGCCAGAGACGGTGTCTGTCTCTTCTGCTGGGGCAATCTACAATGCCAGGCCAGCCACATTGTTGCCCGAAAGAATGTCCCATTCTCCCAAGACGAATACTCTCTGTTGCAGAGAGCAGGCTTGCAGTCAAAGCACCAGGTGCAGAATGGACTGTATCTCTGCAGTAATTGTCATGGAGAATTCGACTTGTTGCATTACTATGTGGATGTCGTCGATGACAGACTGGTGCTCAAGATTGTCAACCAGACCAATGATCCAAACCACCACAGCTGGAGAAATACTGTTCGAGATATGAACATTGCTCGCAACGGAAGAGAAGAAGACTGGATCGAGATTGATCAACGAAATGCAGCTGATCCTGATGGAGAGATGAGACTGTGGTTCATGGACAACAAAGCAGATATCCAACCAAACAGAGCAGGAGTGCAGTTCCACAAGACAGCGTGTCTCATCTGGCGCATGGCAGGCGGTGCAGACCCAGAGGACGAGTACTGCTCAGACTGCGACTCAGACACTGGCGTGGACTATCTGCAGAAGGGACGTCTTCAGAGGCTGTGGGACTCTGCAGGGACTTTGAGATATGATCAACACGCTGATTGACTGTCTCACAAAGACAATCTTAGAGTAAACCACTGCATCTGAGATGCAACAAGCAGAAGCATCAAATGCCGATGCATCCATATAATTTACTACACTACAAACGACCGACAAGTTGGACAACATTGCAGATCGAATAGCTAAAGTGTATGTCCTTGCGGACACTGCCACCAGCGAACAGATGAGTCAGATATTTTAGAGAGAGACCCAATGTGAGTGTACCGACTGCTCACACAGGCAACACATCCAGTGCTTGGTGCATTGCAGCAGTGACTGTATCTTGGATGGCATGCAGACTCTCATCTCTTTGCCAGCGTTGCAGCACTCTGTTCATCTTGGTGTCTCACTAAATGCCACATCTCTGGCTCTTTAGCTCCTGCAGCCACAATGTGTAGTTTGGGCAAACAAAGGAACCTCAATCTCTTTCAGAGTCAGGACGTGTCAACTGCAATGTTGTCCAATATCAGTGTACCTTTTGATTGGCAGTGTAAAGGTACGCTGCAATTTAGTGTTCAAAAGTGAACTAATACAGTTTACAGTTGATCAGTAGGCTCAAGTGATTAGGCTGTCTGCCACTATGAGAACCCAGCAACTCTTGGCGATGGTCCTACAACCACTTGCATTCAAAACATCGCATGTCAAAATGGGGTCAGCAGACTTGGGGGAACCGTGGAAACTGGCGTGGAAACAACTCCAAGAAAATGCCTGGATGCCACAATGATATGGGCAGTTGAAAGATCAGGACTACCCTGGCCACTGGCTTCATTTTGGGGCGGTGCCAGCAATTTTCCGCGAGGCTTCGGTGTCATGTCAGATCGAAATCGTGGGGGTGTAGGACTTTCCACGACCAAGATGTCCATCATCGATATCCGAGGAAAGACAGCCATGTCCAATACCGTTGAGGATATGCAGCAAGCCATTATTGCCAAGCTTTCGCACAAGAACGTTCCCTTCAAGAACCATCTTCTGGAACGCCAGGGAAAGCCAGCCGCTGAAGTGCTTCTTCGCTCCATTCCTACGATGGTCCTCTACTCTGACAAGGGACTCGCCATCTTTGACCAGATTACGTACAACCCAGAGTATTACCTCACGAACGCTGAAATCAATATCTTCCAGAAGCACTCTCAAGAGATGGTCGAGTACATCAACGACGGCGACTGCCTGGTCGAGCTAGGTGCTGGCTCTCTCAGAAAAACCAAGTTCTTTTTGGAAGCCATCTCTAAAGCTGGCAAGAAAGTCTCTTACTATGCCGTTGACCTCTCTGAGTCATCTTTGAAGGAAGCCATTGATCCGCTGGTCAAGATGTTCCCAGACATTGACTTTTACGGACTGTGGGGTACGTACAATGACTCTCTCTCGTGGATTGCTGCCAATGTGCCATCTTCTGTTCGCAAAATGTATCTCTGGCTTGGATCTTCCATTGGCAATCTCACTCGTGAAGAAGCACACGAATTCCTTGGAAACGTCAAGAAGGAAGCGATGCAGAAGGGAGATCTGTTTCTGTGTGGTATCGACAGGAGAAACTCCTTCAAAGACGTTTCTTTGGCTTACAACGACACACAGGGACAAACTCGTGATTTCATTATGGAAGGCTTGGTGCATGTGAACGCTATCATGGGCAAACAGATCTTTGACATCACCAAGTTTGAGTACGTAAGCATTTACAACGAAACACTTGGTCGCCATGAAGCGTACTACAAAGTCTTGGAGCAGCAAACAATTGATCTTCCTTCCAAGATTGTGCTTGAGAAAGACGAGATGATCAATGTCGAGTACTCGTACAAGTACAGCCAGAAGGAAATCTTGGAGATGATGCACAAGACCAGACTGCATCATGCTGGAAAGTGGACCGATGATTCTGATAGATATGATCTGCATCTCTTCCAGAATCCATACTTTTATCTTGATCGCAAGCGACCACAAAACATTCCAAGCCTGGAGCAGTTCAGGTCCATGTGGGAGGCTTGGTATCCAATCTCATTGTAGGGACCTCATCACTGGCAGCATGATTCAACCATCTCGCATGCTCTTCAAACCCATTCACTTGAGACATCCGTACATCTTCTATCTTGGTCATATTCCAGCATTTCTGGACATTCAAGTCGCAAGGTGTCAGGGAGAACAGTTTACGTCTCCACAGCGCTTTGCTGAGATCTTTGAGCGAGGCATTGATCCAGACTGCGAAGATCCAACAAAGATCCATCCACATTCTGAAGTACCAGATCAATGGCCAGATCTGGATCAAGTCATGCTGTACAGAGACAGAGTCAGAGAGCGCATCGAGAAACTCTTTGATGCACCAATATCCAACAGACTGGCAAGAGTCTTGTTCATGTGCTATGAACACGAAGCCATGCATTTGGAGACACTGCTCTACATGCTCGTGCAAGATCCAGATCACTCCAAGCCAATGATTGCTGATCCTATTTTGAAGGACTTTTCCAAGACCTCTCTCCCAGAGAATCATTTGGTCCAAGTCAAGGGAGGCAAGGTCATACTCGGTCTCAAAGACTCTGAAAAGATGGATGCCATCCGCTTGTCTCCAGAGTTTGGGTGGGACAATGAAATTGGACAACACACTGTCCAAATCAACGATTTCAGCATCCAGCATCGACCAGTGACTGTGAAAGAGTATCTGGAGTTCTGCGAAGACAAGCCAGATCTTGTTCCATCCTCCTGGAAGCAAATCAACAGCCACTACTTTGTCTTGACTGCCTTTGGTCCAGTGCCAATTGAAAAAGCATATCACTGGCCAGTCTACTGCTCTCATGATCAAGCATTTGCTTATGCAGCAGACAAAAACATGGATCTTCCCACAGAAGCAGAACTCAAGCATCTCATTCAATCACATGGACCCACTGAGAGCGACAACTATGGATTTGCTCAGATGCTCCCAACACCAGTGAAGCCATTCCAGTCTGGAATCACAGAACTCGTTGGCAATGGTTGGGAGCTGACCAGGACACCGTTTGAGCCGTATCCAGGCTACGAGCAGTCTGAGCTCTATCCTGGCTACTCATCAGACTTTTTGTACTTGAGTTGACTCTAGTGATGGCAAGCATTATGTTGTTCTTGGTGCCTCTTGGGCCACTGCAGCTTCGATTGCTCTGAGACCTTCATTCAGAAACTGGTACCAGGCAAAGTATCCATTCGTCTTTTCCAAGTTTAGACTTGTTCAGAGAGCATAAACTTTATTGGTGTCGTCTTGATCCGATTTCTTTGGCAATGCTGTCATTGTCTAGCTTGATATTGGCAAACAAGTGTGCCTTGGATGCCAAGTGTCTTGCTTGAATGTCTACCATCAACTTGAATACCTTGCATGTCCTCTCGTGACATTTGGCGTGGTGTGGTCACAATCGCACTGTCTTCGCGTGTGAAATCAAACTTGGACTTTTGTGCGTACGGATTTTCAGTCTCTGGTTTGATCATCATCACCAAGGGTCCATCCTCTCTCTTGCGCTCTCGCTTGCGTTGTGCAAAGACAACACGCTGTGCTGCACGCACTCCCACCGCCACAGCAGCAGCCAGACTAGCAGTTTGTGGATCAGCATCTTCCAAGGAGATTTCTTCACTCTCTGATCCCTGAGAGACCTTGAGTTTGGATGCACTCAGCTTTCGTTGTTCAGTGAGCCATTCATGCAACTTAGTGTTGCCTTGCATCTTCTCTCTTCCCACACGTGGTCTAGGCTCCTGATCCTTGATGTCCCTTGGCTTATCAACAGTTCTTTGTTGGTGTTTGGCTTCCTCTTTGACTTTCAGGACCATGGCTCGCAGTCTGGAGTTTTCTTTCATGATAGCATCCACATAATCTTGCTCTGTATGCTCCTCCTTTTCAACGAGCTCGTTCATTTCAAGAGCAGATGCATGGCTTGACTTTCTGCTTCCTGGTTCTGTGAATGGATTGTCTAGTTTTTGGGATGACACACGGGCAATGGTGTGTGGCTTCACTGGCGTGCGAGATGGCAGCAATCTAGAGAGTCCATCTTTGAACGACTGCACAAATTTGGAGAGACTGGACTCCTTGTGCTCTGGCAGGTTTTGGAATGACACATAGCGATCCTCTTTCACAGGTTCACTTGGCTCCAGTTCGATTTGATCCACACTCTCGTATCTGGATGGAGCCTGTGCTGGCTTGCGTGGTCTGATCTCTTCGTCAATGAAGAAACTAGAGACTTTCTTTTGCAGATGCTTGACAAAGTTGGGGCTGTCGTCCATTGGCAAGATGCAAGCATCATACAAGAGCTTGTTCAACTCATCAGCAGACATGGACTTGAATCGCTTTTCGAGTGTGGGCATGTCAAGCTCTTTCCACTTGATGTCAATGTTTCTGACTTTGGAAATGATGGGATCTCGTGGGTAGCGATCGTAAACACCATCGAAATCGACTTTGAGACAAGATGCCACAAATCTAGCACTCACTTCTCTAAAGACCAAAAACACCTGAACGTTTTCGGACAACAAGTCACGGTAGCTTGTGCAGACTTGGATGCCATTCAGAAAGTTGGATACAATCTCTCCCTGTGTCTGATTCTCTTGCAATTGTGTCTTTTGCTTCTCACTCGATTGCAGCAATGCATCCAATCCCGCCACAGCTGCTTCCCACTGTGAGACAATGTGTTTGCACTCGGTTTCTACTTGTTTCAAGAACACTGTTCGCTCTTCCACTGCTTGCTTGTAGTTTAAGCCGTGTTCTTTGGTCCATGCATCTGCATGCAACTCTCGCAATCGCTGCAACACTGGCTTGTTCTGTTCTTCTAGTTTGGCAAGTGTGTCACTCATGTTCTGGATCTCTGTCTCTAGTTTCTGAATCTCCATTGCTTGATCAGCACAAATCTTGTGAATCTGCTCTGGTGCTACACTAATGATGGGTAAAATGGCAGTCAGTTTCTCTAGTGTCCAGCTCATGGGACTGAACGGCACGACTTCTTCATAGTATCGCTTTTCAATCTGTTGCTGGTACTTTGACTGGAAATCGAGTCTGCTCTTCAAGTCTCGGTGGATGTTCGTCATGAGAGGCTCATTGAAGGGTGCATCCAACTTGACATGTCTGATAGGATCAAGAATCGTTGCTGCCAAGTCGACATCCTCATCAAAGTACTTGTTGATGCGTTCGAGGCACTTGACAATCAAGAGGCTAGAAATTACTGTTTCTTCTTGTTGGTACTTTTGAATCTGTGACACCAACTGTGTTGCCTTGTCTTTGATATCGACACTGGCTTGAGAAGCAGAGAGTTTGCCAACGTTGAGTTGCAAGGCTTGGATCTTTGACTTGACAGTGTCATTGAGGCGCGAGAGTGTGGATTGGTACTCTGCAGACATTTCTACTGATTCCAACAAGACTTTTTGGATGCTCATGAACTGAGTTGGTGCCACAACTGCTTTCAAAGTGTCTCCTGTGACTTGGATGTCTTCCAATGGCTGTGGATTGACAAGCGCCTGTGGAGGTCGTTTGAGTGGAGTCAAGAGTCTTGGATCGTAAGGAGTGTCGTGGATGAGGTCGTGATTGGCTTCATCCAGGCACAAGAGTGCGTTGCCAATGCAATCCACATACTTGAGCACCAATTCATCCAAGATACCACCCAAACCTTGGCTCAAGTTTCTGCTCTTTTGGACCATCGTCATGGCAACCTGCAAACGAGCCAGACGCTCAGCTACCACTCTATCACTGGATGAAATAGGACCAGTGTGAAAGTGAGCAATGGCACCAAAGAGATAACTCTTGGATTTGCAGTAATCCACCCATGACTGAGGGAATCTGAGCTTGTTTCCTACTTCTGACTGTCTTGCAGCAACATCATACAAATCAGAGCAGTAAACACTCACCAAGGCAGTGACAGAGCTAGAAGTGCCGCCGTCATTCGCTTTCTCATAAAAGCACTCTGCTGCCTGTGCCAACATGAGTGTTGCACTCGCAGTCAGTGTTTGCTCAGACAGATCACTCGTCTTGCTGAGCTTAATCTTGAATTGTGGACATAACACGTCGCGAATATGCAGAAAGATACCAGCTGCCTTCTTGTATCAAAACATGAACCTGTAGATAGAGTGCTGCCTTCTTCTTGCCATCTTGTGTCCACTTGCGCTCTCTAGCTCCTAATTGGGAGTACACACACGCCATATTGTACAACACACCTGCCTTTTCGTACTGAATACACGTTGTTTGGACCTGTCTGTCTTTGAAGAGCGACTCGAACCAAAAGAATGGAATCTTGACTTCATCTGTGTGAAACGGGAACTTTTGCTCCATGTAAATGAGCTGGGCATAGTAACTAGTCTCAACCAAAGTACTGTGCCAGTCGCTTGATGCCTTCCGTGGATCTTTCTGGACTTCCAGCATGAACGCGCAGCTGATTCAAAAGGTACCATTCGGTGCTTTTTGGAAGGTGTCTGTCTGCTTCTTTGCTCAAAGCAAGATAGTCCTTTTGCAAGTCTTGGGGCTGCTGGTCTCCCTCTAGCAATCGTCGCGTTTCAATAGCGTCGCGCAAGAGACTGCCCTTGACCCAGGGACCAAGCTCTCTCTCAAAATCCAAGAAAGCATACTCTTCCTTTTCGTTCAAAAGAGATTGGAAGATGGTCTTTTTGCTGCCAAGCAGTGCCGCGTTGCGCTTGAAAGGAAATTCAACAAAAGTCGTGCTTTCACCAGCACCTTGTGCCTTGTCTGGTGATGCATTGAAGGGGAGACTCGTGGGAGAGTCTATCTGGTGGAACTCCTTGAAAGAGTGATGTCCTTCCATGGCAAAGTCGCGACACGTTTATTCAATTTGGTACACTGCAAACGACCGACAAGTTGTACAGCATTGCAGATCGAATGGTCAAAGTGTACGTCCTTGTGGACAGCCACCTGCGAACAGATGAGTCAGATGTTTTAGAGAGAGACCCAATGTGAGTGAGTGTACCGACTGCTCACACAGGCAACACATCCAGTGCTTGGTGCATTGCAGCAGTGACTGTATCTTGGATGGCATGCAGACTCTCATCTCTTTGCCAGCGTTGCAGCACTCTGTTCATCTTGGTGTCTCACTAAATGCCACATCTGTGACTCTTTAGCTCCTGCAGCCACAATGTGTAGTTTGGGCAAGCAGCAAAGGATGCTCAATCTCTTTCAGAGTCAGGACGTGTCAACTGCAGTGTTGTCCAATATCATTCTTTTATGATGCTCAACGTTGTAATGCTGTCCAATACTGTCAGGCGTTTGCTGTGTAGTTGATGCCGGAGTCGAGCACCATCTCTTTAAAGATGCCTACTTCCTTAGCCATCAGATTGCGTGGAGAGTCAAACTCCACGACATGACCTTTGTCCAACACGAGAATCCGGTCATAATCCAGAATAGTATTCTACAGTCATGGAAAGTACCAGTCGATGCGCAATGGTCAACAGCGTCGTGTCTTTGAAATCACGTCTCAGACACTCTTGAATCTTTTCATCTGTCTCGTAGTCTACATTTGCTGTGGCTTCGTCCATGATCATGATCACTGGCTTCACCAGGAGCGCTCTTGCGAGACACAGCAGTTGTCGTTGTCCAACAGACAGATTTTCACCACCAGCAGTCACTTTGCCATCCAATCCACCAATCTCTACAATCTTTTCTTTCAGTGATGCACTCTCGAGCGCTCTCCAGAGCTCATTATCATCATAGCGATCGAATGGATCCAGATTCACTCGCACTGTGCCAGAAAAGACCACAGGATCCTGCGGAATAATGCCCAAACCAGATCTCAAATCAGCGAGACCCATGTTCTTTGTGACCATGCCAGAAATAACGATATCACCACCACTGGCTTCAAGTGTTCTGAAAAGCGCATGAATCATGGTAGATTTGCCAGATCCCGTTCTGCCAACGATACCAATCTTTTCCTTGTGCTCAATCTTGATGTTGATCTTTGTCAAAACCAGTGGCAGTTCAGGAGCGTATCTGATATCCAGGTTTCTGAACTCAATTTCTCCCTTTTCAGGCCATGTCTCTCTGACTGGATCCAAATGCTGTGGTGCCTCTTGTGATAGCTTCTGACCGTAAAATGCAATGCGTTCGACCATGTTCATGGCATTCTCACTTTCAACAAAGAGCTTGACCATAAAATTCATGACTTGGGTGACTTGGAGTGCATAAGTCAAGACAAAGGCAAAGATGGATGCAGGATACGTGAATCTGTATAAGACACCAAACAGGGCAGCAAAGAAGACAACAAATGCAGAGACCATTTCCAATCTGATACTAAGCCATTGTGCAGCAGACATCAGCAAGAAGTATGGCTGCTGATTGTTGTTGATGAGATACGTGTTCTTTTTCACGAACGATGGCTCCACTTGGTAAGATCTGATGGTTGTCAAGCCAGAGAGTGTCTCGCCAATCTGAGCAAACAAGGGGCTTCTGGAAGTAGAATCCAAACGCTTGAGTTCACGAGATGTCTTTCTGTAATGTCCTTGGATGAAATAGTACATCACGAGCACAACAACCAGTGGTCCAGCAAAAATAGGGTTGCCATATACAATCACACCAAAGATGATGATCGTGTTCGCCAAATTCAACAAGAATCGACGCAAGGCATCCAAAACTGCATTGTCCACACCGTCCACGTCTTTTGCAAAGCGATTCATGATTCTGCCCATTGGAGTGGCATCAAAGAACGACAATGGCGCATTCAAAAGAGATCCCAGCGCACTATCATGGAGAATCCTAGCACCAGTGATGGAACCATAGGCAAAGAAGACACCAACAAGCCAGATGGTAATAGCTTGTGCCACACCCCATCCAACGTACCATCCAAGATACTCTTGTGTTGTGAGTGGGAAAGTGCGATTGGACCAAAACACAACCCAGTAATCAGTGCCAATCTTGAAGAACTGGAAGACAAAGATCGTAAAGACGGCTGTCCAGAGCCAAGGACCAGAGGATTTGAAATGCAACCACCAGATCTCTTTGGCAACAGAGCCAGTTTCTCTATCTTCGACTTGCATCAACTGGCGTGCTTTCTTTTGCTCAGTCTTGGCCATGGATTGCTTGATGCGTTCGAGACCATCCATTCGCTCGCTCACGTTTTCAGCTTCTTCAGTCTCTTGATTGTTCATCGTCAGCTCATATTCTTTCAGATACTGAGCGAATTCACCATTGTTGGACAGGAGATCAGCGTAATTGCCCTGCTCGACCAACTTGCCGTCTTTCAAAACGTAAATGTAGTCAAGCGATGGCAGAATGTGCAACTGATGAGTTACGAGGATTCTGGTCTTGTCTTTGAGTGCTCCTTGGATGCAGTTTGTGAAAATGTGCTGACCCACATGCACATCAACAGCAGACAGTGGATCGTCCATCATGGCAATGTCTGGACTGTAATACACCAGTCTGGCAAGGTTGATGCGCTGTTTCTGACCACCAGATAGATTGATACCACGTTCTCCTGTTGTCAAATTTGATACCAATCTCGGTCATGTCTCCATCTGGCCAGATTTCTAAATCCCTTGTCAGTGCACAGTCAAAGAGCACTTTGTAGTATCTTTCTTGGTCAAATGGCTGTCCAAACAGGATATTGTCTCTGATGGTGCCATTCTGAATCCATGCTTGTTGTGGTGCGTAGCCAAGATTGCCAAAAAGCTTGACGGATCCCTTGGATTTGGAGCATTCACCAATGATGGCATTCAGGAGTGTGCTCTTGCCACTTCCAACCTGACCAACGACACCCACCAGAGATCCTTTTGGAATCTTGATGTTGATGTCCAACAACTGTGGCTTCAAGTCTTGTCTATCTTCTGTTTCCCAGTAGAAAGTGGCATTGTCAATCTCTAGTGCATTTTCCAGTTCATGCTCAGATGCAGGGAGTGGATCCAGCTCCTTACTAGCCAGGAGTCCTTGGATACGCTCAATACCGACTGAAAAGTCAGAGTAAAATGCAATGGCTTGTGGCAACCAAAAGAGCGGCTGTCTAATCTGTGTAAACCAAGCGAGACCAGAAAAGATGATCGCAGTGTTGACGTCGTTGAAGAGCACATACACAATCACGGTCACGATACCAGCAAACACTGGCAAAGAAAAGGCAGAGAGCATGACAAAGGCTTGAACGAGACTAGAATCAAATAGAATACCCTCTACGCAGGACTTGAGTGAGTTCTCTCTTTCTGAGCTGTCTGATCTGTTCCATGAATGGCTTTTCCCAGTTGAAGAACTTCAATACTCTGATTCCCAACAGACCTTCTTGCGTCTTTTTGACACGCTCATCGGTGATGGGAGCAACAGAGGCACGCACACGTCTCAGAAGCTGCATGATGGTGTTTTGGATGGGAGCACCAAGACACAAGAGTGCCAGACCAGGCAAGGCAGACCAGCCCATGAAAGCCAGCAGGAATCCAGTCGTGACTAGAATTTGGATAGGAGCAGCCCAAAGGACGTTAAAGTTCACGAGGAAGATTTCGATTCTGTAGCAATCTGTAGAAACGATGGAAACGACTTTGGATGAATCGTACTTTTGGCGTGCCAGGAAACTAAGATTGACTGCTTTCTTGTAGATCTTGGATGTGAAGCCTGCTTTGAGTGCCAGGGCCAGTGAAGTAGTCAGTTGCACTTGATGATTGCTGAACAAGGAAGCAATCACAGCCAGTGACAGGAGCATGAGTGTGTAAAAGATACCAGTACCAACGTGCGGTGGCTCTGTGTTGTTTGCCAGGGCTGCCTGCGAGTCTGAGAGATAAGCAACAAGGTATTTGAGCAAAAGCGGCGAAAACACATTGCAAAGATCGGAAACAAAGCGAAAGGAGCCAGCATATAACAGATCTCGCCAGAATTCACGCCACATGGCATTTCTTAGGTTCAGGTCTCGGCTTTCCACTTTTGCCAACAGGACCTCTTGCTCCCAAGCCTTGGATATACGAGCCTCGAATGCCTCGACATGGTACTCTTCTGGAAGGGGTAGAATCGTATCCATTTGCAAGTGACTCCGTGCGCCTTCTTTGAGTAGGGGATTCAACCATGAGTAAGTCCAGTTGTTCATGAACGACACCAAGCGACCTTCAGGCATTTTGGTACTGTCTCGCATGACAAGAATTTCCTTGCTCATCGGAAAGTCCCAATTCATCCGATTGGGAACTTGCAAAAACCGTTAACGCCGCCGCGACACGGGAATAAGAAACAGCGTCACATCAAAGCTCGCACTTTAGTCATGGTGTTCCAGTTTCTAGCAGTCGCATGGAGTTTGAGCTTCTTTTCAAAAAAGATGTTGTTCAGCTGGGTTTTGCCATATCCGTTTGTGCAGAACAGATGGATGCAATCGTCAATCCAGACATACTCGTCAGCAGTGTCCATCTTTGCGATTTGCTCCTTCAGCAGCTTCTCCAGTGCATCGGTCTTGTGGCCGGAGAGCATGATGAAATACTGATCCTTTTGTTTCTTGAACGGATCCGCTTTCAGATAGCATCCATCTGTGCTTGAGACTTGACAATGATCTGAATATCCAATCCAAACTCTTCCTCAACGATCTCTTTGACTTTGTCTCTGATGTTGTCACCAGTCTTGTCTGATTCCAACACAACGTTTCCGCTGTTCAGATAAGTCTTGACGTCTTTGAAGCCGCAGGATTCCAGTGACTGCTTTAGATCAGCCATTTTGACTCTGTTCCCTCCACCGACATTGACTCCACGCAGAAAGACTGCAAATCTCATGCGCAAAGTCTTGTTTCGACATCTGGCTCATCATTTGGTTCTTCGAGTGTCTGAAACTGACTTTCAATCAAAGACACACCAGCATAGTGGACTCTTGAGCGCATTCGCTTTTCTACCAATGCTTTGCTGATCTTGAGATAGATGAACTGAATGCCATCGATTCTCCTGAAGAAATCTCGATAGATGCGTTTGAGACACGAACATGCAAGCACAAACGACTCCTTCTGTGACACTTGATCAAACAGTTGATGTAACCAGGGCCATCGGTCGTCGTCTGTGAGTCCAATTCCTTGCTGCATCTTCAACTTGTTTTCAAGTGGATGAAAGTCGTCGGCTTCAACATACTCATACCCAAACACTTGTGCAAGCTCTTTTGCCAATGTTGTCTTGCCACTCGCACTCACTCCCATCACAATGATTCTTTTCTGCATGTTGCGATTCTCGAGAAGATTGCTATCAACGAATATCAACGAGACCATTCAAAAGGCACTCAAAGAGCAGCTCAAAGTAGCCATGAAGGCAAAAGAGAAACAGAGAGTGACAGTGATCAAATCAGCACTGGCTGACATCCTGACTGCAGAAAAGAGTGGATTGTATCCCAATGGCAACATTCCCATTGGGCAAGTGATTCAAAAAAGCATCAAGAGAAGACAGGAGTCAGCTCAGGTCTTTAGACAAGGTGGTCGCGATGATTTGGCAGCTCAAGAGGATCAAGAGAGAGACATTCTGCAGACATTTCTGCCTCGTCAGATGACAAAGGAGGAGATTACTGAAAAGATCAAGGAAATCATCAATGGTTTGGAAAAGGTGGATCTTGGATCTGTGATGAAGAAAGCCAATGAGCAGATGGACGCTTCAGTGGCCAACAAGAAGTGGATTGCAGAGATTGCCAAGTCATTGATCAAGTGAATTCAAGAGAAATGAACAATTTTTATGAACTACCATCCCTTTGGAAGGTGACCACCGTTGGTTGCCTTGGCCTGCTTCTCAAGGGCATAGCACTGGTATAGAGCACGTTGGACGTAGTGCTTGGTCTGGCCAGGAGCACAGGCGATCTTGGCACACTGGATCAAAGTTGGAGAGTGAGTGGACTTGAAGTAAGAGAAGGAGCTCTCACAGGTGTACTCTTCGCCGTAGCCGTAGTCCTTGGATTCAGTCTCGTATCCGTAGTCTTTGGATTCAGTCTCGTAGCCGTAGTCCTTGGATTCCTCCTTGTAGTCTTCCTTGTACTCGGAATCAGCAGCATAAGAGTTCTTGTAGCCGTAATCGTTGGACTTGTAGCCATAGTCCTTGGATTTGTACTCGTTTCTGTAGCCACCACGGTGCTTTGGACGATGCGTGTTTCTGCTTGGTCTGTACTCGGACTTGTACTCTGACTTGTACTCGTTGTCATAGTCGTAGCCGGCAGCGTAGGACTTGGATTCGTAGCCGTAATCTTGAGACTCGTAGCCGTAATCTTGAGATTCATAGCCATAGTCCTTGCCCTTTGGCTCGTACTCCTTTGGCTTGTAGTCATAGTCCTTGCCGTACTCCTTTGGCTTGTAGTCGTAATCTTTGGACTTGTAATCCTTGCCATAGTCTTTGGACTTGTCACCCCACTTTTGGGCAATGCAGGACTTGCCATCTTCAAAACCATAAGGCTTGCCATCACCACCCCAGGCTGGCTTGTCAACATAGTGCTTGCAAGGAGGGAAGTAATCTTGCTTGTAACCATAGTCAGAAGGAGCAGCAAGAACAGCAGCAGAGAGAATCGTTGCGAGAATCATTTGATGGCAAGAGGAAAGATGGGTGGGTTTTATCACTGTTGGGGCGGTGCGTCACAGCCAAAGGGGTTGCAGCAACACGGCCCATTAACCAGCTGTAAACCAGAGATGTCAAGAGATCCATACCACAGAGTGTTGTTGCAAGGGTCAGATCTATCAGATCCCTCATTTTCAAAAGAGTTGGTCAGATTGCGTCATAGCACAGCCCATCCACAGCAACACTGCCTCGCTCTCTTACCATGTTGACGAGTACTGGCAGGCAGTGTCTGGTGGCATACAGGGTCAGCGGCAATCTTTCAAGTCTCGTGATGAGCCAAACCCCTGAAAACTCTCCAGATATCTGAGAGTTGCACTGTTGCATCTAGGAGACTTGTAGATGTTGCAGCCAAGAGAGTCGCAGAGTGTTGTATCTCACTTTCAACAGTGACACTTGTTCAAGATGCAACATAAAACGCCATGCCCATAACAACTCTAGTTTAGGCAAGTGGACAGTTGAACTTGATGTGTTCGAACATGCTTTGTCAAACTCCGATGCACGCTCAATTGGACAAATACAGTGTCCACTCTGCGGAAGCAGTCAAACAACGCAAGCTCATGCGACAACAAGCCTTACTCCCTGAGTTATCTTATGTCTTGCAAGAAAGTCAGGTCGCACTCGCGGCAGAACACCACTCCAGAACATCTTCTGGACACAAGAGCCTCAAGAGCTCAGAGAGCTGGACGGGAGACGAGCAAGTACCAAGATTAACCAAAGGATGACGAGATAGTGTTTCGATACGATGATTCTTGGCGCAAGTTCAACAAAACACCAACACCTAATGACCCACAGCCACTGGCTATTGAGCCATTGACTGAAACAGCGCGAGAAGAGCTTGTTTTCGAAGAGCTCTTGCGTGAATACTCTGATATGGTGGACAAGCAGCTGGAGAGCACTTTTAGCAAGATGCAAGACTTTGTGCCACATCCTGCACCTATTTTCCCAGAAGTGATCTCAATGGAAGCCTTGGATGCTCTTCTAGAGCGTTTGGAGCGAAATGCAACAGATGAACCCCAAACACATCTTGAAGCTGAATCAGACACACTTGAAAGTGAGCGCATGAAACATCATGAAAGTGAATCAGTGACAGAGTCAGTAGCAGAATCAGTGAGCAGCACTAAGAGCAAAAAGCCAAAAAAGAAGACAACAAAAAAGAAACGCTCAAAACCCATACAAAAACCAGTCACAGCCACTGGAAGATTCATGATTTACTCATCACAAGAGCACGAAGACAACTTTACGACCATTTTGTACAAGATCATAGACAGTTATGGCTACAATTTGTTGCATCTGCACAAGAGGTTTTCAAGTTAACTGAAGAAGCCATCAAGACCTTGTATTTTATGTTGAATCCACACCAAGGAGCACAAGTCTCATGCATCCACAGTCCGGACACGTCAAACGAGAATTTTTCGAGCTGGGATGCTCCATCAAACAGATTGAAGAGATTCCAGAGATGCAACTGCCAGATTATGCACCAGTGCATGCAGGACAAGTGGATGATCAAGTACTTGGGTTGATGTTAGGTGATGGTTGTCTTGGCACCACTCAAAAAGGGATTAGACTTGCTGCAAGCGTCAAGGAAAAGAGCTACATTGAAGGCAGCAGTCTATTTACGTGAATTGAACACATTCTACGCCAATCTGATGGCATCAAGTGTGATTGGATCCATGGCATGGGAAACAGAGATGCAAGACCTGCTGCATCGCAAGAACTGGCTTGCATTAGGCTTCCAAGTCACAGATAGCACGTTTACACAGACAGTGGGTTTGCATTTTGACAATAGCAGAAACTGAACGATGCTACTATAGCACACATTCACCGTCAGTGGCAAGACAGTACCAAGCACTCTTTGACCAGCTGTGATTTATAAAGTTAAGTCTGATTGAGCTTTTTCCAGTGGACGATGCTCTTGAACATATGGTCCAGAATGTGACGTGCGTCTCTCTTTTCTGGATCGAGTTTGTCCATGATCCCAAGGATCTCACCACATTCTCGTAGATAGAACTCGAGATCGTCGTCTGTGCACTTGTTCGTGAGCTGTGCCAAGCGTGTTTTTTCGTTTGAAAACTCATCATCGAGATCAAACAAGTCTAGAGAGGGTGGCGGAATGTCTTTGAGAACTGGTGGGAAGATTGCTGGTTGCAGGGGTGGCAATGGTGTTTCAAACTATCATGATTTCAAATACCTGTGGCTGGATGAGCGTGAGAGGCTCAGATTTGAGTCCGAGTTGCTATTGTCAAACAAGATACTCTGTAGAGATAGATGGCAGAAGGAATCTGCGATGTGTCAAATTTGAAGAGTTTGGTGTCAAACATGGTCGTAAAATCGTTTGGAATCTCATCACTCTCTTGCAGACAACATCGCAGATTCTCAGACAAGAGTGCCACGTCTGGTAGATAGTGGTAATCTGCAATATCAGGCTCATTAGCATCAATCGAGTTCAAGACAATTGAATCTGTTGTTAAACAAGAAACCAGACGTCAGAAACTGAATCAGTACATCAAAGAGCTTTCCGTTTTCTTCCTTGTCAATGTACTGGTCAGAGAACATTTGTGCAGCACCGATGGCCAAGAGTTTACCGCCTTTGCTTGAGCTCTGGTACACGGCACCGACTGGTCTGTTGAGTGGATAGGAGACACTTCCAGAAGACAACAAGGGAATGGCTGGCTTCTGTACGTTCAAAGAGGCACCAAATGGATACACAAATGTGATGGATGATTTGGGATCTCCGTCCTTGTCAGTGCGCTTTCCAGCAGCACGATTGAGTTCTCTGTTCAAGACGCCTTGTGACACATGCACTTCCTTTGGATGATAGTACTTGTAGTAAACAGTACGCGCAACAGCATCTAAGATGAGCTTCAAGACCTGGATTGACCATCATACCACATTCCTCCAAGAGATAGTTGAAATTGGTTGCACAAGTAGACTCTCCGCCCTCATTCGCGAGATAGAGAATGGAACCGCCTCTGTCTAGGTAAGATTTCAAGGCGGCAAACTAACATCAGTCATAATGCCTCCTGTGTAGAGAACTTTTCACATGGTGCTCCAAAAACAAGTAAATTCGTGTCAACTAGCTTTGGAAGGTTCATGTCTTCTTTGAATCTGAAGTAAACAAGAGTACAATGAAATCTTGTAGTTTCCACGCAAGCGTCTCTGCAAGGTCTTGAAGCCATTGGAAGGTGTAAACATTTCCTTCTTTGAGATATTGAAAGCAATGGAAGGAACAGACTTGGTTGTGTCTTCTGGCTGTTTTCCTGTTGAAGAGCGTCTTGGGAATTTGTCAGATGAGAGCATCGGAAAGACGCGTTTCGACTCTTTCCTACCCTTCCAAATTGTCATGCTGAGAATCCAAAAGAGAATGATTCAGCAACTGACAAAGAAGCAACGAGACGAACTCTTGCATCCACTGATCACTGGAGAAGCAGGTTGGGAAACAGTCAGTGACAGAGATGCCATTAGAAAAACGTTCATGTTCAAGGATTTTGGCAGTTGCTTTGGATTTATGACCAGAGTCGCTATTGTTGCTGAAAAGCAAGACCATCATCCAGAGTGGTTCAACGTCTACAACAAGTGTGAGATTTTGTTGTCGACACACGATTGCAATGGCTTGTCACTCAGAGACATTCACTTGGCAAAGCAGATTGATTTACTGGCAAAAGAAACACAACTGGTTTGGTCATAAAGGCAGTTTGTCAAACTTGTCATCGACATCCTGCATGATATCTGGGAAATACTCCTCAATAAAGTCTAAAAGCGGTTTGCCTTTGTTGCGGCCAAGTGCTTGCTTGATCTTTTGGTATGTTCTTGCATCTGGTGGACAGTTGGCATTGACCATGTCCAACAGCAAATGCGTCGAGTCCCGTCCTTCTGTGAGCTGGCAGTTCATGACCAAAAGATACTCGAATGCATCCTTGTTCAAGATCAACTTGTGTTGCTGGATCATCTGTTTGACTGCCTTCAGTGTCGACTGTTGTCCCAATTCACAGCATGTTCTCAAGAGCACACACACAGAACTAGGCTCTGGTGTTGGATAGACCAAGTGCAGACTGGTCCATGTCTTGACAGCACCGACCAGATCCATTTGCTGTCTGTACGCATTCATGGTGATTCTGTACGTGGATTCCTTCATCTCTGCGTGTGTGCGTTTCAAGTCTTGGTACAAGTCGATGATGAGCTTGCATCTTCTCTCCATGTCACTGGCAGCTTGAAAGTTGTCAAAGAGCGTCTTTGGTTCAGATGACATTGTGGATGAAGATGCAATCAGTTGCTCAAACTCTTGACTGTGTTCTTTGACAAGTTTCAAGACAGATTGTTCCTTTTCTGTTGATCTGAGTCTTGCCATGACTTGCGAGGCCCACATGTACTTGCGAGTGTGAATGCACATCTTGACGAGTTGAAAGAGTGTGTCTTGATCCAGATCCAAGTTCTTTGCCTTTGTTTGCTCAATGAGCTCCATACAGCTATAAATATCCCCAGCATTCATGTAAGCAGTCAAACAGTGCTTGTAGCTGAGTGCGTTTGGAAACATGTGCTTATCTTCCATCAGATGATTCCAAATGTGTTTGAACATTTCTAAATTCTTGTCTTCGACTGCTGTTTCCATGGCAATGTTGTACAGCGGCATGATCATCTTCTTTTGTGTCCTTGCAGCCATGTCAAAGACGAAATACACATCCTCTGCCCTGTTGGCTTCCTTGAGTCTCGTCATCAGTGCTCTAAACACTGTCGCATGGAGATAGATGTTCTTGTCGTGTAATTCGGTTGCAAACAAGAGTGCTTTGTCGATGGCACCGAGTTTGCATGCACCATCCACCAATGTGTGGTACATCTTGTTGTCTGGAATCACGTTCTTGTCTCTCATCATCTCCAAAATCTTGAAAGCACCATCAACATCCAGATTGTTCAAATGAGCGTGAATCAGAGACTGGTACACTGCATGATCTGGTTTCAATTGGTGTTCTTCCATGTACTGAAGCATTGCACCCACGCCTTGCTGATCATTTTGTTTCGAGTAGCCATTGAGCATGGCAGTACACAGAAACAAGTCTGCTTCCTTCAATCTGTCAAAATAGACTTTGGATTCACTCATCTTGCCCTCATTAGCGAATCCCATCACCAGTTGTGTGTGTGTTCCCTGTGTTGGTTCCAATTGTTTCGTCAAGAGTTCATCGTAGACTTCAAGGGCAGTGTCCATCTGATTGTTCTTGACACAAGCTCTGATCACAAGTTCATAACTCAATGCATTTGGCTGAATGTCTTCCATGTTCTTCAAAATCTGTCTTGACATTTCAATGTCTCCGGTGTTGCAGTAAATCTTCAGGACTGAATTAAAAGTATCGATTGATGGAGAAAAGCCGTTTTGCTTCATGGCTTTCAGTGTCTGTTTGACCAAATCAAATCTCTTTTGTGACGCATAAATATCCAGCAATAGGTTGTAGCTCTCTGCATTCAATGGAATAGAGTGATTTGACACAAACGAGAGCCAGTAATCCACAGACTCTAACTGTCGTTTCTTAAGAATCCTCAGCAAATGGTTCATGTGTACAGTCTCCAATTTGGTGTCCATCTTGCGAAAGTGCTGCCATGCTCTGGGGTCATTCTTTGTCAAGAGTTCATGGAACTGTGTGCTCATTCTTCTGAATTGCTGTTTGAAAAATGAAACTCGTGTGAGCATCTGAAAAAGACAAAGAAAAATCAAAGGTTGGCATACAATCTGCATAGAGCACTGAGAGACTATCTGCACAGAGCATTGAGAGATTATCTGAGAGCGTACTGTTTATGAGTGAGGACTAGGCAAAACGGACTTTCTTCTTTGTCGGTTCTGGCACTGGTGCTGCCTTTTCTTTTGGCTTTCTCTCTTTCAACTCTTTTTTGACTTGATTCAGTTCCATTCGCTTTTCTCGCTTGCGTTGCTGCTGCTTCTTCTTTTGCTCCAATTCTCTCTGTTTCTTGATTCCCATCTTTTCAATCTTCTGTCCTAGTTTCTGCTCTTGCTTGTCCACAATGTCCGTCAATAAGTTACTGATTTGATCATTTGAGAGAAATACTTTGCCTTTCTTGCCTGTTCCTCCACTGATACCCTTCTTTTTCTGTATCTTTTGCTCCTTTGGCTCTTTTCTGTGTGGAAACCGCTTTACTTCAGAAACACGCGGCATCAACTGAAAACTTTCACGTCGTCCAAAGGCTTTGTCACTTTTGGTAAAACAGATAGGTAGAGTGCACAATTGGAAGAGACTTTCTAGATGCATTCCAGGATTCCAACTCCCTCTCTCTTTCAAACTCCATCTCTTGTTTCTTCAGCTTCTGCTCTGCCATGTCCATCAGTGGATCATTGTAGAAGCCTATTCTAAAACGGTCTACCATCTGGCACTGCCACCATGAACTCTTTCAAAGCCAGAGATCCATTCAATGCTTGCTCAAGATCTCGTTGTACCAAGATTGCCAATGGGATCAGTTTTGTGCCGTATCTCTTGTCCTTCACTTGCTCTTGCACTTTCTTGTCCAGATTCTTGTAGCTTGGATCAGAGATACACGTTTGTCTGACTTTGATATCTTTCACTCCCACAATGAACAGACCCTTGTCATCCAGCCTGTTCTTTGCCTCCAGTGCCATATCGACCACAAAACGTCTGTAATCTGAAATCCATTCGTCGGACTCAAAGATCCTCGTCGATGGCACATCAATGTGTGGTATGATGATCAAACAAGGCCGTTTCTGTTCTACTGGTGGTGTTTGCATCAATGCTTCAAAGTACTGTGCATCATTCTGTCCATCTGCTGACAATTCACATATCAATCCCTACAATTAGCTTATAGACAAGCTCAATGGCTTTCGCCATGTTTCTATCGCGTCTCATCAGTCGCTCTCTCTCATATTCTGTCATGTCTGTCTGTGGTTGTTCAATCGGGTCGACTTTCGGACATCCTTCCACTGTTGCAAGTGATGCAATCCGCTTTGCTTCCTTTTCAATATCCACCAGTTCCCAGTACTGATGATCTGTACCAAATCGCTGCACCTGTTGTTATGGACTGTACAATTTTGGATGTCACGAGTTGTGACAATGTATGTGCTTCAGAAACAACAAAGGTCCACACAGAGCCCATGACGATACTCTTGCGGTCAATCGGACTCACTGGCACGAGCCTCTGGATCCGTTTGTACTCGAATGCGTGTCTGCTACTCATTGGTGAAAAATGCTGTGGTTCTGACTTTCTCAAGATGGCCACAAACTCGTGTGTGAACTTTAAAAAGTCATAAGTGTAACATAGATACGTTCCAAGTGCAGAGGCAGTCGTGTGTCTTTGTCGCTTGACAATCAACTCTTCCAGTTCAAAGCCATTCTCGATGTAAGTCCATATGGTTTGAAAAGACACTGGTTGAAAGTAGCAATCTCTTCTGTTGTCGCCAATGCCAAGTGTCAAGCGTTTGTGAGGTTTCAAGACACGCCACGATTCTTGAGCGACTAACTGCATCTGATCTTGAAACGCTTGCATGTCAGAGTAGCGTGACAGATCCCCTTCAATCAATGTACTATAGTTGACACAATCCTTGTACGGTGGATGCGAGAGCACATGGTCATACGATTCATCTGCAAACAAGTCTCCATGCAACTGCCGTGCATCTCCCATGACAATGATTGGCTGATGAATGGCTTGCTGGATGGATTTAGGGAACGTAAAACTCGTGTTTCTGATGGCGAGTGCAACAGATGCTGGATTGACATCAATACCAACCAAGCGACGTTCCAACAACAGTGCCTCTGTGCCATCTGTACCTCTGCCAATGAAGTTAGACAGTATACGCTCTCCAATGGACGTGTATCGCTTAAGACTCCATCGTGGGATCTGTGGTACCCAAGAACCGTGGTAATCAGAGCCAGTGTGTGTTGCCCATCTTGGTGCTCTTGATGGAATATCAAAGAAACTCGTCATAAAGAATAATGACCAGTATTGATCTGGTGTTGGTCCAGATGTCTCGAGATGGATGGATTCTGTCTTTTTGTTGGCACCAGTCCTTGTGGCATAGTATCGGTGTACAAAATCTTGATCGTGGTACCTGGTATCTGCACTCATTTCATAATCCATCTGCTCACTTGACGGCATCAGATCAAAACAGTCTCCACACATCATGAGATCATCCTTTTTCTTCCAAACAGGCGCAGTCTTTGTCCAACAAAACACACACTCCTCTTCTGCAATCTCTTCTTCTGTCTTTTGCTTCTTGCGTGTCCACTTTCTCGGTTTGGCTTCCATCTGGATCCTCTCGCGCTCTTCCTGCTTTTGATTGTTTCTCATGGTCAAATCTGTGATGGTAAACGATGTCTTGTCGTGGTTGTGGTTTGGAAAATCATCTCTAAAGCATTCCTGACAAATATCAAACGATGAAAAGTGGTTCATGGCACTGCAGTCTGTGCATGTGTGCCATTGTTGGTTGTTGAGATCTCGACCACATCCATCGCAGTTGAACACGTCAGTGTACTGATCAATCGCATGCAATCTGGATTCGTGCTGTGGACACCAAAACAAATAACCTTGCTCAAAGTACGTCAGTGGCTTGCCAGTGCAAAATACGTGGTACGATTTCTTGCATCTAGGATCAAAACAACCAATATTCGCTCCTTTCTCTTTGCACTTGTGGCATCTGAGCTTTTTTGCCCTTCTTAAAGCAGTCAGGACATTGAACCATTCTCCATCTGCAGTCAAAACGACTTCTGGTGAATACTGCGCACATGCTTCATGCACCCAAAAGACACGTCTCTTTTGATTTGCATTCAAGACTGGATCTCCATAATCATACAATGGTGCCATGAACGGATACGGTTCAACAAACGGTTCATCTCTAGACTCGTTGCAAAAGGCACAGATCTTTCTGTTTCCCATCAGTGTGCTTGACAAATCTTCGTCCCAAATGACAGATTGTGACTCTTTGGTAAATGTCTCATCAAATTGATCCAAGATGTAGCCAGATCTAGCTTTGGGATCATGTGGCACCAATGCTTTGCGTGCAAACGACGATCGTGGATGATCGTGTGCTGGAAATTGACACTGGTAGCAGAGCAAGCACAATGCAAAGCCAACACCACGCTCTTCGCAGTAAACACAGTAATACACAGAGTGTTCGATTGGCTTTTCACACTTTTTACAGTCAAAGGCTTGCTGTTCATCATACACTGTAGATCTTGTCTGAATCAGATCGAGTCTGCCAATAGCTTTCTTCTTTTCAGCACTTATGAGTTCTACTTCGTTCTCAGTGACCATGAACCGGATATTCGTGATATCTTGTCTTGCTCGCATCCTCTGGCTAAATGAATCAATCCATTCGTTGTACTTGTCAGACCATCCATCGTACTTGACCAGGATCTTGCCATTTTTGAAAGATTGCATGGTTGCTGGCCACCAGGCACCTTTTGGATCACAGACTTCGATCTGCTTGTTCTTTTGAAAGCGATTGTAGATTGACAGGCTGTCAGATTCGTTCATGGTATCCTGTACATTCAGAGTCTGTAGTGCTTTTCTGTCCATGAAACTGCTGGCAGTCACATAGCCAGTCACACGAGTCCTGAGCTCTGGTGGGCAGGCTTCCTGACACTCTTGCTGGAAACAAAACCATTTGGCAGACAAGTCTTCTGTCACTGCGTCAGGAATGTTGGGCAAGTGACACTTTTGGTGATAGGTTCTGTCACAGTGATCACACAAGACAAGAATGTTGCCTTCTGACTGAATCCCACCACTGCAGATGCTACAGTAGCAGTCCATGGGTGAGATCTGTTTCTGCTTCTTTTTACCAACAATCGTGACAGAGGATGCAATTTCCGGTGTAGGTTGGAACAAGTGATGTGATTCATCCATCATCTGCAGTCTCTTGGAGTCCCATGGGATCCATTCATCAAACGAAGACTCGAATCCATCATAAGATACTTTTCTCTGGACACCACGTGCTTCAATCACACCCGCAGGCCATGGTGTGTTTGCTCTGTCACAGACCAGTACTCTGCTTCCTACTGGCACATGAACTAAAAGAGATTCTCTGTCAAAGGAAGATTGTGTGTTTCTGATGACTTGCTGCTTTTTGGGAAATGTTTCTGACTTGGACAACTGATTCAAGACATGACGTGTCATGAAAGCACCAGTACTCACATGTCCATTCAACTCCTTCTTTTCTGTGCGTGTTTTGATCCACTTGTGAACAGTCACGCCTTTCAACATGTTGCCTTTCTTGCGACACTGCAGTTTGTTGCAACACCATCTGTTGGACATTGTCTTGACAGTGTGATTGCTGATGGGTGGCTGAATGCATCTTTGGTGATAGCGTTCGTTGCAGATGAGACACACGACTCTTTGATTGCCGTAAATGTCATCTGATTGTTGACAGACTGTACACGGCACATCAATCGAGTGGTGTGCCTCCAAGTTTTGACATACTGGTTTGTAGCAGAACCATTTGAGATCCAGTTTCTCCAAAACCTGTGGATCGATTGGTGGTTTGGTGTGGCATTTGAAATGGTATGACATTTGACAGCCATCACAGATCACTAGAAGATTGTCACTTGGTTCATCATTCTTTTTACACAGATCGCAGTATATCAGTGCTGGATCCAATCCCTTTTCTTGGGGAACGTGTTGCTGACACTCTTCCTTTGGGCAGTACCACGATAGATCATAGTCTGTGACATAGACTTGTGCAATGGGTGGATTGCTGCACTGTTGATGCCATGCCTTTTGACAGCAATCACAAATGACAAGCGCATTTCCCTGCTTTGAGATCAAGCACCTGAGGCTCATCACCACCATCACACACTTGACAGTAGAGTGTTTCTGGATCTGGACCCAAAAGTTTGAGTTTTCGTTTGCGTTTTCGGTCTTCAAGAACTCCCACGACCTCTAATGGCTCTACAACAGTCTCATTTGACGATAATCGCATTCTACAGGAATCAGACTGGATCCACTCATCATACTTGCTATCAAAGCCATCGTAGCTCACGAGTCTCTTTGTTCCTTTGGTCTCTTTGATCCATCCAGGCCAGAATGTCATTGCCTGGTCCGCCACTTCTACTCTAGTGTTGATTGGATACTCTTCTATCAGCAACTCTGAGATGGACTTGGTCTGATGTCGTGTCAGGAATCCAGGCCTCTGACACTTTTCAGACGGACAGAACCACTTTGAAGACACATCCAAGAGCAACTCTTGAGAGATATGAGGCACAACGCATTGTTGGTGGTGTCCTTGATTGCATCCATCACACAGCACCAGTTGATTTCCCTACGATCATCTTATGAACCTCTTTTTCTGTTGATCCGTTGCAAATGACGCAGTATATTGCCTCATAGTCCGGCATTGGTCCAGACGGGATGCCTTTTGGAATGGTCAGAATTGGATTGCCATCGACTGTTAGAGAACCGTCTTGATTATCCAGAGACTGAGCAGATGTTGTTTCCACGACGAGTGCCGAGTCTTGTGGTGTGTGCCTGACAAGATTTGAAAAGTCCAGATGATCAGCTAGCAGATCTTGATTTTTCACTTGGTCTGGAGTCGTTTCAGGTGTCAGTTGCATCGGAAAGTCGGGCTGTGACTTTGCCACGAATGTTTCAAGCAGCCTTCTCAATCAGATCAATATTCAAGAGAGAACTCAGGCGCATTTCACATGGACACTACAAGAAGAGCAACAGAGAGCGATTATGGACCCTAGGACTGATTGTCTTGTTCGCTAGTTTCGTTCTTGGGATTGTCTACGAGTTTGGGGTCTTTGATTATCAGTACCTGCACATATTTACTTCTTTCCAGTCTATCATCCTTGCATTGCTCGTTCCAGCGATTCTGTGGGCTGTACTTGAACTTTCACTCGTCTTTCGATGGGTTATTTATTGGATTGTGTTGGCAACCATTCTCATGTTTACGATTCAAGAGGATTGGGGAACATTTGGCAAATCCAAGCAAGAGATTGGCTTGATTGTCTTCTTTTCGTTCTTGATTCTGGAAGCAGCAACAGTGATAGTGTATGTATGTGCTCGATTTGTGTATCCAAGGACTGTCTTGCGTCTGTCAATGCGAGATCCAGTCAAGTTCTGGGATGTCAAACCCACCGGCAAAGATGGTCAGTTTACTTGCAAGATGCTCTGGACATCAGAGAGAAGGCAATTCTCCTACGTTGGAGACCTGAATGACGATGGACAACCGCATGGCTATGGCAAATGGACATCCTATTGGCCGTATGGTGAGATCTTGTCTGGACACTGGGAAAACGGTGAACCAGTCGGTCCCTTCCGCTCGAGAGAGTATCGCACTGGATTCTCGTTTGAAAATCTGAGAATTGCTTACATCTCAGTCTCTGATGCTCCAAACAACAAGACCACTCTCAAACAAGGCAAGATGCGGTTTGGTGTCGTTGGAGTAGAGTGTTCCATCTCTGGCCGGTTCTTTTCGGACCTGCCACATGTCACACAGATCCTCAAGTCAGATATGGAAACCAGCTTCTCTTATTGCATCGACAATTTGCTACACATATCGCAGTTTGACAATCGACCCAAAGCATGCACCAGTCTCAGCATCAAAATCGTGGAAGATACCATTCACATTGATGGATTCTCGAGTTTAGGAAAGCGAGATCAGTTGATCATTACAAAGCAGAACAATGCACTCAAGATTGACGGATTTGAGCAAAACAGTCCTGAAAGAGAAGCATTATTCTTTGTCCCTGGATTCAACTGCACCGTTGACAATTCTGCCAAACTCTTGGCACAGATGATCTCACTTGGTGGCGGACTTCCAGCACATGTGAAACCGATTGTGTTTGGATGGCCTGGTGGCAGTTTGATTCAGTATTTCAGTGCCAAATCCAAAACAGCAGATCAACACCTCAAACAATCCTTGATGCTGGCACTGAGACAAGTGGTGCATTCTGGAATCACACGCATTCACATTTTATCACACAGCATGGGAGCACGGTTGGTGTTGGAAGCGGTTCCAGAACTCCACGAATTCTTCAAATCTGGAGACTCACAATCCAAACCCACCCTCCTTTCAATGACTTTTCTTAATCCAGAAGCACTGCTAAGAGTGTTCTGTGATGCACAGTTCAACATGATTCGAGATTTGACATCACTCATCAGTGTCTATGGCAATGACAAGGATGTAGCACTCATGGCATCACAGTATCTCTTTGAGAGACAGCCAATCATGGGATGCAACACCCAAAAGTTTCACAAATCAGCAATTGCTCTTGAGCCACATTATCTGGATATGGATGTCATGGACACGACAGCCTTGGATGTCAATATCCATGCAGCCAGACACTCTTACTTTAACCTGAATAAGTTTGTGATTGATGATCTCATTGATTTGCTGATTCGCAAAGAACGAGCCAGAGAACGTGTCCAGCGATTGGTGCATCTGGACAATAACGTCTATGGCTTTCTCTCTGCTCCTTCATTCATTAAAAATTAACAATTTGACTGAAAACTGAGCCAATCCGCGTTTGACTTGATGCCACCAGTCGAGAAACTCAAAGTGCACAACAAGCAGTCCAAGCAAGAACCAGACATGGATCCAGCAGACAAGAGAGACCCAGTTCTGATGGGAATTCTCAAATCACTATTGATGCTCCAAAACACTCCGCAATCACCAAAGGAGCTTGCGAGATTCATGCTAGACCATAGGGAGACTGTGCTGGATAACAGACAAGTGTTAGGGTGTGTGAATTGACACCAGGGGCAAGACGCCATTTGCGACAGTGTCTTCAAGACTCTCTCAGCATTTCAAGCGATCTCGGATGGGCAAGAGAAGACCATTGTTTGTCAAAGTGCCAGTGGGCAACAGGAAATTCAAATACAGACTGTTCAAATGAAACTTTACAACAAATCAAGTTCAGACATGTTAAACAGCAACTCTTCTTCCTCCTCTGACGTCCTGGACCGTCGCTTGCGTGGCTCTTCGATTTGGAAGGGGGCTTTGAGTGCTGTCTTTTGAGTGAGCATCGATTGCATGGATTCAGAGAATTCGCTGGTTTCTTTTGCAATTTGCTTGAAACGCGTCAGATCCTGAAATAAGCTTTGATACCCGTGATTGTTTGATTGGGAGTTGGAGTTCAGTTGACGTGGCTTCAAGTGCACTCATAAACTGTTTGATCTCGTTTGTTTGGTAGGCGGTGCCATCAAATAGTAAAGGTGGTGGAGATACTTCGTGTCCAGGCAAATAAATGGATGAATTAGAGAAAAACTGTGGTCGATTCAAGTCTAGCTGATGCATAGTAGTAAACGTGAGTGATGGCTTTCTGACCATTGTCAGTTGCTGTGATGTTGTCTACTGTCAACAATTGTACTTTTTCAACATTGAGACTAAAAGGCGGTGTTCCAGCAACAGTTGTGGGTTGGTCATACTCGAGTGCAGGCACAGGTTGAAATGGCTGTCTTGACAGCAAGCTCTTTGAAAGCAGATTCTCGTTCAGATGCTTGGCTGCATTGGGCAGAGAGCTTGAAGGAAGCGATGGTGGCGTAAAAGGGCCAGAACTAGGAGAGTTCTTTTTTGTAGTGAGTGACTCGACTCTGTAGCGAACATGGTCGGGCGATTCTACTCGAGCACCAAGTGCGATGGATGCAGAGGGTATGGAAACACCTGTAGCATCTGGTTTAGACGATTGGCTGGATCCCTTGAGAGAACCAGAAGATCGCCTGCGTGCCACTTGTGCTGGATGAAAATAATTGTGCTCCAGATCTGTAAATCTGTGACTCAATGCTGACTCATTATCCTGGATCGTAAACTCGCAGTCGAGTCTATAAGTGCTGTGGAGATTAAAGACACCAAGTGGTGTTTGGACAGGATCAAAGATCACTTCAGAGATACCACGACGCATGTCATTTCCAACATGAAGCTCATCTAATCCAGCCTCATCTGGCGACACAACGCGTGATGATGAGATGCGATAGATGATTTCGACATTAGATCTTGTGGGTCTTCCAAGCTGGCGAGTGAGGGAGTAGCAGGGAAGAAGCCTAACTATACTGTACAGTGATCGAAAGAAAGCGATGGATTGCTTGTAAACAAGTGGAATGTCTGGTGGTTGATGCGGAATCATATGTCTGAAGTTAATCAATATACGAAAGTGACAACTGCCATGTTTCCAACAAAATACGCTGCTTTTGGACAGGTCTACCAGCAGCATCTCTTCCAATCAGCTGCTCTGGCGTGATGCGTGTCCGAGTGCCTGATCCTTGTTTCAGCACCAGATGCTGACTCGACAGGTTGGAAATGTCCAAGAGAATGTCAATGATCAACGGCGGAGCTTGTGCTGTGCTGGTGAGCTGTCCTTTCCAGAACTTGAGTTGCTCACGCAAGGGTTCGAATTCATCCAACTCCAGATTAAACCACTTGTTTGTCTTTCTCTTTTCATTCTCCTGCTGTGGTTTAGCCAAAGTGCTGAGTCTGGACTGTACAATGATCTGCGCAGTTTTGCTGATAAACTGCTGTAGGAGACTGTCACTCTTGCTTCTGCTGAGACTGAGTGTTGAATTGGATATATTTGACGGTGAGCGCTGCATGTGAGACATCTTGGAAAGTCACAAACTTCACTCGGAAGCCGAATTATGCAAGGCGTCAACAACTTTAGGGATATTGGACACCACAGAGGTGCTTACGGGTCAATGGACTAATAGCAGACAATTGAAAGAAGGCATCGTCTACAGATCTGCCACTTTGGACTATGCAACCACAACGGATATCGAGCATGTGCTGGTGGATCTGAGTGTGAAGACGATCATCGATCTCAGAGGCAGAGGAGAGTCTAGAAACGGCTTGCAGACAAAGCTGTCGTCCTATTACAAAAAGTGTCAAGACCCTTTGGATGAAGCAGAGAAGAAAGTGTATCCGATTGACTTGGCAAAGCCTCTGAAACCAGCGATCATCAAATCACTTCCATTTTGGGTCACTATCGTGTACTTTTGTGCCAGTTTGGTTGGATTCAAGTCTTGGGGACAAAGGTTTGCTCTTTCGAGATCTTTTTTGGGTCAAGAAGGCCTCTTGGGTCTCAACAAGGGCATCATTCAATACTGCGGCAAAGATGTGCGTCTGATTATGGACATCTTGGCTGAAAAAGCAGCTTATCCAGTGATTATCCACTGCTCCGCTGGAAAAGACAGAACTGGGTTTGTGATTGCCATCCTCTTACTCTTGTGTGGCATTCCAAGAGACGAAATTATCACAGATTACGCCAAATCTGCACAACTCTTGCAATCTGTCATGGGCAGACTCATGATTGAAGTCGGAAAGCAAGGATTGTCACCAGAGTTTGGTGAATCTCCGCCAAGAGTGATGGCATCCACCATCCAGTACATTGAGGAGCAATTCGGCAATGTTGAGAACTATCTGGTGTCTATTGGTGTCAATCTACAACAACAAGAAGCCATTCGCTCTCACTTGCTTGGCAAAAGTCAGTAAACCTTGAATGCATCAGAAAGCTAGAAACCTTGATTGCTTCAGAAAGCTTTTATAGATGCTCTACAAACTCTGATCGACACTGGCGACACTTGGTGATGCCACTGTCAATGATAGTTTCTGTTGGAAGCTAATGTCATGCGTGATACCTGGCACTGGTGGCACCAAAACCCAGATGCGACACTAGATGATGATGATGAGATGGATTCGTTGACAGAGGGTGATTCAGAAATGAGTGACGAAGAAGATCCTGCTGGCTCCAATGGTGGACGATCCATGTTCTCAAGCGGTGGTGCCATGAGAGCGTCCGGAGGCAGGGATTGGAGTGTTGAGAGGACTTTGGTATTGTATCCAAGACAATGAGCACATTTGTGGTATAAAAAGTGGAACTTGGCATGGCTGCGCTTCTCACAGTCGTTGCAGTAGATGTGGCTAAACGTACCATCGTACTCTGATGGCATCCTGTGCTGCAAGAGAGCAGCGTCTATCCGTTGATAATATCTAGAGTCATTCTTGATACTCTGTCATATCTGCAAGTGCCTTGAGACACGTCGGACACTGGTAAGACGTCTGAATGTACTGTTGATGACACTTGTGATGCATGCAATGTCCACATGGCTGCCATCAGTTGAAATACCATAAAGATCACCGTAGAAGTCGATGTGAACATGTACTCGCCACAGATGGGACAGTCACTCTCGAGGTTGCGTTCTATGCACTTGTGTCTTCCCTTGAGACCAATAGCCATACAAACGTTACAAGTTTGACAGTGAAAGTAGTCAATCCCCAATCCTTTGCCAATTCTGCAGATGCCGCAGTCGTAGCAGTGGTAGATGGTCTTTTTCGGGTCATTGTCCCAGAGCTTGCACTCTTTGCAGTAATACTCTGCTACTTTCTTGCCACAATCTGCATTGATACAAACCTGTCCGGCAGGCTGTACCGTACTGCAGTGCATACACATCATCGTGTTGATCAGGTTTCTGAAATCAAAATTAAAACCTTGTGATCGTATGGTCAGAGACTTCATCGTGACAGAACCGGCATGTGTCCCATTTACCACAGCAATGGGCCTGGAGCTTGCAGGCTCTCTGGTAATGTCTGCAACCGTAGACGCCCGGTGCCTACACTCAAAGCAAGTACATGATAGGTCACACATCGGTCCTCGGCTGTGACAGTGTCAAAATCGTGCTTTTTGTCAGACAATCGATTGACTGGCCTTGTGTCTCTTACTTTCTCCTGCTGTTGCTTGCTGGTCCACTGCTTGGTCATGAGCTCCTAAAGTCAGCACACAAACCTGGACGCGTTTTGCCTTTTCAGCTGCTGACAGGGTCGTATCCTGCTGGATCAAGACAATCTGCTTGCGCATCTCTTGCTGCTGTTGGACACGCTTGCCCGAGGACTGGGAGGACGACTGACTCTCCTCATCAGAGTCTGGAAGTGACTCTTCCTCAATCGAATCCTCTTCCAAAGAGTGATGAGACCTCCAAGAATGAGGTCTTCCCAAAGAGCGTTCCTGCGGCTGTGTTCTTGGGACGTTGACCAACGAAGACTCTGAATCTCTTGCAGATTCGTGATCACAGCATGGATCTTGCTCAGTATGTGACTCACCAGTGTGCCTTGTTTGTAGTGACATGGGCAAAGAATCCCATTGTTGAGGTCCCATTGTTGGTTTCGCGATCGTGCAATTGTGCACGACGTCATTCGAAGATTGCGCCGAGCATCTCTTCGAATCATGCAAACAGTTTATTGGATTTGATCGACATTGATTCTTGTGGGAGTGTCTGGTGGGCTTTCAGCAGGAGCACTTGCCATGATTGTTGGTGTCTTTGGCTCTGTGTTGATGTCAATCTTGACTTTGGAGTTTTGTCTGCTTGTTCTTGTCACGAATGGCTCAGGCAGTTCAATCTGCAGCAAAGAGTGGAAGACTATGGTCAAATCTAGTACTCTGTCTGCAAATCGGACACCGAGGAGGTCCCTGATTGCGCTGCTGGACACCATTGTTCGATCTGCCTTGCATCCTCAAGACTTCAGCACAGGAGCCACAGAGACACAAGTGTCTGCAAGGCAAGACGACAGTGTTCTTGGCATCTGACATGCAAACGACACAGTCTCTCGAACCGCCAGTCACTGATACAGTCTCTCCTTCGTTCTCTGAGAATCCAAAGATCTCTTGGAGCATGAACGACTGGCCATCAATCTAGTGTCAATTCATGTACAAGCATGGATTGCTTGAGTATTTTGATGCCAACACCAGATTCAGGATGGACAAATGCGCCAAAAGTCGTTTGGGTGTTTAGATTGCCAATCTGGTCTGCATGTGCTCCTGGTGTCTCAATGGCTTCAATTGCAATGACAACAGGATACATGAGCGGCCCTGCAGTCACCATGCCACCAACAGGACTTGGAAGCAGTGGAGCATTTGGAGACACAGCAGAAAGTGGCGTCGATGGTGTCTGAGCCAGTGGTGATTGCTGTGGATCTCGATACAGATCCTCACTCTTGTAATTATCCAGATTGATGCCTTCGCGATCAACAAAAGTTTGGTTCAGTCCAGCTGGAAATGGTCCAAATACAAATGGCTGCACTGGGTTGCCTGCTTTGTCTACTATTCTATCATCAACAATCTCACTTGTATCTTGTCTTGCCGTGGTCGTTTTGGAACAATTCGCGTCCGTGGATGTAAATCTTGATCATGCATGGCTTGAGCGCATCAAACTGGAACTCAATACTTGACGTGCCTCTGTCTGTTGGTTTGACTCTGATGCTGTTCTTGACCAGATTCACAAACGCTTTCAAGGTCTTTGTCGTTCGCATCTGAGCAGGTGGCAGCTGTGGAACGGGAATACCAGTGTCTGCAGTCACATTCGCAGCGAGAATGTTCATGACTTCATCAAAGTACATGGGAGTGCTGCCGTTGACAGCTTGACCGTTAGCATGAAAGACAAACTGTGGGCCGAAGTACGTTCCATTGGATGTGATAGCACCCTGATTGTTATCTTGCGTTGGACGTGTGATGCGCTGTCCCATCGCGTCGAAAAGAAAACAAACACTTTAGTGAGACTTTCTATCGCCTTGGACTGGAAGTATCGGAAGCTTTGTCCTCATGGTGTCTTTGACCATTCCCAACAGCTGCAAAAGCTCTAAATTGGACTTTTCATCAAATCTGTTTCTCATTAGTCCAAGAGGGTCTGTTGACAACGTTTTGGGTCGTTTCTTGAGATCTGGTCGCGCAGAGCCTCGTTGCGAGCGTTCTAAAGCAGCTCTACCTCTCATATAGCAAGCATTACATAGATTCTATCATCAATTCAATTGCCTTTTTCCCATCCGGCCCCTTGCGCTTCAAAGGAGTGTTCTTCTCATCCACTTGGCATCTCACACACTGCCAGTCCACTTTAGAAGATGGAGAAGCAGCAGATCTGGCAAGTGATTCTAGGGTGGGACTCGTTTGGCCCGAACCTTGTCCAAATCTAGAATTCATCAAAGAAACGTCATTCAATTGCGGGATTTTGTCGCTTGTATGAGACAAAATGGACGATTCTCACACTTTTTGGCTGATATGGTGAGGTTTGCATGAGCTAAATGGTAAGTGCCATTTCTCAAGTTTCCGTTTCAACTGCCGCTCATCTTGCTTCCTATGTTTGATAAAGTGTGGTGTGAGAGTGGAACTAGAGAAAGATGTTCAAGGAGACAATAGTTTAGTCTCAAAAAGCAAATGCGAGAATCATGGACCACAAAGGAGCAACCAATTCAGCTGCATTTTGATTTGGAGAAGAGCTGATGGTTGCTGGGTTAGATCCCACTTGAGTAGGCTTTGGAGCAACAGTTGTGGTTGGGACAGCCGTGATACCGACTGGATTCACTGGATCGTTTGGTCCTGGCAAGATGCTAGGAATCAAAACACCATCAACACGCTGCAAAAATCCTGCTTGACAGTAGTTATCTGCGACTGTCACAGCAACTTTGCCATCAATCGTTGTTTTCTCACCAGAGAGAGACAAGGTCAGGTTAGGTCCAAGCAAAGAAGGCAAGGTAGCACTGAATGCAGTTGATCTTGCAAAAGTGGACGACATGTGGTAGAGAAGGACTGCTTTCTTCTGAGAGGCAGTCAAAGCATTAAACTGGGCAGATGCGGCAGTGAAAGCTGCATCGGATGGGCAAAAGATCGTCAAGTTTCGGGCTGCTTCCAAAGTTGGCAACAATCCAGCATCTTGAATCGCTTTCAAGAACAGGGAAGATCCTTGGGCTGGAAGAGACTGTGCCAAAGTGGCTGGCGGTCCGATGACGATGCTGGTCACGTACAAGAACCCATTATCAGCAATAAACTGCTTAGGGGCAAGACCATCAGCAAGACCTGTGCGAACATGGATGGTAGGAGTAAGTGATCCTGGAGTGTAGTTGTCAAAGACAAACCAAATTCCCTTGTCGGATTGGACAACAACATAATTTGGCTCAGTAGCATTGGTGTAGTTGAGGAGTCTCTCAACAGTAGCACAGCCTGGATCGTTTGCTGGCAGTCCAGCAGCAGTGATAACATCATCAGTTGGAACAAAGACCGACAGTTTGGCTGTTGGGTCACTCCACTTGGGGTTGCTGGCAATGACTTGCTGGGCCTTGGAAAGGGTAGGATCCTGTCTGATATAGTCGCTAATCAGCAATGCTTGAACTCCAAAGAAAAACATTCGGCAAGTGTGTGGCGCATCGGCCTTGGCAATCTCGGATTGAGCCGAAACGGCACATCTCCTATGCAAACTCCGACAAGAGAGAGCCAAGGGCAAGGCACAATCTTTTGAATATCAATCGAAAAGAAAAAGCGAATCTCACTACCTAGATTCGAACACAAGACATGCATGACTATGTTTGATATTCAAGAAAAAAGAAAAAGTGAATCTCACCACCGTGATTCGAACACGGGACACACGGATGACTATGCATTACAGTCCGTTGCTCTACCAACTGAGCTATGGTGAGGTTGTGATCGGAGGCTCCTGGTTTAATATATTCCGTATGTCATTTTCAGTCTGCAATGATGGTCTGTTTTTGGTTGAATGACATGGCCACGATCTGCCGACGCTGACAGCATGTTGGATGATCTACAGGGTTTGCAGCTAAAAACCTTGAATGACTGTATTGGTCTCAGAGCGTATTGTACTGATCGTGTGATTGAAAGCATCAGTGTTCCCCGGGTCCAAAGTGATGGACGATACTGGTATAGTTTTCTTTACGGAGGCAAGCTACCGAACTTGGTGTTGAAAGATCAGATACACTACAAAAGGCGTGCAAGATTGCACAATATAATTTCACAGCATTGCGCAATGTTGCAGATGACAAAGCTGTGAAAACTAACGAGACAGAGAAGCTTGTCTTCCTGTTCCAGAGTGTCACAGATCTGGCATCGAGTGGGATGCCAGCAGCTGTGGTGGATTAGATAGAACAACGCTTGTCCGTTGAGCAGATGCTGCAGACACGTGGAACTGGAGATTGAACAGTTAGAGGACTCAATCTCAATCCGAGAGATCGAGTCCATTCTGCAGTCAATCAAGGCACAGATCCACGCAACTTACAAAATACTCCAAGATCTTGAACCACACAACGAAGGGGCTCCGGTGATCGACTTTTATGCACAGAAGAAGCTCCTCCGTCTTCGGTTCAGCAGGTCCATCCAGTCAAAAGGCCTATGAGAAGCTTGCCGGTGCTTTCGTCTTCTTGGCAAGCCTGCTTTGGCTGGGTGGGGCAACGCAAATTCTCTTCCTCTGGGAGAGGCAACATGCCTGTTCCCACTTCAAAGCTCAAGAGGGAGCTTTCTTGGAGAATCGAACGAGATGGGAGCGTGATTGTGGATGTGGACGAATTTCGAACCTCCAAGTTGTCTTGCTGCTGCCAGCAGGAGATGTTTGGTGCGGAGGGAGAAAATCCCAAAACCAAGACACATGTGCGGACATGCGAGCACTTGCCCGATTGTCATCGATCCATGTGGGATCGAAATGTGTCAGCAGCCATCAACATCGCTCGCCTGCTCTTTTTCCTTCTCACAGGACAGGACAGACCTCCGGAATTTTGCAGACAGCAGCTTGACCACTCTGAATAGCCTGCTGGTCGCAAGAGATACTCTGAATATGACAACATTTCTTTGTCAGAGCCTCTTGCGACTCGCTTGCAGTGTACCATGACCAAAGATTAGATACCCATTCTGGAACATTTCGAAAGACGCTGATCTAGATCGCTCCAACTGATGGAGAAAATGGTCAGCTGATGATGCATTGACCCAAATCACGGCGACGGGCGGAGATTGATGGTTCTCAAACGCGCAAGGCCACCGCGTGATGGCGTCATGGCATCTATCAAAGATCTGTGTGATGTCAAAGCGTACCAGATATATATGGACCCTGCGACCGTCCCGGTCATGTTGCTTTCGATCTACTTTTCTAGTGTGTCTGGCAAGATATGTGTGCAACCTGGACAAACTGTGACTGCTATCTGGACCAACGCACAGAATCAAAACTGCTCCTTCACTGGCACTGTGGGATCGTTCTTTGGCTCAAACACCGTGAATGGCGGTGAATACAACTGTAACGGTCGCTGCGGTCCAAGCTGCAACGGCATTTCTCTCTTCAAGAACCAGTACACGTTGGCATGCTACACCCATGACATCTGCTCTTGGTTTTACAATGCATCTGGTGGTGGCTCAGATCCAAACTGCGGTGCAGCTTTCAAAAAGGCTCAGCCAGACTTTTTGACGTGGGGATGTGGTCAGGACAATCCTTCCAACCCGGTCCAGCCTCCATCGTCTCAGCCAGTCTGTCAATAATCGAGTCTTGTAGTTCCGAATAAATGCAGTCTATAGTATCAGAACAAGAAGGGAGTCACTGAAGAGATACTACCGGAAAGATGAGCCCGAGCGGTCGAGTCAGTCTCCCGTGACACTGACACGGCCGCTTGATGATCTTTCGAAGAGCGCCGGGTCCCGAATAGGCAATTGTATACAGAACTTGTATGGATTGTATGGTTGAGAATGACTTGTCTTAAATCCAAACGTTCTGCTTGATAGACGACATCCTATATAAACCAAAAATCGCCGAAGTGTTTGAAACCAGTAAAAGCAATCAAGGATACCAGCAAATGATGATACTCAAGTGACAGGAGAGTGTGCTTTAGGAATATACAATCGAGACACACCTTCAGGGACGATGCGTGCTTCGGTCTCAAAGAAATCAACTGGGCTGTGAATCACAGCCTCGCTGGAGTATGTGGTTGTGCTGATTGTTCTATCTCGTGATTGATCGCTTGGGAGATCTTCCTGCTCGTGTCACGGGGTAGTGGAACCCAACCCTGTGACCAAGCACCGACTTTCCTTACGGCGATGAGCGGAGATTCGCATCGGCTGTCCCCAATGTGCCCCGTTATCAGCCTCGTGACAATTCGGAGTCAGATCTGATGATTCTTCCCAGGCCCGAAAATCGCGCCAATCACATAAAAGCCCATTGTATGCCCTGTCCAATCACTAGCAGGCTCTCGGCCCTTGGAAGTATAAATTCGCGTCATCTGAACCATCTACCCCACACTCATGTCTTCTCAAGCTTCCAACTCTTTCCAAAATCTCTTGCTTACTTTTGCTCTCTTTGGAGCTGTCTCTGCTGCTACTTGCGTGAAGCCAGGCCAAACCGTGACTGCTTCTTGGCGCAATGCTCAAGGCAAGACTTGTACCTTCACTGGCGCTGTCGGATCTAACTTTGGCAGAAACGCTGTCAACGGTGGAGACTACAGCTGCAACGGTAGATGTGGTGCCGGTTGCACTGGTTTCGCTCTCAACGGCAACCAGTACACGCTCGCTTGCTACACGCACGATGTCTGCTCCTGGTTCAACAACGCCTCTGGTGGTGCTTCTGATCCAAACTGTGGTGCTGCTTTCACTGCTGCTCAGCCTGACTTCTTCTCCTCTGGATGCACTGCTACCAACCCATCCAAAGCTGCTCAGCGTCCATCCACCACTCCAGTGTGCCGATAGAGCGTTCCATAAATTCTTGTTTTCAATTTGTGATCTGTTCAAAAAGATTCGAGCCTCCACTTCTGATATAGAACAGCAACTTCAGAGATGAAAAGGATGAAAGAGAAAAAAGAAAAAGTGAATCTCACCACCGTGATTCGAACACGGGACACACGGATGACTATGCATTACAGTCCGTTGCTCTACCAACTGAGCTATGGTGAGGTTGTGATCGGAGGCTCCTGGTTTACTATATTCCAAGTATAGTACTCTTTTGAATCTTTGTTCTTACGTTTCCGAATAATGGATCAAGACAGAGAGTATCAGGGGCTGATTTACTTGTCAACGAGCTCACCATCGTATATCAGACGAGTGACTTTGCCCAAACCCTTTGTCCTTCCCTCTCTGAAGAGCAAACGAGCACCGACTTTGAGGTACTCTGGCTTTTGCATGAATCTACGATCAAGTCAAGTACCGGAAGCGAACGATCGATCTGTCACCGGTTCTCAGGACGGCTTTGTCGAGATCAACGATTCGTGCAGTTTGACGGACACCGCCACAATGCACCATGGCTTGATATCGGCTGCCAATCGTCGTGGAGTGGTAGAGAATCAAGACTTCCGCCTCAAACTCCATGACTGCCTTTGGCTCCATGGATTTGGACACCATAACCATTCCCTTGGTGATGCACGAGCGCTTGACTTTCTTGAGTGCAAAAGAGGCACTCTGTCCGGCATATGCCGCAGTCGTATTTACACGCTTGCGTTGGATGGACTTTACAACTGTTGGAACGAATTGGCCGAGAGAATCAGGTCCAAGAAGAAGAGTGTCACCAGCATGGACGATGCCAGAAGCAATCGTACCAGAAACAACGGTACCAACGCCAGGAACGGAAAAAGTATCAGTGATCATGTACTCTACTGGAGCATTGACATCGTACTTGTGCCGCAGATTTGAATGCAGGAGATTCAAGAACGTGCGCAAGAGATCCAAGCCACGGCCGTCAACATTCGACACTTGGAAGACTGGACAGAGACTAACATCAAAAACAGTACCGCTCGCTCACAAAGTGTGTTGCGGACATCAAGACATCTGCCTGGTTCTTGACAAACAAGGGCATCTTGCGACATCCGTTGGACTTGAGAATCTTGTTGATCTGGGAGATGGTATTCTCCAAGACATTGGCAGGGCACATGTCAATCTTGGTCACAACTATAAAGACTGGGACTTGCAAAGCCAAGGCCAAACCAAGATGTTCTTTGGTCATGCCAATGATGCCGGCATTGGCACCAACCATGAGCATGACAAAGTCAGGAGAGCATCCTGTCATACCAAAGACAGTCGTCTTGAGATACTTTTCGTGTCCAGCAAGATCCAAAAACGTGATAACTTTGGACGCATGCGTGTAAACGTCTTCCCAGGTAATCTTTTGCTTTCCAATAGAAGTACCACTAATAACCGTAGCTTTGGAGTCGAAACCCATGACTTCCAAACCAACCGAAGACGTTCTGCCAGACTCGATCTCGTGCTTGTGCTTGAAAAGGTTCAGTCTGGCCTTGCCTCTGCCATCATCGAGTGTGTTCTTGGTCAAGACACCCAAAAGCGTTGATTTTCCAGCATCGACATTGCCAACGACAGAAATACGAAGCTCTAGAAGATTCTCGACTTCACCAGCACGCTTACGAATGAGCATGTGTCCAAAGAATGGCTTCTTGTCAGTCGTCTCCACTTCCTTGTCGCTCGTCTGAAGGATTTTGGTCTGTCGCTGATGCAATAAGCAAGTGTCAGCATCGAGTTCGTTGGCGACTTGATCGAGGTACTTGACGACACCAGCAAACTCATCTTCAGTCAAGTCCATTGATTTGAGGTCTTTGTTGAGCAGAAATACCGTCAATGCCAATCTCAAACAAGGTTTCGCCGACTCCCTGGTCAAGACGCTCCTGTATCAGTTCTTTGAGTAATTCCTTGTGCTCCTGATGCAAGAGAAGGTCCTGGAGTGAGCGATTGTGCCTTTAAGAGTGGTTTCTTTGGAATAGGTTGGGTGGAAGGCTGGATCAATAGTGAGGTAGCTAATTTGTGTGCTAATGCAGCAGCATCTATAGCAGAGAGATTCTGTTCCATTTTGGACATGATTTTCAGGCTGCTTTTGTAGCAAAAGTTTGGTGACGCACCACATGCATTTTGGCCACATCATCGTTTATTGAACAGGCAAGGGAACTGGTGGCTTATCTTGTTTTCTGTAGCGACGGAAAGGCTTGCCGTCCTCTGACTTCTTCTTCTTCACAGTCTTGTCTCCCACAGGCTTGTTTGCTTGTGCATTCTCAGAATGTTTGTCGTTTTGTTTGTCCAAAGGCTTGTCAGACTGCTGTTTTGGAGCTTTGGCTGGCTTCTCAGTTGGAGATCTGTCATCTTGAGATCTGTTTGGTTTTGGTTGTCGTTTTTGTGGAGGGCGTTTGGTGGGTTCAACTGTATTTTCTGCTGGTTTCTCAGCTGCCAATTGGTCGTCGGTTCTAGTTTCTACATCTTCCTGCTTTGGCTTTCTGCGTTTTGGTTTCTTTTTCTTTTCTTCGACAATTGTTTCACTAGAGTCTATTGTTAGTCAAAGGCGGTTCAGTGACGGCAGTTGTAACCATCATGAGGTCTTGAAGACTAATCGTTGTCCACATCATCACCGCGATCTCTTACCTTGTGCAAAGAAGCGGATGGGTTTAGATACAACCTCCACGGCTGGAGCAATCTCTGGTTCTTCTTCTTGAGGCTCAGCATTGAAGAGTCCAAACTTGGGTGGTGCTGGAGGATACAAAATCTGGTGGAGCAACAGATCCACCTGCTGGAAGGAAAAGCCAGTCGTAAACTCTTCGTGTGACTTTTCATACAGCTTTTCGTACAGTCCAAAGACTGGTTTGAGTTGCTCTGGGTGTTGCGCACCAAAACCAAGTTCATGCTTCAGCGCAGACAGCACATGAAACTCCTCTGGGGAGACATAGACATTACGGTGTGCCAGGGAAGGCAAGAGGATACCCAAGCAATACTGGACCTGAAGCGTGTAATTGAAGAACTCTTGGAACTGCAGCTACTTTTAGATCAGATACCTTGACTTCTTGTGCATTCTCCTGCAACAGGATCTTGAGCTGGCCCTGTCTCTTCTTCTCTTGGACCTGAGCCTTCTTTTCAGTCTCTTGTTCAAGCGTCACCAGTTGGGCTTGGACTTCCTCGAATTCCTTGATCATGTTCAAGACATGTTCCTTCTTTTGGACAGCAGCAAGCTGATCCTTGTCGAGTGTACTTGGGTCTTGCGACTCGTACTTTTCGATTTTAGCCCAGAATGAATGCATGTACCAGCTTCTTACGAAAGTTTCTCAGTCTCTTGGATGCAATTTCGACAAAGGACAGCTCAGTCTCACTCATTTGTGCAAGTCTCGGAAAGAAAATTTATTTCATTCTTCAAGGTCTTGTGCTTTTCGCTTGCGTTGTTGCGGCAGTTCTGCAGCAAACAAGATGGTGTGTGCCCATCCACACTTTGGACCAAAGATCTCTAGAAACCGCTTTCCAATCGCGTCGTAGGTTTTTTGGGTCAGTGATTTGTGCTTGGAAGTGATGTTGTAATCTCTGGTAGCAATCGTCCACACATGTGTATCCACTGGTAATGCTTGTGGTTTGTCCATGGACATCAAGCAAATGCAGTCTGCCACTTTCGGACCAACACCAGACAACTCGAGCAACTGCTGCTTGCATTCTTCATAAGGCATTTCTCGCAAGGATGGCAGCCATTTGTCATCCTTTTCCAAAAGCATCTGTGCCGTCTTGTGAATGTACTTGGCTCTGTATCCAAAACCAAGTTCTCTCAGTCGCTCTTCCACACCATCTTGTGCCAACTTTTCCAGTGGTGGGAATCCATAGAAATCCTCACCTTCATAGCTGCCTACCAATGGTCCATATTCTCTGCACAGATTCTCGACCATCATTGTGATCCTCGGAATGTTGTTGTTAGCAGAACAGATGAAGCTAAAGATGTTCTCCAGTTGTGGTTGTCTGAGCACTCGAATGCCCTCCAAGTCTTGGCACTTGATTCGAAAGTTCTTGTCCTTGGACCACTCCTTCTTTAGCAGTGTATAAGACTCTTTGACTTGAAAGTAGTCTTCTACAAAGTCTTTGGCTCCATTGTCGAGGTAATAGACTTGATTGTCTTGTTCTTTGAGAATAACCAGTTGATCAAAGGCACAGACCCATTCTTGTCCTATTTGTCTCCACCTGAAAGCTTGTCCAATCTGCAGTGTCCTCAAACAGAGTTCTTCCTTTGGCAGCAGTTTCACCCACATGTCCGAATTCATGACAAAGAAAAATTGAGCTGTCAGATGGTGTCTAGAGTATTGGCCAAGAAATCTGAGGAGTCAAAAGTTGTCTAGAGCACTGGAATGGGCGATCACAGTTCATGTGACGCTTCAATTGACGTTCTGTAGACTCGTAGAATGACAGTGTCTGATTACAAAACCACTTCAAACCGCTGAAATTCTTTGCCTGAATGTCGGACGAGTGGCGAAAGGAAAAACAGAACAAAATCGACTACATCCACACTCTCAAGCAGGAAGATCTCCCAGAAGAGGACAAGACTGTCGTTGGTCAGCTCAGAGTCATTGAGGGACAAGTGTATCAGAAAGACACGCTGTTTGTGGTCAAGAACGGCAGGACGTTTATAGGATCAGCAGAATCCAAAGACAGCAACTACCTGCGGTTGCAGGAATATGGCATCTCTGGTGTCCACTGCATGATCGATGTCCGAGAGGATGTTTGCTTTGTCCAGGACATCAACTCTACCAATGGCACATACATTCAAGACCTTGGTCTTATTCCTCAACAGAACTATCAACTCAACCATGGTCAACGTCTGACAATTGGCACCACTGTCTGTTCCATCGAGTTCAACAACAGAAACGACAAGGCAGTTCAGACAGAAGCTGAGATTTCACAAACACTAGATGACCTCAAGATCTCTCGTTCTCCCTTGATTTTCGGCAATCCACCAACGATGGATGATGAGCAGGAGACAGACTTTGAATTGGATCCATCACCCAAAGAATTGCCAATCAACGAATCTGTCCCATTGACGTTTGAGCCCTCTGCAGAGATTGTGAGACCAGACATTGTGCCATCTGTGGATGTAGAGAGTGCTCAAGAGTCAGCGATTGAACCACAAGCCCTTTCTCAAGAGTCTGTTGATCTGCATCTGATCGCAGAGCCAAAGAAGAAGACGCTCAAGTCAAAGCAAAAGCTCAGTCAATCCTTGGACTCTCTCCTTGGATCTCCACCAGATCGACATGTCTTGGAATCTGTATCTCATCCTGAACTGCCTGTAGATGAGCCTCGTGCTTCTGAGACTGTCAAGCAAAAGGCGTCTGTGAAAGAGTCCAAGCAGAGAGAGTCAGTGAAAGAGTCCAAACAGAAAGAGCCAACGACAGATGCTGCAAAGGAAAACGTCCATGACTCCACTGTTGAGAAAAAGTATGGCAGAAAGGCTCAAAAGAAAGAAAAGAAGCAAAAAGAACAACCACCATTGATTGAAAAGCGTCAATCACTGCAGCTGGAGTTTGATGAACTACCGACTTCACTCCCGTTGCCAATGGAAGAGGTAGATGAGATTGTGGACGACAAACCACAAAAGAAGAAGAGAAAGTCAGAGAAAGCAAAGAAACCAGATGAACCCAAACCTAAAAAGAGAACCAAAAAGTCTATTACACCAGATATCGAGTTGCCAAGTGAGATGATGATGGACAAAGTGGAAACAGCAAGCCAGAGACGCTCTCGACAGAACTCTACTGAAATCATCCAAGAAATCAAGATCATGTTCACTGGTATCCAGAACATTGAACACGAATCCAGACTGATCTCTAATCTTGGTGGCAGAATTGTTGAAGACTGGAACCAATGCACACACTTGGTAGCAGATCGCATCAAGAGAACGATCAAGTTTCTGTGTTCTATTTCATTTGGATTGCCCATTGTCGATATCAAGTGGCTGGATGACTGCAAAAGGCAAAATCACTTTGTGGGTACCACTTCTTACATCAGATTCAGCAAAGTATCTACTCAAAGATGCCAAGGCAGAGAAGCAGTTTGGATTTGAACTCAAAAAGACTGTTGAAAAGGCAAAACAGCCAGGCAAAGGAAAGGAGCTGTTCGACGGCTATGAATTCTATGCAACACCAAATGTACGACCAGAACCAAAAGAATTTGCAGAGATTCTGAATGCTTCTGGTGGCAAGTTGCTCTCGAAACCACCACAAGCATTTTCGGACAAGATCATTATCATTGGTCATGAATCAGATGACATCTCATCCTTACAGAAGCTTGGATTCACTGTCCATACAAACGAATTCGTGCTCACTGGGATCTTGAGGCAGGAAACAGATTTCAAGAGGTTTCAAAGTTCATTCTAGCCATGCGTTCAAGAAATCAAAAAAGTAAAGATCAGACTCTTGAAAACAGTGATCCAATGTCATTTTCTAGTGGTTCCAACACCTTTTGGAGCCATTCACGCATCATGATGGTATCTTGACTGCATCCGCGCACTACCAGTCCACCCTCTATAGGAGAGCAAGCCCAGAGGAGCACATGAGACTGGTTTCTGTTCAGTTTGGTCGTGAGTTGTTGTATTCTCTTGATACTCTCTTGAACACGCTCTCCAATGAGAAATAGGTTGCAATAGCACTCAAATGGCTCCATCCTTGATGCAAGATCCATAAATGTGTTGTCTAACCTCCAGCAATCCTTGATGATCAAGATATTGTCCTGATAGATCTCTGTCACAGATTCATACTCTTGAAACTGCCAACGCTCCCCTAATGAGCTTCTGCCACAGAGATACCAGTCAAGAAAGACCAGTGATCCATTGTGCAATTGAAACACTTGCTTTTGTCTGTACCTAGAGTCTTTGAAGCACACTACTGGCTCTGGCAGGACTGCCAAGAGAGCATTGTTGGTGATGATCGCTGTCATGGATTGACTGCTTGGGTCAACAGCATCTCCCTGTTTGTAGACTTTGGTGGATGCTGTTGCATGCAGTGCCAGTGCCTTGGAATCACTCACAGACACTTGAATATCGATACAGTCGCCTCCAACCAGCCCACCACCGTAATTTAAGAGATATGCAAGCAGTAGATTGTCATTGTAGCTCTGCGTCGATTGAATGGATAATGGATAAGTAGAGAATAATGATCTCTCTGAGGCATTGAAGATCACTTTGCCGATCATGGATTGGCAACTTTTGCAACTCTCGGATTCAGCACTGCCAGTCGGCGGCTTTGTTGCATCTAGTGGATTAGAAGCGTCCATGCAACTCTTGAACAAGGACTGGATTGTCTTTCTCAAGGGATCTCTTCACACGACCGCACATGGATTGTTGTACTTTGTGAACCAGACGTTTGACCGATTACAAGACAACCAACTCAATCGAGTAGTAGATTTGGATCTGGAAGTGGAATCGATGCTGGCAAGCAACCATGTAGCCAAGCGAGCTTCAACGACGCAAGGCATGGCATATCTGTCACTGATTCAACGATCGTTTAATCATCTGGACCAAAATCATTTCTCAGTCTTGTTCAAGCAGCAAGTCTTGAAAAATGCTTGCAAGGGACATTTGGTTATTTGCTTCACGATCACCTGCTTTGTTCTCAAGCTCTCGAAAGGTTTGAAAGTTGACATGAGCACAGACAAGATCGCTCTTTCTGTATTTGCATTGCAGGAGCATTGTCTCTGCAGCTGTGCGTTTGAATCTGGTTGGTCCCTATGCTGCACAAGCATTGTTGATTGACATTCAGCCCTATCTGGACGCGCTTCTGGCCAAAGAGTACGACTGTGCATTTCAAACTGGACCACTCAACGACATTTGCCAAGGCATTCACGATAGACTTTACTCGCGCATCTTCAATTCATGAGAACCAGATTTCGAGACCAAAGTACTCTGTCTGATAAGAGATTATGCATCCATTTACAAGCAGCTAATATACAAACAAGAGCTCTTTACCGACCCAGAGTTTATTCCGAACCAAAAAAGTCTCTTTCTGCCTGGATTTGTCACGAGTACTTATTCTAACAGTAGACGAGGACATCAAATGGGTCAGAGCTACAGACACCATCAAACATAGCCGTCTTTTGCCAGATAAGACCATCACACACGTCCATCGAGGTGCCTTTGGTGCATGGGTCAGCACTGCAAACCTTTTTTTCCAGCTCCATCCTCGGTTTTTCCAAATCATTGTGCCTGACGCCAATCCCATCACAAAAGCCGCCACGATGATCTATAGTGGCGAATCTGAGCATCCAAGGATATTTCGGTTTCGTTTCTTCAAGTTTGGGAGATGGGTTGAAGTCGTAGTAGATGATTATCTTCCCATTTCAGCTGACGGACAATGGCTTTGTTCGCTCTCAGAGAACCCACGCGAACTTTGGGTGCCATTGATGGAAAAGGCGTTTGCCAAGTTGCAGGGATCGTATCAGGCACTCATGACACTCGATCCTTCAACGAGCATCTTTGTTGATCTGACAGGAAACATTGCGCAACACATTGACCTGCGACCGTTGAAGGAATCACAAGATTCCACAGAGACACAGCAGCTTCTGCATCAAGTGGCAGATATCCTTCAACTCGGAGGATTGGTGTGCTGTTCTCCACGTCTTGGCTATCCCATGGATCTGTCCCAACCACCAGACATTTACGCTGTGCACATGAGTCAACGGTCGTTTGTCATGTCACACAATGCCTTTTCATCCATCATTGTACAAGTGAAATCAGTCGATCCAGACCACTTTCACGAAGAATGTTCATTAACAATGGCACAGTTTCTTCAAAACTTCAACACACTCATCATCTGTCGCTTGTTTGATCAGATGCAGATGAATTCCTTTTCATATTATTATCGCTCATACCATTTTCATGGCAAATGGTCCAAATCTGGTGATCGTGCTGGTGGCAGTGCGACGATTTGGAAGAATCCACAGTACAGACTTCATATCAATGGAAAAGATGCTGTGATTCTCATTTATCTTCAACGCAGACACGAAATCGAACCCAGGTTTCAATATCCACCTTCCATCGGTCTCTATGGCTTCAAAGTTGAAGAAAACAGAGTTGCCAGGATCGATGACTGTGGCTTTTATCCGGAAGTCTTTCGACTGGATCACACCACACACAGAGAAGTCTTTGGCAAATTTGTAATTCCCCCGGGCAACTATTTCGTCATTCCGACACTCTCTGAGGAATCGAGGCAGTCCGATTATCTGATTCGCTTCTTTACACGTGGTAGAAACTGCAAGATTACATATGTCTCCAAAGAGAGAGAGACACCATTGTTCAAGCCGTGGATGTCGTTTCAATTTGCACCCATCAAACTGACATTGGTATCGTTTCAAGATGCGCAAGAGAACAATCTACTGGTGTATTGCACCTTTACACTGAGCGAAGATCTGGGACTCAGACGGTATAGCCTAAAATTGCACGACACTCCCAAAACCTTTACATTTCAGGTCAAACATCCAGAAAGAGCTTACTTTACGTTCCATATTGCCACCAAATCACACTATCTTGGCAATTGCAAGATGCACTTGTCAAAATTGGAGATTGGACTGGCAAGCAAACTGGCAGTGGGTGATATGCATCTGACTGTTGCTGTGGGTCAGCATTGCTAAATTCTCTACACTTCAACTGGCTGACTGCATAGTCCTATAAAGCCCCGTTTCCTAGTACTATAAAGGGGGCATATAGCGCTATATAACCCCTATACAGTGGTATATAGTATTAGCAACACGTCTAAACCGATGTCCAAGCCACACGGCTATATCAAACCGCTTGGAGAATAAACCTCACCTTTTTATCTTCAGTTACGAGCTCTTGGCATCTCGAAAACAGGTGGATGGAGAGAACGAGTTGCGACCAGTGCATGAAGATTTGATCGGGATCAAAGCAAGACTGGATCTGATGCTCAAGACGGGCTGTCAGAACAGACGATCTGCATCCGATTCAAAGAGACTGGGTGAAATTGACAACATGCGTGTGGATGGCAAGTTCATGGACCCAAGTCTGGCGTAGAAGGCAGCGTGAAGCGTAAGTCAAACGAAAGACAGGTAGCAATGCAAACAGACAGCACATGCGTTGATTCTAGTCTCCCGTGGGTACACAAGCCATTCAGTCTGTTTCTGCATCTGATCGACCATCTTCAGACATTCAAAAACACCGTGTCGTCCACTCTGACTCTGAACAATCTGACGCTGGTCTCGTAATTGTGCTGATGATAGTCGGCGCGTGTTCCAGCCATTCCATCTGTTTCTGACTCAAACACCAACATCTGTGATTCCAGTCAAGCATCCACGACATGCAGTGATTCTCTCTGATTCAGATGGCTCTAGTGACTCGCAAATGGATGAATCTGGTCGCATCAATGACACCACACAGTCTGGCAATCTTCCTGAACCATCCACCAGTCCAGTCTCTGACCTTCATCCAATCTCCACTCTCTCCACCCAACAGCATCCTAGTGTCTCTCGTGGCTCCAGACGTGCAGACGACGGGCAGTGTCTGATTCTGATGACTCTGGATTGGATGTCACATCCCAACACCAGCGCTTGTCTCGTCACAGTCAGTCTCTGGTTGCTGAAGGACAAGATCCACTCTTCTCTGATTCAGGTGTTTCTGACGAGAATGTGTCGGAAGACCGTTCAGATGCTATGGAAGAGAGACAGGAATCAGCATCAGCACAGCTTTCATCGGATCGTGACGAGCAAAGAGCCAACAAGCAACTGCCCAGACACCCAAAGGTCTGCACCATCAAGGTACACAGTCAAGTATAGAGAACTCTGTAGACTGATGGCTCCATGCCTATGCTTACACAACAAATGCAAAGGATCTGACGATGTAGTCAGACTTCTGTAGTGTATCATAAATGTAGTCGTGGAGGCAACACTCTTGATCATTCACTTGCCTATGGTCTCTGCAAGGTATCCACCTTCCATATCAGACACTTGAAAGAGTCCATATCCTAGCATTCGATCACGCAACGGGACAAAGGAGCGTCTCAAATCCACTCAGTCGTACTCTCATCAACGACTCAAAAATCTGAAGCCGGCTCCTGTGCCGACCAACGTGTTAAAGTTTGGTTTCAACGATCTTTGGTGGAACCAATCATGTGCCTTTGTCGGCCATGATGGCGCGAGATGAAACCCCCGCAAGGGTCTTCATGGTCTGTGCACTCTGGATTCGAAAGTTGGACTGTATTGATTGCATGATTGCATTTTATAAAGGGTACCGATTGCATGAATATTCCAGGTTCAAGTGGGGACAAGCAATTTGGTTGAGGACTACAGCGACATTAGAATGGTGTTGGAGCCTTAGTGTCGTTCGAGTAGCTCATTGACTATGGTGGTTCAAATTGCCTCCAGTGGGGCCAATGGCTCCTAGTGGGTCTGGGAACACGGGCATCTCGGGATCAATTTCGGATGTGATGGGGCCAGTTGGGAACAAGCCATATAAATTCTCAAGGAAACCACTGTGGGCATGTCTCTTTTTGCACTTGCATCTGCACTTTTGTACTCTGTTCAAGCCGCTCCAGCTGCCCACTCCAACGAACTCCAATATGTGAAACGTGGTGATGAATTTGTACCATTCTACTATCCTGAATCCACTGTGATCGAGAATGTGCCATCCTTTGGTGCTATCGAGAACACCGAATCTGGCATTGCTCAAGCTGCCATTGACGCTGTTGCTGCCCAGACCTCTGCTGACGCTGGCGAGTTGAAGGTCTCCCACCAGTTCACTGATCCAAACGGCGTTACTCACGTCTATGTCGATAGATTCCTCAACGGTGTTGCTGTGTCCAACCACAACGCCGCTGTACACTTCAAAGACGGCCAAGTTGTTTCCCTCTCAGCATCTTTCGGTGGCAACAACCTCAAAGCTCCAACTGTTGTTGACAAGGTCACCGTCTCCCTTGACAAGGCTGTCCAGATCGCCAAGTCCCAGTTCAAGGCTGACAAGGACGAGCACCCAGCTACCATCGAGTACATTGAACTTCCAAACAATGTCATCACCAAGGCTCACGTCTTCCAGGTCCGTGATGATGCCAACGCTGTCTTCAAGCAAATCTCCGTTGATGCTGCCACTGGCCAAGTCGTCCGTGTTGTTGACTATGTCAACTATGCCACTTACAGAGCCATCAAGTTCCCTAACTTCAAGCCAACTGATGGATTTTCTGATGTCGTCAACCCTGAAGATGCCACTGCTTCTCCAAACGGATGGACCACTGGATCTGTGACTACTGGCAACAACGTCGATGTCTACATTGACAACGGATCTACTCGTGGAACTGGCTCTGGTGGTGTCTTCACTTCCGCTTGGTCTGCCTCTCAGCAACCAACCACCGCTGCCAACAGACAGGCTGCTGCCGTCAACTTGTTCTACTTGATCAACAAGATGCACGACATCACCTACTACTACGGTTTCAACGAAGCTGCCGGCAACTTCCAGACCAACAACTTTGGCAAGGGCGGATCCCAGGGCGACTCTGTCAAGGGCAATGCTCAATCCTCTGCTGGCACCAACAACGCCAACTTTGCCACTCCTCCAGATGGACAGAGACCAACCATGAACATGTATTTGTTCACGTCCACCAATCCAAAGCGTGACGGTTCCCTCGAGAACGACATTCCTATCCACGAGTACACCCACGGTATCTCCAACAGACTCACTGGTGGCAAGCGCAACGGACAGTGCCTTGGTACTACTGAATCTGGCGGCATGGGTGAAGGCTGGGGTGATGCCATGGCCATGTTCCTTCTCCGCAAGTCTACTGACACCAGAAGCAAGGACTTTGCTCTCGGCAACTATGTGACTGGCAGTGCTGAGACTGGCAAGGGCATTCGTCGCTACAAGTACTCTACTTCCATGACCACCAACCCAGAGACCTTCTCCTACTTCTCCAAGTCCACTGAAGTGCACAACCTTGGTGAGATCTGGGCATCCATGTTGAACGAAGTATACTGGAACTTGGTTGACAAGCTCGGCTACTCTGACAACTGGTACAACGCCAAGCAGGCCAAGGGCAACATTGTCGCCATGCAGTTGATGATCGGTGGTATGATGCTCCAGCCTTGCAACCCTACTTTCACTCAGGCTCGTGATGCTATCTTGAAGGCTGATCAGACCTACTACGGCGGTGCTTACAAGTGCGACATCTGGAAGGCCTTTGCCAAGCGTGGTCTCGGTTACAACGCTGTCCAGTCCTCCCACAAGGATGGCTTCTCTCTTCCATCCGGTTGCTAAGCGCTCAAATCCAAGAAGCTAGAATTAAAGCTACAGTTCATTGAAGCTCTCCTTATCTTTTCTTTGAATGCTTGACTTTGAGATTGGCCTACTGGGATGCATCGTGACGAGCATGGGAAATGATACGCTTGTTCATGTAAAGTACATCGATCATCAACAGAAAGCACCAGAAGAATGCAAATGCACACCTGTGAGAAGGCGCCACAACCATTTGCTTGTGACACCCAGCCCAAGCCACATTCGAGAAAAAGGACGCCAAGTGCGCCTTCCTTGTCATGCTTCTGAGTCTGTTGATTGGGGTGGCAGCACAAGGACAACAGTGCAGCGCTACAATCTCATGTCCAAAGGGACTGCTCTGTAATTTTACAGACGGTGCCAAGCAAACTGGAGTGTGCTTCAACCCTACAAATGGACCACTTCCAACAACAAACACCACTGCTTGTCAATCCATCTCAGACTGTACTCTAGGACAAATCTGCACCAACAATGTCTGCCAGAATCCAGGGGAGGCAGTATCTACGTGGTTCACAACAACTGTTTTTCATTTGACTGTAGAATATCATCATCGTTGTAGCAGTCTCCCTAGCAGTGATTTTGTGCAGCTCATGTCTCATTTGCTTTTGTTGCAAATGCTGCTGCTTTGCTGCACGCACAGGTGCCAAGGCAACCAAGGCTGTGGGCAAGGCAGGATTTGCGATCGGGAAAGCGGCAGTCAAGGCTGGAACACCTAAATCTTCAGAAAGAACGGCATCTCCGTCTCAGCAAGTCTCCAGAAAGAACAGCGCACCATCTAGAGACAATAGTGGGTTATCGAGACAGAGCAACAACAAATCCAATGGACAGCTCAAGCAGCAGAATCCTGGACCCCTGCCCCTCCAAAGCAACTATCGTCCACCACAACCACAGCAGTTTGTGCAGCTAGAGACAGTGGAAGTCATTCCAATGCAACCAGTGAATATGAATCCAAGATCTAATCACTCTCCACAGCCGTATGGATCACCTTCCAATCAATCACAGCAACATGTGCAATTCTCGCAATCTCCACAGCCGATTTCGCCCATGGCACCTCATCAGCCAACAAGGCAAAACACACAATATGAACAGTACAGTGTGTTCAAATCACCAGATCAGACTCAGAAGATGGCAGAGCAGTATTACCAACAAGGTCGCACTGTAGATCAGCAGGGGTATTCCAACAGCCACACTTTTTACGATAATACCCCTCAGGAATCCCATCAACTGCCTTACCAAGAGTTTGCCAATTTGCCACTTGATGTACATGAGAATTTTGACCCAAAGAAAGTCGTGCAGCCTGAAAGAAACCCTCTATCGCTGCACAAACCCGTCATGAACGAGCGCATCGGTCCGATTGTGTCCATGCGCAGCAGACCACCAAATTCACCAGGCTTCTTTGGATTCTGGGACAAGTTTGGTCGCTTCCATCAGGGATACACAGACGCCAGCATGACTGTTTATGGAGGCACTTTTGACGAGCAAGGCAAGTTCCACTTTGGTGACATTGGCGAGTATGAGCCAGTGGAAGTGACGTGGGACATGATGGCCATTGATGATGATGACATGGTCACTGCACGCTCTGGAACGAGCAAAGGAGCCAAATCTGTGCAGAGCTCACTAGATCAGTTGCAATCACCGACAGACAAAGTCATGGAATCAACACAGTACCAGCCATCGCAACTGAGGGATGAGATCACACCTCGCAAGCATGGGCTGGACATTTCAAGGAACAATAGTCAAAGAGAAGGAAACTTTTCCGAAAACAGGACAGGCATGGCGTCAATGGAACATCCGTTTTAATCTGGTCCCATTCTCCTCAATAGAGATTTGATTTTCTTTTCCTTGTTTTTCTTCTTGTAGTGTTCGACTTGTTTCTTTGTGAGTTTCTTTTGCTTGTCCTTGCCACTGAGGATCTCAAGTGCCCTTTCACGCTGATACTTGTCGACATCAAAGTAAAAGCTCATCTGACGCATGGCTTTTGAGTAATCGTACTGGTTGCCAGTCGGTGCCACATACACGTCCTGCAAGTTGGCCATATGCACAAAAGCCTCGTTCTTGAGCTTCTGTTTGTCTTGTTCTGGATCTGCACCAGCATAGTTTTGCATGTACCAATTATAATATTCCTGTGAGTTGTAGTAGTCGATTTCCTCCTGTGTCAGTTGCTTGTTCCTATCACCGTCGACTGTCTTTTGTTCTTCCTTTTGAGTCTCATTTACATCTGTTTCTTGTCCCTGGTCTTCAACCTCTTGCTTCTCTTCAACGTCTTGCTTCTCTTGAGTCTCCTGGGGTTCTTGGGATGCTTGATCTGCATTGGGATCTGTCCATGATGTCTCATTGGTTTCTGGGTTCCAGTAGTACCAGGACTGTGTTGATTCGTCAAAAACGGCTTCAAACTTTGCCATCAAGGAAAGATGTCACAGACGATTATCAGAGACTATGCGTACCCCCAGGACGACCCACGTTTCAGCGGAAAGCATGAAGAGAAGCCAGTTGTGAAGGAAGTTGAGCAAGCGGAACAAGAACCAGAGACACAGGACCGTGAAGAAGAGGAAGAAGAAGAGGATCCGAAAGATTGGGAGTGGACTTGGGGATTCAAACCACTTGCAAGCACGGGTATCGTTCCTGATTCAAGTTATCCCGAACACGAGCGCTCATATTGACACTACATTGTGTGAACGTCTCCCTACACTTGGATTCCAGAAATCATGGATATTTTATAGAGCTGTGACAATATTTCCATTTACGAGAGCCTCCGAGTGTGAAATGTCGCTTGAAACTGGAGAGCAGCTAATCGTGCTTGGAGAGAAACAAGACTCAAAGACACCTGGAGAACGATGGTCATCGATAGATGAGATGGAAACTGCAACAGACTCTCAAGAGTTGCAATTTGTGGTGGAACCAAATGATTTGCCAAAGCATGTCGAATCTTTTCTGGAATTTTCTGCTAAATATGGCTCTTCTTGGGTCCTAGCACTCAAGCTAAGAGTCTATGGCTCCAAGACGCAGATCAAGGTCATGTTGCGTGATTTGGGACTGGTGCCTGCCAATTATGTTGAAAAGGCATCCATTCAATAAATGCTTTTGTCTGAGCTGTCTCTCGAATCAGTCTCGTGTCAGTTGATGTCGTCTTGGACGTGTTTCACTCTCGCACATTTTCTGCTTCAGATAGAACACAGTAGAAACAGTAGATATCAAACATGTGTCAGATGAGAGGCAGATGATTTATGGCTACTTTCTTGAACGCAGATTGCGCTGTTCTGCTGCATTGTCTGAATGCCTCTTCTTTGACTTTTCCTCTACACTCTCTTCCATCAACAATTGTACCTTTTTTCGATTTCTTGTTCTCTTTGGGAACATCCATTTCACGACGGAACACAAAAATATTTGGTTCTGGATCATGGATCAGAAAGTGAATCCATCCAGGTGACTGACACATACCCAGCGAGCGCCATTCTGCATCAGATAACAAAACGCCCTTGTACTTGCTGGGTACATAGTTGTTGTACATTTCTTTGGGCATGATCACATGTCGGTATTCGAACTGACCATCGTCGTAACGATCCGAATAGTGAATATTCTCGATGTGTTCCGCAAGGACTGGATCAGAATCTTTGAGTTTGAACAGATTGGTTGTGATTTCTTTAGTTTCCTTTGTCATTTCCAGCTGTGTTGTTGTCATTGCGGAAAGAGTTTTTCAGATTCGGACGTCGAACAACGCTGCAGCCATTTGCTCTAGTGACAGATTTTCTTGGTCGACCGGTGGAATGTCTTTAGATTCAAGTGGATTGAAGGGTTTCTGCCTTGTTCGTTCGTTCCAGTGCAGACAGCGGCGCAAGGACTCGAACCAATCAGATGTCTGATCTTCTTGGCAGACTGATGGCACTGGGTAGCGAGACATAGTGATTGTGACTGCATCGCCTTGCTTCAACTCGATCCTGTGTCTTCCATCAAACGATGCCCAAGCAGTGTTGCGTGAATCTAATGGAACTTGAATCTTGAGTTCGACTGAATCTGGAAGCAGCATCGGTCGGAAAGACAAAGAATGTGCACAAATGGGTGTCATCAAGAAGGAAGGCACTTCAGGATGCACCAACGATCCACCAGCAGCAAGCTAGAATCAGATTAAAAACCGAATAAGCGGTGGAGCCAGTGGGTGTGGCAATGACAAGCCCATCTGCTTGTGATGTTGTCAGATGCTTTTCGTCTACATAGAGCTCTAGTGACGCCATATAAGCACTTGGTCCTCGATCGACTACGAGATCGTTCAAGATGTGAAAGGTTTCGTGTGGAACACCCTTGAGAGACTTGTACAGTGCTGGTTGTGACCAACTCTTGGATTCACTCAAACGTGTTTCTCCAGGAAGTGATTGCAGCTTTGAATTGCGTGGATGTCTCCAGATGGTGCAGCACAAACGCATTCTCAGATTGATCCTCACTCCAGCACCATCGCATCCAACTGTGCGTGAAATCACGTCTGAAATGTCAGAGATGGGGAACGCAGTCAGAAATCCAAGTGATCCAAGATGAAATGGCAAGATCGGGGGGACTTGCGAGTGTTGAAAAAGCCATGCAGTATACAATATCGTGCCATCGCCTCCGAGTGTAATGACAAAGTCAATATTGTCATGCTCTGTGGCACAAAACTCTGGTGTCCAAAACTTGAGTCGCTGTTTGTATACTGGGTTCTTGACCAGTTCCTGATATCCAAACAATGGATTGTCTTTGAGTTTTGCATCCAAGTACACTTGTAATCCATAACTGGGTTCCAAAGAGCATTGAAACTCGGTGTTCATCAACCGCTTTGCGAGTTCCCTGGTAAATACCACAAAATTGGGCTCTGTGCCTCTGGAAACGACCATAACTACTTGTGGCGACTCTAATCTGACCATCGCGTTCCCTGGTGTCAGCTGATGGACCGATGATCTTTGCTGCATCTCGCACTTCCACTGCGTCGTTGGCGAGCTTCTGTGTGAGTGTGCGTGGACTCTGTGTGTTAGCGGAAGACATTTTTGCCGCAAAGAATGTGGATGGGATTGATGGCGGTTGGATCGATTTGGATCGGCAGTTTCAACAGTATCAGAACGAGTGATGTACAGGAAGTCATTGGAACATCTGAAGCCAAGTGGCTCCCCTTGTTAGGTTCTGGGATGCTCTTATTTCTGTATGTGCTGATCAAATACTTGGATGTCATGACGTTTATCACTTTGTATCTGACTGGAATGGGGATGATTGCCCTCTTTCGCATCAAATCCTTGATTGGCGCTTGGATCACACATCGCTTCCAGCAAGGATTCAAGCTTTCGTTTTCTTTTGAGGACAGAGTGATTGTGAATGCACACTTTGGATGGATGCATGTCTTGTTTTCAGTGACAACATTGGTTTGCGGTGTTTACTACTGGCTTGGCAAGAGTTGGATCTTGAACAACTTATTTGGACAAGTATTGGCCATTACAAGCATCGAGATCGTGAGATTGGAATCAATGACAACCGCGTTTGTGTTATTGTCTGGTTTGTTCTTTTACGACATCTTTTGGGTATTTGGCACCAATGTGATGGTGACTGTTGCCAAAGGCATTGAAGCACCCATCAAACTTGTGATTCCAGGACCAAGTGGCTACTCGATGCTTGGACTGGGAGACATTGTCGTGCCTGGATTTGTGATTGCTTTGTGTCTTAGATATGACCATTTTAGATTCAAGCAAGAAAAGACACAAACATTTGTCAAGCCATACTTCTACAGCACGATTGTGGGCTACATTCTGGGACTGGTGACTGCCATGCTGATGGTTCAAGTGTTTGAGACTGCACAGGTAAGATGTTTGATATAAGCCAGCACTGCTGTATCTGTCACCTGCGTGCATTCTGTCTCCCATTCTGTGCTCGCTGTATCTAAGAGACTGGCAATCGTTTTGGGCCTTCAAAGACACCATTTCACCATAAACACTTTACTATGTTGTCATCAGCAAATCTCTGGGTGCACGACGAAGTGTATTCCCACCTGCAGATCATCATCAACCCAGAAATATTCCCAGATATTGTCATTGGAGATATCTTGGAAATCAGACAGCGGTCACAGGACAACCAACTGACAGAACCATTGTACTTGAAGATTGCCTCATTGGACATGGACTTGATCAAGAAGCAAACCCAGCTGCAACTGTCTATCAGTCAACACATTGCAAATGCTTTCAATCTGGCCAGCAGACGACCAGTCATGTTGAGAAAAATGGATCCAGAAATGATTGTGGCTTCACACATTGAAATCTCTTTTAGAGAGCAGTACATTGGTAGATCTGACATGTGGATCCTCAAAAAGTCACTCATGGGCAACACTGTCTACAACGGACAAAAGATCTCGTCTCTAGGAGTCAGAGGCTCTGTCAAGGACATTTATGTCAATGGCAAAGTGCAGCAGTGTGGTTACATCAACGAACAAACCAAGACCATCTTTAGATCTGAAACTGCCAAATACTATGTCTTTATCCAGATGAGCAAGGAAATGTGGGAGTTTGATGAGGATGGAGAAATGTTCTTTGGCAAATGTGTGCATGGATTCCTGCCGGAGCTGTTCAAAAAGTGGAAAGAGCTTGGAACAAACCATGTGGTGTCGATCATCATGTTTGCACGCATTCTGTACAATGAACAAACGACAGAAGGCTTAGAGTTTCACAAGGATGCCTATGGAAGACTGTGTCGTGATTACTACCGTGTCGTTGTGGATTGGGAAACTGCGCAAGATTGGTCGCAAATGCTGATACCACTCAAGAAGGAGTTTATTAAGTTTCAACGAGATGTGCTTCAGCGACAGGATGACAATGGTTCCTCTTTCTTGTCTGGCACCAACTCAACAGCATCTGAAGGCAATGTTCTTGAAGCAGTCAATCTTGCCTTGAATCCACTGGACAAGCATTATATTGACAGAGATCTCTCAAGAACAGGTCTTTCGATTGTGATCATCACTCCTGGAACAGGCATCTTTGAAGTCGATCGAGATTTGTGCAGACTCACGACACAGCGCATGACAGACAATGGCATTGGTTTGGATCTCGTATGTCTCTCAAAACCACCCCTACATGCTGCACCACTCTTTCAATTTGTGTCAAAAGAGGAACTGGACAAAGTCTTTGAAGACAAGAAATCAGAACGGTTTGACAAGAGTCTCTCTGGTCCCAAATCACATCTAGACAAGTTCTTGCAATCCTTTGACTCGTCACAGTATGCTGGACCAGAAGCACAAGCCTTGCAATTCATGGTTCCCAAATGGGTCGAACCCAGTTACTGGGGAAAACAGGAACCCAACAAGTTTGTACCAAGATGCAAAATGTATGAAGTCCAGATGATGGGTTTGTTTGATCATCAAGAAACCAAGATGGATGTACCGTATCTGAATCTGTCAAAGGGCGCCATGGAATTACAGCAGTTCTTTGAACAGTATGACGACAATGTCTTTAAATTCGAACGCAAGACGCATGAGAGAAAGCACAGAGAAGAACCAAAGTTGCAGGAAATTGAAGAACAGTTGGATGACATGATTCCACACAGCTACAAGTCCTCACGAGGCTATCTCTCTCGTTCACCTGGCACATCTTATCTGTTTGAACACAATTCTGGAATGAAACCCATCAGAATCGATGACAAGAGCCCGACAAGAGGAAGTTACTCTGGATCAGAGAGAGAGTCTCCCAACAATGACTCAAGAAGAGGGTCTTGGCAAAAGATGGCCGTTCCAACCAAAATAATGATGAACACTGGACTGGTCAATCCATGGAATCCAGAAAAAGAAATGCGCGGCGAATCCAATATGTACAGATGGGATCATGTCTTTCCAGTGCACCAAGGATCGTACTTGATGTCCATCTACACACATTGGAAGTCGCTTTGTACACCAGCGTCTCTGCCACTGACTACAGAGTTCTTTCCAACCCAAGAGGAGCTCATGAACTTCTACCAAGAGTACACGTACACTGTCTATCCAAGCGACGAGAGTTTCTTCCAAAAGAACCAAGAATCCAAACGAATTGCTCACTTTTTGGAAGAATTGGCACGACAACGCTTGAATCAAGGCTTTCAACTGATTGTACCACCACAAGCAACAGCCAAGGGACCAGTAGTTCCAGAATACCAGGACAAGGACTTGTTTTATGTGTCTCTTGGAGATCATGTCCATCGACTGGCACTGGATCCAGCTGGTTCCAACATTGAAGTCAAGAGATACATTCGCAAGATTCATTATGACACCAATCCAATCCATTACAGATGTCACATCTGGCCAAAACACCAAGTTGGCTACCAAAAGTCAATTGTTGAGTTTCAGTATCCACATCTGATGAATTACAACTGGAACTATTTGGATCACTTGATTTCTGGTTACCAAGAAGATCTCACAGAGTCACTCAGATTCTGGAGAACACGATTTCTGTTGATTCCACTCGAAGGCACACCAGTCACAGACTCGAGTGACTTGGATGAAGAAGAGGAGAGGATTGCAGCTTTCAAGCGCTTTCTGGAGCAATTTGAAAAGACAAAGTTTTTGAACCAAGAAAAGCCAACCAAAGTCATTCGATCCATCGAAATCCTGTATACCACACTCCATCTGTCTACTTTTGTCAGAAACGAAGTCTTGAGAGCACCCACCAGACAAGTGCAATCTGTCACGAGTTTGAGCGACAAACTCTCAAAACAAACTTCGGTTGCCAACATCACCACTCAAATGCAACAATCTAATGGTGTGTCAATAGCAGACAGACGATGGCACTTTAAACTCTACGAACAAGTCTTTATTGGTGAAGAGTGTGTGGATTGGCTCATCAAGCGATTCAGTGACATTGACACTCGTGAACAAGCAGTAGAATTTGGTAATCACTTGCTCTCGAATGGAGTCTTTGAACATGCCAACAGCAAACACAAGTTTCTGGGTATCTTGGCCAATTATAGATGGATTCTACTTTTACAGACTCAGAAAAGACCTTGTGATTGAGAAACCAAAGGACAAGAGTCAGGGCACATGGTTCTATTCCAGAAAGCAGAGCAAGTTTGACATTCAAGATGATCTAGAACTGGCATCGTCACCAAAGGATATCAAGAAACCAGTGCAAGCCAGGACATTTGGAGCAACAAAAGAGATCAGGATTGACATGGATCCAAGCAAAAAGTCATCTAGACGTGAAATTGCGATTTTGCACTATGATTCGACACACAATCCAAACCACTGCTATCACTTTCAGATTCACTGGTTGGTTTGTACGGCCAGATTGATTGAAGACATGCTGAACCAATGGACAAGAGTTGCGGAAAAGTGTGGACTCAAACTCGTTGAGGCACCAGTTGATCAAGTACTAAGATTCATGATAGCCCACTGCGAACGATAGTGATCCGTTTAGATCCATCATTTCGATTCCTTTGGCCTTAGGACCTCCACCGATTGATCAAGCATTGGTAGATGAAGTGCATCCACAGTACTATGAGATGGAACTCTTGAAGCACTTTAATTTCATCTTGGATGTCGAAGCAGACGAATTCTTTCCACCAAACGGAACCGAATACACTTATACACGCAGACCCTATCAATTCACACAGTTTGTGCATCGCACGGGTGTTGCATTTATTCAGATCTTACCACAAGGCAAGGGATTCCTGTGGGCAAAGAACAGAATTCTCGTGAATGCAGATCTTAGAAATACTGCTTCGATTACAGCACACCAAACATTGCCACAATCGATTAGAGAGAGTTTTAGGGCTTTTTGTCAAGATGAGCAAAAGTTGAACGACTTTTGGTCCAAGAAGCAGCAGGCCATGCAATCCTTGCTCCTGCTCTAGTCTCTCTATTAGTCTTTGCTCTAGTGTCTCTATTAGTCTTTGCTCTGAAACAATGCTTTACTTTTACATTTCAACGGTTGTCTTTGGTTTAAACTTTTTGTTGGCTCTGTCCTGTGGCCGTGTGCGCAGATGACTGCCAAAGAGCTTGATGATCTTGTTCTTGATCTCAAACTGAAAGATATTGTTCTGTTTTGGCACAATCTTGAGCTCATTCGTGGGTGTGACGAGTTGAAAGGTATTTTCGGTATCTCTGACACAAATTCCAGAGATGCCAACATAAAATGGACTCTTGGATTGCACAATAGTCATCAGACAGCCATGAAAGTCTGCCTTCAAGAGTTGATTCGCCATTGCTTCGTGATTTGTCAAATCTACTGCTTTTTCAATGTACTGCTTCCACATTTCATGCAGTGGCAAGTAAAAGTCATACTGTGTCTCTTTGATCTCATACAATCCAGACTGTTTCCTCTCTTTGCGATTCCACAACTTTTTCCTCCTCTGTTTCTTCAACTGCTTCTTCTCTAGTCTGATGGATGGATTAGTGACTGGATTGTCTGTCTGTACTGTCTTTGTGTTGACTTTTTCTTCAAAAATCCTGTTTGATTTTGGATTGTCTTGCAGAATGTCCTGGACGAGTTTTCTGTCATACTGTGGTGTCTCTGTATGAGGCACAATTGTTGCTGGGAGTGGTTTGTGCCAGCTGTCTTTCATCTGTTGGGAAAGAATCTTTGCGTCAAATTGCCGGTAGAATGAGAAAAGTGCCTCATATTGTTGGCAACTGGCAGACACTGGTCTCTATTCCAGTGGAACAAGAGATTCTACTGGACATGTTCCAGTCTCTCGAAAATGTAGATCCCATCGACCAAATGCACATATCACTCTCAAAGACAGTCTATTTCAAAGAATTCCAACTGCAGGAGCTAGATCAGCAGCTCAAAAGAGCATTCAAGAACTTTGAGCCATTTACAGTCGGATTCTCTCAAGTCTCCCTTTATTGGAATGATACAAGAGACAGATGCTTTATCGCAGCAGATATAGGGCCAGGACATGCAGAATTGGTCAGATTGACAGAACGCGTGGATCAAGTCCTGAGTGCATTCAATCACCCTGTCTTTTACAGTGACCCCAAGTTTCATGTCTCTTTTGGATCACAGACTGACATTGATCCATCTGTTGTTACAGATTTGCAAAAAGAGTTTGGATTTGAACTCAAGAGGACTGGATTTCTGGTGGATTCCATTCAATTGAAGTTTGGCAACAAGCTCTTGACGTACACTACTACAGACTGAATACATAGTACTACTTCATCAATCTTTGCAGATTTAGGCCAATCTTACGCACGGAGCCATCAAATGATTGACCACAGGTTGGTGTGCAGACCTTTGGGTGTCTGGGCAGTTGGTTGTTGGCTCTTTGCTCGTCACGATCCAATGAAAGCTGTGCTGACACTGCTTCCTGTTGGCATTCCAACCATCTCTGCATGTGTCGCACATTTCAGCCATTTTTGATCCTCAGACTGTCTTGATTCCCACCCACAATGCATCTCGCTCGACTCGTGTCCATCATCCACACTCAACACGCACCAACCAGCCATCTGGTCACCTGTTCAGGATGTGTGTCCTGGAGTTGCATCAGATGTCTCCTGAGTCTAGCACAGCTGCCATTCCACTCCTGCTTCTGTGTCATCACTCTGCTGCAGCTACTGTTGTCTGCCCACACTGCCATTGACTGTCAGAGAGTACACTGGCAGTCACAAGGAGTGCATGTACATGAGTGTGTCAGAAGATGAGAGGTTGAATGTGATCTGAATGACTACTGTAGTGGGTGAAGCAGTAGCTGTTCAGTTGTGCTCAATAGTCTGACATCTGTGATTGTGTAGACTCTATCTTGTGTGGAGAGAAAAGAATGCGACAAAATTGACAGAATATTGCTGTGAAGTAGTGAGTGGTCGCTGTGATGAGATTTAGAGAGATGGAAAGATATGCTATGTAGCGCTAGGTAGGGAGCAGTGTAAACCCTTTGAGGAAGCTCAGTAGATCCCTTTCAGACGGAAGTGGCGCAGCAAGAGGATTTCTGTCGATTTTTTCTGAATTCTTCACTCATTAAGCACGCTTATTGTGGTTGCCCGACTCGTGTCTGTCAACCCTGCCAGTAGTTCAATAACAACGGTCACACATCATCGACTGTTCTTGTGAGCATTCGTCACTGTGAGACCAACATCATTCGTGTCTTTTTCAACCTAGAGTTGCAATATATTGTTGTTTTGTCATTTTTTGTAGAGTCTTGTCGAGACTGAATGCGTTTGGAGCGTGTCACTGGCTTGCCCGCGACTGCTACAACGAGAGAGGATGCAGTCCAGTAAAAGCTCCGAGATACACATCAATGTCGATGGCGGTCAGGGGTTGCAGAAGAAACCAATGACATCTGCCAGTAACTCTACATCTAGCCTTCAAAGACCAGGAAACACGTCGCAAAACAGTCTCACTCGCATGGCACAGAACGTCAAGTCGATACTCAAGAACAATCCTATCACGACGTCTCGTGACTCCTTGCAAGATGAGCCTCCAAAGCTTTCGGTCGCGAGTCACAGAGAAGCGAGCGTACAGAAAGACAAGTCTGATGTCTCAAAGGATGGCATCAAGAAGACCACGTTTCAACTCGCAGATGGTCCATGTGTTGATTCTAGATTCAGAGTATGATAATCTTGGGGGCGACAACTTTCCGAAACAGCAGTATGGTAAGAAACCGTCTTCTCCTACTGCCACAAACAATCAGCCACCGACACTCGCATCTGTGATTGCATCCAATCGCGCGCTCCTGCAGCCGTACTATCTCACTTTTAAGCAACACGATCTGGAAAACGAGTTTTCAAAGTACTTTGTGAAATTCAATTTTGCCAGGTGGGGACAGGGTACCACTGCCATGTTCTCCGTCTTGACTGCTATCTACATTTACTTTATCGTCCAGAATTTCATGGACGCGCAGTCACTCAAACTCGATCCGATTACGTGTCCGAAAGGCGCCTTTTGGTCTCAACATTGATTCTAGTACCTACTGTGCCTTGGATATGATCTGCACGACTTATAATGTTGGATATGATGTTGGCTTTTGGCTTGTGGCAGTGTGCATTCCCTTTCTGGCTAGCAAGTTTTGTGCATCTCACTTTCAAACAACTGTGTTTTCTGACTATTCTGATGCCATCTCCACCTGCTTGATTGTGTTTCAGGTCTTTGTTGGTATTGGTGTCAGATTCTTTGTAGTCCATGGATTCCAAGAGTTCCTGCAGCCAACACTGATCATGAATGCCATGCTCGTGTTTTCGTTTTATGGACTCCGTGTGCGTTTCATGTATGCTGTTGCAGCTGTGGTGACAGTCTGTGCTTGCTGGCTTGTCTTGAACATTGTGCCACTCATTCTGTCATCTTCTGGCATCACAAGCATCATTTTCTACACCCATCGCTCCTTCATCATTGGATCTGTCTTTGCCATCTTGACTGCTGGTGTCACGAGTTTCACGTCCTATGAGACTGAATACTTTTACAGAATGCAGTTCCTCATGTCCAAGGAAATGAAAAAGAACAATGCCAAACTCACCAATCAACTGCGTCTCTTGGCTAAAACATACAACAAGAAAGCGGGTTCCTTGGACTCTCCTTTGGAGCGATCGGTCATGATTATTCGTTCGGTGATGGCTGATCCTGTCTTGTCATCGCAGCATTTGATGGCTTTGGGTCAAGTGTTGGCTTTGTTGAATTCGTCGAATCTATTGACACCTGATTTGGAGGGAACCTTGGGAGAGTCTCTAGATAATGAGCAGCAAGCATGGCTCTTCTCAGAGATTGCTGCCCGTCGTCGTGGTGTTGGACGCGTCAAGACGAAATCGAGACGCAGAGCTTCAGTGGCACAAGATGCAAGCATTCGCATGGATACAGTCACAGAGTCTGTCACAGAAGCAGAGGCACGCAGTCGTGTCATTGTTGGAGACAAGGAAAACCTGGAAGACATTGGTGCTGCCTATCCACCGGTCCTGGAGAGCATTAATCAACTGTTGCTCAAGTCTAATGACTACAACTGGCACATTTTTGAATTTACACAAGCGACATCCAACCATTCTCTCTCTGTGCTGTCTCACCATCTATTCACGTCTGCCAATCTCTTTGAAGCGTTCTCGATTCCGAGAGACAAGTTCAGAAACTTTTTGACGGCGATTGAAAAGGGATATCATGCCGATCTGCCATGTAATTTTACTAACACAAGACCACAACTCGATACACGCAACAGATGTCTTGCATTGCATGGCGTACCTTGCAAATCTGGAAACCGTCAACAAGATCACATCAGATATCGAGATCTTTTCCATGTATCTGGCAGCCATTATTCACGGTTTTTCAATTGACACTAGATCATGACCATCCTGGTGTCACAAACAACTTTTTGGTATCAACACTGGACAGCAAAGCGATGCTGTACAATGACAAGGCAGTTTTAGAGTCACACCACTTGGCATCCTCGTTTCAGGTCTTGTCTCAGCCTCAAAACAACTTTTTGTCACATTTGAGCAAAGCAGAGTTCAAAGCCATCCGAGAGATTGTGATTGATCTGGTATTGGCGACAGGTACATCAAATGAGACTAGATTTGACACAGCACTTGACACTCTTGTCCATGTTCAAAGCCAAGATGGCAAGCATTGAGACATATGATCCATATGAGAACAGAGAAGACAGAATGTTGCTGTACAAGATCATGATCAAATGCTCAGACGTGTCCAATCCATCAAAGGAAATGTTCCTTTACGATCCATGGGTCAGGTTGATCATGGAAGAGTTTGTGAGACAAGGAGACATGGAGAAGAAGCTAGGTATACCAGTGAGTCCGTACATGGACAGAGACAACATGAACGTCGCTAGCTGTCAGATTGGCTTCATTGACTATGTGGTCATGCCTCTCTTTGATGCCTTTGACAAATATCTGGCCATTCCATCCATCACAAAGACACTGCAACGTAATCGTGAATATTGGTTTGTAGATTGACATCAGGAGTAATTTGAAAGCACAGGGTGTTACCCATTTTGGCAATAGTGGAAGCCAAGTTGTCATACCCATTCCAGGATCATCCTAATCACACTTGATCGCTGCAACAGTAAATTGATAGAAAGTCTCTTGGCTGACAATATTGGACAGCATTACAGCGTTGAGCATCATAAATGAATGATATTGGACAATACTGCAGTTGATATCCTGACTCTGAAAGAGATTGAAGTTCCTTTGTTTGCCCAAACTACACATTGTGGCTGCAGGAGCTAAAGAGTCAGAGATGCGGCATTAGTGAGACACCAAGATGAACAGAGTGCTGTTACACTGGCAAAGAGATGAGAGTCTGCATGCCATCCAAGACACAGTCACTGCTGCAATGCACCAAGCACTGGATGTGTGAGCAGTCCGTACACTCACTCACATTGGGTCTCTCTAGACTATCTGACTCATCTGTTCACAGATAGTCTGTGTCCGCAAGGACGTACACTTTGACCATTCGATCTGCAATGCTGTACAACTTGTCGGTCGTTTGCAGTGTAGAAAGTCTTTTTAATGGATCTCAATAGATCTCATTCATTGAATCAGGCACTTTTTCTCTCCAGGGAATGATGTTTCTGTCGATTGCCTCTCTTTCATGGCTTCTTTTCGCTGCTGCTCTCTCAGTTGGTGCTCTTGCTCTCTCAGTTGACACTCTTGAGCCAATCTCTCTTCGTTTTCTTGCAATTGCAGTGCCAATGCTCTGCTATCATTAATCCATCTACTCTTCATCTTCAATCACTTGCTTCTCTTGCTCATAGTGATGGACAGCATCCAAAAACGGCATAAACTCACCAGACACGATCTCAGAGTTGCCCAAAAGATCGACACTCTCCCACACTGCAGCTGCTTCACTCAGATAGCCCAAATCTGTCACGAGTGTCCACAATCTCCCATCCTCTGTCTTCAAAATGGTTGAAAAGTGGTTGTTTCTAAAAAACACTTGAGGAAGTGTGTTCATGGTGGTTGAAAGCATCTCCAATCCAGTTTGTGTGAGTTGCGAAGCAGTATCTTGCAAAAACTGCTTGCAAATGACACCGTAGACCATGTTCATGCCAGATGTGGGAGACTGTGACATGATATCAGTCATTGTGGCTTGTTCCACTATCTTGTTGTAGTTTTGTAGCTTGTTCAAGACCATAAAAGTCTCTGTATCGTTTGGATCACAAACCCATCCGTGATACAAGTCAATTCGAAAGATGTCAAAGACAGACAACTGCGGTGTGGATTCAAAGTGGTCGGGTCTGTCAAAATACACATTTACATCCATTCCATGTTCTAGTGACGGCAAGAGCAACAAGACATCATCCAGTTGCTTGTGGTAGTTTGCCAGATACTCTTCAGATCCATTGGGTGGATGGTTGAGTAGATAATCTGCCAAGAGAGTGACCAAGTCCTGTACAGTTGTCTCTCCTCCCTTGAGCTCCAGATTGCCTCTCAAAACCAAGCAATTGACGAGTGCAATCAGTGGGCATGGTCCATTCTCATTCTGCAACACAATGGATTTCGATCCCTGGTAGTTGATTTGCTTGATCTGAAATCCCATCTTCCCTAGGAAAGCATGAACTCGTTCTTTGTGATTGTCGGTCACAAGGACACTCCGCTGTTTGAACAAGAGTATGGTCAACTGTTCAAAGACAAGCAAGACACCCGACATCTCAACCAATTCATCGTACACGCTTCACTTGACAATGTGGATGAACTATGCTGGGGAACTACACAAATGTATCTCAAGATAGTCGACAAGTTCAACGAGTGGAATACAAGTGCTTATGTACTCGCCAACGGTGTTCGGTTCATGTTGCTCCACGATCAGCAGAACCAGGATGGCATCAGACACTTTTTTCAAGATGTACATGAGTTGTATCTCAAGTTGCTGTTGAATCCATTCACGATGACGAACCAACCCATCAATAATCCAGTGTTTGATCAGCGAGTGAGACAATTGGCTCGAAAGTGGCTTTAGTCAGATATCCACCAGTAAAAGACCACCCTGTCCGTCTGAGAGTGTGCCTTCGCGTGGTTGCTTGCCAATAGAGATGAGATACTCCCAGACTGCTGGAAGCACTTGTGCTCGTCGCTTTGAATGATGTCCTGTACCAGTGATAAAAGTGATGGTGCCAGAGTACTTGCGTAGTTGCCATTGGCGAATGGATGTTTCCACAAATTGCACTGCTTCTTGTGGATGCAAGCCATGCAAGTCAATCATTGGTTCTGCTTGTGTTGCGTTGCGTTGTGTAAAGATCTTGGTGGCTGCAGTATGATGCAGATGCTGTACTTGTTCGTTGAGTTTAGATGCTGCGATAGACAGTGCGCGTGCAGCCGCCTTGTTACCAGACAAGTACGCTTGCGTAGCTCTAATCTTAGTTGAAATACTGCTGGTAGAGTCTGTTGCGTTCTGATGCTGCTTTCAGAGCATCTTGCCTAAACTCGAAATAAGTGTTGTTAACAGCTGCACCGGTAGACATCCATTTGGAATCCAGTTTGACTTTGCGTTGCTGTGACTGGTATTGTGCATATTGCTTTTCTTGCCTTGATTCCACTTTTGGCTGCGATGCTGCCTTTGACCAAGGCTGTGATGGACTTGTGAGATCAATCGTTTGCTTTTTAGGGCTTCCGAGTGCTGGAAAATCGTCTCTCCCCAGAGATTTCGTGTCTTCTGGTTTCTTTGGACTTTCTGGTCTTCGCTCCTTTGGAGACTGTTGGACACTGTGCAGAAACTCACATTGGTTGCCTTTGGTGCATCTGCCTTTGATCCAGAACTTGCAGACCATCTGTTTTGGATCGTGTGAAAACCAACAATCCGATCGAAAGCAGTTACCCATGATGAAATGCCTGCACACTGGCTTTGCCTGTTCAATGTCCTTCTGCAGCAGAAAATCAATAGCACGCTCCACATTGTAGTTTTGTGATTTCAGTGTCTCTTGAATCTGTTCCAGTGACAAATCCACAAATACTTGATGCAGCAGCACTTCTGGACTGTTGCCATCCAGTGCCTCGTCATCCACAAGCTCCTCGTCTTCGTTTTTGGATTGCAACTTCTTTTGATACAACTGAATCGGTTCCTGAGCAAACAGAGACTCTTGTCCTCTCTCTAGCACTTGCAGAATGGTTCTGATGACCTGTTCTGCTTCGTCTGCGCTCACCAATGGTTCTATCAGTTCTGACAACTGTTCAAGCAGTGAAGAAGTGTCTACAGACTCTTGCACAATGGCAACAATTTCATTGAACATGGCACCCAATTGATGCTGTTGCAGAATTTTGTGTAGTGTTGTGCTCATGCGCAAAGTGCACATCAAACCACAAAAGATCCATCTTTCTTTCCGTGCATGGCTCTTGGATTGCAAGATTTGGTGACAAAGCATGGATTAGACAAAGTACTCAAGAAATCCAAACCAACACAAGACTGGACAGAGTTCTGCATGGACATTCCAGGAAAACTGGATCAATCAAAAGACAATGTGTTGAGACAATTGCTATACCAACCACCAGCACCAAAGACACTGGAGTCCTTTGATGTGTCAAAGTTCATTGCACAGCCAGGAGATGTGATTGGAATTGATTTGGATCAGTTTGGATTTGACGAATCACGAAAGACCAAAATCATTCTCAAGTTTGATCTCAAGCAGGCCAAGAGGAAGAGAGATGAAGACGGAGAGTCTGGTCGCAAGCGAGGCAAGAGTGACTAGTCTCAGTTGATCTCAGATTGTTGGTCTGTGCGTGAGAGTGCAATATTGCTTCGACGATCCAAAGTAAAACAGTTCGGCGCAAATGATCCCAACACACCTTGCATCGCACTCGCTGAATCTGGAGCTGTTTGGACAATATGGTACACCAGTGCTCCATTTCACCTGCACTGTTGACTCATCTCTAGACCTCTGTCTGTCACTCCAACTAGCACACAGATCTCTGTCTGAATGTCACTCTCATCATCCCTCATCAGTCTACTGACACAAACTGCAAGATACCATGAACAGACAGTGTGTGGATGACACACTTGCTTGAACAGGAATGCAGCAATCGGATCCACAGACACTCTGGTCACAAACACCCACATCTGTCAACTAAGCGTGCCTTTGCTTGCTTTAATGATCTATTGTCCTGTGGTTGTGTTGATGATCCAGAGAGATGCAAGTCTCAACTGTGGATCATTTGTGGCTGGCATTGTGGACGCTATCTTGGACTGTCTGCAATTTGTGTCATCTTGACACTGGCATGCAGAGTGGCAGCACAGTGTAGATCCAGAGACCGGCTGTGTTGGCGTTGATTGGCAACACTCTGAGTGAAGGCAGATGCTGGAGATCACAGAGTGACTGTACAAGAAGAGGCATTCATACTCTATGACAAACAGCAGCCACCAGAGACTCAAGGCGATGTGGACTGCATGCGTGAGGACCAGCATCAGGACCAATAGACACACAAATAGACTAATTATAAGCCAGGTTATTCAGTATGCCAAAACGCGACAAACAAGCGCTGCAATTTCGCAGTAAAAGCGCAATAAATGCTGTTTTCTTTCCTACTGATGGATCATGTCAAGCAAAAAGTGGCAGAAATCATGAAGCGATATGATGCATCGCATGACTTGGAACATGTCAAACGAGTAGTAAGCCTTGGACACATCATTTACGATCAAGAACCACACGGCGATCGAGAGACTGTGGAGTTGGCTTGCTGGTTGCATGATGTCAATGACCACAAGTACCCATCCGATGTCAAGGCAAGGGACATCTTGTTGGCAGCCGGCTACCAAGAACAATTGATTCAAAGAGTGGAACTGATTGTCGACAACACCAGTTTCTCAAAAGAACAACAGATGGATCCTCAAAAGATGCAAGACCTGCTTCAGACAATCCCAGAACTACGCATTGTCATTGATGCAGACAGATTGGATGCAATTGGTGCTGTTGGGATTGGCAGAACCTTTTGCTTTGGAGGCTCGAGACAAGTCACACTCTTGGATGTCTTGCAGCACTTTGATGACAAACTATTGGATCTGCACAAGACATTCAAGACTCGCATTGGTTCTCAACTTGCATTGGAGAGAACCGAGCGATTGCGCAAGTTTAAAGACTGGATGACGCATGAAATGGACTTTGCACGCTTGTCCCTTTGAAATGAGAATCAAGAGAGCATTGAAATCCATCAAGCAATTACCCCAAGTCGGTTCAGCCTTGGATCGTGCATTAGCCATTGCAGTCTTTCGAATGTGGTTCGCAAGTAAAAAGTAAGCCTCCTGAATCCTTGAACACCACGAGACTGACAATCGTTTTGCCCCCTGAATCCGGCTCGACATGATCACGAGATTCTAAAAATATCCATGATTCCACGATTGACGCAAATAAACTTTCCATGGCAAGTAGAGCAATTACACTTGGATCAGCTGGCAAATGTGAGGGACTTGTTGTTGTTCCAAAGAACATTGAGGATGTGCCAGCAGAGTTTAGAGAGCAAGTAAGACGTGCATCACTTTCTATTACCACTCAAAAAGAACGCAGGAGGAGTCTGAATCCATTATCTCCCAGCAGCTCGTTTCGCAAGTCTGTGCTCGTCTCGCCAGTGGAGGAGCCCGATCTACTTGGCAAACTCAAGTCAATGTTCGGCAAGCCAGCCAATAAAGAAGGCGAGTGACCCTCTGCCCCTGCTCATCCACGATTTCCCGACCCCTCGCGCCATGTGTCATGTGACCACAACTCACTGCATAAAAGAGCCGCGTAAACGGCTTTCCCTAATATGACTGCTCGATCTCCCGCTCACATTGCTACTTTTGTCTCCAAGAACCATGTCTTTATCAAGGAAGAACCCCAAACACCGCTTCAGAGGTTCGCTACTGTTTCCTCTGTCGCTTCTCAACGCTCCTTTGCTTCCGCCAAAGCTAAATTCCTCTCTTGGTTTGGCTTCTCTTCCTAGCTGATTAAAACGATTGAAAAAAGCTTATTCTAATCCTTTATTTCGCATTACAGTGTGTTGCCACAGTTGTAAGCGTTCAGTTTGTCAAAGGATGTCATGTCATCAGCCCAGAGACCATCGCCGATACGGTAATTTGCAGATGCTGTTGCTGCAGATGCGCAATCACATGTCTTGAGTGGCGAGTCACAAGATCCGAATATTGGGGACTGAATATTGTCAACAAAGAAGTTAGTGGCTGTTTGAGTGATACCACCACCAACAAGGCCGAGCCAATCTTCCTTTGGAGACCATTTGAAACTCATGGCATACAAAAACTGTCCAGCTGGAATGGTAATGTTTTGTGTGCCTCTCTTGACTACCTTGCCTTGCAACAGTGGCTGTGCTTCCAAGAATGTGACTTGATGGTGCGCTGGGTAGTCTTCCCATGTTCCCTTGTTTACCAATGCCTTTTGGTTGTTGTCATCCAACAAAACAACTGCAAGAAGCTTACCAGAAGGCGATGGAATCACGCGCAAGACATAGCAAGCACCAGTTGGAGTGCAATCTTTGGCATCACTGTTGACCAGCCGACCCACTTCCACAGTTCTCGAACGCTGATAGTCGTACAATGACACTTTGGTGCATGGCATGTCTTTGCAATCGAGATTATCAGTCTGGACAATGTAAGGAACAAACCCAGTCACATTTGACTTGACCAAGTACAAGTCAGTCAAATTGATGTCCCCGTTTTGTTGGCAACCGACTGGAACACTTGCTTTGGTCTGTGGATCCACAAACACATACTCGTGACGTTGCTGCTTGATCTGTGGACTGGCAAATGGATTCCAAGCACAGATGGCTGGAATCTTTTTGCATCGCTGGAATGTGCCTTGTGCTCTCAACACAACATCACCCGTAGAGGACCATACGTTGGAAGTCATTGAAACTGCAGTCTCAAAGCCATCAAAACAGGCAATACATCCTTGTTGCTTGACCAAGCCATCGCCAAAAGACGAGCAAGTGGATGGTGCTTGGACAACAAGGCCAGTCTTTGTGAATCCGACTTGGGCAGCAACAGCATTCAACAGGAGTGGAATCATCTGGAAAAAGACATGTGCCAGAAATCCATCACTTTGCCAAATCGTGTTTTGAAACAAGGAGGTGGCACCCACCGATGGTCTGGCATCACCGTGAGAGTACTATTTGATATTCTGTCCAAGCAGACTTTTGGCAGAAGACTTGAACATTTGGGAGTTTGAAATCACAGTAGACACTGTCGATTCGCAATCTTGTCGGATCTTTGAAATCGCTGATATCTACAAGACTTGGCAACGTGGCATCTCCGACAGGAAACGTGCTTTGATGCAAAAAGCGGTCAAATATCAATCTTGAGAAATCTCGCTGAAATCGAAGCAATTACATGACACAGGAGAAGAGAGTGTGTGTTGAAAATCTGGGGTCATTTGAGATAGTGTGGGGTCGTATATTGGAGTGAACCCAAAGTGCCGCGAGCGGAGTTTCGCTATGCACTAAAACGTTGCGTGCACACCATAAAAACGTGATTTTGAGGATAAAAGAGCACATCTCTCCACTGCGGCATCTTATTTATCCATGCCAGTGCCAAAAGAAACCAAGCAAACGAAGCCAGTCCAAAAGCCACCAGTCATGCCAATCTCCCCAAGCATGGATCACAGAGCATTCGTTATCTGACTCTTTCTCTATTTAAAACCTTTTGATTGACTTTTTTGACTTTTCCTCCAATGATCACGCAAACATGCTCTCTGCTTGAATGCTTCAAAAGAACCCACCTCCAAGTGTGTGTTCACTGTAATGGCGCACAATACTGCTCAGATGCACACAGACTGCTTGATTTTGAGCGACATAATCCCATCTGTGTGAAACGAGAGTTAATCTTGAAGAGCTATCGTTCGTTTGTCAAGAGAGGGTGTGCCAAGAGACTCTTGGATCATTTGACTGCTGTCAAGAGGAATTTGGGAAATGTGTCCAACAGCATCGGACATTCTGAATGCGATGTGAAAAAATATTGGAAAAATATCATGTACAGACAGCCTGTAGCACCTGTACCACCCATGACAACAGCCACGCATGTGGTGGTGCCAGAATTGGTGATGGCTCTTATGGATCCTTCCTGGATCTCTGATTCGTACTTGTTTCATGTGATGGTCGAGACAGAGAGCAAGCCAATCGAAAAAGAAGAGATCCAAGACTTTGAAATCATGGAACAGTTTGAGTTCAGACTCGAGCGCTGCTTGAGATTGAATCCAGGAGCATATTTCTATTCCAAGTGCAAGAGACATGATGCAGGATTGGAATCTGAGCTTTCAAAGTATCAGCAGACGCAGTTTGTACCATTCAAGCTGATTTACTGCAATTTCTGCTTTGTGTTTCGGGATTGTGTGTCTTTTCAGTTTCACAAGTTGGTCTGTCCCAGTTTTCAGCCGTCTTACAATCTGCCACTCGGAGTAGATCCCTTCATTCCATCTGGGCTAGCGCTTTGATGTGATCAGGCCACGGAACATGTCAAATGAGTTGCCATCTGGCTGCAACAGAACTTCTTTGCCATTAAAAGACAATGCACGCAACAATCCCTGGTCAGAGAGACCAATAATCCTCACTTGCTCGCCTTGCGCTGTCACAGTTTGGTTGGTGTGGAGCCAGTGCTCATAGTAGCGGTGATAAAACGGATCAAACGGATGTCCTGGTGTTTCAAGCATCTGCAGGTAGTTTCTTTCAAAGTGCACTATGATGGAAGCCAAGCACGTCTCCATTGAAACAGGAGTTTGAACGAGTGATTGCACACATGTCGTTGGCTTTGGGTTACAGACATTGAGACCACAACCTGAGATGAATCTATCTACCAACAGTCAAATAGAACTGCTTGTCCTTGTATTCACTCGTCACGAGAATACCGCCCATCTTCATCAATCCCTGACTGGTTTTGCAGTAGATATCATTAGGCCACTTGAGATGCACTGGAATATCTTGTAATCCAGGAATGGATTTCAATCCTTCCACAACCGTCAGTCCAAACAGATACTGAACAAACAATGCACGACTGCTGTCTGGATGTGAGACTTTGAAACTAAACTGCAAGCATCCCTCTTGTGAAATCCAACCGTTCTTGCCTCTACCCCTTCCCTTGACTTGATTTGTAGCTACAAATGGTGTTCCTTGCGGCAAGAGAGATGCAAACAGTGGATTGGTGTCTAAAATAGTCTGTGTAGATGATGTTGTTTCAGCATAGATCAACAGAGATCCAAATACTGGCTCTCTTCCAAGCACTTGCTGTCCAAATGTTGTTGCATCCTGTTTGTACTTTGAAAACGAAAAGTGCTTTGAATCAGATGTGCCTTCTTGCAAGCTTAGATGCTGTGTTTTGATCTTTGGCTGCTTTGTCCACTCTGGAGGCAATGCATCAAGTTGAATCTGCGCATGTTGCTTCACAAGAATCCAAGAGTTGGATTGGTCTATGAGAATACCATTCAGACTCTGTGCTTCATACGCTTTCAAGAATCGTGCATTGTCGCCATAGCAAATCATTGGTGTGATTTGCGGTGCAGATTGGAACGCATTCAATTTCAATCCAAACCTCGTGAGAATGTCAATCCATAGTAATTCTCTTGTTTCTTCTGTCTCAAGGACTGGTTGAATCAATGGATCCAGATACTGAGCATCTTCCGGGTTTTGAGCATTCTCTTTCATGTATTTGATGTAAGATCCATCAATCTCCACATGCGGGCCAGTCAAAATGACATTGCCACTTCCATAATTGCCTTGAACAACTGCCGGTCTGCCATCATCATAAGATGCCAACACTTGGTACTGTTCCATCAACTCAAATGCTGGTCCACCATTGACATACAGATTGGCAAATACTGATCCATACTTGATCTTCAATGCACTTGCGCCTTGTTCACTAGCGTACTCAAAGTGCTTCCCAACACTCCCCACAGACTTGATCTTTAGGAGAGACATGCGCTGTCCAACCACTTGATTGGGTTGTCCTACTTCAAACTCAATCGAATCACTTGCAAGATACGCACCAGCACAAATGCCAAGATAGTTGCCGTTGTTGGTCACAAACTGCTTGATTCTCTCCAACCCTTTGTGTTCGAGTGCTCTAATGTAGGGCAGATCCTGTCCACCTGGAATCACCAACAAAGCAGTGGATTCCTCCCATGGTTCGTTCAAGAGTGTGTTGGAATCCACAAAAATGACATCATAAGAGTCTGAGAGGTAGTGCTTGAGCATTTGCAACAAGTGGTCCTGGAAGCTAGAGACGCCAGGTCCATTATACAACAACACGTTGAGTCTCATCTGGCAAACTGTTTAGTGGTCAGAGCGTTGGCTCAAACAGAAATCCAGCAAACACTATAAAGTAACACAGCAAGAGAATGGATCCCTTGAAATAGTTGGATTTGCCTTCATGGTAGACATACGTCACTAGAATCAATCCAGATACACAAAAAGACACCAAACAGGACAGAGTAAAAGTCCCACTGTGGAAACACCAGAGAAAAGGCTTCAAAGTGAGTGTGCTTGCCTCTGTGCATCTCTGGATGTGTTTCCAGGAACCACGACCAAAGGGCAGAGAACATGACCAGTGCTGGAATCTGCAAGAGAGCAACTTGAATGACATAGGCAGATCCAATTTCCAGTGCCAGGACAATGTTTCCTTGAACAGCAAACGCGATGGCATTGTCTATCGTTAATCTTGGTACAAAACTCTGTGACAGTGGGTACAATCGCAAACAACGTCAATCCAAGCATCTTCTCACTCAGTGGAAAGTATACCAACACTGGATCTAGTGTGTCAATGAGAATCTCTGCAATCAAGGCATACAACACTGTGCAAGCCAAGAGAATAAAAGCACTCAGAAAGACACCCCATCCTGGATTTGCATGGCCAGATTCAGAGCCTTCATCTGATTCCACTGATGAAGCATCGTCTCTGTGTGCTGAAGATTCACCATTGTCAAACGGAATCGCTGGTGGTTCCAGGAGCTGACTGTCAGAAAAAGGTCTTCCAGTCTCGTTTCTCCTCATTGTCTGTGTTCTCTTCTTCTTTTTTGGATAGATCTTGCTCGTGTGTGTTCTGAGTGTGAACCACAAACCAATGCTGTACGCTAGCACGAGCACAGCTGCACAAAAGTACATGAGTGGCTTGGTAGCAATGGCATAGATGGGATCTTTTGTTGGATGTGGAGACACAAATCTGCATCGCTTGCAGTCCAAGTCAGCAGCATCGACAGTTGGACAGACTTCGCAGTGAAACTCGACTGTGCCATACAAGTGTTGAAAAATTGTGGGTGTAAACACGCCAATGGTTGCTAAAAGAAGCATAGTACTTGTGACACCAGCACTTTTGGCATTGAATCGCTGCTCTTTTCGCTTGACGCCACCAAAGAACATGGATGATCCAGGGAGTGCTAGCAAGCCAAGCAAGAACGATCCGATGATCGCTCCTTCCACGAGTTTGTCCTTGCCTTCCAACAATGCGATGGCATACAAGATAATCTCAACAATCGAGCCAAAAGTAGCATTAATCACACTTCCAATCGCTACAGATCCAGTTTGTGCAGTGATACTGGACACAGCCATGCCAATAAAGTAAGAAAGTGGAATGGTTGACAGCACAGAGCTAAAGAAGATCAGACTCTTGTCTGCAATGCCAGTAAAGCCATTCCGTGGTCCAAGGATATAAAAGTCAATGATGGTGAATCCAACGAAAGCAAGAAAGTTGATGAAATAGACATTGACACCACCGACAGTGAATTTGTAAAACTCGATGCCAGCAGCACGATAAGTACACAAGACCACCTGGTAGTCTCTGGAGATCTGTTCTCGGTTGTCTCTAGAGGGAACTGCAACAGATGGTCCGAGTGCTGGCGAATTGGCTGGATCTGAGAAGATGTGTCCACCATCCGCCCATGTGAAGATGCTTTTGGGTCTCTGCTTGGGTGTAGAGGGTGTTCCAGTGCCAGTGGGTGTGCCTGGACTGAGTTCATAGTAAACTGCTGGATGTGCCGACAGCTGCAAGGGATGTCGTAAGAGATGCAGCAGCAAATAGTAGTTGAGCTTTCCCATTGGAACTGGAAAGACCAGAAAGAAGCAGATCCCAGAAATCAACAGATGAATCGGTCCAAGGACGATCAAAGTCAAGAGATAAAAGACAGCACCAGAGAATCCAGCATCCATCAATCGCCTGATAAACTTTGGCAGCCAGACATTGGTTGGTTCTGGATGTGAGTATTCTGACCACAGATCATCTTCGATCTGTGACTGTTCTCGTGACAGGTCCATGTCAACAGTGTGTTCCATCAATGGTTCATCTTCCTGAATGTCCTGGTGAAAGAGCAGATGATATGCCTTCTTCTTAGCAACAAACTTGCCAAACGGATGAAAGATGTACCAGCTCAGATTGAGCATAACTGCAATGTAATTCTGAGAGTGTTCCAGATCATTAAAGAAATTGGGTTGATTATCTGATCGTCCCAAGAGGCCGATAAGCCAAAAGGGACACAACAAGAGAGCAACAAAGAGATACAGCAGAGAGAGCCACCATCCACACAAGAGTGTCCAGAAGACGTTGCAGACAACAATCCCAAACGAGAGAGAGTGGACACTCCCTGGAACAGAGTGGACAGCTTGAAATGTCCTCTGATCTATCGATCGGTTCTTGTGGTAGAGTGCAGGCTTCCATATTTTCAATCCGAATGGATGTGAGATGTTGATGGCATCCTGTACCTGTCGCACTTCTTCTGGCTCCATCAAAGATTCTTCGCGTCACAAATGCTCTCGAGAACGCCAACAGGAAGGGTCCCCGCACCACAAAAAGTAGTTCATCTAACACCAGAAACCTGAAAAGCAAAAGGAAGACAATGCATCCTACAAGATTTCATCCCAGAAACTCAAAATCGTGTCTCCCTTGGGAAATGAGAAACACAAGACCCCTTTCAGTGCTATCTACAGCAAAGGTGGTGTGCCCTGTCGTCTTGAACACGGCTCAGTCAAGCACAAAATCATTTGGCACAAACTCCCGCAGTCGCTCGACTACAACCCACTCTTTCTCACTTTTCTGCTTGGTTTAAAGGAAGACTCGCATCCGTACACCAGCTTGGTTGAAAGAGGACTGTGTGACTTGATTGATGCGCCAGAAGCGCTTCAAAAGATCTTTACTTTGATGCCACAAGTTGTGGGTCCACTCAGAGCTGGTTTGACACTTCAGGGTGATAGGTTCTTTGTATCGCTGCAAGTCTTTCGAAAGCTTGTTCTCTTGCTTGGTGAGAACATGGTGTCTTCATTGACCGCGCTTTTGCCTCCTATTGCGTCCAAGATCATGAACAAGGACCCCAAAGTGCGTGAAGCAGTGCAGGATACACTTACAGATGTACAGTTGAATTGTGGACCAGATGCATTGAAGATCTTGAGGCAGAAATGTCCAACTTACTCACAGTTGCAGTAAAATACAGTATTTATGGACCATTTGATTGACGTGGCAAGAGTTTGGGGGCTTCTTCAGTCGAAGACACGAGGGTATCCAGACCGCGCAGATTGACTTCCTCAAGTTCTTTCAAGCGTGCTTCTACATCTTTGGTGTTGCTTGTTTGCTGGCGTGGCATGTGGAATGGGTTTGGTGCAGGTCGCTCTGAAATTGACTTTTGGCGGGTCAAAGAAGAAAAAGATGGTGAAAACTGGTCTGGACTGGTTTGCATGTCAGATGGTCGATAAACTTCAACCGGCTCTGGCACTTTGATGGCTTGGATCCTGTCAGCAGGCAACAAAGCCGGCAGATGCACAGAAGTAGGTGAAAACTGGCTTTCAGATCCCTCAGATCCCACCATGCCAGCATTTGGCGAATCAGAGGGTTTGCGTAGTGGCAGATGAGGCTGTAGGTCTCCAAAAGAGTTTTCACGCTTTCGGGAGACACCTTCAAGGCTCAACTCTGGGACTGGCGATCCGTCGGAGCCAAAGGAAGAGTGCGGTGACTCTGTTTCTTTTTCAAAGAGAGGTTTTCGGTCGCTCTTTTCAGAAGGCACGTCAGTCGAACGTTGCCTGATCAAGATAAAGCGCACAGCTTCTTCGATTCTCCTCCTCACCAGTTGTTCATCAATGGCTTCAATCAGTTTGGCTTCCACCAGTTCAGCTACAACATCTGTAGCAGTGTCTTCGTTGAGATCAAACGGAAACTTGATTTCCTGACAGACGGTGCCATTGTTGTACATCATCCTCAGATGCACTTGATCTTGGTCGTTCAAGAGTGCACTTTCTACTTCACAAGTAGCCGTGCTCTTGTCTTGTTTGACGACTTGGTGTGGTGAGATCAAAAATGTGTGATGCGATGAATCAACGGTTGTTGCAGCAGATGAAGCATCAGAGACAGTAGCGAGGTTGTTTGTCGATTGCACACGAGAGAGCGGGGTATGGTGTGGTGACGCCGTGAGTGATTCGGACGAGTCTTGTTCTTGCTGTTGGACAGCGTTTGTGCTGAAAAATGGATGCTGTAACAGTTCTGTCGCAGAAGGCCTCTGTTGGGGATTATAAGCAATGCAGGTTTCAATCAGCTGACGAATGTCCTGATCAACGACTTTGGACAGTGCTTGGGGCTTGATTCCGGAAGAGACCTTTTTGAAGATCTGTGCTTGGTTTTGACACTCGTTGTAGGGGTACTCTTTGGTCGCGATTTCCAAGATCACCTTTGATCAATTGTGATACCATGCCAAAAGCATAGATGTCGACTTTTTCGTCATAGTGTTCGTCATATAGTTCGGGAGCCATAAACTCAGGAGTCCTATTTTGAAATAGAAAACCCCAAGACTGAGGACAGGTGTTCCCGCCTCTTTACAGTTGCAAGACCGAGATCACCGATCTTTGCTTGTCCGTTGTTGCCGTTGATGAAGATATTTTGGCACTTGAGATCACTGTGATTAAAAAAAGCACCGATGGATGATGGGTGGATCTCTGGTGTGCAGATAATGCAGGCCCATCAAGATCTGTTTGGCCCAATTCTTGACGACTTTTGGCTTGATGGGGCCTTTGGTTTTGCTAATGTAGGACTTGAGTGTTCCAGAGGTCATGAGTTCCGTAATGAAACAAATCTGCTTCTTGCCATTCTTTGTAGATATCCAAGAGTGTTGCAAGTTCTGGTGTGAGCAGGATTACAATAATGTTGTCGTTTGATATTTCTCTCAGTATTTCGATTTCAGAAGCAATCTGTGAAATGTCCTTTTGCTGGAAATGGTCGACTCTGAGCTGGTTCCATGCTACTTCTATGCCCTCTTCTTGATCAAAGGCCTTGTACACTTGCTTGTACGCTCCTGTTCCAAGGCTGACGTTGTACCGCTCGAAGCGTCCAGTAGGATCAGTCTGCTGTTATTTATAGTACTTCAACAACTATCTGATCATCCTCTTCGTCTACAAGCACCTGGTCGCTGTTTTGCACCGGTAACGCCATCGTTGCAGAAAGAAGAAAAACACACGGGCCGCAAACCCTGCGGGATGTTCAATGACGACATGACCCATGCTTTTTGGACAGTCACACTACTGCATAAACCTTCCGCTGGTCGACCTTAGTGTGTCCAAAGTGCGACCATAGAGTGTCATTGAGAGCAACTCAAGATCTAATGACAACCATCAAACAGTGCTTTATCATTGCCAGCAACCATCTAGCAGTATTTCATCTCTGACAGGTAGCAAATCAAACAGTCATCTACGCTCAAAGAGTGCAAGATCGACTCTAGTCTCAATGGCAAGCATGGAGTAGCCCCTGCCACCATTCCCAAATCTGCTGCAGGTATAACTCAACAACTGATTTATCCATGCACAGAAGTGACTGGAACATCCAAAATTCTTTGCAACCAACAACTCACAATTTTGCAATGATTCAGTCTGTGGGTATTCCAATAGAGGTCTGCCAAGACAGAAATCTACAGCTAGATGATCCAGTGCTGGTTACAAAAGATGGCAAGACCTGTTACTGCAGAGTCATACCCACCAGAACACTCAAAACAGCTGGATTTCAGATTGATGAATCCATCTACAAACTTGTAAGAGTGTACAGAGAGGATATCACTACCTTTTCTTCAAAACCTCCGTATTGCAAGCGTCTTGTCTTGGGATCACAAACTTCCATCAATCCAAGATGGATCCAGATGCTCCTGAATGGCTGCTTTCTTGGACAGGATTGCGTCTTGGATCTGTCATTGGGAGTCTTTCAAGTCATGTTGATTGAGCCTTCTGAATCCATCATCAACTCTCAGACAAAAGTAGAGATTCAAATGGTGCATCCAGAACTCGTTCCACAGCCAAAGAGTGCTCGCCTATCTCTCAACGATGAAGCATCTGAGTTACTGATGGATCTCATCAAATTCATGACACAATACCCAAAGACACTCGAAAAGCTTCAGATCCAAGCACCCAAAGGCATTCTTTTGTATGGCAGTCCAGGTGTTGGCAAAACATCACTTGTGCAAGACATTTCAAGTTACTGTGCCATCAGACTCTTTCAAATGAGTGGACATGACATTTTTGATGCTCAGAGAGGCAAGAGTGAGCAGATGTTGAGACTCAAGTTTGAAGAAGCACAAACCTACTCCTCAGTCACTCAAAAACCCTGCATCCTATTTATTGACGAGATTGATTCGATTGCACCACGCAGAGACATGTCACAAGGTGCTGCTTCTGTGGTTGGACAGTTGCTGACACTTATGGATGGTATCAAGTCTCGTGGACAGATGATGATCATTGGAGCCACCAATCGACCGAATGTCATAGATCCAGCACTGCGCAGACCTGGCAGATTTGATCGTGAGGTCATGCTGCATCCACCTACACTCCAACAGCGACTGGAAATCTTGAAATTGTTGCTGGGAAAGATGCCCGTGAAAGATGGTTGCCTTGAACAAGTTGCCAAAGCAACCAATGGCTACGTTGGAGCAGATCTTGCTGCCTTATGCAGACAAGTCGTTCTGGAGAACATCATGACTGAAACGCAAATTGAAATCTCTGATTTTGAGCAAGTGAGAGCTACAATTGGTCTTCCTTCACTCTTGCGCTCCAAAGCACTGTCAATGGAAGGCATGTCTTGGTCAGATGTCGGTGGTTTGAAAGACACAAAAAAGAAACTGCAACAACTGGTAGAATGGCCACTGAAACATTCTGAAAAGATGCAGCACCTGGGTATCACACCACCAAGAGGCATTTTGTTTTACGGACCACCTGGTTGTTCCAAAACAACACTGGCTAGAATTATTGCTGCTGTCACAAAAGCATCCTTCTTTCAGATGAGCGGTGCTTCCATGTATTCGTCTCTTGTGGGTGAATCTGAGGCTTTCATCAGATCCATGTTCAGTATTGCCAACGCAAGTGCACCATCCATCATCTTTATCGATGAAATGGATGCTCTGGTAGGAAAGAGAGAGTTTGGTCAGTCACAAGGCGATCCTGTTCAGGAACGTGTCTTGTCTACCCTATTGAACGAAATGGATGGTATCCAAAACAACAACCAGCTCTTGCTTCTAGGAGCCACAAATAGACCGGATCTGATTGATGCTGCTTTATTGAGACCAGGCAGATTTGATCATGTGTTGTACATTGGACCACCAGATTGTGATGAGCGCCTTGAAATCTTTCAGCTCTACACCAGAGATATGCCTTTGGATGAGAGTGTAGATCTTCGAGTGTTGGCGCAGAAAACGGAGCGATACACTGGAGCAGATATCAAATCAGTGTGCAGAGAAGCCAGTTTATCTGCCTTGAGAACACATCGAGACATTCAGTGTCTGTCCATGTCTCATTTCATGGAAGCCTTGTCTGGTCCAACGATTTCCCAAGAAATGCTGGAACAGTACCAAGACTTTTCTGCAAAGTTTGGCTAAGGATTGACAAAGAACCAGCCATTGCCGCCATAGTGAATTTTCCATCCCTTGTTCTTAAAATAACGGATCATCATTGGGTACAGTTTGGGTCCAGATTGGGAATGATGTCCTGCACCCGTGATCACTTTCAGTTTGCCTTTTCTGCGGACTTGCCACTGTGCAGTAAACTCATCCATGTACGCTTTCGCTTCGACAGTTGTGAGACCGTGTAAATCGACAACATCTGGATCACCATGTTTCTCTTGGTTGACTTGCATGATGGCTTTTGCTGTCTGTTGTCTCAGAGCAGTCATTCTCTGACCAATCTCTCTGCCTTGGTCTGCATAATACGCTGCAGCACCACGGCCAGTGAGACTGCCTTCCTTGAACTTGAGCATCGCTCTGTGAAAGACTTGATGTCTTTCTTGTGCGAGTTCATTCAGTCTAGATTGATAGTCTTGTATGTCAGATGTTGTTGGTTTTGAGTCGATTTTGTAGACTTTTGGTGTATCTTTGACGTGCACACTTGCAATTCTCGCTGGTCGATGCTCTTGTTCACCCACCACAGTAGAAAACGATTCGAGATTGCGTCTATCCTGCAACAAACGATCTAGTGTGCGTTCGACATTGTTGGCATTTTGATTGTAGACTTTGGCCAAGATGTGATCTGGCACATCTGGCACGATATCTCTCAGTTGCTGCATATCATGTTCAAACTGGCTTCTGCCATCTGCATCTGATGCAACAGCAAACAGTATCTGGACTGCCTGTTCCTCTGATCCATCTGCTTCCACAAGCGCATCTCTAATCGAATCTTCAGCAATCTGTGGAAAGATGGCTTTGAGAGCACTAATCTTCTTGAGTGGAATATTCATGTCTTTTCTAGACTTGATACTCACCAACTGCTCCTCCTGTGGTTCTTGAAACAACTTGTCAATCGCTTCCTCAATGGTATCTGTTGTTGAAAAAGCATCAAACAGTTGTTCATCTGACAAGTCAGGAAACATGGATTTCAATTGCAAGAGTTCATCCGTTTCCTCTCCCATTTCTAGTATTCGAATGGCATCCTCAATGGGATGTTCAAGTGCGTTTTGGATTTGTTTTGGTGTGCAGTCTGGAAACAGTGCCTCCAGCAATGCCAATGCATCCATGAAAGTTTTTGTTGGGGCCCCGCGCCGCAACGTGCATCATCAGGGTCCTGGCACATGCCACCATGCCCGCCAGCGTCGCCGTGAACAGATCTGTAAGACATTTGTACGGATAACATTATTTTGCAGATCGATTGGAAAACCATAGCCTGAAAGTTTGTATGAGTGGATTTGGTCGAGATCACCTGCCAGAGGCGTCTGTGCAACACATGCATGAAAACACGTTTTGAGTGACACGTTGTGATGAAATTGACTTGCCCGAATGGTTGCAATGGCGGTGATGAACATTGGAAACTTGGTAGATCACTACTTTGAAGACGATGATGATGATCTGGGTGCTCCCTGGTACCATTGCGCCTTCTGTAAGTACAAGTCCATGCACATGAACAATGTCGTCTCCCATTCCCGACAACATAATACCCATCCCTTCCAGTGTGCGCACTGTGGATTCTTGACCCACATTGACCATATACTCAAGTCTCACATCCGACAGCACAATGTAGATCCAAAAGCCAAATCACTCAAGTGCACGCTCTGTGATTATCGCTGTGTCCAAAACGCACACATGAAGCAGCATTTCATCACACACACAGGAGAGAAGCCTTTCAAGTGCTCCAAGTGCTCTTATGCAGCCACACAAGGTGGAACATTGAAAAGACACATGCTCAAGTGTACAGGCCACAAGCAACACTAAAAACTTTGTCCAAACGCGTCGCGATGAGTTTCTCTAGAGCACCCTCTGGCAGGGTCAACTCACAATACATGCCAACACCTCCAGAGCGACCTCCCGTGAGTGCACACTACCAGCGACCAAGACTTGCTATCATGCAACAATCTCGCGCTAGTTCATACAGGACAGACCCCATGTCGCATAAACCAATAGCGAATCCAGATGGAAGAGAAAAGAGGCGTGAGAGTCTGTCACGGACGAAATTAGACCGACCAATGCTCTTAGCAAGGAACGAAAGCTACCATTTACCACCGCTCACCACAAAGACATTTGGATATGCATCCAGCAGTGCAGAAACACTGAATTTCGATAGCATGACATTGTCTGAAAAGTCAGTCAATCATCCACAACTGGCAGAACTCTTGGCAAAGCCATACAGTCGCTCACTGACTGAATTGAGTCGTTATGACAGCCAGGGAAGGATTGCCAGAGTGGGTTTGAGGAATCTGGGCAATACCTGTTTCATGAACTCTATCTTGCAGTGCTTGTTTGCTATCAAGCCGCTGGTGGGATACTTTCAGTCTAACGAGTACTTGAAGCACATCAAGAAAGGATCTGGACAGGTTGCCAGATCGTTTGGTGACCTCGTGAAGGAGGCTACATCCAATGGTGTCCTGTCACCACACATGTTCAAGCGTCACATGCAACAACGAGCAACACAGTTTGAAGGCAACGAGTATCTAGACTGATGTTAGTCAGCATGATGCACAAGAGTTCTTGAGGTTGCTGGTAGACTGCTTGCACTCTGATCTCAATCTCGTCGACACCATACCCAAATTCAACTACAGTGACAAGGATTTTGATGCACTGAGGTACACCATTTGACAACAGTCATCAAGATCGCGCACTCGTATCATGGAATCGCTATCTCAGATACGAAAACAGTGTGATCTTTTCTATATTTGGTGGGCAATTGGAGAGCACCATCACATGCCAACACTGCTACAACAGATCGACAACGTTTGAAGTCTTTTGGGATTTGTCTGTGCCACTGCCACAAAAACAAAACATGACGGTGATGGATTGCATCAATGAGTTCTTCAAAGAAGAGATCTTGGATGACCAGTACAACTGCTCACAATGCAAAGCACCACGTAAATCGACAAAGAAACTCTCCATCTATCAACTGCCGCCGATTCTTGTTGTTCGTACTTTGTTTGATGGTAGATTTCAAGAGATTCAAGTCTGGTGGTTACATTAGAGGTGGCAAAGTCTCTGCTCCTATCAGGTTTCCGACAGAGGATCTGGATGTGCATCCAGTGTTGTCTAATATCGATGGCAGCCAACTGGGAACCAAATACCATCTTGTTGCAGTCTCTAATCACTTTGGCAGTCTGCATGGTGGACATTACACAGCGACAACACGTTTCAATAACGAATGGCTGGACAAGAACGATTCTACAGTCGGACAGGGCAGATTAGACTATGAAGCAGCATATATTCTCTTTTACGAGCAGTCTCGCTGATTACTTTCTGCCTGGACGAGCAGGTTTTGCAAATCCCAACTTTGTACTTGGCTTTTCGTCCACTTGCACGAGCAAATCTGGATTGATTTCATCGACTGAATCAAGTTCAAACTAGAATAAATGAATGTACTCTTCGCTTGATTGTTGTTTTCATGGTTTCTTCAGCAAACGTTTGAGCAACTCTTCGCGTGGCAGAGTAAAGCATGCGATCTTTGATCTTGATCTCTGGTGGAGAGACATAGACAAAAATCGTTTCTCCATTTGTGAGGCGATAGATGACGTAGCAAGCAGTCGTCTTTGGGATGGATTGAGAAATGTGTTCGAATGTAACAGATTGTTCCAAAAGCAACGTGATTTGCTCAGTCGTAGAGTCGATTTGCTGTTATCAAACAAATTACCAACACGACCATGTGATCGGTGAGCGTCGAGAGTTTCTCGAGTGCTTTGACTGCCTGATCTTGCACTGGAAACTGCAATCCAGTGGCATTCATGGGACTAAAGTTCAATGCCATCTCAGAAATGGATTCTGCCTTCAAGATGGCTTGCTTTTCAAGTTCACGCTCTGTTAAAGGTGCTTGTGCGTTCTTGTGCTTTTGATATGCTTGGTATCCCTTGAGAGAGATCTCATCTGGTTGTGTGCAAAAGATAACATCACTCAAGTTGCTCTCTCCAAGGTCCTTTGTGAGTGTGTTCTTTGTTGAGGCGTAGAGCATCTTGTCCCTCACACTTGCGGTATCTGGAACATACTGGAACAGAATCCAATCAGTCTCTCTACGAACAAGCACAAAGCAAGGCTCCTTTTGTGCCCATTCGTGGACGACATCAAGATCATTTTCCCAATCCTTGACTGGATCCAACGATTGTGTGCATTCCAGTGTTTCCTCTTTGATAGAGAGCAACAGTGCTCTCTTTTGACCTCCTACAAATAGTGCAGAGACGTCTTTGGACGCTTTGATACCAGATTGATGCGACATTGGGAAAGAGCAACAGATGTTTAATAAGTAGTGTGCTAGAGAGTATTACAGTTCATTCCATCCTAGAACGACAGTGATTGCTCTAGGGGTGCTATTGCCACCATTATTATGCCAAATGCACTGGCAAGTGACAAAAGACGAAGTGGCAAAAAGTTTGCACGAATGCTCGCAAGTGAAGTGCGTCTGGAATCAAGACCCAAACAAGAAGACATTTTCATAGTAGAACCAGAGAACCGCATTCTCAAGGACTGTATACTGTCTAATCTCAGTTGAAGATGGACTGTATTCGGACATTACCGTTTCTGCGTTTGGACAATCATGGAAGCTGCACAGGATCATATTGGTTCAATCGAGCTTCCTCAATCGATTGATCCATCCCACTCGCAACTGGATCGCACTCATTACCAACCACGATCCACAACTCACATTTGACGGTGTTCAAGTACCAAGATTCAGTCTAGATTTGTTTGAGAGACATGTACCTGTTTCATGATCGGGATGCTTTCAGAAAGCAAGACATTCATTTGGACAATGTGTGTCAAGTGTTGATTTCAAGTTGTTTTTTGGAACTGGACAATCTGCAATCGTTCTGCACACACTTTATCTTGGAGCAGTTGTCGAGTAGACGCAATATCATTAGTTTTGCATCTCAGATTGACCTGATGAAGCCATTACCTGGCTGTGGACCTTATGGCGAAGAGCATCGGTTCAGAAAGAATCTCAAACATGTGCATCAGCTGTTGGATAATGCTTGTTTAAGTGCATTGACTTACTCTCTGAGCAAATACTATGTCAATGACCAATACTTTGAAGACAAACTCGACAGTTGCTCAGATCTAGATGAATTCAAGTACGCAACACCAGAACAGTTTCTTGGACAGCTGCCACTGTCTTGGATTCGAAGGATGATTGGATCCAACTCTCTGTGTGTGCCAAGTGAATTTGAACGCTATCAACTCGTCAAAGCCACTAGAGACATCAAAACTGGACAGAAACAAGACAAAGCCAAAGAACCAAAAGGATACATCTCAACCATGTTCCAAGTACTCAGGAAACGCAGTTACGATGACTTGGAAGAGGAACCAGAAGACACAACCTGGGATGACATTTTTGAATCTTCAGTCATTTACACTTTTATGAACTTTAAGCAACTCGAACAGATCAAACAAGAAGGCATCGTTGAAGAATCCAGAGTCTTGTCCAGCCATTGGCTCCAAACCGAACTCAAGAACGGAGAATCACCTGATTGTTTGCCTCCCATCAGATTCTCTTGCAAGTTTGAAAACATTTTTGACCAATTCAAAGGATCGAGTGTCTTGCCTTCTGAATCTGTGGTTTGTGCTGGCACACAGTATCGTCTTTTGCTCAAAAAGGAAGACAGCGTCCTGAAAGCACTGTTACAACGTTCCAAAGGCACAGATCCGTACCAAATATCATACGAGATTTACTGCGTCGATCACAGACAATCACTCACACTCGAGCATCTCACCAATCTCTTGGTACCAGTGACAGTTTGCCATCAAGATGGAACTGGTTACGCTTACGGCATTGATCTCGTACCGATCAAGAGTGAGATGGGAGTAGATGAAATTTGGCTCACAGCAGTCATCAAGCTGCATCCATAAAACTCTTGATTTTAGAGTGTCTCGATACAAGATACATGGTTTACTTTTCAGCCAGTGGTTCATACTCATCTTCAACAACTCTAATGACTTTCACAAACAGATACTCTCTGATCTTGAACGCAATATCGACCGAGGGTCTGTCAATGCAAAGATAGAGAATGTATCCCAGAGGGAGTGTGATGAGCAGATAGACAATGAAGGATATCACAAACACGCCCCAGAATCCAATCTTGAGTGCTGTCAGACCCACAATCAATGGGCAGATGGTTGACAAGAGCACCATTGGGTGGACAAGGTAGATACCAAACGAAACTGTGCCAAGGAATCTGAACAAACGCATCGAAAACAGTTGCTGGAGAATAGGTGTTGTCTCAAACAACAATGTAAAGCAAATGGCAGAGAGGGAGACGGCATTGTCTGGCTCATTCCATCTGTGTCCTTGCTTGCCTCCCATCTGTGCTTGTCCTGAACTCCATCTATCTCTGTAGAATTGAATCTTTTGAAACTCTTCAAAGAACTGAAACGTTGGAAGCGATCTGAATCCAAGCAGAAGGCCAAAGCATAGCAATCCCACACGTGCACCCCACATTCCAGGTGTCTGACTCTTGCACAGCTTTTGAAACACTCCACTCACAGACAGATCTGCCATCCACAATCCAATCACAAACAGATAATACCACGAATTAGAGAGCCACAGGAATCCTGAAAAGATGGCAAACAAGAGCCAGCGACGTTTTGGCAGTCCAAGTGCTACAGCAGTCAAGAGAAACACAATCCAAGAGCCAATGAGTTCATAAGGAATGGTCCAAATCACACCCAATGGATAGGCACCAATATCCAGAAAGGGATCGTTGATAAAGAATCCAACAAAAAAGACCACAAAGTCTCCAAAGGACTTGAATGCATTTGGTGGTCTCATCCACAGTGTCCATTTGCTCTCTTGTGTCACAGAAGGATAGAGTGCGTGTGCTGCATCGTAGAACCAATTGTATGCCCCTAAAGCGTACAGCAACATGCTCAGAAACAACGCAGCAAACACTGGCAATCCCAGTCTAAACGGTCTCCTCACAATTGAAGACGACAGTGATTGGAATGATTGTTTGGTTGGACCCTTCTTCAAAGCCGAAAGCGTCAACACTCTTCCAGAGAGTATGAAGAAAATCGTCACTGCCATGTGCCCATCCCATAACCTTGACAGAATCGTCTCTGGTCGGTCATTGAAGATGCTTGATCCAGGATATCTTTGAAAATAACCAATCATGAAATGATGTATGCACACAATCAGTGCTGCCATGCCTCTAATGCCCTCTAGGTAATCGAGCTTTTGAACAATGTGTTGCGGGGCTTCAATGGACATTGGGAAGTTTCGCTCAGGTGTGGCTCACTGAGGCGTGTGGCACCAACCATTGCCGCATTCTCGATCGGTCTTCTGCAGTGTATTCGAGGTGCATGTTTATGTCTCTCTTGATGCATTATCATGAATATGGTCACAATGATTGGACCCATGTATGTGCGACACAAAATACTTGAGATATTACGATTGCTTTGTCACATAGTGACCCAAGAGACACAACAGAAGCACAATGCCTTTGAGTGTCGAAGGCAGAGACGTGAATGAGATCGCAATCGCAATGGACGGAAGAATGAACCAAGGCACAGATTTGTGGATAATCGGTTTGCCCATGCTCAAGACTGCACCATCGGGTCTGCCGAGTGTCTCTTCGTGGAATTCATCGTCCATCACAACCACTTTGCGCTGCACTCGAACGAGTTTCGGCACTCGCTTCTGCAGGACTGTTTCTCGTTCCACTGTGGATTGAATCACTTGTCCAACCATGTGCCACTTGCCTACTTTGATAATCTTGACTTGGCAACTCGAGCCCATCAAGTGCTCTTCCTTTGGGACCAGAATCTGATGGTAATACTTGTTGTGTCCCACATAATGCTGTCCATCTGACGAGACTTCAGTCACGAGAATCTTTTGTGTCGTGTGCAAGAGATGATCATACGACGTGTAAGAGTCAAAGTGCTGTGTCGCTCTCTTGGACCGGTTCTTGACAATCTTGGTGTCCAACCGCTTCATGCGTGCTGCAGGTGTGCCAGGTCGTGGATAAAACTAGCTTCAAAGCCATTACTTGTGAGATGTGCATGACTGAGAAGTTGTACTTTTTGAGAATACGCATCGTTCCTTCAAAATCTTCTTCTCCCTCTGTTGGGAATCCACAGATGATGTCCGTAGCAATGGTGATGCCTGGCACTTTTGCCTTCAATGTATCCACCAGCTGTTCAAAGTCTTCAATCACATACAAGCGACGCATGTCAGTCAGGACTTTGGATGAACCTGATTGCACTGGAATATGCAAAAACGAGTACACACGAGGATGTGCCAGAATCTTGGCCATTTCATCCACATGTTCCAGAATGTACGGTGGGTTGGTCATTCCCACTCTGAGCCTGGCATTCTTGGATGAGTGTGCTTCCATTTGCTTGACAATGCCCCAGAGCAAATCCACAATCGAGACTCCAATGTCTTTGCCATAAGCTCCCAGGTCTTCAGATGTCAACCAGATTTCCAAAACACCTTCGTCCAACACTGTCTTGACTCTTTCTATGATTTCTTCCATCGAATAAGATCCAAGATCACCACGCGCATGCTTGGTTTTGCAGTACGTGCACTGGTTCAGACATCCAGTGTTGATGGGAATAATCTCAATAAATGGATTTCTGCGTACTTTTGGGAGATCCAGAGGAGCACCGCCAGCTTTACGCTTCTTGCCTTCTTCATCCACTGTTTTGGCATCTCTGAGCATACGCACAGTGTTGCCTCTCAATGTCTCTTCAACAACAGAAACCACTTTGTCGATTTGCTGAACACCAATCGTAGAAATGTGTTTCCACTGTTCATCGTTTGGACTTGCTTGAGGCACACAGCCAGCAACCACAATCTTCTTTCCTTGGTCAATGCCCTTTTGGATGTCATTAGAAAACGTTTGCTGTGATGGTCCTTTGACAGTGCACGAATTCAAGACCCAAACGTCAGCTTCCTTGGCTTTGTCATGTTCCAAGACAATGTTGTATCCCTCTGCAGCCAATAAACCGGCCATGTACTCTCCATCAGAGTTGTTGTGTCCACAGCCCCAAGTTTTGACAAAAACAGTTGCTTGTCCAGGCAACAGTGGATTCGTCTCTACCTTTCTCTCCTTGAACTTTTTCATTGTCACTACATTCTCTGATACTCTGGTCTGGAGTTCAGGAACCAAATCTTCAATATCGTCCATGAGGAAAGAAAAGACGTTCATTTCAGTTTGTAAGCTGCCACAGCAACACCAGCAACCAATGTAGCACCAGCAATCAGATTCCAGAATCGCGCACTCTTCTGAGCCTGCTCAAGATCTGCCTTGAGCTGAGTGTTTCGCTTGAGCAGAAACTCATTGTACTTTTTGACTCCCTTTTCCTTGGAGTGCGTGCCATCACAGAATGGCTGTCCCTTTGGGATGCTACCAGACTGGCGACACCCACACAGCCAATACGTCTTCTTGTCAGACACAGTAAACTTCAAAGGCTTGATACCAGTGTTGCTGGATCTGTGAGATCCGTCGCAAAATGGTTGGTTCTTGGACAACTACAATCAATAAAAGTACTCCACACTGGCAGTAAAAGTAATCCTTTCCAGGTTCAAGTTCAACACCATAAGGACTTGGCTTGGTCAGTTGGGCAGCAGCAGCAATATCGACAGCAGACATTTCGCGGAGAAAAGAGTCGAATACAATGCATTGTTGAATACCGAATTCCAAGTATTCTGGAAAGTACAAGTTCAGGGTGTGTTCCGAGGTTTCCGATCTCGGTTCCGAACAAGCGTGCTGCAGGAACAAGCGTGCCAAAATGCATCTTCTTTCCAGATGGTGCATCATGATTGGAATCTATTGACTCGGTTGGTACCTGCTGTGAACAGACACTTGCTCATGAAACGACAGGATATGGTCTCGGAGATTCCCAAGTTCCAATGGACCACAACGCTCAAATTCCAAACAGATCAAGCATTGCCCGTTGCTCCGCGTGATTGGGTTCTTGGTTTGCCAAAGGAAGCCTATGGAGCTTATCTAGAGCGCATGCAAAGCAACCTATTGCTGCATCTCATTCTCAAAAAGGACGACAAGTTTGTCGTTCAACCGTGGATCAGAGACTTAAACGATTGCCTTGTGACTGGACAAGAGAAGATCTTGCCTCCATCTACAGATACGTTTTCGATTGAAATCAGTCGCCAGATGCAACTCAAGGACTGCAAGTTGCAGCTCATTTGGGCACTTGCACAGACACACGAAGTTGTCAAGCAGTACAGAACCATTTGGAGTGGATTGGAAGAGCATATTGCCACACAGATGGAACGCATGATCCACTTTGTTCCCATTTCCAGCCAGATGCAGCCATCCTTGGTGAGCATGGTGTCTGAACTGGCAGACAAGGAACGCTACCAAGCACAAGAGATGCACGACATTTGCTTGGCTGGACTTGCCGTCATTACCGACACGAGAGACAACGCCAACTTCACTGACAGAATTGCATCGCATTTGCTCCCAGATCTCATGACAAAGTTCTCTGATGCTCTTTCCTCACTCGAGCAAGCTTATAGCGACGCCTTGGTGGCATGTGCCAACAACATTTGAGTAAACGGCAGAATTGAGCCGAAATCTCGCAATCTACAAAAAAGCGTGACCAACTTGCCTCAAGATGCCTGAACACAAGCAAAAGAAGCAAAAAGTTGTTGAAGAGAACAACCTTTCAGTTTTGAAGCATATCAAGGCACCACAGACTGTGACCATTATCGCTGCCTCATTCCATGGAGGTATATCGTTTGATGAGAGGACAACCAAAGAAAGGCGTCGATGTTGGACCTGAATGGATGCTCAAGCGTGGTCTTGTCAAGCAACTTGAGGGACTTGGCTGGCACGTCAACTCTGCAGAGCCAAGAGACTATGAGGAAAAGAAGCCAAAGACAGAGTTTCAATACCGCAATGTCAAAAACATCAACTGGGTGTCTGCAGTGGCCAAGGATGTGCATGAACGTGTCAAAAATGTGGTTTCAAAAGGACAGATCGCACTCACACTGGGCGGTGATCACTCTCTTGGTATGGGTACCCTCTCTGGAACTGCTGCAGTCCATCCTAACATTGGCGTCATCTGGGTAGATGCACACGCTGACATCAACACTGTTGACACAACTGACTCTGGCAATCTGCACGGCTGCCCAGTGTCGTTTGTGATGGGTCTTGGCCCAGAACTTGAGCCGTTCAAGTGGCTAAAGCCTTGCATTAAGCCAGATCGCATTGTTTACATTGGTTTGCGTGACGTCGATGCTGGCGAAAAGAAGATTCTCAAGGAAAACAACATCAAGGCGTTCTCTATGCATGAAGTCGACAAGTATGGCATTGGCAAGATCATGGAAATGACTTTTGACTATCTTGGACGCGACACCCCAATCCACTTGAGCTTTGACGTTGATGCCATGGATCCTTCTGTGGCACCAGCTACTGGCACTCCAGTGCGTGGTGGATTGACTTTCAGAGAGGGGCACTATCTCTGTGAAAGCATTTTTGAGACTGGGCGACTTGTGTCTGTGGACATTATGGAAGTCAACCCAACACTCAAGCAAGATGAAGAAGAGCTCTTGCATCAGACAGTTGATGTAGTTGACTTGATTCTAGGTCGGCAACTCTCTGGCTCGTGCTGCTCTTGGAGAGACACTGCTCTAATCTCATCAATAAAGCTTTTATTGCTCATTATTCTCTACTGGAAGACATCGGCAATTTTCACGTCATTCTTCTCACTAATCTTGATCCAAAATGGATCAGTACGAGAAGCTAGGTCCAATTGGCGAAGGGACTTATGGCATGGTCATCAAATGTCGGCACAAAGAGACTGGCCAAATCGTGGCAATCAAAAAATTCAAAGAATCGGAAGATGACCTCCAGATTCGCAAAACAGCCCTCAGAGAAGTGCGCATGCTCAAAGTATCGTATCTGAATCTAGCAGCTCAAGAACGACAATGTGGTGAATTTGATTGAGGTTTTCAGGCGCAAAGGCAAACTATACCTTGTTTTTGAACATGTCGATCATACCATCCTCGAAGACCTCGACAAGAACCCGAACGGGCTCTCGGACGATCCAGTATCAGGCACGGTGCGAAAAAACATGTGGCAGCTCTTGAAGGCAATGAATTTCCTCCACTCACACAATGTTATTCACAGAGACATCAAGCCAGAGGTACATGATTTGAAAGCAGAATATTCTCATATCCATCAATGGCGTTCTCAAACTCTGTGACTTTGGATTCGCGCGTACGTTGGGTCTTTGCTTTGACAATAGCTGGACCAGGAGCAAAATACACTGATTATGTGGCAACCAGGTGGTACAGAGCGCCAGAGCTGCTGGTGGGAGACACAGAGTACGGAAAAGGCGTTGACATCTGGGCCACAGGCTGCATCTTTGCAGAAATCCTAACTGGACAGCCACTCTTTCCAGGAGACACAGACATTGATCAACTGTACCGCATCATGAAGTGTCTCGGTATCAAATTTCACACCAGGCCAACTCACAAAGCGACACACTGAAATCTTTCTACACAATCCACTGTTTGTGGATGTCAGGATTCCAGAAGTGGGCAAACTCACACCCCTGTCTGTCAAACTGCCGCACATCTCGAGTCTCGCCATGAGTTTGCTGCAAGTATATGAATTAACACCAGGACACGCTGATATACGATCCAGAACAACGCACCACATCTGAGAACATGATGGCACACCCATACTTCCACCACGATCAATTTGCTGACAAGTACGAACAGGAACTCAAACACTTGATTGAGATGGAACGGGAAAAGGATCAGCAGGAGCGATTACGCAAAAAGCGAGCTAAAAAAGTATTGCATCTAAAATGAGGATCAACAGCGTCAAGTGTCACGAAAAGACAGTGATCCAGAGAAGAGAAATAGCTTGACAGAGTATGAGACTTAAGATTAGACAATCGATTCCGCCGATCCACAAGAATCAAACCATCAATTCAAACTTGTCTGGATCACAATCTGGCTTGTTTCCTGGAGGCAAGCAAAAGAAGCCAGCCATTGTTTCGTTCCCTAAAATACAAAACTAAATCCTGCTTTTATGAACAAGCTATCTGGTCTTGAAAGTTGGCAGTTGATTGTTCAATTTGCCAGAGATTTGCTGATGCATCTTGTAGGCAATCTCCATAAACAAGTCAGTCTCTGGCTGGCTCTTTCTTCTAAACGACCACGACTCGGGCTTGAACATCTTTAGAGTCTTTTGGAGCGTGAATTGCTGGTAAGGTGGCTCGAGATCAAAACTCTTTGATGAGTGACGGTGCCATTTCGACCCTAGAATGTCATCCAAGTGCTTCTTCCAGATCTGGTTCTGGTACATTGGCAAATGATGTGTGTCTAAATACGAAGAATAATCAAAGAGGATCCTGCATGCAATCTGTGACTTGAATGGCTGTCCATGGATGCTCTTGAGCGTCAAAAGATGCTCTGGTGAAAACACAGATTTGTCTGCCAGAAACACGTTCAGAGCCTTTTTGATCTTTTGCTCTTGGTCACCATCAAAGCCGTTTCTGTGGTCATCTATCCACAGTAGAAGATCCTGGTAGCTCTTGAGAGAGAACCAATGTCCTGGTCCATAAAAGTTTCTGATCCAGAACCAACACGACACTGGATCAGTCTTTGGAAAGGCTCTTGTCTTGAAAGGACAGTACAGGTTCTTGTTTGAAAACTTTGGATCCTGAATCTGCAACTCCAGTTTGTGTAAAATCATGGGAGCAATCTCTTGCTCTGAAATCTCAAAGAATTGGACCAGCTTCGTGCAAGAGAATGGATGAAATCCACCTTCTCCACCAAACATGGTCTTCAGCACAGTCAGGCAATGTTTCCGCAGTGTTGCTTTTGGCACTAGTTGCGAAATCTGTTCAAGAGAGTTAACAATCGATCCCTGTTTCAGAAGCGTTAACAGGCAAGCATCTGAAATCGTGAATCCAACATCCACCAGCCGCTGCAAGAGCGCGTAATTGGGATGTTCGTGAGAAAGCACCAACTGGACGAGACTATCGTTGACCTCAGCCAGTGGCAAGTGTCCCGACGCAATCAAGCCAAGAACAAAATCAGGTTTCTTGTTCATCAACTGAAAGAGTCTAATGTGCACAGCTGGAGACAACTCTGGGAGCAGAATCAGGTGATGCGAGATAATCAAATCAAGACACTTGTCAATGTTGTTGTCCAAATCGTTTGAAAGAAACTCAAACTGCTGGATATCATCCGAACGCACATCCAAATCAGGGTCCATGTCGAGTGCAAGCTTGAGTATGGTTTTGTACAAGGGTCTAGAGTCTCTGTAGCAAATCTGGGGTCAACAGATGCACCTGTGCCAAGAATCTGGGTATAACAGCGCCTTTTTGAATGAGAAGTCCCAACAAGGGACCATGCTGCATCATATGTTCATGTCTGGTCAAGCAAAAGTAAAGCGAGTGAGGAACGCCGTACTTTCCAGTCAACCAAGCTTGTAGCAAGTACGGCGTCTTGCGGAAACTAGACAGGTATCTGTTTGCTTGAAACAGATTTAGAGTGTCTAGAAACTGGGCAATGTTGAAGAGTATTTCAGGGGGGCATTGTGTCAGCATTCGAGACAAAGAGTCGGTGCCAAGTCACCGCAACACATGACACGTCTTCAAAGGAAAACTGGGTTCATTTGTGATTCAATCTTGATTCCTTCAAGTGCAGTTTCAAGAGTAGACTGCACAGTCTTTGAATCAAGACATGGAAAGTACATCTGTTTGAGATTTGTGATGTCCAACAAGAGTTCAATTCCACGATGCCATGTGAACTCTCCAGATAAATTGAGGTATTCCAGGGTCTGTTTCAGTGTTGCATGTGTGCTGAGCCCTTGCAGGGTCACGGATGTCAAATGACAATCACATGACGTGATTTCCAGTCTCTTGAGCATGAGCGGAGCTTTGAGAAACGCTAGCAAGTGTTCATCTGTGAGGTGGTCTATTGACAGACGCAGTCCTCTGAGTCTGAGACAGTGCATTCCAAGTGGTTCCATGTCCAGACTGGCACAGTCTAGATCAACATGTCTGATCTTGGAAAGGAACAGAATCCATTCAGTGTCTTGCTGGTTGATTCTGAACGCTGTCTGATACTGGGAGTTGTCCACAGTGTGATTGTCTCGAATTTGGACACATCTCAAACCAGGTGGCAGCCATTGCCTGACATTACCCAAGAGTGTCGAATGCGTGATGGAAAGCGTATCTAGATGCAAGCGCTGAATGGGAGAGTGATCATCAATTGTGCATTCGTTCAGAGACAGTCTTTTCAGTCTGACTGGTAGATTTGAAAACACATCATCTATCTTGAATTGTACAAATTTGCAGATGCCAAGTTCCTGCCATTGTGCCAACACTTTGGTCAAGCAATCTCGTTCCAGTGTCACATTACGCAATTGGAGTCTTTTGAGATGTGGATATAAATAACAAGCCATGTTGAGAAGTGTCTCTGGATTGGCAGTGGATGCTCTTGCATCAAATACAAGATCTGAAATCTTTGGAAAGTAAAAGAATAGCGATCTAGGCTCAATCAATGTACGCTAATCGAGAGTCAGATGGCAATAGACTGGACAGTAACTCTTGTGTGTAAGGATCATCACAGTGCTTCAAAACAGTGCCACCACTCCATCTTCTGTTTGTACGTTCCAATCTTCTGTAAAGTTCCAGTAAATGCTCTTGGTTACTTCTCTTCATCTCCAGATGCACGAGTTTCGGTGCCAGTTGCTGTACAATCTCAAACGCGACATCGGATCCAAACAGCCAGATAAACGGTGGAAGTGCACTAATGTTGGGACAGTGATTGACCAGAAACTTGATGAAACTGGTAGAACAATCCACTTTTGTCAGATCCTTGACAAGCTCCAGCAACCTTAATCCACGTCTCGAGAGTGGTCCGCTAAACTCATCAAACGAATGTCTGCGTCCAGAGATGATCCTACCACCCATGGATTCATAGAACAAGACCGCTTTCAAGACACCTTGAATCTCTGGTCGTTCATACAGCAGTGGTCCCATCAGATGTTCAAATCGAGTGCAGACCATGATGATCTGGTATTTTGTAGCTTGTGATTCAACAAAAGAGAATATGAGACTCCACAATTCGTTAGGAATCAACATCGTCTGTGGTGCTGGAAAGTGAGTCAAGGAGATCGCGTTCAAAAAGCGATTCTGGAACGGCAGATTTTCGCCCTTTCAGCGGACAGATTGCAATGATCGCTGTTGAGAGAACAACTCGAGTCTCTGCACCAGGCAAAGTACTGGTGGTGGGTGGCTATCTTGTGTTGGATCAAAAGTACAGTGGACTGGTTGTTGGCTTGGATGCTCGTTTCCATGTACAAGTGCAATCAGTGCCTTCAAACGAAACCAGAATCCATGTCCACTCTCCACAGTTCACAGATGGTCAGTGGGAGTACATTCTCAAGGACAGATTGGTCTCTCTCAAGTCAAAGAATCCGTTTGTTGAAACCTGCTTGGATTTGGTCTTTCAGTTCATTCAAACCACAGTGGATTACACTGATCACACTGTCCATGTCTTGATCCAGGGAGACAATGACTTTTACTCGCAACAGGATTATCTTGAACGCCATGGATTGCCCTTGACCAGTGAATCCTTGTTAAAAGTACCCAAATACAACACTATGGGGTCACTCTCTCAAGTGTCAAAGACTGGGCTTGGATCCTCTGCTGCCCTGACAACGGCACTCGTTGGTGCATTTCTGATCCATTTTGGCAACTTGACACTGGAGAAAGACCTGGATCTGATAGAAAAGATGGCACATCTTGTCCACTGTACTGCACAAGGCAAGATTGGCAGTGGCTTTGATGTTGCCTGTGCTGCTTTTGGCACACACAGTTACAGACGCTTTTCACCACACTTGATTGAACACCAAGGCTTGAATGCAACCAAGATCTGTGACATTGTGCACCAGACTTGGGATCATGAACATTTGCCTTTCCAACTGCCACTTGGATTCCATCTCTTGTTGGGAGACGTCAACACTGGCAGCAACACACCCAAGATGGTGTCTCAAGTCTTGCAGTGGAGAAAGACCGATCCATCGAGTACGTTTGTTGATTCTAGGTCTTGATTTGTGGACTGATCTGGACCAAAACAACCAAAAAGTCATTCAGGGCTTGCAGAAGCTACACCACTTACAACACACACCAGAGTACTCGGAAGCAATCAAGATCTACAACAAGCAAAAGCCATCAGACTGGACAAGAGTGAATGATGTTGGACAATTGTTTATCGACGTGTTCAGAGCTGGACAAGTAATCGTACTGAATTCAGGAAGCTAGAAGACTCTTGAGAGACATGGGAGACAGAGCACAGGTTCCCATTGAGCCACAAGAACAGACGCGTTTGTTGGACATGACACTCGAAACACAAGGTGCTCTGATTGCAAACGTGCCTGGTGCAGGTGGATATGATGCTATTGTTTGCATTTGCTTGGACAAAAGTGCTGTTTTAGACAGATGGGCGGAATGGCAAGACACAAAAGTGGTTGCACTCACATCCGGACAGGCAAATGGTGGCATGCAATTATATTGAAACAGTTATTGTCTTTCTGCTGCCAATGCATATGGAGCCCCATCCTGGAGCGACCACTCCCCACACGCACCAAACTTGGGATCTCCAATAGAGAGAAGCGCTTGTGCTGCGCCAGACAAGTCAACGTGTGTATCCATGAGCTTGAGTTTCTGTTTCAAATCAGCGAGTTCCTGTGGTTAAATCTCAAACTTGCTTGGCTTCTAGTTCTGCGACGCGCAAGTTGGCTGCCAAATGCTTCCAGTGGTTCTAGAGTCAACCATCTAACCAGCTCGGGTTCCATTTCCTTGATTTTGGCACGTAACTCCAGGCATTCCTTTTCAAAGCTCTCCAAAGCCAATGTTTTTTTGTTGCGTGACTTGCGGCCGGCACAAGTAAAGCAAAACAAACGACCTTTCACGGCTGGATTCTTGCATTCGACGAGGAAACCTTTGCATGGACGTGACATTGTTGGCAAAGCGTTTGCGTTCGATGATGTCACTGCGTTCAACCACACGCTCAACCACACGCGCGATAGAGAGCAACATCAGTTTATCTTGGAAGTCTTTTTGACTTTTGTCCACTTACAGCTCCAGTAGTCGAGTTTGATGACCATGATTTCCTTTTTCAGATCTCCGCTGTCATCTTGGTATATTTTCACTCCCAACTGGATTTCTTTGACTAATTGTTGTTTGACTTGCATTAAGAAATGTACCGTATTGTCCAGAGATGAAATCTGCTATTGTCTGTCGCTCTTCATCCTTGAGATTTGCATCTCCAATGATTTGCTCCACATTTGCATTCAATATCTGCTTGGCAACTTCTTTCTTGGTGGGTTCTTGCTTTGGCCTTTTGTTCGTGTCCTGAGTCAAGCGAGATACCATCATGGTCCTCTTCTGATTTGCGTTTCTCTTGCTCTTTCTTTTGTCTTTCTTCCTCCTTCTTTTGCTTTTCTTCATCTTGCTTCTGTTTCTTGAGTCTCCTTGCTTCCTCTGCTTGTTCACGCGCCAAACGACGCTGTTCCAGTTCCTTTTCCTTTTGCATCTTCTTTTGTTGAATCTCTTGCTCTTTTTGCTGCTGCTTGCGCTCCTTTTCCAATCTGGCATCTCATCTTAAACAAAATACCTTCTTCCTTTTTGCGTTGCAAGTCTTCTAGTTCCTTTCCAATGGAAGCTGATTCGTTGAGATCGAGCATCTTGACTTTGGATTCCTTTCTGAATCCCTTTGGCGCGTCTCTTCCAGATAATGGACCAGAAGATTGACCTGTTATCAGATACAATACGTCTTTGAGGAATGGAAATGGCTGTTTTTGAGGTATTTCTCAAAAACACTGGCTTGGCTTTTGAAGCTGGCAGTGCTGGTGCTGGAGAGAGTGATGGTGGTGTGAGAGAGCGTGCTACAGTGAATCAGAATACTGGATGGATCCAACTGAGGCAATCCATACTTTTCCATGCGCTGTTCCATTGTTGGTAGCTGATGTTCTGGTTTGAACAACAATCGCGTCTCTTGTGGTGGAGAATAGTCCAAGATGACATGTCTCTGGAGATACTTCATCTCCTCTGTTGCAAATGGCAGTTTCTTGGTTGCCAGTGGTGTGAGTTTGTCCAACAAGTGTCCAAATGGCTGTGCTTGCAAGTAAGAGAGGTCAAATGTGCCATTTTCCAAGTATCCAATCACACCAGTCGCTAATGCTCTGGTCCATGGGTCAATATCATCCATTCCCATCCTACACAACTAACATCACAATAGTTACATTCATGGCTGACTCCTTGAGCTCCAGAGCCACCTTTTTGGATGGCGACTGCAACAACGAAAGGATAAATCCAGCCTTTTGTGATGCAGTGAGATCATACCAACGCTTGATAATGTATTCGACCACTTCAACAGTCAAGTAGCCAGTCACTTGCTCAGAAAGTCTCCAAGGGTTAACGAGTGCTTTAGTTGTAAAAAAGATGAATATCTTCTCCAGACTATCGCTCATTTTTTAGACAAGTGTTTTTTCCGTTTTGTTGTGACATGAATGTCTGCAAATGGATCAGATGCATTCCTGTGGAAGCTTGTTTCTTTTGGAGGCAGATAACCGGCTGCTTTCAAGGGTGACGAGGAACTGGAGAGCGAGATTTCCTCAATGGTCGAATCTGCGACAAAGTCGTCATGTACAGTCTTGAGAGGGGAGAGTTGTGGTGACGCAATGTCGTTGTGAGCAAGTGAGTATCGCTTTGGTGTCTTGTCCGACACTCTGTTGCTTGTTGTCCCTCGCTGTTTGTCATTCAACCTGTCCTCAATCTCTTGAGTCACTGATACTGTCTCTTGAGTCTCTGACACTGTCTCCTGAGTCTCCACTACTGACGCTCTCTCTGGGACTGTCTCGCGAGATGCTGGGACTGTGTGTGTATCTAGAGACTGCTTAGATGTGGGGATATCTTGTGGGTGCTGCTCCTCTGTTGCATCTCTCGACACTTGAACTGTCTTGGTTCTCTTTTTGGACTTGATCTTCTTGTCACTGGTCTTGTCCACTTTCTGTTTCTTGCGAGATCCCACACTCTGCTGAATGTTGATTTCGTTGTCTGTCTTTGTTCGAAGTGCTCGAGACCGAAGTTGCATGAACCAAATCAAGGAAAAGAATCAACAGCTGATTTGGTCAAATACGCAGCATCTGACAAAGATAAGAAAGTTGGAGAGTCACATCAATGACTTGCAAGTAATGAGGTTGATTCAAGCTGCAGTTGCTCTTGCAACAGTCTCAGATTGCAGATGCACAAGCCAATGCACAGAGACTGGAAGAGATCATCATGAGAGCTCATGAGGGACACCATGAGTTGGTATTGGGACTGGACAAGCTTAAAGAACACATTTCTAGCGAATTCACGAGATTCAAGACTCTCATAGACCTCCCAGAGCCTACTCTTCATCCCAAGACACACAAGCAACACAAGAAACCAAAGAAAGACCATGGCAAACCTCCAAAACCCAAACAAACCAGAAAAGTGAATGTGCGTTCGGACATTGTATTTCAGTCTGAAGCATTAAATGATATTAAAGAGTGACTCTATTGGATTGGATATACAGTGTCAGTTGCTTGTCCTAGTGTCAATAACAGTACTTGATATGTGATGGTCAATGGCTTGCCTAAATCCCCATGTTCCTGATGTCTGTATCTGTTCTTGATATTAAAAAACAGATGCTGTGTGGGTATAGCATGCCATTGTTGTCCAAGTGCAGGGATCAACTCGTTATTAGATCCAGCAGTGTAATTGACAACAATCACTGGTATCAGCAAATGTCTTGCAATCCATCTCAATTTACATGCAATTTTCTCCATTAATTGATATCCCTGTGGCAAACCAGTCAATGGAGCCAGAATGGCAGCGATGGAATCCACAATCACGAGTCCATACGATGCATCTGCACTTTCCAGACTCTCCAAGACTTGTTCTGCATAAAATGTGTTTCTGTAGTCCAACAGATCAAGATTCTCAGTGAAATCCAAAAAGCGTTTCACTGGAAATCCGTGTGTACTGAGATACAATGTGCGTCCTTTGATCTGAGATGCGATCCACAAACAGAGTTGAGTCTTGCCACTTGCAGGTGGACCAGCAAATTCATACACTTGTGTTCCAGACAGTTGCAAGAGTGGATCCAGAATCGTTGCATGTCTCACAATCTCTCTCTTCTCCAAGTAATACATGGATGATTCCAATGCTGCTTCGTACAAGATTCTGTTGCGTGTGTATTCTGAAATTGCAATCTGTTCTTCTACCAACTGCAGCGGTGTCTTGATCCCCAGTCCTTTTAAGAGTTTCAGGTCTTTTTCCACTTGTTCCTGCAGTAGAGGATGTGTCGCTGTGATGTGAATGTCCTTGTTCATCTGCGATTAGCGAACTTTCCTTTATTATTACGGTTTTCAAAACAAATGACCGCCTTCCTTGTAAGAAGTGGGCATACAAATTTCAAATGCAACGCAATATACCCACTATAAGGGCAACAGAGCCCCAGCCCTTTCGGGTAGAACCCTGCATTGTCTGTGTGCATGCTCAGTCACTGGTGTGCCTCTTCTGAAGCAGATGTGTCGCTCTAGTCCGCGGCACTGTTCCAGATGTCGACCAAGGATGTTTCGCGCAGCATTCGTGTCTCTGTTCACTGCCATGCCATTCACTGTTGAGAAAGTGCAGCACGGAGTGTACCTTGACTTTGCGCTCTCTTGGTTCTGCCAACAACAGCGATTGCCGTTTCCACGGACACCTGGCCTGGTGACAACAGCACGTTCACCCCTCAGGCCCAGGCATAAGTTGGACAGTGGCTGGTGAAGAACGCTGCCTCGCCAACGAAGACGAGCTTGTTTCTGTTGAAATCACTGGCGAGATGATCCAAGAATGCGCGCTGCCGGGTTGTGTCTGCCTCTTTCTGAATTGGGTTTGTTGCATCCGCTTCCACCTTCTCAGTGTTCTCTCATGAACCATCCGCATTCGTGAGCAATCCCTCATGCTGCTACCGAAAGCCAGCGTGTTGTTGAAGACTAGATGCCTGTCAGCAGAGTACATGGTGAAGATAGTAGAGTGGTGCCATTCTCTCGAAAAGGCGGACATTACTTTTGCAACTCGTAATAATGTCTGACAACTTTTCAAGTTGTCCATATCGCATCCACTGAGACATTCGCACTCTCCAACTGTGCGATGTGATGTATTAGTCATTCCAACCACATCTGACTGAGTCAAAAGTAGTCTGTGATGCCTTTTATCTACTCGATCCATGCTGGACATCCACACAGACTCACAATCGAATGGATGCTTGCTCACTCATGCCACTTCTCAGTCCACACGCTGCCAACCAGAGACAGATGCTGCAGACAGATCCAAGCTGTCACTGTTGACAGATGTCAAGAGTAAAGTCAGTCTGCCACATTCAACAGACATCCATTGGTGAGACACTCCTGAACCCACTAGATCAGCTATTCTGACACAGGCTGGTTGCACTGTGACGTAGTCTCAACACACAATCTGGTGCTCATCTGGCGACACTGCCTGTGTTGGAGATCTTGACCAGTGCCTCACAATCTGTCCATCAGCGCTGCCACTGTTCCGTCGATCCAAGGCTGTCTCTTCAAAGGAGCAGACATCAGAGCATGGCAGTCTAGTCCCTGTGCATTCCATCGTTCCAGCACATTTCGTGCCATCTGTAAGAGTATCTTGGTATCCACTCTCATTCTAGTCTCTCCTGTCCAGTGTCATCCAGTCTTTCAATCCATCGTCAATGTCCAATCTGTCTGACTACCAGCAACAAAAAGTCATCTACGCTCGAAAGAGTGCAAGAGCGACTCAAGCCTTCAAGGCAGGCCGTAAGAAACCCCGGCCACAATCTTTAGATCATCCTCTGCAAGTCTTCCTCAAAACACACGTTATCCACACGGAGGAAAGACAGTTTGGTGTCGAAACACTTTGCAGACGATGTCGGAGAACATCATTCCAGCGTCTCGTAGACCAGATGGCACATTGAGAAAGGAAATCAAAGTCAGACCAGGCTATGTGGATCCATTGGTCAAGTACTCCAATTCAAGACTGGACAGAGCAAAAGAGCCAGTTGGGATTCCTGGTCTCACTCCAAAGGAACCAAAGAAGAAGAAGATCAATATGGATAGTATGAAGCAGGCACTAGAGTCTGTTGAGCAACCGTCTCAAAAGAAGCAACCAGCGACTGAGAAGACTCAACCAGCAGTAAAGCAACAGGTGGAACAACCAGTGGAAGACAGTCCAGAAAAGAAGAGAGAAAAGAGACTCAAGGCATTGAACAAGAAACTGCGGCAGATTGAACAGCTGGAAGAGAAGCAAGCTAAAGGAGAAGAACTGGACAAAGATCAGCTGCTAAAGCTCTCTCAAAAGAGTGATGTACTTCAAGAGATCTCAAATCTCTGACAACTTTGGATTTGAATCGGATAAACAGCACCAATCTCACTCTAAGCTCATTCAAGATGCATCATTAAGACTCATGCAAAGCTTTTGAGCATATTCATGCATCTTTGTTGGCAGATTTGTCATGAGCATCACGACCATCTGCTTCCTGTGATTGTTTTATCCACTAACATGAGTTGCATGAGGTTCAACAACACCAATCACTGCATGATGAATGACAGATCAACCTCGTTCAGGAGACGCTCAAGATGCTACGCGTTCAAGTGTCCACAACACTCACTGTTCCTTACAGAGAGTTCAAAGGCTGTTCTTCCATCTGATAGTGGTCTTCAGATACAACAATCTTAAATAGAGCACAGCCAAGATGAAGCATTTGGACTCACTACAAATGCATACTAATGCAATCTGCAGATGTTGATTATTTGCATGATGTTACACTAGAATGCAATTCTGACCAGATTCAACGTTTCGACTTTCCCTGATGAACATTTCTGTGCCTGGATGGAAACTGGACAATTTCATACAACCATCCAATGTCTTACTGGATCACACAGACCCAGAAATCAAAAAGGAAATTGTCTCTCTGATTGCACAGTACCTTGGAGACGAAGGATACCTCGCTAGCAAGATGTTACTGTTGGATGAAGCAAACATCAAGACATTTGAGAGACAAGAGCAGATTGGAGAGATGAAACGCATGCGCAAGTGTCTCTTAGGTCTAAAGTCTGACTCAAGAGGGAGAATGGGCAGAAGTAGATAGATTGTGTGAGAGACCGATGATGAAGAACCACAAATCGTTTCTGTATGCTGTTTACAAGCAGCAGTATCTGGAATATATTGACCACCAAGAGATGCAGTACAAATGTTGACACCAGAAAGGCATTTACACATCTCAACAAGCGATTGAAGCCACTAGAGTATCTGCAAAGAACACCGACAGAGTTTAGAGACCTGTGTTATCTATTGACAGCCAAATCTGTTCAAGATGTGCCAACGTTCAAAAACTGGGAAGGAATTGCTGCAAGTAGAGAGAAACTGGTGGAAATGTTTCAGACGATGGTCGATCATGACAGTCACGAGCGAGATGGTACCCTATCGAATGTTAGGTTTTGTTCATGTGCCACCAAACAGACTTGTGGAACTCTTGAGACAAGCAGTGGCCTATCAAGTAGAATCTTCTCGATACCATCCACAAATCACACCACAGATCGACACCTTAATGCGTGATTACACAGCATTGATTGTTCCAAATGCTGTTCAAAAGGAACTCAAGGGACACACTGACTCTGTCAAATGTGTCGAGTTTCTAGGACTGGAAGGCAGACACATGGTCTCTGGATCAAAGTATTGTGATTGATGGTAGTGACAAGACTGTGAGGATCTGGTCCACAACCACTGGAGAGTGTTTGGACGTCTTGACTGGACACACGAGCCGTATCTGGGACCTGTCGTGCACTCGCGATGGCAGATACATTGCATCTTGCTCTGGAGATGCGACAATCAAAGTACTTGATTTGACAGCAGATCTGGGATGTCTGTGAAAACACCAAACCATGCATTCAAACACTTGCACAGCACCAAAACGATGTGTATTCCACAGACTATCATCCAACAGGAGAGCATTTGGCATCTGCTGGATACGACAAGATTGTCAATCTCTGGGACGTTGAACGAGGACAGGTTGCCAAGACCTTTTCTGGACACACACTCTCTGTCTCTCGTGTCATCTTCTCGCCACTTGGCAACTTGATCATTTCTGGATCCAAAGATGCCACCATCAGATTCTGGGACATTGTCTCTGGCTTGTGCATCAAAACCATCTCGTCACACTTGGGAGAAGTTACGTCTGTTGAAATGTCACCTGATGGCTTGCATCTGCTTTCGTCTTCCAAGGACAACTCGAACAGACTGTGGGACATTAGGATGCTGAGACCGATCAGAAAGTTCAAAGGACACCAAAACACATCCAAGAACTTTATCAGAGCTTCGTTTGCTGGAGAGTCACTGGTGGTTGGTGGCAGTGAGGATGGTGCAGTCTACATCTGGGATCGTGAAAAGGGAGACTTGCTCCAGAGACTGAGGCATCACCAAGGTTTGGTCTACAGGATCAACTGGAACCAGAAGCAGTCCATGTTTGTCAGTTGCTCTAATGATTGCACACTTGCCATGTGGTCTTATGATGAAACCAAACCGCTGCACATTCAGTAAATTTCGTTCATCTGACTTTGTGCTTTCCGATGCTCTCCCTAACAGTCAAAAACAAGATTGCAGTGCTCAAGTTCAACCAGCCAAAAACCCTCAACGCACTCACAGAATCCATGGGATTCCAGTTCAAACAAACACTCTCGAATCTCCACCAACAAGACATTCGATGTCTCGTGTTGCACGGTGAAGGCAGAGCATTCAGTGCTGGTGGAGATCTCAACTTTCTTTTGGAACGCACCAAGCAATCCCTGGAGAGCAACACTCGCACGATGCACCAGTTCTACTCCATCTACCTCAAATCCCTCGTCAGTGTGCCTTTTCCCACCATCGCTTGCATCAACGGTCATGCGGTGGGTGCTGGCGCGTGTCTCTCACTCGGCGCAGATATCAGAATTGCCAGCGACAAGGCAAAAATAGGATTCAATTTTGTCAAGCTAGGCATCTCTCCTGGTATGGGATCAACCTTCACACTCCCCAGGTTGATCGGACACGAACGCGCAAGCAAGTTTCTCTTGACTGGCAAGTTGTTTACTGCACTAGAGTGTCATCAGTTGGGACTGGTGTCTGAAGTGACTGAAAATCCACTCGACAGAGCAATGGCATTGGCAGATGAAATTGCCAAAACGTCACCGATCGCTTCCAAATGGACTGTGAAAGCCATCAGACACGAATATCAGTCAGATGCACTTGATAATGCATTGTCGAGAGAAGCCACGCATCAGGCAGAGTGTTTCGCGAACAAGGACATTCTGGTTGGATTGAAAGCCATTCAGGACAAGACAGATCCAGTCTTTTGACAAGAGATTAAAAATTTGAGAATGTATTGGCACAAAAATCAGTCGATACAATTCCAAACTAGTTTTGGGATCCGTTCCAGTAGCCAGCAGGTGGACGCTGGCCTTGAGGAGGGGCGTGACCATATCCCGGCATGTTTCCATACTGAGGCACGCCTTGGTAAAAGTGGGGTTGGTTGTAGTATGCATTCTGGTGCACAGGGACAGATTGCTGGGTGGCAGCAGGTTCCTGGTACTTGAATCGCTGGCCTTGTCGTTCCTATTATAAGATCTAGTACTTGAGTCTTTTCTTGCTGTTGGGGCTTTTGTTGCTGCTGAAGAGGCTGATACGACTTGTAGTCATCGTACGGAGCAAAATCTGCTGGTCCCATGGCAGAGTACTGGTAAGCCTCTGGCTTTGAAGATGCAGTCTGCTGAGGGTTGAAGACTGGGTACTTGCTCATGTACTGCTGATTATACATTTGCGGGTTCTGGTATCCAGACTGATATTGATTAGGCATATAGTAGGGATAGTAACCATACATTGGGAATTGGCCAGCTGGCTGCTGCGCTGGACTAGCGCTGGCAGATGTCACTGAATCGCCGTACTTTCCATACATGTCTGCGGGATAGTAACCAAGTGCTCTTGCTTGTTCTGTAGTGTACATGGCTGAGTAGTCAAATGCTGGTACGCCTTGCATGTAAGGAACGCCATGCATTGGCGGATGAGACAAACCAGGAGCTTGCTCCACAGCCCGTCCACCGTTTGGCAGAGATCCAGAGGGCATGCGGGTATGTGCTGGCTGAGCAGGTTCTTGTTCCTGAGGCTGGCTGAAAGATCCAAATTGCAATCCAGCTTGTGCAGGACTGGCGTTCTGAGGCAAAACGACTGGTACTGCTTGGTTGGCTTTACGAGATGGTTGTTGTCTTTGTTGTAATCCAGGTGGTGTGTTTGAAGGCTTTTCTGGCTCTTGCTGCAGTTGCAGTCCAGCCAGTCCTCCTTGGATTTCTTGTTGAACAGGTTGTGCTGGTCGAACAGGTGATGGTGTGCGAGTGCGCTTTTCAACAACTGGTGAGATTGGCTTCTCAATCTCCTTTTCTTTGAACACGGGAGACTTCTTTTCAATCTTCTTTTCTGGTTCTTTCTCAGCAACAACAGGTTCTGGGCTACCATTACAATCTAAACCCTTTCACGAGAGATGCCCATGTGCCCTTTGGCTTTTCAGCAGGCTTCTGAGGCTTCTTTTCCTGCTTTGGCTTTGGTTTTAGGGAAAGCTGTTCTGTTGCTTGTTCCAATTCATCCCACTGTGCAGCAGGCTGCTGATTCCAAGCAGGATCGTCATTCCAATTGCTATCCCATTGCTTTACAGGCTTTTCTTCTTCCCAACCGTTGGTGGCCCATTCTTTGGTAGGTTTCTCCTCTTCTTGACGTCTTGGTCGCTCTTGATAGCCTTGAATGAATGCACAAACCGCCACGTCCTCGTCCCCCGCGAGCTCCACGGTGGCCACCACGACCGCCTCTGAAGTTACCACGCTGTGCAGGTTGAGCACCTATTGTCATCAGAAACACCTCTTGCTGGAGCTGGCTTGGACTCCGGCTCTGTTGGCGTGCGTTTGGCGTGATCTGTCTGATCCTTCTTTGGTTTGAGCTTCTTGCCGTTTTTGACTTCACCCCACTGCTCTGCATGGCCTATCATAAGCAAGAAAACCCTCTGAAATCCTAGCAATAGCCAGGTCAATGTCGCCGTTAACTTCAAGAAGAATAGCAACCAAATCCTGTTGTGTCCAATCAGAAAATATCTCTCCAAGTGTCTGCAGTTCTGAAGCGAATCGTTTTTTGTCCTGTGAGTGAATGTCTGTTGACAGTTCCTTGGCCATTTTCAAGTGAAGAAAAGTTCGCGAACTTCCGATGTTTTTGAGAATCGCAAAACGTCTGCAATCGACTGCATCCAGCAAGTCCAACTCTGGTCTTGCTTGGCTCGCTGTTGCAACGGCGGGTGCTGCTGGTGCCTGGTATCTTACGCAAGGAAAACCAACGCCAGTTCCATCTTTGAACGGTGAATTCCAGCAGTACAAGTTGGACAAAATCATCGACATCAACCACAACACCAAGACCTTCCGCTTCAAGTTGCCTGAAGGAACGACTGAACTTGGTTTGCCAACTGCATCGTGTGTTGTCACTCGATTCCAGAACGGCACCAAGGCAGATGGTTCTCCAAAGTACGTCATCCGTCCTTACACACCCATTGAAGATCCTGCCAAACCAAACACAGGATTCTTCGATCTGATTGTCAAGGTTTATCCGCAGGGAGTCATGTCCAGCCACATTCATTCGTTGAAAGTGGGCGACACCCTTGAGATGAAGGGACCTGTCAAAAAGTTCCAGTACGAGCCAAACAAGTTGAATCACGTCGGTTTGATTGCCGGTGGCACTGGTACTTGAATTGAGACTAGGTATCACACCAATGATCCAGATCATGCAGCGCATCTTGTCCAACCCAGAAGACAAGACCAAGATCTCGCTCTTGTTCAGCAACTTATCTGAAGATGACATTATCTGCAAAGATTTGATTGATGACATGCAAAAGAAGCATCCTGAACAAGTGAAAGTTTACTACTTTGTCGACAAGCCATCCAAGGACTGGAAACAAGGTGTTGGATTCATCAACCAAAAGAGCTTGGAAGAGTACATGCCAAAGCCTGGACAGGGCCAGATCTTTGTCTGTGGCCCTCCACCAATGTTGGAAGCTTACGCTGGCAAAAAGGCACCAGATTACTCCCAGGGTGAACTCAATGGTCTCCTCAAGAAGATGGGCTACTCCATCGACAACGTCTACAAACTCTAGTAAACTTGGTTGTCGAGATCGGTGACACGTGCGATCTTTACTTGATGAGCACCGAGGAAATCGCCAAAGAAGCTGTCTCATCCCTGTTCACAAACAAAATCAGCTATCAGGAAAACTGTCTTGATGCACACTACGCCACAGACTGTACCTTTGACGATCCACTTGTGTCTGTCAAAGGAATTCGAAACATCAAAGCACAATTTCGATTTGTCGCTTGGTTTCCTCAGGTCTCTAGCAGGATCTTATCGGTGTCAACAGCAACCACAACGCTGGCTGGATCACATGAACTGTTGAAAATCGTCACTGTCGAATCTGTTGTCACGTTTGGACTGATTCCAGGCTGGATTGAACTGCCACTGCGTACATACTCCAAGATGCTGTTTAATCAAGAGAACAAGATCATTCAGCAGGAGGACATCTGGTCCATCAAGCACACGATTGAGATCGTTCTTGGATCGCTCTATCAGAAACTGCGTTCGTTCAATGGCGATGTGTCCTCGGTTGCTATCGAAAAGATTGCCGAGTTTTCCAAGCATGCCAGTCGCACCGCCTGAGTCACACAGTAAAATTGCGGATTGCGCCATTTCTTCCCACAAACTACATGGTGTCTGCCTGGTTGTTCAACGAAACTGAAGAGGACCAAAGAGAGCTCCACCAATACTCTCCAAACCAAGAGGTTTCCCTTGAGGAATTGGCCAAGGTCGGTGTCCTTCACTGGACCATTGACCCAGAGACCGAGTTTGACAAAGTAGAGGAAATCTGCAAGCAGCGTAGCTACTCTTCCAGAGACGAGATCACTATTTCCAGAGAGAAGCTGCCAAACTACGAGGAGAAGCTCAAGACCTTCTTCACGGGTATGTTTGATAACAAGAGAGCACATCCATGACGATGAAGAGATCCGTTACATCCTCGAAGGTACTGGCTACTTTGATGTCCGCAACGCTGAGGACAAGTGGATTCGCATTGCTTGCGGCAGAGGCGACATGATCATCTTGCCAGCTGGATCTTACCACAGATTCACTCTTGACACCACCAACTACCTCAAGGCCATGCGTCTCTTCAAGGAGAATCCAGTTTGGGTATCAATATTGATCTTAGACCCCAATCAACCGTGCTGATGCCACCACTGATAAGCACCCAAGAAGAGTCGAGTACCTCAATGCTCTTGCCAAGGCAGAAGAGTAAATCTGGTGTCCAGTCTCAACACTCTGGTCTCTCGTGAGGATTTTCCGTTCGTCATCTCCATCCAGATGCAGTCAAGCGTTGTGTCATCTGGTCTGACAGTCAAGGGTTGTCTGATCAGGTTTGGCAAGCAAGAGTTGTCTTATCTATTCTGGCAATGCAGATTTCTAACAGATGGCATTCGTCATCTCACACCGGATGGTCCAAAAAGATCAACAGCATGACTGGAAGCGGCATTCCGACACCGGATCGCTTCCGAACACTTTGCCGCAAAATACGCAACTTGAACCTATTGCGACGAATGAATTTCATCAAAAACGTCCTGTTTCAGAGACCAGTGTCAACAGTCAACTTTAGCGACAACCCGTGCTTCACCTGCGATGATCCTTGTGCGCAGCATGAGCAGTTGCCAGAATACTTGGCCAACAAGATAGAAAATGGAGACATGATCAATTCATTCAAGCCTTACAAGCGACATGTCCTTGTCAAACTAGGACAGGGTGGACAATGGGCACCATCGCTGGATGAAGTCCCGAATTCGTTCATGGAGAAAGTAGTGCAGACACTGCCATCTCAAAAGGGCAATAGAACCATGATGACTGCATTTCATGATGTAGACGACAGTCAGTCGGCACCAGAAACCACGACAGAGGCACAATGCCTCATATTCCCAGATGGCATTGAGATTCCATCACTTTCCAAGGACCAACTCTCTCTTCTTGGAGAGTGGATTGCCAAAGAGGGTGACTTGCCTGTGGAGCTCAATGCAAGACCATGCGAGAAGCAATTGCACGTTTTTGTCTGCACTCACAAAAAAAGAGACAAGAGATGTGGTGTGTCTGGACCCATGCTGCTAAAAGAGTTTGAAAAGCAGCTGAAAGAGCTGAATCTGGAAAACAAAGTGGGTTTGTACGGTGTCAGTCACATTGGAGGACACAAGTTTGCTGGAAACGTCATTATCTACCATCCATCAGAAGAAAACAAGCTGGTTGCTGACTGGTACGGCCGAGTGAAGACGTGTCACGTTGGTCACATCATCCAGGAGACCTTGCTGAAGGGCTTGGTCTTCAAGAGCCTTTGGAGAGGCAGAATGGACGGTGGTAGGTCCCTTCCTGAGACGACTTGGTAGTCTCATTCGAGGGGGTGGAATCGGAGTTTGATCCACCCTCCTCTTTCCTATAAAAAAGCTCCCAAATTCCCTTGGACATGGCTGACATTGACGCTCTCTACGAAAGCTTTGACGCATTCTGCCAGTTTGGCTCTAGCAGAAACCTTGCTGGATCATCAACGAATCTGGCTCCTCAAATGGATGGTCCTTCCTTTGACTCCAGGAGCCAAGTTTGCCAAGTTCTGCAGAGATAACAAGCTCATTGGAGGCAAGGTTACTCCAACAGAGGTTGATATCGTCTTCAACAAAGTCAAAGGCAAGACTGCTCGCAAAATCGACTTTAAGGAGTTCCAAGAAGGTCTCAGACTCTTGGCTGCTAAGAAGTACGAAGGCAAGAACCCAATTGAACAGTTCAACGCCATTGTGAGACATATTACATCTGGTGACAACAAACCAATCGCGTACGCGACACTCCCAGCAAACGACTCGATTACGCAACGTTTGACTGACACCACTGCTTACACTGGTACTCACAAGAACCGCTTTGACGAAAACGGACGCGGTTTGGGCATGCAGGGCAGAGACCCAAAAACCATCTCGCTTTCCAACCTTGCCAACAGAGAGCCTGCTGACATCCGTGGTGTCAACTTTTCTCTCAAGCCATCGAGCAGCAACTCTAGCCTTTCGAACCATGGCTCCAAATCCAACCTCACAACTGGTTCCAAATCCAACTTGACGACTGGCTCCAAGTCCAATCTCACAACTGGCTCCAAATCCAACTTGGCTACCAAGATTGTCCAGCAGCCAAAGAAGCGTGAGCACGACAACATCGTCACTGCTTCCTCTGAGACTTTGGGTTTTGAGATTGACGTTAGATAAGCAGATGGCAAAGCCAAAGCGACCAGAAGGCAACTCTGTCTTTGACCGCTTGACTGATACTGCCAAGTACACTGGCACGCACAAGGAGCGCTTCAACGCTGATGGCTCTGGACGCGGCATTGCTGGTAGAGACACTGTTGGGCAGCCTTATCTCTACAGAACAGGCAGCTCGAGCTCCATCACTCGTGCTTGATAAATTCGTCAACGTTTCTTTGTGTGACCAAGAGTATTCATGTGCCCTCCAGATCTGAAAAGTCATGAGTTCCTCTGGGTCCAAGGGTAAGTCAAGCCCCAAAATGTTGAACGTCTCCCAGGCTCCAAAACTTGAAAACGAACAGCCACAGGCGATCCAAATTGAAATGACAACAGAGGAATCAGATCACGCGACTGAATCACCGAACGCACGGACATTTTTGGACCCTTTCTGGCCACAAATCAGCAGTCACGCGAGGTCACATTGTCAGTTGGGGTCCTGATCGATGGCTCTGGAGGTCTCTAGTCAACGAAACAGACTGGAACACATACCGAAATGTGTATGGATCAAAGCGCCAGTGCCACCCGAACATAGAGTATTGCCAAAGTGGGAAAAACAGTCCGATGAGTTCTGATCTCAACGTAGATCCCGATTCTAGACGGAGTTTGAGTTTGGGTCAACAATACTAACGGGGTGGTCAGTGCGTCGCGGTGCATTGACGAAGGGGTGGAGATTTTTCAGACCGCCTGTCCATGGAATAGAGAGGAAAGGAGCCATCGATAGGCTATGAAACTTACATGGGCCTGAGATCCCAGAGCCAGAGAGCTCGATCTGTTGTCGCCTAGATTTCTATGACTCAATTTTTGCAGCGTGGATACGGGAGGATCGTGCCAAACTTTCCATCGATTTCAAAAATTCAATATCGTCCAGACAAATGGTTGTTCTAGAAAGGACGGCTTCACTACCGACATCAATCGAGTTGTACTCTTTCCCCAAAGGGTCTCCCACATCGAACTTGAAAGTCTATTCGCTTCCCACATTTGGCAAGAACCCCAAAGCCAGCATATCTTGCCCAACTTTCGACTTTGTGTCCAAAAGCAATGGACCCAAGCCAATTCTCAAGCAGCGCTATCAAAAGTCATTTCCAGCAAGGAAGAAGTCTCTTAGCTTTGCTCCTACAATTGAGGTGGTCTGTCATTTTGTCAAAACCAACGCTCCCAGTGCTATCGCTGATCTAGATAGGGTCTTGGTCTCCGACTCGGGAGATGTCAATCTCGGCTCTGTCTCGTCAGCACTTTTGATCCCACAGATCTGGTATATCCGATACAAAAGCCCTCCATGCCTGGAGGTCTTTGAGCATTTAGCTGTCGTTCTCGATTCTGTACATATCATCAACGAAAACCAACTCAAGGTCTCGATCCTTGTCAAGAACATCAGCTACAACAAAGAAGTTGTCATCAGACACACCTGGAACCAGTGGGATTCATTTTGTGATACCCCAGCTGTCTTCGATTCTTGTGTCGCACCAGCCATGAACGGCTACATGGGCGTTGATCGCTTTGTTATGGTGCTGCCCTTGAACGATCAAGTCAGAGATGCCCTCGCACAGTCTGCGCAGATGGAATTTGCTGTGCGCTACACAGTCGCGGGAGATGTCTATTGGGACAATAATGGCACACAAAACTACAGAGTACTGATCTTTATCGTAGATTCTGTTTGACCGCATGACTACACACCCAAAGCCGACATCCCCCCGGCGATCTTCCTTTTCTGGCTTCTTCCCAGATGAACACCTGAGCATTGTGCCCAGGTCAGCGAGCACAGTGCAGGAAAAAGATTGGAATCAATTCCTAGATGTCCCCCCTCCCATGTCCTATCAAGCCGCCTACCAGATTCCCAGAATGGACAAGACTGTGCCCAGTGTTCTCACACCGTACCGAGTTGAGACAGAATAAAGCTTTTATTTGCTAGAAATGCTGAATGCAACTTGCAAGCTTGATTTGCATTTTTTGGTCGTAAAACCCATCTCCATGCTGGTGCATCCGATTTGAATGCTTCTTTTTTGATTGTGTGCGGTGTCCGCCCGTCAGAGAGCGTGTTGAGGCAGCTCCGAGAAAATTGTGTTGCTGCATCAGCAGCGTTTGAACAGAGGAAAGGAGCTGCGCCACTTCACGTGACGCCACTTCGTCTTTGCTCAGAGCGTGATTCCTTTCCTTATGCCCAAGGAAGACAAACCAGTTAGAAAAGCTGCTGAAGGATCCAAGAAAAAGCCAAGAGCCAAGAAAGACCCTAACGCACCCAAGAAAGGTCTCTCTGCGTTCATGATCTTCAGTCAAGAGAACAGACCAAAGATCAAGGAAGAGAACCCAGAGGCATCGTTTGGTTTTGAGTTTGATGGTAGGTGAACTTGGTAAGTTGCTTGGTCAAAAGTGGAAGGAACTGGACGAGGAGGACAAGAAAGTGATCTATCTGATTCTAGCCATACCAAGAGAAGGCTGAGGCTGACAAGGCTCGTTACGAGAAACAAATGAGCGAGTACACCAAGGTACAAGTACTGATTCCAGAAGGGCAAGGCTTCCGATGATGCTGAAGAAGAAGCTGTTGAAGACGACGAGTAATAATGATAATTTCTTCCGTCCTTTTCTTTGTCCCGAGCACCGATGTCCGAATTTGGTGATGTCTTCCTTATCTGTTCTCTTGATCGTCCGTTCTTGTTCTTGATCGATTCCTGATGAGATGTGACAGCAATCAGAAATGTTCACATTGGCTGGACGTGTCACACGCTTATTCCATGTACCCAACATCACTTTCTGAGATGCACTTAGTTTATCGTTGTGTACCAAGTGGAGTAGATGTCAAGATTTTGGCATTCACTTGGCGGTCTTTCCAAATTCACACCCTTCTAATCTTGTTTGAGTCTTGAAAGCTTTATCCACTTGGATGCCTGTCGAATGGCACCTGTGAATCTGGATGCCAGATGTATCGCATAGATGGAGTTGGATCTGCTCGCAAATCGTTATCCACACGCAGTTCTTTCCGACGACTGCTTTGCGTGATGGATCGATTCACAAAAACTGACAACGTGCTCTTGTTTGTGCCGAATATTATTGGATACATCAGAGTGGTGCTGCTATTGCTGTCACTGCTCTTCCTCAATGTGTACCCGCCTTGGCCGACAGTATTCATGTACGGCATTTCAGGGCTTTTGGATGCATTAGACGGACATGCTGCCAGAATGTTCAACCAAGGCACTTTGACTGAAACTAGCAACCAAATTTGGTGCTGTCCTTGACATGGTCACCGATCGCAGTGCAACTGCTTGTCTCATGCTCTACCTCACACTCTTGTACCCTCACTTTGCATTTGTGTTCCAAGTGCTGATTGCTCTTGATTTCTCATCACATTACATGCAGATGGTCTCGACACTCTCCACTGGTCTGCAATCTCACAAATCCATGCGCACAGACACCAATTGGCTCCTACAGCTTTACTACACCAACAGATTGGTCCTGTTTTCTGTCTGTTTGGGCAACGAGCTCTTCTTTGTGTTCCTGTATGTCTTGTACTATGCACCATCGACCCTCATCTACCTTGGATTTGCTCTCTCCGTGCCAGTGTTTGTCTTTAAGCAAGTGTGCAATGTGATCCAGCTCACGGATGCCAGTATGGTCCTCGTGAGTGTTGACACCAAAGAACGCTCTCAAAAGCGAGTAAATTAGGTTGCCCTCTCTCTCATCTCTGTTTCCAAGCGCATCCGAGACAGTTTCTTTGACTCTACATGCAACTTGAGTGTGTCACTGACAACGTTGGTCTTGTAGTTTTCCCATCCCTTGGCATTGATCCACTCTTGTTGAATCTCTTGCGTGCTCACTTGGTAAATCTTGGAAACATCCATCAATGTCGCTAGCATCTGCGGTGTCGCCATCTTGAGAAACTGAACACGCTCAATCAAGAGACAGACTGAAGGCGTAATGGCTCTGAAACTGGCATATGGCATGTTCTGTCCAAGCGCATCCAAATCAGTGATTTTGGACATTAGTGACACTTTGTCCCATTCTGCGTTTTCTGGAAAGTGCATCAACGACATTGGCAAAGGTTCTGGAAACGATTGGTGTACATCTACTTGTCCAAGCACAATCTTTTGTTCAGTTCGTTCCTCGTACTGTTTAAGATCGCGTGTCTCATCTGGAATGTAAACGTTGCGTTTCTTGTCCTTTTGGAGGATCAATGGAATACTCTTGCTCATTTGTACATGTCCAGAGACCAAAAAGTAAAGATACTTGTTGGAACTGCCTTCTCCCTACATTTAAGGATAATACAATGATGGTACTGCCTTGATCAAAGTATCTGAGCTCTGAATTGGCAACCATGTGCTCAATCACTGACAGTTCTTGGCCATGAAACAGTGGAATGTCACTAAACAAGCGCATGCGTTCGTCCATTTCCACTTGAGTGTCTGTTTCCATGATGACGTCGTTAAAGTCATCAATGTCCATGACTACAAAGTCTGTTCTGGATGTGCAAATGATGGTTGCTTTTCTGGGAGCCTGCATGCTTGTTGCCACATCTGGTCTGCCAAAACTAGCACCAGAAGTGAGCACACCTGCTTCTACAGGACCGTCCAAGCCAGTCTTGAGAATCTGCACTTGACCAGACACAATAAAGTACACATATCTTGGCTGCTGTCCTTCTTTGATGACAATCTTGCCAGTAGGATGTGACTCAAACCACAACCGTCTACAGCAACGCATTCTCTTTTGGTATGTCATCTTACTAAACGCTCTATTCTTGTTTGTGATGATTCTGTTGAGTTTGAAAATCGCATTTCTGTTGGCATCCATGGATTTGGTCAATGTGCAGATCTAAATTTACAGGTAGTACTTGTTCTCCAACAGTGACGTCCATCATGATCTTCCCAATAATCGATTTCACTTCTTCGCGGTCGTTGGTGGATTTTTGCATCTGTCCGTCCTTGACACAGACCAAGAGTCTATAAATGGCACGCATGAGAGAGCGAACTTTCTGCCAAGCCCTGGCTGGATTGATGGTAAAGTGCTGTGACACTGGAATGGGAGCATGGTAGATCTTTTCCTTGTACAGGATCATCTTTCGCACTCTTTCAAGAGCAACAAACACTGGCACACTGTTGTTTGCGTATTTACGAATGTCTTTGATCACGTTGCTGGTGCTAAAGGCATCTGATTGATCCATGTCATTGTACATTTTCGTGTAGTCATACACGGATGCCATTCTAGCTTCAAATGCTTTTGCGTTCGATTTCATGTTTTCTTGAATGGCTTCAATCTGTGTGATTGCTTGCTTCATGGATTCAGCAAATCGCTTTTGATCAGATTTGTGAATGAATTGTGGACGCGACTGAGGCGTACCACTCAAGACAACAGCTGAGGGTCTTCTTATCTTGCCGTGATGACTCGAACGAAAGTCTATTTCTCTCTCATTCTGTCGTTACAGATGATACCAAGACCAAGAGACTCGTCCGTTGCTTCGAGAGTGTATCCATCTCACCGTCTATTGACATGGCAGAGATACTCACGATGGGTACGGTCGATTGTGCCTTTTGCTTCTTGATTCTGTCATCTTCCACTTTCTTGACCAACTGGTACATGGTATCTGCATCCCGAATGTGCTCAAACTGCAACAACCGATGATCAATCACTGGCTTTTCCAATCGCTTGTTTCGAATAGGCTGTGTCAGATGAATAGCACGCTGTTGAGGAAATCCATCTTTCAACAACGGCTTAAGATCATGTATCTCTTTTGCTATCGTTCTCTTTTGCAGAAAGTCTGTGAATGTGGTGATTGTCTTTTCTTTGGGTGTTGGCAGGTCGTGATGCAACATACAAACAAATCAGAAAAGACCAAATGTCATCTGTCTGATAGAACAAGTGTTAGATGTGGGGTTTATGACTGGAATCGGACAATCGGTGCTCTGTAGAAATCAAGAGAGAAATATGGTCTTCGCACATCCTCCCAGACATCATCACCCAATGTGTCCATTTGGACTGTCTCATACTCGACAGTCATCATGCACTCGTTCAGATCAATCTCTGACATTCTGCATCCAACATCATGGAAGAACCGATTGTTGCCTGCAAGACCGTTAAAATAGGAGTAGATGCCATCCTGATCCAAGATGTTTGGCACAATGTCGTGAAACTCTTTCAAGTCGTCATAATACTCTCCAAAAGTGTCAAAGAAGATGCCATCATAGAGTTCCAGTTGATCCTGAACATCTTGCCATCGACCATACAAGATCTTGACGTTTGGTTTCTTGTCCCAGCCATCTTGGAGCATTTTCTGGTACACATCTGGATGAGCTTCGATAATAGTGTGCTGTGATGGATTCGTAGCTTGAATCATCTCATCAATGATCCCCAAACCAAATCCAACGTTCAAAATCCGCAATCCTTCAGTAGGTGCAATAATGCGAGTGTGAATGGCCATCAGAGGTGTTTCCCATCCCATCATGACTCCATTTTTGTGTTCATCCAGCAATTTGCCCTCCTTGAAAACAAGTGAGCTCTGCAAGTACTCTTGATTGACCACTTTTGGTTTTTCATACGTTTCCTCTCTGTCATCCTTGAATCCATGCCCAAGCATCTTCAAGACATACTCTGTCCTCACTCCTTCTTCCACCAACTGATTGTAGAGGTCAATGTGTCCGTTTTCAAGTGCCACTTGTCCACAGGTTTTGCCATCAATCACAGTATTCCAAGGCACTCCACTTCTAATGAGTTCAATGCACTTTTCAGCCTCACCTATTGAAGCAGCCTCAAGGAGCGCCATTCTCTTTGCTGGAAACTCAAAAATGAAACGCAAGGCAGAAGTACTGCAGCACCCATTTAAAAAGCTACATATTACAGAATACCAACCCTACATGACTCCACCACAGGTCTCAATACCCTCCCCAATCGAACCCGATCATATGGACATTTCCCCACCACTAATCCACAAACCAAAGTTCACTCTTGGAGTCAAAAGGGACTGTGAAAAGTGTAGGATGGGTATTCCTGGTCACTACTCTCACTTGGAGAAATAAACCAGTCTGCTAGATCTACTCTTATTTTCTTTACAGACACTTTAGACTCCTGTTGACACTTTTGAGACTCTTTCCAATGGTGACGCATTCGGACGACGATTTGCTGGGAACAGCACCCATCAGAAAGACAAAGAAGCCCAAACAAGACAAGAGAATGTCAAAAGATTCAGAGACTGACAAAGCAGCAGATCCCAAAAAGACTGTGAAACAACGAGAGCGTGCTGCTGTTGAACCCATTCAATCCAGAGAGACTGTGGAGAGCACTCAATCAAAGGAGACTATACAGCCCAAAGATACAGTGGCGACGAGTGAACAACCACCGATGGAAACGAGTCTTGAAACAGTGGAAATGGACGTTTCTCAAGAACCAAGGTTGAAAGAGTTCCTTGAAGTTGGTCTCAAAGAAGCACAAGACAGATTTGATGAACACAAGCAACAAACAGATCTCCTCTTGAATGGTTCACGGTCTCAGACTAGAATATGAGACTTTGGTCAATCGCTTGCAAAACGAACTCAAAGATCTCAAACTGGACTTGGAACAGCAAACAAAAGCACAATCTGATCTCAAGAAGAAACTACAGAGTGTCAAGCAACTTGAAGATGAGTCAAAGCAAGTCTTGAGCAAGTTCAAGGCTTTGGAAGAGACAAATCAGCAACTTTTGGAAGAGAACAAGCACTTGTCTGAAGCCTATGAAGCAAGAGGCTTGGAATGTATTGAGATTGAGAGTAGTGAAAGCCAGTCAAGTCAATAGCAATCAGAATAATGGTGTCAGAGAGCAGTTTTACCAACAACTGACTGGATTACAGATTGTCGGACACAAGTCAGATGGCAAGGTCAATGTCTTTGAATGCCGTCAAGAAGGCAAGAAGAGTACCTTGATTAAGAGTAGCTGTCAGATACACGATCAGTGTACCAGTTGATGGCAAGCAAGATTGCTCGTACACACTTTTGGAGCATCAACCGCCTTTGAATGAGCAAGTGCCTGGTGTCAGTGGTGAAATTGAGTTTGAACCAGAGATGCTGCCTCGGTGGTTTGAAAATCTTGCCAAACACTTGAAATGAACCAATTTGAATTTTGTCTTTCAAAAGAGCAACTCAAGGACTTTCAAGAGCAAGCATTGCAGCAGAAAGCACCAGAGATTGTCGAACAGCCATTCCAATACCTGAAAGTCAAGGATATTGCTGATGCACAACATCCAGCATTTGGACAAAAGGGACTGTTCACGACAAAGAAAATCAAGCCAAAACAGCTCTTGTTGGACTACATTGGACAAGTGTATCATGAATCTCAAGTCTCACAAACATCGGATTATGTCATTCACTTCTTCAACGAGTTCTCAATAGATGCTGAAAAAAGAGGCAACAATGGCAGATTTGTGAATGATTATCGTGGCATTGGACAGAAACCAAACAGCAAGTTTGACCTCTACTTTAGGAACAAGCAACTGAGGATTGGCATCTTTTCTGTGACAGAGATCCCAAAAGGAAGTGAGATCCTGGTCAGTTATGGCAAAGGCTTCTGGCGAGAGCGTGGACTCTTTCCATGAGTCTTGTTCAAGTCTCACTCTGTGCTCTCTTTGCCAGTCCAGACAAACAGTTGTCCTACCAGCAACTGCAATCCAAGACGACATTGGTCTACAGCAGATTGGGTCAATCCAAGCATGTCTCAGTGCAAGAACTCAAGCACTGTCTTGTTGGGGTGGAACAAGTTGAAATATATGATACTCTGTGGACACTCTCTCAGCAAGACACTCTCATACTCGTAAAATCATCCACTCCCAAAACCAAAAGTCTTGTTTTGGATTTGCATCTGATCACTGTTGCCACCAACGACTGGCAAGACAACGAGATCCTCCAAATGATGGGTGCTCTGTCTTGGCATGATCCCAACAAGTACGGTGCAATTCCGTATCTCAAAAAGGCAATACCAGACCTCTACCATGCACTTTGTGGCAAAACCTGTCCCACACTCTTGAAAAAGAGTCTGAGTGTTGTCATTCTGAGACAGATCCCAGTCATGATCAAAAACAACGTGTACAAACTAGAATGGAACGATCAACAAGGCAAATTGCCTGCTGGCATCACATTCAGCACTTTTGAAGATGACTATGATTACTGCTTGCAAGTGACAGATCAAGTCTTGGAAACAGCTGCTTTAGTTTGGGAGAGTGTTGTAAACAAGCGAAAAGAGAAGAAAGCAGCCAAAGCAGCAGAAAGAAAGCAAGAGGATGTTGAACCGCAGTCACTTGTTGAACCAAGATCTGAAAAACCAGTGAGAGAACAGAGATCTGAACAGAAAAACAAGCTGGCATCCAAGAGATCTATTGAGAAACTGGTCGAGAGTCATCCAGTGTTGAAACTAGCACCAAAATTCATTCCAGCAACCGTGACTGCACATCCATCCTCCAAATCTCCAAAGCAGCAAGATCCAAGTGATTCTAATGATGTGCAGATCGAACAAGTTAAGAATCATCCACGTTTCTCGCCTACATCAGAAACACGGTCAATCGAATCAGGACCAAGAGACGCAGAATCTGTCAAGGCAAACGAACCTAAAAGTGATACCAGCAAGGGAAACAAGATGGAAAGCAGAAAACGAAAAGTGCCAATCTCAGAATCCGACATGGTGTGTATTGTCGTTAGTGCACTTGTTCTCTTGAGAAAGCGAGAAAATACTTCTGCTTCCTATCGATTGTCTACCGATTGCTTCACTTTTCTGACAGAGTTTAGACAAGACATGCTTTCTGAATCTATGTCAAACGCTGAACTCAAAGCTTGGGCCTTGCCAAGGAACAAAATCTTCAAATTCTTCAATAGCCATCCCCATCCAAAAGTCATGATCAACAACCAGTGCTGGGAACTCAGCAAGACACACAAAGACAAGAACGAAAACTTGATCTCGATGAAGATTGTTGATCCAGTCTCAGATCAATGCTTGATACCACCACAACAGATGATTGAGTTTGCACTGCAAAAGCCAGATCTTGCAGAATACTTTCCACACGATGTCGACGCTTTTGACTTTAAAGTTCCAGCACCGCCTGCAGTTGTTTTGGATGAACAGTTTGAAAAAGCACTGGAAGTCTATTACCATGTACTTGAGTTGATTGTAGCAAGTCATTCATCGCCATCCACCACTGGATCGCACTCGGTTTCTACAGCGCATGCAGCGTATCATTGATCAAGCAGCCCCTGGATTCTGCAGATTGGCACTCTTTGGATCTTCACTCACTGGACTTGGATTTGGAACGAGCGATGTGGACATGTCGTTGATTCCATTGCAGCTCGAAGACTTTGATCACAAGTATGCCAATGTGCGCACGCTAGGAAAGCTCTTTAAAGCAGCAGGCATGCGACAAGTAGAAGTCATTACCGGTGCTCGTGTTCCAATTGTCAAGTTTTATGATCCAGTCGAAAGTCTGAACGTGGATCTCAATGTTGGACACTCTCTCGGTGTGCACAACTCTGGTCTCTTGAAAGCCTACACCGAACTTGATCCAAGAGTCAAACCATTGATCATGCTTGTCAAGTACTGGGCAAAGAGAAAGGACATTAATGATCCAGCAGAGCTACGTATTTCAAATAATAGTAGGCTCTCTCAGTTCCTATGTATACACACTCATGGTGATTGCTTTCTTGCAAGATCGAAAGATCCTGCCATCTTTGCAGCAACTGTACACAAATCCAGAGAGACAAGTTGCTCATGTGCCTCATGTAGGACATCGCAGGAACAATATCAAGTTTCGATTGATTGATGTCTCCTATGACAATGGCATTCCTCAGCAAGCACCTGAAAACATCTGGGAAGGTGAATTAGGAATTCCAAACCTGTTCTACCAGTTTATGAGATACTTTGGCTACCAACATTCTTACACATCAGGACACTGGGTGTCTGTGAAATTGGGAGGCTTTGTGAAGCACATACCCATGTCCGATGCCAGAGATATTCAACTGGTGGTGGAGGACCCCTTTGAAGAAGACAGGAATTGTGCTGGCAGTTGTGATTGGTCACTGCCCGTGGTTGTGGCTGAATTTCGAGTGGCGTGTTCCAGGTTGGAAGAAAAAAAGCCAAAGATAGCACTACTGTTCAGTGAATTCAAGAGAAAGCGACCCTCTGACAACGTAAAGCGTCGCAGAAGATGAATGAATTTTCAGATTTCCAAGTCAAAACGAGAGCGCCTCATTTCTTTCCCAAATGGTCAAATTCACGACTTCAGACAAACAGGAATTCACCATTGAGAAGGATGTCGCCTGCCTCTCTGTTCTTATCAAGAACTTGTTGGAGGATATTGGTGAAGACTCTGATGCGCCCATCCCTCTCCCAAACGTCTCTGGTCATATTCTCTCCAAAGGTCGACTGATTGACACTAGTGGTTGAATACTGCACCCACCACAAAGACGACCCTCCACTTCCTTCTGAGGATGAAATGAGAGCAAAGTCCAGCGAAGACATCAGTGAATGGGACAAGGAATTCATCAACCTCGATCAAGGAACTCTGTTTGAGATCATTCTTGCTGCAAATTACTTGGATATCAAGGGCCTTTTGGATCTTGGTTGCAAGACTGTCGCCAACATGATCAAAGGCAAATCCGTAGAGGAAATCCGCAAGGTCTTTACTGTAACTCTAGACCTTCAACATTGTCAACGACTTTACGCCAGAGGAGGAGGAACAAATCCGCAAGGAGAACGAATGGGCTGAGGGTTAGTAAAGCAAGTAAGCTCCTTCATCAATGATCCTGTGTTGTAATTCTGGCATTTTACCCAGAACAAGCACTGGCTGCTTTCCTGCGATTTCTTTGATGCTTTTGGTGCGATCGCTTGTAACATTGTGCAAGATCAGGAATGATGTCGGTCCTACTCTGTCTAGTGTCATCCATCAGACCTATTGATTGCTGGTGTTTCCAATCTAAATGCAGCCTTTTTGCATAGTACTCCACGTTGCCTGGATCTTGTGTCACACTGGTGAGTTGTGCCTGTGAAGCAATCCAAATCGACAGTGCCAGTGACTTGGGTTCTATTTCATACACTCGCACGTGTTTGGAGAATCTGAAAACGACAGATAGGAATTCCATCGTTTGAAGTGAGATTTGCACATTGCATCCAGTAATAGGCTCCTCATAGCGACTGCAAATGTCCCTGACCGTGTGCTGGAGTGGATTCAGAGTTGCGATTTCATGATAGTGTGAAATCAGATGGCTCAGGAGACTGGGAGACGTGATGGGAGACTCTATAGGTGCCAGTGTGAGATACAATTGCTGGACAAGTACCGTGACGAGCAGAAATGCTGCCATCGCTTTGAAAAAGACCCAGCAAGACTGAATCTTGTGTCTGTAGTAGAACCATGTCATGAAAGACGCTATAAAGACTTTTGGGTGAGAGCAACACATGGAAACTTTCCATGTCTCTCTCCAGATTTGCGCCATCCAATCAGGTGCGTGTTTTAAAGCAAGCAGCTAGTGAATCTTGGGACTGGTTTGGTTGTTGTTTCGTATCTTGCATTTCTGTTCATCATCACACAGTCAGAGGAACACGTTCACGAGGAAGCATCGGTCTTTCAGTGTTTGATTTCACTTGTCATTGTTGTCTTTGTAGGAGCACTAGGAGGTCGGATGGCGGAGAAGGTGCAACAAGCGTCAATGCTTGGAATGGTGTTTACCGGTGTCCTCTTGCGTAACGTCTTACCGTCCATCATTGTTCCTATACCACATCAGTGGACATCCAAGCTCTGGAGTCTCGCATTGACAGCTGTCATCGCACGCGCTGGCTTGTTTTTGGAAATGGAAACGCTTTGGAGGAACATGATCCCGTCTCTGGCGATGGGAACCATTCCAGTCATCGTAGAAGCATCAGTCATGGCGCAGAGTGTGCACTGGCTCTTTGGATTGTCTTATCCGTGGAGTTTTACGGTTGGATTTGGTGCTGCTTGCATGTCACCAGGTGTGGTCGTGCCTCTGGTCTTGAATGCGATGGAATCAACATGGAAGACATCGAGGATACCCTCCATTGCACTCGCTGCGCTGTCGATCGACGTTCTTGTCGCGACTGGTGCTTTTGGCATCTCTCTCTCAACAGCCATCGGACACACACACGAATCTACTAATTCATTCCACGATTCGATATACGGTCGATCGTTCGAGGAAGTCGGGATTGGATTGTCAACTGGACTGTTTCTTGGATTGTTTTCTTTGGTGCTCATCAGAATCAAAATCGCCGAACCGATTGTTTCTGGAGTTTTTTATATTTTATCTAGTCTCATCATGATCTACACCAAAACCCATGGTCTCTCTGGTGCTGGCATCTCCAGCTGCTTTGTGGCATGGGCTTTTGCTGCTAATACGTGGCCCAAAAAGAGTGTTGAACACAATGACACAAAGTATGTGATTTTGAAACTAGGCTCAAGACACTGTGGATTCTATTCAAGCCATTCCTGTTTCCAGTGATTGGATCTATGGTCTGTCTGAATGATCTGCCGTTGCTCTATTTTGCAGAGATTCTGTTACTGGTCTTGATCACGACTGTTGTCAAGATGCTTGCTGCCTTTGGTGTCGGCTACAGCTTGGGTTTCAATGCAGATGAGCGCATCTTTGTCAGTGGACTGTGGACAGGCAAAGCAAGTGTACAAGCCACATTATGTAGCGTGGCTTTGGAGATGGTCCATCACAGAGGACTTGGACAAGCTGAAGAGCGTCATGCTTTGGTTGTGTTTATGGCTATGGTCTCTGCCATCCTGATAGGTGTACCCTTTGCCACTATTTGGGTCAGATCACTTGAACACACTGTCAAACCCACCACTGCCCCTAAAATTGGATGATAAATTCTCAGATGAGTTCTTTTGATGCTTGAGCCCCACATGTGAGTCAAACGTCTCGTGATTCCAGAGTTTGCTCGATAGTTTCCCCGATGTCTTCATTCTTGAACATCTCACCCAAAATCCAGAAAATCAAGGAAACTCTCACTGCCTTTGTTGAGAACGAGTGCATTCCAGCTGAAAAGATCTACTACTCGCAGCTCAAGACAGGCCAAGATCGCTGGAAGTACATTCCACCAGTCGTTGAGGAATTGAAGGCAAAAGCACAGTCACTGGGTCTTTGGAACTTGTTCTTGCCAGCATACTACAAGGAAAGCCCTGGATTTACCAATCTCGAATATGCTGTTCTGTGTGAGATCATTGGTAGATCGCCACTTGCACCAGAAGCCACCAACACTGCAGCACCAGATACTGGAAACATGGAAGTGTTTGCCAAGTACGGCACTGACAAGCAAAAGCAGCAGTGGCTCGTGCCATTGATGCAAGGCAAGATCCGAAGTGCTTTTGCTATGACTGAGCCTCAAGTGGCTTCATCTGATGCCACCAATATTGAAACCAACATCCGTGAAGACGGTGACAGTTTGGTGATCAATGGACGCAAGTGGTGGATTTCTGGTGCCGGTGATCCTCGTTGTGCTGTTTATTTGGTCATGGGCAAGTCAGATCCAGGCAACAAGCAAGTTCACAAGCAGCAGAGTGTCGTGATCGTGCCAGCTGACACACCAGGTGTCAAGATCATCAGACCCATGCTTGTGTTTGGATATGATGATGCACCTCATGGACATATGGAGATGGTCTTTGAAAACGTGCGTGTACCAAAAGAAAATGTTGTTTTGGGTCTCGGACGTGGATTTGAGATTGTTCAGGGTAGATTGGGTCCTGGCAGAATTCATCACTGCATGCGTGCGATTGGTATGGCAGAAAGAGCACTCGAGTGTCATCTCCACCGCATCACTGATCCATCAAGACGCACATTTGGCAAGCTCTTGGCACAACACGGCACCGCTGCTGATGCAGTTGCTCAATCGAGACTGGAGATTGATCAAGCACGCATGCTTGTGCTTAAAGCCGCAGATGAGATTGACAGAGTGGGTGCCAAGAAAGCCATGAAGTACATTGCAATGGCCAAAGCCATGATGGTATTTTGATTGACTGTAGCCAACTGTCACTCAGAACGTGATTGATCGTGCGATTCAAGCACATGGTGGTGCAGGTGTCAGTCAAGACTTTCCACTGGCTTACTACTTTGCCATGAATCGTACACTTCGCATTGCTGATGGTCCTGATGAAGTGCATCGCATGCAGATCGCCAAGATGGAACTCAAGGCACATGCTGCCCGCAAGAGCAAGTTATAAAAGTGCTTTCTCTGGATCTCAGCGATCTCTGCAGAGCATGAGTGTCTGATGTGCAGGTGAGGCTGTTCTTGTGTGATTTGCGGCCAAAAGAAGAAACCAGGCGGTGCTGTTTCCACCGAACAAAACAAATGCTATTTCAGCTGATTGCTCCTGCTGCCGCACAAAACTGTGTTGCTGATCGTCTTGTCGATGACTTTGCCAAGATCACTACCGGCACCCTTCCTGGGGACACCACCATCAAGAACCTGAACTTGTTGGGCGGCGACTACGGTGCTGCAGGTATTGGGTCTAAAACAAGGTGCCAACTTTTCTATTGACACTGCAAACAAGCATATGAACATCCTGGCCGGAACTGCAGACATTGGAACGCCAGAACCGGACTCTAACCCAGGCACCAGCCCAACTTTCAACTACTGGTTTGCCAAGTACATTTCTTGATGATAGATTCGACATTGGTGCTTGCTATGACCTCACTGGCTACACTGGCATCGCTTTCGACCTCGTTGGTCCTGCTGGCTCGGATATGAACTTTACTCTCACTCAAAAGAATCCATTCTGTGACACCAATCCATCCAACACCACTCGTTTGGTGGACTCTGTCTACTATCCACTTTCCAAGTATGCCACCATGGATGGCACCAAGAAGACTGTCCTGCTTCCATTCAAGGACTTTTCTACCAATCTTCTTGGTGGTGCCTTTGATTTCAAGCATCTCAAGGACTGGACTGCTGTCAATTTGATCCCATCCGGTGCCCAATTCGTCATGTCTAACCTTATCTTGAAGGGCAACTGCACCACTGGTTCTACTGGTACCATCACTGCTGGATCTCCAGCTCCTAGCACCACTGGCTCCACCAAGAACGATGCTACCAAGTCTGCTGTTGGTTTCGCTGCCGCACTTGCATTCTTGATTCTCTAGATAAAGTCAGTGCATCTTTTCAGCAACGACAATCACAAAGCGCAGTCGTTTTTGTGCCCAAGAGAGGAAATATTGCATCATTGAGAACTGAGATGTCAGATCTGGATTCAAATACTGACTCTTTTCTCCTTGACACCGACGCTTGATAAACCTTTGCAGTCCAGGAAACACAAGATCGGAAATGTCTTGAAAAGATGGATTTTGAAAACCAATGTCCATAAGCATCTGCTCATAGTCTTCCATTGTAATCATGTTATCTTTTGGGAATGTGCCAGAAACAGAGAGTAAAAACGAGATAAAATGATCAAACATGGATGCTTTGCCAGATTGCAAGCAAATGTCTGCTAATCCAATCTTACCACCTGGTAAGAGTGCTTGATGGCAGTTTTTGAGAAACTTGGATCGTGTTGAAAAGTGATAGGCACAATCCAAGGCAGTGATCTTGTTGTACTTGTCCAACTGACCATGAACAGCGTCTTGACACTCCAGTCTCACATTTTCATGCTGGATACGCTCTTGTGCAAACTGAAACTGCTGTCGCTCATTTGTGATGCCATGAATGTGTTGAGGCTTGTATTCCAGAAACAAGAGTATCTGATCACCACATCCAAATCCAACATCTAGTAATCTATCTCCCTGTTGCAATCCAACCGATTCCGCCAACAAGCGTGTCAATTGCTCACAAGCAACGACAAAATCAGTGGTATCTTTCCAGTAACCCATGTTCATCCAATAAGTTCTTGTAGAGAGGTTCAAGATGGTGTGATCCAATCCATACAGTCGTTTGGGTCTGAGAAACAGCAACAAGAAGGGAATCAAGAACAGCGGGTGTACTATGGAGAGTGTGAGAAGAGAGAGGTGGTAGTACCGTTTTCCAGCCAGATAACCACCTACCATGGCAGATATTGTCTTGAGCGCAGTTCCCAGTTGGAACATTTTACAAGTTTTTTTTGACCCGCGCACTTTACTCAACGACCACAAAAACATGACTTTTTCTATCAGTATCAGCCCACTCGTCCTATTCTCCGTATTGGATCGACACTCTAGAAGAGAAGAAAACCAAGACTATGTCATTGGTGTCCTGCTTGGTGCCAGAGGTGAATCACCAAAAATCAACATTGTGGATTCATTTGCCCTCAAGTTTAGTTTTCAGGATGAGCAAATGGTTTTGGATACCGATTCACTGAATCAAATGTATAATCTTCACCAGAGAGTGCAGCAAAACGAAACAATTGTTGGTTGGTACTCGACGTGTCCTGGATTGCAGGCATGGTGTGCTTGGGTGAATGATTTCTTCAAATCTGAAACTGATCCAGAAGAGCCAGTGTACTTGAACATCAAGCCACAAGAGTTGGACAAGGCAGAGGAATTCCCAATGTCTGTTTATCAGAGTGTTCCATTCTCAACTGACATTGGCACACTCTTTACACCAGTGCAAGCACAGATTGAGAAAGATGGTCTGGATTGTATCTTGACTCAAATTAGTTTCATTGCTCGAATCTGAGCAACTCTTTGCTGCCCAAGATGATGTCACTGTCTTGCGTGTGCAGCTGCAGCGCTGCCTGGACTTGATTTCAAAGCTCAAGGGATACGTCGAATCAGTAGTGGTAACAAACTTGATTCTAGAAGGACGCAACCAAGGGAAACGGTGCATTTGGACAACTGATCATGGACTCTTTGGCACTCATTCCACGCATTGATGCAAACGAGTTTAAATCCATCTTTTCAAAGCACCACATGGATCTTCAGCTGGTGAGCGAGCTTGCTTCGCTTACAAAGAATCAACTAGAAGTTGTGGATCGCTTACAAAAGATGCTATAAATCAATTCTTTGCCAATGTCAACACCACACTCCCGATAGCAACAACTGAAGTCACGACCAAGACTGCAGTTGCCACTGCTGCACCAGACACACCCATCCACGGAGGCACAGATCTAAATGCAGGTGTCTTGAAAGACTGGTTTGCAGGAAGTGTCTTGAATCGACGCAATTTGTCAGATGCAGATGAATCATCCCCACTTTCATCAGTTCCAGGTAAGCTAGCACCCAGCAGATCGTCTTGATGAAAGATTTCGTTTCTAAAAATCACTGGTGGTTTCAAGGTCTCTCGTTTGGAAGGCGAAGGTGGTGTGACCACAATTGGAACGTTTGATGGGAGATTTGGAACACTGCTTGATCCTTTTCCTGGCGTCGGCAATGTTGAGGATCTGTCCACGGGCATCAGGGATATTGGACGATGCGCAAGGTCATCTGATGCCGAATGCGGAAACATGATATGACTCTCTGGCTCTTCAGATCTGTTTCTAGAAGGTCGACGCATCAGCGTTGAGGTCAAGAGACCAATCATGGTATCTGCTCTGGCTGGGAACGGTGTCGTCAGTGGGGATGCCAGATGGTCTTCCATGTCTGGATCTGGCACATCCATGTTCATCCAATAGGGGTCATCCGTTTGCTGCTGTGCATCTGGTGGTTGTTGTTCAATGGTATCTGATCTGCCATACGGAATCTCTGGTGGCAGGGTTGTATCAGATCCCATGTTTGTTACTGTGTTGGCCAAACGCTGTCTTCGATCAATGAACTTGTTGATGGTAGACGACTGGTGGTGGATCTTTTGCAAGAGCTGCCATTGCTTGGGTGTCAATGTTCTGTCTGCGTTGTACGCTCGTCTAAAAAAGAGACACTTGAAATAAATAATAACTGGAATGATAAAATTGGCACAAGAAACGAAAATTAGGGAGGTCCAAGTCTGGAAGGGAAGAAGAAAAGTGTTGGTCTGGAGTGGAATGGCAACAATCCATGGCAAGACGTAGGAGACAATGATGGCAAGATCTACAATGAAATGAAATACTGTTGCTCAAGACACTATTCTGGATCAAGTTGTTCTTGCTAATTATCATGTTCACAGGGATCGAAGGCACCAACATCACAAACGCAAACGCATACACGGTCGCTTTTGACAATCCAGTGGGTTTTCCAAAAGACTGAATGAGTGTGAGAATGTTGTCCGTGTTGGAAGTGTCGTAACTGAGTGCCACTGTCATTAACTACAATACAAAGCATGCCAGCAGTCACATACGTTACAGTGATCAAACTCATTGAAATCCAGACTGTCTGCTGTACATTGACATCTTTTGACTGTTCTCAACCAAGATACCTTGAGATTGATCCACGATGGCACAATTGTCGTGACTGCAAGATTGAGCATAATTGTGCCCACCACTTGTCCATATTCTATTCCAAGAGGTGCAAATGCTGGCATCCTGGATGTGTCCCAGTTGTTGGAAGATGTGATCCACTGCAGAATAATCAGCAACGAGATGAAGAATGAGGCATACTGGATCCACATGTTGTCATCCAGATTCAAGAGTCCCAATGGAACAATCAGCAACAAGACTACAAGAAATCCAAGAGTGAAGATCATGAATTGGTCTTCGAATGGTGAAGGAAAGGTCTGACTGACAGTCTTTTTGCAAACCCAATGCAAACTTCCAGAAAGTCCACAAGTTCTTCCAAAAATGTCAATGAGCATGTTGTCTGTCGCTTGAGACGATAGCACCACAGATTGGATGGCGTTTGACTGAATGGCTCCATAAAGGAACGCCTGGCCAACCAAATGGGAAATGGGATCAAAGTAGAAATTAATGAGTGTCGCATACTCTACATCTCCCTGAAAGTTTGAATTTCCTGGAATGGCCTGCATGGCTTCGATAATAAAGAGTGCTGAAAAGCCAGACACAAGAGCAAAGAGACAAAACACAAGTGCTGAGAAGCACCATCCAGGGTCCCCAAAGTTTGTGGGTGTGTATGGAATGCCTGGACGAACATCAACAACAATACCCTGTAGAAGCATTGAAAATGAGCACAATAGCACCGAGATATCCAATGGTCTTGGTCTGTAGAAGCTATCATCAACACATTTACTCGGGTTAGAGTGTTCTGCCGCTGAATGGTCATGGTGCCGCGGGTTTTGTTTGCAAGTCAAGCAAGAATTGATAGGCTTCCAAAGCTTGTGTTTGCAACCAATTCACGCACTGTTCACCTTGTATGAGACCCAATACCATTCCATCGCTTGAGAGAGAGTGTCTGTGCACACAAGAGTGAGATAGCAAGTCCTTTGACAGAATTCAAGAGAGAATGCCATCCACCAGCAAAGCTCATGATCAAAGTCACATGCAGTGGCTGGAGAGCAAATCCAAACACATTTGTGACATTCGATGGATGCGTGGTCATGGCCCAGAGCCATCTACAGTCAGTATCAAGGCCTGTTGGCTTGCTCCAGAATCGGATATAGCAGATACGGTGTCACAATCACGGATCTGCCCTGTCTGATGATGTTTGATTTCGAAAAGAACAGCAATTCCATACCCACAACCATGGCAGCAATCACCAGCTGTGTCTCCAAAAACATATTCTTGTCCATTTCGTTCATGGCTGACTCCATTGGTGCTTGGTAGTAAAACAGCTGAAATGCCTTTTGTGCTGCATCCCATGTCTGTGTCGATAGCATCAAGAGTGATGTGGGTATTCTGTAGAACTGCTGAATGAGTTTTGGATGAAATAGAAAGTGTGCCGGCGCAACCAACACTGTTGCAAAGTGCAGCCCCAGTCCAGCACCCATCTGAATGGATGTGATGGGACTGGCTGCATAGAATCGTTTGATTTGTTTTGAGAAAAACTCTGGATTCATCTTTCCTCGAGAAGAGTGGATGTTGATTGACTTGAAGAATACATCACAACAAGAACTCTATCTGATCGAGTGTCAAGCAAGCATCGATATACAGTACTGTGGAGCAGCAGGAAAACTGCCGTTTGGAGAACTGCTGTTCAGAGACAAGACACCGATTCTGTACATTGGAAATCATATCATCGAGGGATCAGTTGTTGAACTATCACACCCTCTCTTGGTGACTGAAAAAGCACAAGACACGTTTCAGATCAAGAGCGTCGTCCGATCCAAACTCATCTTTCGGACTCGTCCACAGATTGTTGTCAAAACATGATTTATAAATCACTCGAAGCTCACGATCGGACTAGACTTTCTGCTGGCGTAGTCTGTCCAACTGCCATCATACAATTTCACTTGATCCACCAATCTTGTTTGGGTCAGATCCAGAGCCAAGATAATCACACACGCAGTCACTCCAGAGCCACACCTATCATGAACAAGATCACATGGCGACAATTGGCTGAGAAGAAGGAATCCTCTTGGACTCTAGTATCGCTTTCAGCTCCTCCACTGGCTTCATGGTGCCTTCTGGTGTCAGTAGTGTTCCAAATGGCACATTGATGGCAGCTGGCACATGTCCAGAACGCAGTCCTTCTCTTGGCTCTGGCTGTGTGCCATTGAATCTGCCCTCAGATCTGGCATCCAGAACTGTGAATCGTTTGAGATTGACAAAATCAGTGAGGTTGTTCTGCAAACTGACATAATCAACCACCATTGACTCATTCAGCTGTGCATCAAACGTCTTTTGAGTGGGAGTCAAGATCTCATCTGTCACTTGCAGTCCCTCCTTTTGCCACATTTTGAATCCTCCATCCAGCACAGACACATTCTGGTGTCCAAATGCCTTGAACATCCACCACGCTCTTGGAGCTGAAAATATGCCCAGTGTGTCATACACAACCACATGGTCATCTCTAGAGATCCCCAGCTTGCCTTGTTTGAGGATTCTTACCCACTTGCTCTCCAAAGAACGCAGCCTAAGATCAAGATCAGCACCGTTGGCAGCATGTGTGGCAGAGAAGAGAGAGGATCAGAAAAGTAATCGATATCAAAGAACTGTGCTCCCTTGTATGAGATGAATCACTGGAATGTGCGACTTTTTAAAGTTCTCGAGTGGATTCTGCTTTGTCTGTGGCATATGCCAAGAAGCATCCAGGATTTTGACGCATTGCAGGTTGTCTTTGAGCCATCCAGTCGATACAAGGTTGCTGTTCATCTTTTGTGAAAAAGCACGGCGAAATTGGAGCATCACAAAGAATCTGTTGCTCACGCAACTGACGTCACACGCGTTCAAGACAACACTTGCCATGCAAGCTCCAAAAGTATCGTCCGTTACCAGCCAAGATCTCATTGAACGAGCTCGACGCAGACTCTTGGACAGACAGCTGAATGCAAGTGGCACACGCTCCACGGTATTTGGATTCACAACAGCTTGGCTCCGCATCTGCTACCATTCGACCACCACGACCTCAAAATGTTTCTAGTATTGTATCATTGTTGAATCTAGCTACCTAGAATCGCAGATGAGAGCCCATTGCGCTACAGACGACCAAGCGTGTCTCGTCCACTCTATCAGCAAGAAAAAGAGGAAGTATCACAGCAAGTACACGTATTGATACCAGAATATGGCTTCTGCCACACCGAGGCAGGCAGATTTGGTGTCGCCAACAGCATCAAACGCGACGCTCACAAAACGCAAAAAGAAGCCAAAGCGAAACAGTATTCCACAAGCGCCGTCTGGAAAAGCACCACCCACACCCCTCAATGGTCCACCAGACATCAATTTGGATCTGATGCCAGTGCATCTGGTCAAGTGGGAGCAGATGAAGAACGACATTCAAAAACAGGTGCTTTCAATGACAACAGCTGGATGCTTTACTCTTTGTTCCAGACGACAAGACAGACTTTCACGTTCCAGACCTCAAAGTCAAGAATGTGCAGGTACAAAGTCTAACAACAGACAAGATTGGAACTGGAAGAACAAGGTTTCTTTGTTGGACTCGTGCCAGATGTGACGCCTCAGAATATGAGACGTATGATGAACAGACTCAAACGCACAGAGCCGCAGCACTGTTGGTTTGTGTCTCACAACCAGATGGACATGCTTGCTGATCCACTGAGATACATTCATCAGAAACCAGAGCAATGGATGCAAACGCAATCGACAAAGATCATTGATCCTGAGCAACAAGACACAAATCCACATGCCATTGTGTTTACAAAGCCGATACCCAGCAAGAAGAGTGCATTTCAATGGGATACAGACAGCAGACTCATCATTGATCTCGTCTCTCTTGTCTTTACTGAGCATCCACTCATGACAGCAGAACAAAAGCTGGGACTCAAGATCAAAGAGTGGGTGGATGCTGCACATCACAGACAGCGCAAAAACATGGCACACTTTTTGGAAGCCAAACTCGAATCTCTCAAGCAGAGCTACGAACTTGCAAAACAAGAACTAGCCAAGATCAGACAAGATGCAGACAGAGAAAGTCCAATGTATGAAGGATACAAAGCAGCCATGTTCCAAGCCAAAGTGGAGCTCTTGATGCTTGAGAACGAAACGAAGCGCTATCAGATTCTGAAGGAAATGCAAGCCACTAGAATATTGAGGGACACAGAATCACAAACTGACAGAGCACTCGAGTTTAAGATTGTCAAGGCATGGGAGGATCTCAAGACACTGAGACAACGCACTGGTTTTGTGTCGATTCCAGGCAGACTGATCATCAATGCCAAGACAGTCAGGAAAGAGAAGCTCGTTCTTCAGCAAGAGCTAGAGACAGAGATGCAAGAGAGACAGGATCTATTTGAGATTGAACAAGCACGTTTCCAGAGACAGTTCCAAAAGATTCATGCAGAATGGGAAGCCAGACAAGAACAATACAAGCAGAGATTTGAGCAAGACAAGAACCAGCTTGAAGATCCACAAGACGAAGAATCTGCGAATCTGATTGAACCATCGATGCAACACTTGTATCCATATGATCCAGAGCCTCTAGCGACACAAGCACCTACTTTTAGTGTCAAGAAGCAAAAGGAAGAGATCAAAAAGCGACTCAAGGCATCCATCAGACCGTTGCACTCGTCAGTCCTGTTCTTTACATGGACAGAGGATCTCGAGCAAACTGATACCATGCTTTGTCCAAAAGTAATTGATCTCATTTCAGGATGAACAGCATCGACGACACCAGCTGCAATCTGCCAGATACGCGATTGCTGTCAATTACAATGGCAAACCAGTCACAAGGATTGCACCAAAAGCAATTGATCCAAAGACTTTTGAAATCAAGTTTGAAGGCATTCAGGACATTCAAATGTCAAACATTGTCACAGACAGCGATGTTTCAAGAACAGCATTTGCAATCCAAGTGAATGAGGCTCCAGAAAAGATCACACTGCAAGTGTTTGAGCAAGGCATCTATGGATCCATTCTGATTGGCGAGATTTTCGTTCCAATTCCAACTGCAAACGAACATGCATCTGCCTATGACAGACAAGTGATCCAAACAGAATTTTCTGGCAAGTCTTTTCAGAGAAAGCCATTGACTGGTCTTGATGGTGACAGTGATGGATTGGCTAAGGGCATATTGAACGTGAGTGCATCTTGGAGTGACAACGTGAGAGTAGAGACTCTTGAACGAGACAACAGTCACATTGTTGCTCTGGCACGAGCCTCTGCCAATCCATTTGGCAAGAAACACACGGGAATGATCAATGTTTCAAAGTTGATGGTGCATGAGCTCACGATAGGAATGGATTGTTGACAAATCAATCGATCCCAACGATCCTAGAAATGTGGACATGCTCAAGCTCAAGCAGTTGGTCGACAATGTGTACATGCGACACGGTGATATGACGATGAGTTATTGGAAAGGAAAAGAGTTTTTTAGAGCACAGATTCCAGATTGGTTGAGATCTGCTACCATCAGTGTTGGGGTTTGGGATCTAAATGCAGGTCAAGTTCAACAACAAGGACCACAAACGATTGCAGACGTTGGTCCAAAGATTCAACAAGCAGATTATTGTGACCAGGCCAGTGCCATTGTTGGAAGAAGATATGGCTGACAAGATCTACACCACCAACGCTGTTGATAAGCCAGTGCATGTACACATCTTGACCACAGGAAATTGTGAAAGAGGATCCCAATGCGTTGGTGACCTATACTGGATTCCTAAAGCGGGTGCGTGCTTACCAGCTTGTACGCAAATCACAGCTCTCGAGACCAAAAACGATTGAACAGTACGTGAAAGAAGAGCGATACGAGAGCATTGAAGACAGCACTTGGTTGATGAACTTTTTGGTGCAGCCTAGTCGTCCATTGGCACCTACACGTACAAACAGAATCTTTAATGCCATTGGCACACCGGAAAACTGTCATATTCTGATTCAAGTGGCCAGAGCTGCCTTTCTGCCCACCAGAAAGTCCAACAATCCAGCCAAACAAGATGTTGTGCGACCGTTTGTTGAAGTCGGGTTCCAAAAGAGAACAGTCAGAACAGAGACCAAGACAGGATTGGCACCACAATGGAATGAGATGCTGGACATCAAAGTGAATGCAGAGGATGACGACTTTACTCCTGAGAGCTTGATGGAATCTGATATCTCGATGGAGAACTTGTACATTAACCTCTTCGACGAGCTCACGATTGACATGATCGAAGATGACAAAGACAGAGAGCAGTATACGTATGAACGAAGAGAACGTGTCTGGCTGGGATCACTGCAGATTCCATTTGGCACCATTTGGGAGCGGACAAGAGTAAGAATGCTGATTCTAGATTGATGGATTGTTTCCTGTATCCATGCCATCAAATTTGTTCAACTATGACCGTCCAATCGATCAGCAAACGGGGCAGCAGTCGCAGCCATTGCTGCATCTCTTTATCACTTTGGATCCACCATTGGTGCAGCCGCCTAGTTTAGAACTGGAAGTAAGGGAAATAATCATAGTTTGTATCAGATGAAGAACCACGTTTGATTCGGTATTGCGAACAATGGACAAAACTTTCGCCTTCCAAGCGACAGCCAATGGTTTTGTGCCAGGATCTGAATGGCAGGACTGTTTTAGTGACCAGATACATTGCTCCTCTCAATCCACCAGCAAGACTCGTGACAGTGGAAGAGATTGTAAGATTTGTGGCAGTTATCCCTCACTTGCCCAATCGTATTGCATTTGGTGAAAGATGCACGCTAATTTCTACTGCTGAACAGATTCTGCAAGTAGGGTCAGCAGATGGTATAGAACGTGCGATCTTGCTATGCAACTACTTGCTAGCGAGAAAAGTGGAAGCCAAAGTTGTGATGGGAACTGACATATTCGATGGTAAGATGTGCTATGTGATGGTGCCAAAGACAGGCCCAGCACCAACGACGCTCCAAGAATCCAAGCGGCCGTCGTGGACAAGCAGGTTTAGTTTCAGAACCAGTCAACCAAGACTCTTGGCTTCAGACTTTCAACTGTACAACCCCATCACTGGAAGAATCTATGACACTGTCGATCCTTACTGTCCTTTGAAAGAAGTCTTGAGCATTTTCAACGCAGACAACATCTGGGCAAATGCACAAGCAGATACACCGTTGGCAAAAATGAGCTTCAATCTGTTTGATACAGCAATGTGGCGACCATTCTTCAATGCACAGTTCCAACCACCCATCATGACAACCATTCAACCACAGACACTCTACTACTCTGAAACGACACCAGAATGGCTGCAGAACTTGGAAACCACTGTTGAAAAGACAATAACGACCTCATTTGAAAGCTGGCGATCTGGCCAAGTCACGAGATGGAATAGGTCGTTTGCCTGACAATAGATTGTGCAGCCGCTCTCTCAAAGCCGTATTATCCAGATTTGAAAAAGACAAGATCAACCAAATGCCTTTGGAAGCCACATTGGGGCAATCATCAGAACTAGCAAGTATTTCCAATGTTTACCAGATCCATGGCTTTCCTCTTGATTTTTGCTACAGCGACATTAATGTCATTTGCTCAGCGATGCATAACACTGCCATTCATACACACAACTTTACTGGTGTCGAATTCGCACTCGCTGTCCATTGTGTCGCTTACCCAAACAAATTCGCAAGTGTGTGGGTCTATCTGGCCTCACTCTCTAGAAAATAAACTCAATGGGTTGCTTTGAATAAGTTGATTTCATCTAAGATCAAAAAACAAACCTTGAATCGTGCTCAAATCCAAATTTGGCGTTTGCAGCAACAAGCACAGCCTCCGGTGTCTCTGCTGGATCAAAATTGCCCATAAGGTATCAGTGATTCTACTTACATGTTCCACTACTTCCAGGGACATTAGACTCCACAGTTTGAGCCAGATGTCTTTGGACCATTGCACATTTGTCTCTTGCTTTGTGACAAGTGTCAGCTGATCCACTGTCATGTAATGGTACATTGGACTTGTGTCAAATCTCTTTTCTGATCTTGTGAGTTCAGTTGGAAGTCGATGCACCAGTTGTTGGAATTGATCAACAAATCTCGTCAAAAACTCTCCTTCTATCTCCAATGTGTCTAAAAGCAAACACACTGTCCAATCAGTCCGATATTGATACACCACCAGTCCATATTCCCGATCCAGGTTGATTGGTCGTAATTTTGACGTCACCAGTCGTTGTGGGCCAATCAAGACGCCAGAAAACAGCTGAGTCTCTCCAGAAGTGTTGATGACTGACTCTCCTTTGCCTTTGACTTGGTTAATCCATCCATCGTCTATGAGTCCAGTGGCAGGATCGATAATGTAGTCCACTAACTGCATGGCAGCATCAAAAGCAACACCACAGTAGACAAGCCTGTCCCTATACAGCAGGATGACCCGTCCAAAGTGCTCCATAGCAATGCAATCTTGAACGAGCTGTTGCTGCACTTGTTGTGAAAAAGGTGCCCATTGGATAGCATTAGGCTTCAAGAGCGATGATGTGCTGATGTAGTTGATCCAAAACGACTCTAGTTCTGCAACTGAGGGATAAAGCATCTCGTAGCGTCTCGTCTGATTGTCAAGAAGCATCAACAACTGACCAGCGTCTAGCTCATGTTCCAGATAATCTGCATACTTTTTGCCATTCTGCTGCACCACATGTGCTCCGTACCGCCATTTGGCCACAATCAGATAATCTTTCCACGACTTGATCACTGCTACACTCTTCTTTGTCTTGATTGTCGAAGCATCCAGTTCAAGCGATTTTGCAAACTGTCGCATCGCTAACAAGACACCGACTTCCTTCACTTGGGTTTGCAGATCGGCGGGTGGGTAGAATACAACAATCTGTTTCGCTTGATCTTCTAGCGATTCTCCAACAGCTGAAGGCTGCACGATTGCGAAAAACTGCAATCTTGGCGGGACTTTCATCAACTTTATGGCAAAGCGCAAATCTCAAAAACCACACGAACCAACAGCAAAGGAAGCCGAAATCAACACAGAGGTTCCTCGCAAGTACCGGGAGCTCATGAAATGGATGAATGCTCCTAGGCCGAAAAAAGAGAAACAACCAGAGAGAGAACTGGACGAAGCTGAACTCAGGAGAGAAGTGCATGCAAGTCAGTTCAGAAGCACCAACAAGTACGCAAAGAGAGTGGAATGGCTCAAAAACAAAAAGAAAAAGACCAAAGAACCTGCAGAGAAACAGTATGGAGGACCAGAGTTTAGATTTGGAGAAGTCGTGCAAGAACCACCAAAGATTTCCATCATTCCCAAGAAGAAGGGCTATATTCCAGAGCCAAAGCCAAAGCAAGAGCAAAAACCAGCACCACCACCAGTTGAAAAAGGACCAAAGGATCCAGCTACCAGCCGCAAACGAAAGCTAAAGGACATGCCAGAGTCAGAGCGGGCTGCATTGCTCAAAGAACGCGAGAGAGCCATTGCCTACTACAGATCCAAGAAACAAAAGAACGATAATTAAACCAGACAACACACTTGTAGCTTTACTTGGTAGTGCCAAGAAGTGCATATCGAAAAAAGGCAGAGAGGGGAAAAAGGAAAAAGTGAGGAATGCGGGATTCGAACCCGCGCCCTTTCGGACTGCGGCCTTAACACAGCGCCTTAGACCACTCGGCCAACTCCCCTTGTGTCTACCTGACACTACACTTAAATTTGAATCTAAAGCACAAGATAGAGCAGTCGATCAATCGAACATTCCATGAATCTGTGGAACTAGTCAAGCCACGAATGCCTCAGAACCTGCCTTTTAAGTACGAATTGAACCCATTGTGCTCATCACGTTGTTTCATGTCAGTAACTTGCCCTTCATTCACTAACATCTATTCCCTCGCCAATGCCATACAATATCTGAGGTCCAGGAACGCGGTTCGACATCTTACCGAGATTGCACAAGTATGACATTGCCGCTCAGTGGCGAACTCGGGAACTGCCCGCATCTCCTTTTTAAGAGGGATTACAACCCAGATTGGACACGTCGCAGTAAATGCCTTTACTCGCATGTAACATGTCTGTTCTCAAGTCACCCAACAGTGAAACTGACAAGCCGACACGATTGAATGTTCTCAAGATCGTGTGTGACTCTTGCCACCGCCACTAGGCTCGAGAACTTCCCCTTTTGTCACTATTTATCTACATCTTGGACCCTCGACAACTTGCCCTCTCAGTAAAGCCATTCATTACGAGATAACAAGTGGTGATCCGACCCAGGAAAATGACAAACGAAGAAACTATGAACCAAAACTTCATCCAAGTCCTTATGTCTCAAATGATTGAGACAGCTGCCCAGCTACGCCAGCTCGCTGAGCAGAACCAAGCTCTCCTCGAGAGACTAACCGTTGGCGAAGCCAGAGCGGTATCCAATGCAGAATCAGCCACATCTTCCGCCCCCACGGTGCACCGACTCAATCCTGACAAGCCTATCAAATATGATGGCAAAGCCGATCCTATGGCAATCGCAAATTGGGCCTTTGCAGTCACAGACTACATCGAAGCCTCAGGAATCACTGGAAAACGAGCCGTTGCTGTTGCTGCCAGTTTCCTATCCGACGTTGCCATGCAATTCTGCCGAACGCAACGCGAAGATCTTGAGCTCAAATAAGAACAGGGAGTATCCAAGAACTATGACGCGCTAACCAATGTGAAGGCGTTCATCATCCTGATCAGAGAGCACTTCTATCCTACGGACTACATCTTAAGCATCCGCGACAAACTCGACGGATTGAAGCAGATCAGAAGTGTTCAAGCTTATGCTACCGAGTTCCAAAAGCTACTACTTCAGTTGCCAAGATCTACGTACCACGATGCTGACATGAAGGACGCATTCGTCAGAAAGCTCAAACCTGACATCAGAAAGTTATTGGTTCTCCAAAATCCAGCATCATTGGAAGAAGCGGTCCAGCAAGCTCTACGCGTCGATGGCATTTGGTTCCAAGTCGCTGACCGCTCGGCATTCAGACATCAGCCCTATCTACAACTACGATCAGTGTCGTTTTCGGTTGATGCTGTGGACTTCCAAAGATCAAATGGAAGACCGTACAAAGGGTAGCAAGGAGGTCGTCGATGCATGTCTAACATCAGGTGTTTCAATTGCAATCGACACCGTCACGTCTCCAAGGAATGCGACAACCAGCCTACCAAAGCAACGTTGGCTGCCAGAAACAGATGACGAGGCAAAACGAATAAGAATAAGTCTCATAAAGGTGCTCTGAAAACCTATACATTTCGAGAGATTAACTATGTCGATGGAACTCTGCTATGCTTTGCACTAAAAGTCAATGGGAGAACATTCTATGCGATTGTAGACTCTAGTGCACAAGTTAGTCTCATCAATCAAAGTGTTATGAATGATTTGAATCTAGTAGGAGTTGGAACGACCTGTGAAGCCAAAATGGCTACGGCTGATGGCGAATCTAGAGATCTATCTGAAACGGTGAAGCTGAATCCAAGGAAGACTGGCGATACGACGTTGTTTGTGGCACCATTGAGACAAGGTTTAGACATCATCCTTGGCTACGACTGGATGTGAACAGTGCGTGAAGGAGACTGAAATATCTCATGGAACATTCCTGAAACAAGATGTCCCGATATGGAAGTAGCCACCTCCCAATGTGGCACAGATAAAATCAGCATGTGGTCATTAAATGTTTTTACGCCCGCTTCAAGAGACGATGGTCGCCACTCGGTGGCTTTGGAGCGTCACCGGTTGAACTCCACCGAAAATAGATTCTCACAGTACAAAAAGGAATTCTTAGGTATCTTGCACTCTCTCCGAAAATGTAAGCACTACTTACTGGGTCACGAGATCTCCTTGCATACTTGTGAAAGAGAAAGGAGAGTATTTTACTCATAGAGGCGCTTCCTTTTCTACAGACGTGGCGTAGACCTTGTGCCACTGTTTACAGAATAAATTGGAAGTTGTGTCAACTTTACTCTTGGAGATCAACGGCACATTCACGTGTGGCGTTGGTCATGTGGAGACTGGATCATGCCAGATCACTCTCTGGGTTCTCGATGACCCATGAGCTCCTTCAACACGTCCCATCATCGTGAACACAGAGTCCAAGTGCATTTCTGTGTTGACTGAAGAGTGGAAAGGCCAGCTGCTTTGTAAAGAGATCTGCGACCATTTTTCCGGTTGGTAGTTTCTCCAAAACAATGTTCTTGTGCACGGCCACATGGTCCTTGATGAAGTGGTGGCGAATCTCAATGTGCTTCGTCCTGGGAGGCAGCAGTGATGTGGACGCCAAGTCGATGCAGCCTTTGTTGTCTTCAAAGACGGTTGTTGGCTGCTGCTGAGGGAAGCCAAGCTCTTTCATGAATGTTCTGAGCCAAAGGACCTCTTGAGTGGTTGCTGATACTGCCATGTACTCTGCTTCTGTTGACGACAGTGCAACTGTCTGTTGTAGCTTGCTGCACCAGACCACAAGTGAATTTCCGATGAAAAGTGTGTAGCCGGTCCTTGATTGTCTCTTGTCAATGTCTCCAGCCCAGTCAGCGTCAGAATAGGCCTTGAGCGTTGCATCTGGTCGTCCACCAAGAGTCAGAACAAGATTTTTGGTCAATTTGAGGTAAGACACGATTTGGAGCACAGCGTCCCAGTGCTCTTGACCAGGATTGCTTGCGTACCGTCCAACTTGACTGACAGCGGTCGCAATGTCTGGACGAGTCGTGATGGAAAGGTAAATCAGACGTCCCACGACCCTCTTGTACGGGAAAGCAGCCATGCGCTTCTCCTCAACTTCGTCTTGGGGACACTGCTGCTTGCTGAGTGTCTTGTTGGGATTGGCTGGCACTTTGTGAGGTCTGACGTTGAACTCTTTCAGGTCTGTCACCAACTTGTTGATTTTGGTTCTCTGATGGATAAAGATCTCTCTGGCGGCTCTGTTTCTGATGAAGTGCATGTTGAGCCAGAACTGGATTGGTCCTTGGTCTTTGATGGCAAATTTCGTGTGAATTGATGACTTGAGGTCTGCCATGATCGTTCTTTTCGGAGTTGCTAGTACCATGTCATCCACATACAGCAGAATGTAGCACACCTTCCCCTGAAACTTGCCAACATAGACACAGGCATCTGACCTCGTTCTTTTGAAGCCGAGAGAGACAAACAGGGCATGTACAGCCTGGTACCACTCATATGGTGCTTGTTTCAGTCCATACAGGCTCTTACTGAGCTTCAGGACCATTCCAGAGTATCTGCCAGCATCTGGGTATCCACTTGGGATTGTAATGTAGATGTCTTCCTTCAGTGGTGCATTGAGAAAGGCTGTTGTCACATCGACAGCGTCAATTTCATAATCTAGCTTGGCAAAGAGGTCCATGGCGACACGAAAGGAGTTGTAAGATGCAACTGGTGAAGCAGTGTCAAAATAGGTCTCTTGGAAGACCTGCTTGTATCCTTTTCCACAGAGACGTGCCTTGAAGATGCCTGGAATGTCGGGGGAAGAAGATTCTTTGATCTTCAGCACCATTTTCGTCGCAAGAGGCTTGACACCAGCAGGACATACAAGGGGCTCAGAAAACACATCATGGGCGAAGAGTGAGGCATATTCCTTGTCAATGGCTTCCTGGAACTCTTGAGCGTGGCGACCAGACATGGCTTCGGCAAAAGTCGGACTGTCGCTCGTCCCAACAAAGAATGCTGCAAGGAGGTTGTCTCTGAACACTTTTGACTGGACCTGGTGGGAGGAGACATCTTGCTCGTCCATTTCGACAAAATAGCTTATCAACTCATCGTCAGAGACACTGCTGGTCTCAGAGAGTGGTCCTGAGGCCACTTCTAGCGGATTCAATTCATCCAGGGGCTGATTTTCTACTTCCCCTTCAAAATATTCTTGGCGAGCATTGCTTCTTGGCCTCGCTGCAACTGGCAGCTCTACCTCACCTCTTTGGTCGATTTCAATTGCTTTTGGAGTGTCCTTCCCCACGACGTCTTCCAGAGTGACAGATCCACGATAAACAGGCATCTTGTCTTCTTCCCTTGGAAATGAAAGATCAGTGGCGACAAAAGTGTTCCTCAAAACAGGATCATAGAGGACATAGGCTTTGGATGACTCTGAATAGCCCACAAAGATGGCTGTCTTGGTGCGTTCGCCAAACTTGGGTCTTCTTTGCTTCAGGATGTTGCTGTAGGCCACTGAGCCAAACGTTCTCACCATTGACAGGTCTGGTGGAGTGCCTGTCCATTTTTCGTACGGCGTTTTCTTGTACAGCTTCTTGTGTGGTGACCGATTCACCAACCATGTCTTGCAGAGCACAGCGAAGCCCCAAAACGACACAGGTAAATTGGCTGACAGCAGCATTGCATTGGCTCCTTCCACAAGGGTTCTCAGCGGTCGCTCGGCTCGACCATTCTGCTGGGAGGTGTAGGGCACTGTGAACTGCTGGAATATGCCATGCTCGGCACAGTACTGTGTCATTTTGTTGTTCTGGAACTCTCCTCCGTTGTCAGATCGAAGTGTTGTGATGTGCCTTCCAGTGATGTTGTGAACTCGTTTGTCGTAGGCCACAAATGCATCCACAGCCTGTGCTTTGGTCTTCAGCAGATGCACAACGGTGAATCGAGAGCAGTCATCGACAAAGACTACAAAGTACTTGCTCTGACCGCAGATTGTTGGGATGCCAACGTCACAGATGTCTGCATGGACCAGTTCACCGATCCTGGATGCAATGTGCTTCGACTCAGGGAATGTGCGTCTGTGGGACTTGCCTCTGGTGCATGAGTCGCATGTTTCGACTGGAAAACCATCTAATTCGAGACCGGTACTGATGTGTGACAACAGTTTCAAGGCCTGCACGTTCAGATGGCCCATTCTCAGATGTGCCAAGGCTGTCTTGTTCCCTTTTGTCGATGCAACAGCTGCAGCAACCGATTCTGGTCTGGTGTCGAATTCATACAGTCCAGCCCGACGATGTCCAGTCAGGAGCGTCTTCTTGGTGAGAGGATGAGACACGACACACTCTCGGCTGTTGAAGTCAACTCGATAGCCAAGATCACACAGCTGTGAGACCGACAGCAGATTCATGTCAATATCTGGCGAGTAAAACACATTTGGCACTACAAGCTCTCCTAGTACGAGTGTTCCCCTGAAGGTACAGTGGAGATGTCCACCGTTGGCTGCTCTCATGCGCAGAGACACAACAGACAAATGGCTGAGGTTGTCCTTACTAGCAAAAATGCTTTTAGAGCAGCCTGAATCAAGAACATTCTGGACACGATTGATCTTGTGTCTCAAGTCATTGCTCGGCAAGTGACCGTCAGTTCTATCCATTTCTGAATGATGTCTTTTCTTGCCGCCGCTGGCAGAGTATGCCTTTTCGGTGGAGGACCACACATGCTCGTCAAAGACAGGTTCTAAGGCGGCCAAGGCTTTCTCTGCAAACTCTGGCGTGGCGACAGGTCTCTGCTGCTGATTTTGCTTGCAGAATCGAGACTGATTGGACTTGTGTCCTTTCTGGCCACAGGATGTGCAGATTCGGTTTCTTGGATGCTTCATAGGATCACAGGTCCAGCATTTTCTTGGATCTTGGTTGTGCTGGCAGAGACGAGCAGACTTTGGAGGACCCACGGCGAGAGCTTGGTTGACATTTCGATTCTTGAGAGAGGACTCAAACTGGATGATCTGGTCCTTGGCTCTCTCAAAAGTGAGGTCCTTGGTGCTGTCTAGCACAGCCTGGAGAGCAGAGAATCCTTCTGGAAGAGCAGAAATGAGCATGGAAAGCCCAATGTCTTGGATGCTAATCAGGTCACTTCCATTGGCAGCGGTGGTGTCTCGAATGAGTACCTCCATGGCAAGAATGTTGGCTTTCATACTTGGATCGAGACATTGGAATGCCGCAAGGTCACGGATGCCTGCCTGCTTCTTGTTCTGGTTCACACCTTGATACTCGTTCATGAGGTGGCCCCACATTTTGTCACAGGTTCCCAAGCCAGCAATCACAGACTTGATTTCAGGCGACACATTGAGCATGATGGCAAGCAGGGCTCCGTCAGGATCAGGGAAAGTGAATCGCTGAAGAATACGATTCCCTTCAGTCAATTCTTCGAGCTCCATGAGGCCCAGGCGTTTCATAAACGGGACAATGAGCGTAAACCATGCGGCCCAATTTTCCTTGCCAGTAAGCCGATAGCTGATTGAAAAGGATGCTTTGGATTCGGTAGTCATAGCGATTGAGACTCTTAATCTTACAGAATGAATTGGAAGTTGTGTCAACTTTACTCTTGGAGATCAACAGCACATTCACGTGTGGCGTTGGTCATGTGGAGACTGGATCATGCCAGATCACTCTCTGGGTTCTCGATGACCCATGAGCTCCTTCAACACGTCCCATCATCGTGAACACAGAGTCCAAGTGCATTTCTGTGTTGACTGAAGAGTGGAAAGGCCAGCTGCTTTGTAAAGAGATCTGCGACCATTTTTCCGGTTGGTAGTTTCTCCAAAACAATGTTCTTGTGCACGGCCACATGGTCCTTGATGAAGTGGTGGCGAATCTCAATGTGCTTCGTCCTGGGAGGCAGCAGTGATGTGGACGCCAAGTCGATGCAGCCTTTGTTGTCTTCAAAGACGGTTGTTGGCTGCTGCTGAGGGAAGCCAAGCTCTTTCATGAATGTTCTGAGCCAAAGGACCTCTTGAGTGGTTGCTGATACTGCCATGTACTCTGCTTCTGTTGACGACAGTGCAACTGTCTGTTGTAGCTTGCTGCACCAGACCACAAGTGAATTTCCGATGAAAAGTGTGTAGCCGGTCCTTGATTGTCTCTTGTCAATGTCTCCAGCCCAGTCAGCGTCAGAATAGGCCTTGAGCGTTGCATCTGGTCGTCCACCAAGAGTCAGAACAAGATTTTTGGTCAATTTGAGGTAAGACACGATTTGGAGCACAGCGTCCCAGTGCTCTTGACCAGGATTGCTTGCGTACCGTCCAACTTGACTGACAGCGGTCGCAATGTCTGGACGAGTCGTGATGGAAAGGTAAATCAGACGTCCCACGACCCTCTTGTACGGGAAAGCAGCCATGCGCTTCTCCTCAACTTCGTCTTGGGGACACTGCTGCTTGCTGAGTGTCTTGTTGGGATTGGCTGGCACTTTGTGAGGTCTGACGTTGAACTCTTTCAGGTCTGTCACCAACTTGTTGATTTTGGTTCTCTGATGGATAAAGATCTCTCTGGCGGCTCTGTTTCTGATGAAGTGCATGTTGAGCCAGAACTGGATTGGTCCTTGGTCTTTGATGGCAAATTTCGTGTGAATTGATGACTTGAGGTCTGCCATGATCGTTCTTTTCGGAGTTGCTAGTACCATGTCATCCACATACAGCAGAATGTAGCACACCTTCCCCTGAAACTTGCCAACATAGACACAGGCATCTGACCTCGTTCTTTTGAAGCCGAGAGAGACAAACAGGGCATGTACAGCCTGGTACCACTCATATGGTGCTTGTTTCAGTCCATACAGGCTCTTACTGAGCTTCAGGACCATTCCAGAGTATCTGCCAGCATCTGGGTATCCACTTGGGATTGTAATGTAGATGTCTTCCTTCAGTGGTGCATTGAGAAAGGCTGTTGTCACATCGACAGCGTCAATTTCATAATCTAGCTTGGCAAAGAGGTCCATGGCGACACGAAAGGAGTTGTAAGATGCAACTGGTGAAGCAGTGTCAAAATAGGTCTCTTGGAAGACCTGCTTGTATCCTTTTCCACAGAGACGTGCCTTGAAGATGCCTGGAATGTCGGGGGAAGAAGATTCTTTGATCTTCAGCACCATTTTCGTCGCAAGAGGCTTGACACCAGCAGGACATACAAGGGGCTCAGAAAACACATCATGGGCGAAGAGTGAGGCATATTCCTTGTCAATGGCTTCCTGGAACTCTTGAGCGTGGCGACCAGACATGGCTTCGGCAAAAGTCGGACTGTCGCTCGTCCCAACAAAGAATGCTGCAAGGAGGTTGTCTCTGAACACTTTTGACTGGACCTGGTGGGAGGAGACATCTTGCTCGTCCATTTCGACAAAATAGCTTATCAACTCATCGTCAGAGACACTGCTGGTCTCAGAGAGTGGTCCTGAGGCCACTTCTAGCGGATTCAATTCATCCAGGGGCTGATTTTCTACTTCCCCTTCAAAATATTCTTGGCGAGCATTGCTTCTTGGCCTCGCTGCAACTGGCAGCTCTACCTCACCTCTTTGGTCGATTTCAATTGCTTTTGGAGTGTCCTTCCCCACGACGTCTTCCAGAGTGACAGATCCACGATAAACAGGCATCTTGTCTTCTTCCCTTGGAAATGAAAGATCAGTGGCGACAAAAGTGTTCCTCAAAACAGGATCATAGAGGACATAGGCTTTGGATGACTCTGAATAGCCCACAAAGATGGCTGTCTTGGTGCGTTCGCCAAACTTGGGTCTTCTTTGCTTCAGGATGTTGCTGTAGGCCACTGAGCCAAACGTTCTCACCATTGACAGGTCTGGTGGAGTGCCTGTCCATTTTTCGTACGGCGTTTTCTTGTACAGCTTCTTGTGTGGTGACCGATTCACCAACCATGTCTTGCAGAGCACAGCGAAGCCCCAAAACGACACAGGTAAATTGGCTGACAGCAGCATTGCATTGGCTCCTTCCACAAGGGTTCTCAGCGGTCGCTCGGCTCGACCATTCTGCTGGGAGGTGTAGGGCACTGTGAACTGCTGGAATATGCCATGCTCGGCACAGTACTGTGTCATTTTGTTGTTCTGGAACTCTCCTCCGTTGTCAGATCGAAGTGTTGTGATGTGCCTTCCAGTGATGTTGTGAACTCGTTTGTCGTAGGCCACAAATGCATCCACAGCCTGTGCTTTGGTCTTCAGCAGATGCACAACGGTGAATCGAGAGCAGTCATCGACAAAGACTACAAAGTACTTGCTCTGACCGCAGATTGTTGGGATGCCAACGTCACAGATGTCTGCATGGACCAGTTCACCGATCCTGGATGCAATGTGCTTCGACTCAGGGAATGTGCGTCTGTGGGACTTGCCTCTGGTGCATGAGTCGCATGTTTCGACTGGAAAACCATCTAATTCGAGACCGGTACTGATGTGTGACAACAGTTTCAAGGCCTGCACGTTCAGATGGCCCATTCTCAGATGTGCCAAGGCTGTCTTGTTCCCTTTTGTCGATGCAACAGCTGCAGCAACCGATTCTGGTCTGGTGTCGAATTCATACAGTCCAGCCCGACGATGTCCAGTCAGGAGCGTCTTCTTGGTGAGAGGATGAGACACGACACACTCTCGGCTGTTGAAGTCAACTCGATAGCCAAGATCACACAGCTGTGAGACCGACAGCAGATTCATGTCAATATCTGGCGAGTAAAACACATTTGGCACTACAAGCTCTCCTAGTACGAGTGTTCCCCTGAAGGTACAGTGGAGATGTCCACCGTTGGCTGCTCTCATGCGCAGAGACACAACAGACAAATGGCTGAGGTTGTCCTTACTAGCAAAAATGCTTTTAGAGCAGCCTGAATCAAGAACATTCTGGACACGATTGATCTTGTGTCTCAAGTCATTGCTCGGCAAGTGACCGTCAGTTCTATCCATTTCTGAATGATGTCTTTTCTTGCCGCCGCTGGCAGAGTATGCCTTTTCGGTGGAGGACCACACATGCTCGTCAAAGACAGGTTCTAAGGCGGCCAAGGCTTTCTCTGCAAACTCTGGCGTGGCGACAGGTCTCTGCTGCTGATTTTGCTTGCAGAATCGAGACTGATTGGACTTGTGTCCTTTCTGGCCACAGGATGTGCAGATTCGGTTTCTTGGATGCTTCATAGGATCACAGGTCCAGCATTTTCTTGGATCTTGGTTGTGCTGGCAGAGACGAGCAGACTTTGGAGGACCCACGGCGAGAGCTTGGTTGACATTTCGATTCTTGAGAGAGGACTCAAACTGGATGATCTGGTCCTTGGCTCTCTCAAAAGTGAGGTCCTTGGTGCTGTCTAGCACAGCCTGGAGAGCAGAGAATCCTTCTGGAAGAGCAGAAATGAGCATGGAAAGCCCAATGTCTTGGATGCTAATCAGGTCACTTCCATTGGCAGCGGTGGTGTCTCGAATGAGTACCTCCATGGCAAGAATGTTGGCTTTCATACTTGGATCGAGACATTGGAATGCCGCAAGGTCACGGATGCCTGCCTGCTTCTTGTTCTGGTTCACACCTTGATACTCGTTCATGAGGTGGCCCCACATTTTGTCACAGGTTCCCAAGCCAGCAATCACAGACTTGATTTCAGGCGACACATTGAGCATGATGGCAAGCAGGGCTCCGTCAGGATCAGGGAAAGTGAATCGCTGAAGAATACGATTCCCTTCAGTCAATTCTTCGAGCTCCATGAGGCCCAGGCGTTTCATAAACGGGACAATGAGCGTAAACCATGCGGCCCAATTTTCCTTGCCAGTAAGCCGATAGCTGATTGAAAAGGATGCTTTGGATTCGGTAGTCATAGCGATTGAGACTCTTAATCTTACAGAATGAATTGGAAGTTGTGTCAACTTTACTCTTGGAGATCAACAGCACATTCACGTGTGGCGTTGTTCATGTGGAGACTGGATCATGCCAGATCACTCTCTGGGTTCTCGATGACCCATGAGCTCCTTCAACAAGGATAGCCTTGGCAGCAGCGTCCGTAGGCTTCTGAGATTCAACAAGGCCATAGGCGTCCAGGATTGCAAGCAGCTTCTGTCTCCAAACAATGTAGTAGATGGGCAAAGGTTCGCGAGGAAGAGTGTCCAACTTTGGTGGTTTGTCTGCAGGCCAGGGTTTGAAAGTCATAACAGGAGTCTCGACATCACCGAGAGGGTCTTTGCTTTCCTCGGGGTTGGGAGTCTTCTTTGGTGGCATGAGACTCTTAATCAGTTGAAGTTTGTAACCAAAGAAGTTAACTGAGTGAATGTTGCCCCTTTTATACTCGCGATCGGGATGTATCTCGTAGCGTTGACCAGTCGGAGTATTCCTTGATGGCATGATTGGTGAGCGGAGTTGTGTCATCAGTAAACATTGAGTCTCGTGACGCGTCTGTACGCATCACGTGTTTGGCAGGGTCTACAGCAATGCCCTCGACTCGAACTCCCATCTCAACTGTTGGTTCGCACGAGACGAGTAGACAACAATTCGTCTGTCTGGGTGTAGATAAAGAACCAGCTGAAAGTCGTCGAGAGTCATTTGACGCTGGATCCCAATCTGTCTTGAAATACGTTGAGCAGCATGCAACTAATGCTGATTTTCAAGTCGTTTGGAAGAGCTAGACCTTCTCTTGAACGTCTTCCGACCAGCAGGGCTTGCAAGTGCAAATGCAATAGACATCTGTCCAAAAAGATTTTGAGATGCAGGACGGTAGACAAGACCTCGGACCTCTTGGAGATTATCTGGAAGGGTTTCTCGGCTCATTCCTCGCAAAGTTCGAGGCCTGGAAGGAGTGATCAGGCCGAAACTCCGACAGATCCTGCAGTCGGACTAGTGAAAATATGCTGCGCCACGTTTGCGGTCATAAGTTGTTGATACATTAACCCCACTCGGATGTGGAAAGAGGTGTTTCAGGAATATTCTAGAGGATTTTTTGGTCTTCTGCAACAACACCGAAATCAATCTTCAGACTGTCACATCGCTGACTGGTTTGATGCCTGTCTTCGATGAAAGGGAGCAGTATGTTTAGAGGCTTTTCACTGGAAATGTCCGCCTTCCTTTTTGGGAGAGCGTTGTTCCACATTGAAGATTGCACATACTTTACCCAAAAATGCACTCCATAATCAACAACTTGTGTTTGAAAGAATGCAAGCACTTGAGTACACTAGTTGATTGCTCTGTTATTCTGGAAGTCAACGTCAGAGCTCTTCGTGAGGATACGCATGGTCATTGAAGGGATCACGAGCAATTGTTCAAAGACCCGGCATCAGGGCAAAAGACGATCTCTAATCATCGCGATGAGTTCCGACGGTGTTGAACATTTGAAGTGCTCCAGGATGGCTTGCAGTATCTACTGATTTCTGATGAAAAGATGGGAGACTACAAATATGTGCTGTCTGTCAGAGCTGCTTCAACGACTGAACGACGTGTCTCTCGTTTTTCTAAAATACAACAAACGAGAGTTGGATGTGCGATCCAGAGCCACCAGACACTGGACAGCCCAGCGGCACTGCTGCTGCCTTCATCGCGCGTCGACAGTCGAACAAGGAGCACGACTTCAAGGCCGTCAAGACATGTCAATCTCTGGAACAGGAACGCCTGTATCGCTTCATCAAGCATCGGCACTGCCTCGATGGGACAGTTGCTTTCAACATCACCAAGGCCACTCTCAATCCATCTCATCCATGCAGGAACCCACTCGTCAAACCACGATGGCTGCATCAGAGGCAAGCCCAAGGGACCGGTGATGAAGCTGAAGAGAGCGCAAAGTCAAGGTACACTCCGTGCTGCACTGTCCCAACAGTGAATGGCATGACAGTGAACCGCGACACGAATGCAGCGCGAATCATCCTCAGTCGACTTCTGGAACGGTACCACGATCATGAAAGACACATCTGCTTCAGAAGAGGCACACCAGTTACTGAGCATGCACATGACGAGTGTGGGGCGTTACCCGAGAGGACTGGCGCTCGACTGCCTGAGTAGTGGCGTATAACGGGGTTCACGATGAAGCAACGCTCTCCCGAAAAAGGAAGGCAGACATATCTAGTGAAAAGCGTTATAGGAGCGACAGCGCAAAAGAACAGTTCTTTGAGTCGACAACTAGATCAGTTCAACGAAGAAGTGTGTGTGACTGTGTATGTTCTGCTTTCGAGTTAGAATGAATATGGCTTTCAGTTGATCTGTTGCTTCTCCCGTTCGCAAGTTCTTTGGTATAACTTCAAAAATGGATGGAAGAGGCAGTTGAATGAGAATGATTTTTATCCATGAACACTCAAGTTCAAGCCAGCACCGTCAACACGTGGGATCTGTTTGAGTGCAAGTGCTTCGACTGGACGCTTTTGCATACCACCGCACACTGGAAGTCTGGTGTTGCCTTCCAGGAACATATCGATCTCTCTAGCTGCTTGTCGGCCTTCGTTGATACCCCAGACAATAAGACTTTGGCCACGTCGGCAGTCACCAGCAGCATAGACACCAGGAACAGAAGTTGCGTACGATCCCTTTTGAGTATCAATGTTGGAGCGCATGTCTTGCTTTACAGTCAGCGCGTTGATGATGTCTTTCTCAGGTCCGAGGAATCCCATGGCAATAAGCACAAGATCGGCTGGATAGAATTTCTCTGAGCCAGGCACTTCCTTCATGATCCAAGCACCCTTCTCATTCTTAGACCACTCGACAGTAACAGTGTTGATACCCTTGACACTTCCTGCACCATTGGACACAAACTCTTTCGAGAGTACGCAGTACTGACGAGGATCTTTGCCATAGACAACAGAAGCTTCAGCATGGCCGTAGTCGACTTTGAAGACGCGAGGGTAGTTTGGCCATGGATTGTCAGCAGCACGGGTAGCCGGTGGAGCTGGAAGAAGTTCAAAGTTGACGATTGAATTGGCACCATGTCGAAGAGCAGTTCCGATGCAGTCAGTACCTGTATCACCACCACCAATCACAATGACATCCTTTCCTTTGGCGTTCAAGTAAGTGCCGTCATGAAGGTCAGAATCCAGGAGAGACTTTGTGTTACGTTGAAGGAACTCCATGGCAAAGTGAATGCCATCCAGGTTGCGATTAGGAACATTAAGATCACGAGGCCATGTAGCACCAGTAGCAAGCAAGAGTGCATCACACTCGTTCTTCAAACTGACAGGGTCAATGTTCTTGCCGACATGTGCATTCGCGACAAACTCAATGCCTTCCGCTGCCATCAAGTCAATGCGTCTTTGTACAATCTTTTTGTCCAGCTTCATGTTGGGGATGCCGTACATCAAAAGGCCACCGTGCCTGTCGTTTCTGTCGTAAACAGTGACTGTGTGTCCTGCCTTGTTGAGCTGATCAGCAGCAGCGAGACCAGCTGGTCCAGATCCGATAACAGCAATCTTCTTTCCAGTGCGGATCTTTGGTGGGTTTGGAACAATCCATCCTTCTTCGAAACCACGGTCGATGATGGCGCATTCAATAGATTTGATGGAAACTGGAAGCTCGTTGATACCCAGGACACAAGCACCTTCACATGGAGCAGGACAGACGCGGCCAGTGAACTCTGGAAAGTTGTTGGTCATCAGCAGTCTCTCAAGGGCTTCCTGCCATTGGTTTCTGAATACAAGTTCGTTCCACTTTGGAATAATGTTGCCGATTGGACATCCGGTATCAGACTGGCAGAATGGCACACCACAATCTACGATGAAACAAAGTACCCATACAACGTGCTGCTTGTACCTTGAGTTCTTTTGCAGTCAGGCGAGAGTTGACTTCACCCCAATCTTTGGTGCGTGTGCTGCTGTTTCTGTAGGGATCTGACTTGCGCGCATACTTCATGAAGCCACGAACTTTGTCGATTTGTGTATCCTTCTTGACAACAAGTCCTTTGTCCAAGAGACCGTCTTCGATATCCATGATCACAGGCTCTTTGGCAAGTGGCACACTTGTCACTGGTCTCTTTGGAGCAACCACGACAGCTTGACGTTTCTTGGCTTCGAGTGCGGCTTTGTAGTCTCTAGGCATGACTTTGACAAACTTGGGGAGGATCCTAGCCCAATTCTTGAGGCAGCGATCAGCAACACCAGAGCCAGTGATGGAGCGATGTTCATCAATAAGGGATCGCAGCCATTTGATCTCCTCTTCATCATTGACGGTCTCGAGATCAACAAGTTCCATATTGCACTTTGGCTTGAATTCATCAGCAATGTCCAAGATATATGCAATACCACCACTCATACCTGCAGCAAAGTTGCGTCCAGTGGCTCCCAAGACTACCACACGTCCACCAGTCATGTATTCACAGCCGTGATCACCAAGTCCTTCGACGACAGCAGTGGCACCAGAGTTTCTGACGCAAAATCGCTCGGCAGCAATACCACGGAAGAATGCCTTGCCAGATGTAGCACCATACAGGCAGACATTGCCAACAATCACATTTCTTCCAGGCTTGAACTTGACGTCCTTTGGAGGATAGACAGCGATGGTGCCACCAGAGAGGCCTTTGCCGACGTAATCATTTGCATCACCTTCAAGCTCGATGGTGACACCAGGAGCCAAGAATGCACCAAGTGATTGACCGGCAGAACCCTTGAGCATGATCTGCAGCGTCTCACTAGGCAACCCAGCTTCACCAAAGCGGCGAGAGACTTCATAGGAGAGTGTTGTTCCAACTGTGCGGTCAGTGTTCACAACAGATGCATGAATCAATGTCGGTTGCCTCTTTTCAAGAGCAGGCATGGCATCTTTGATCAACTGATTGTCCAAGCGCTTGTAGAGCAAGTGATCCTGTTCCTTGACCTTGTGTGTAGCTGCACCAGGACGAAGCTTGTAAGCTGGAGTCAAGATCGGAGACAAGTCCAAGTTCACAGTCTTTGGATTTCGAAGAGAGTCTTTGACCAAAAGCAGATCAGCACGACCAACCATTTCGTTGACAGTACGGATACCGAGACGGGCCATGATAGTTCTCATTTCTTCAGCAACATAGTGGAAAAAGTTGATAACGTTTTCAGGAGTTCCAGTGAACTTCTTGCGCAATTCTGGATCTTGTGTGGCAATTCCTACTGGGCATGTGTTGAGATGGCATTTGCGCATCATGGTGCAGCCCAAGGCAATTAGAGGTGTTGTAGCAAAGCCCCATTCTTCAGCACCGAGCAAACAGGCAACGGCAACGTCACGACCAGTCTTGATCTGGCCATCTGTTTGCAAAACAACACGGCCACGGAGATCATTCAGAACAAGTGTTTGATGTGTTTCTGCAAGACCCAACTCCCATGGCAAGCCAGCATACTTGATACCAGTCCATCTAGAGGCGCCAGTACCACCATCGTGTCCAGAAATCAAAATGTGATCTGCTTTTGCCTTGGCGACACCAGAAGCAATGATACCAACACCAACTTCAGACACAAGCTTAACAGAGACTCTAGCCCTAGGATTGGAGCACTTAAGATCATAAATGAGTTGCTTCAAATCCTCAATGGAGTAAATGTCGTGATGCGGTGGAGGGGAGATGAGACCGACACCAGCAGTTGATTTTCTGGTGGAAGCAATACCTTCTGATACTTTGTATCCTGGCAATTCACCACCTTCACCTGGCTTGGCACCTTGCGCGAGTTTGATTTGAAGTTCGTCGGCATCAGAAAGATAGTAGCTCGTGACACCAAATCTGCCGGAAGCGACTTGCTTGATAGCTGAGCGATGAGAATCTCCATTTGGCAGAGGCTGGGATCGGATTGGGTCTTCACCACCTTCACCAGTGTTGCTCTTGCCACCAATTCTGTTCATGGCTGCTGCGAGGGTTGCATGGGCTTCATAAGAGATGGATCCGTAAGACATGGCACCTGTGCAGAATCGCTTTACAATCTCAGTCCATGGTTCAACTTGGTCAATAGGAATTGGCTTGGCGTTTTCATAATCAAAGTCAAGCAAGCCTCTGAGAGTGCATTCCTTGATCTGATTGTAAGCATCTTCAGAGTACTTTTCGTACGCAGACTGATTCTCTCGACGAACGGCATCTTGTAGATTGGCAATTCCGACTGGACTGTTGATGTGTTTTTCACCACCATCTCTCCAATGATAGTCACCAGATTCTGGAAGTGTCTCTAGCTCCACGGTGGCTCTCGTTGGCCAAGCAGATTCATGGAAGGCAAGTGTATCCATGGCAAGAATCTCAAATCCAACACCCTTGATACGGGAAGCGGTGCCAGAGAAGCACTTGTTGATTACTGGTGTGTCGATTCCAAGGGCTTCAAAGATCTGTGCTCCTTTGTAGGACTGCAGAGTAGAGATGCCCATCTTGGACATGACTTTCTTGATACCGTCATTGGCTGCTTTGAGATAGTTGTAGATGAGCTTTTCATCAGTGATGTCGTGTCGCAGGATGCCATCTCGCTTCAGCTTGAGCATGGCCTCAAAAGCAAGATAAGGGCAAATGGCATCAGCACCGTAACCGAGCAAAACACAGAAATGATGCACTTCACGAGCTTCACCAGTTTCAACAACAAGTGCTATCTTGGAGCGTTCCTTTTGTCTGACCAAATGATGATGAACACCTCCAAGAGCCACGAGTGCAGACAATGGAACACGGTCAGGGCTGACAGCAGCATCGGACAGAATAGCAATCTTATATCCCTGCTGAATGGCTTCAGACACTTGAGCACACACACGGTCCAGAGCTGCAGTGTAGCCTTGCACGCCTTCTGATTTTGGATATGTGATGTCGATCTGTGCGACAGACCACAATGCCTGATACTTTTGCAAGTCCTTGAGAGAATTGAGATCCTCGATCGAAAGAATAGGAGATGGCAAACGAATTCTGTGGCATTGTGTTGGCTCAAGTTCCAGGATGTTTCCAGTAGGTCCGATGTAGCAAGCCAGAGACATGACAATATCCTCACGAATAGGATCGATAGGAGGATTCGTCACTTGTGCGAAAAGCTGTCTAAAGTACTCGTAAATCAAGCGAGGATTTCTGGAGATACATGCCAAAGGTGTATCAGTTCCCATGGAGCCAAGCGATTCCTTTCCATCTGCTACCTAGTCTGAGTTTGGATACCATCGGTTGAATGATCATTGTCAATTGTTCGAGTGTGAAAGCAAATGCAAGCATGCGTCTATCCTGTGTGACAGAGAGCGAGTCCAAAACATGCTTTCTATAGCGACCACTTCTCACAGCCCAATCCTTGATATCAGACATTGTAATCATCTGGTCTTGGATCCACTTGCCAAAGGGACGCGAGCTGCAGATACCCATCTTGAGCTCAGTGTCATCCACCACGCGGCCTTGGACAGTATCTACCAAAAGCATCTTGCCAGGCTGCAAACGGCCTTTTTGGATGATCGTGCGATGGTCCACTGGAATCGTGCCGACTTCAGAAGCGCAAATCATGAGATCATCATCGGTAATGTAGAATCGACATGGACGCAAACCATTTCTATCCAAGGATGCGCCAACGTAACGACCGTCCGAGAAAGTAAAGAGTGCAGGACCATCCCATGGTTCCATCAAACAGGCAGCCCATTCGTAGAAAGCTCTCTTCTCTGGCTCCATGGCTGGCTGATTTTGCCAAGCCTCTGGAATCATGATCATCACTGCTTCTGGCAAAGACAGGACACCATTCACGACCAAGAGTTCGAGAACGTTGTCGAAAGCAGCAGAGTCAGAGCCACCAGGCTCGATGACTGGATAAAGCTTCTCAAGTTGCTTTCCAAATTTGGCAGATTTCATCACACCTTCACGAGCACGCATCCAGTTCTTGTTGCCGCGAAGTGTGTTGATCTCACCTATCATCACATTTTGTACCATTGTGTGCACACCAACGCATGGGCTGCGCACGATCCCAGCTGGGAAAAGTATTGGTCGAGAATCGAGAGTGCACAAGACAAAAGTGACTCTTGTACGATGGATTCTCCAAATCTGCAAAGTATGCATACACTTGTACAGGGGAGAGCTGTCCCTTGTATACAATGTTTTTGGCAGAGAGCGAGCACACGTAGAACCACTTGGTGAGTGTGATTTTGTGTGTGGCTGTCTTGCGCAAAAGATACAACTGTCTGTCAAACAGCTGATGGTCAAAAGTGTCTTGGACAAAGGACTCCCCCTTGAGAGCGTTCGCCATGGTGACAAAAGGCTGTTCGATAACAGGTTCTCTGCTTTTGGATACTGGGCCAAGAAGATCAGAGTTACGTGGCACAGGTCTCCAGCACAGGACTTGCAAGCCAAGATCCCGCGCAATCTGTTCAAAAGTGTCCTTGCTTTCGGCAAAGACAGCTGGGTCAGGGTTCAGGAACACATTTCCAACAGCATACTGTCCAGCAGCTGGCAGATGGATGTCGAAAAGCGTCTTGACTTCTGCAGACAAAAGTTCGTGGGGAATCGCAGTCATGACTCCAGCACCATCTCCATCTCGGATATCAGCTCCTAGTGTAAGGAAAGCTACCAGAGGCACCACGGTGGGTCATATTGCACAGGATTCCCTTTGCGTTTTTCACAATATCATGTCGAGCTTCACCTTTGATGTGGCACATGAATCCAACACCACAGGCATCTTTTTCGTATTCAGGGTCATACAGTCCTTGTTGCTGAGGCAAAGTGTCAGCCCACGATACACTGGACATTGGGAAAGAGTTGACGCGCACATGCTGGTGATGGCGGGGACCCAGTCCTCGTGGAGATGAAAGCTAATGTTGGGTCATTATCGATAGCAAATCGATCAACAATTTTGAGTTTAGTTTTGAAAAAGAACCTTGTCGGATTTTTCCGACCTCCTTCAGAGTGTAGGATGCCTTCCAGGGACCGTCATAGCCACATGTGTCCATTAAGCTGGTTTCCTGTGGAATCGGACAAAATCGATCGAAGTTGAGTGTCGTGTGACTTGCACGAGACGTCCCAAAAGGAATTTGCACCACCAAATTTCACGTGTTGCACAAGTCTTCAAAGAACAAAAGTCGTTTGGCAATACTGCAGGAGGCCACAAGCATAGGCATAACTGACAGATCGGGCAACTGAATTGCACTGAATGCATTCAAGAACAAGCGCAACACTCACTGCTCCCAGACATAATACAAGACAGCTGGTCTCTGACCTCTCTGATCTCACTTTATCAACAAACTTGCGAATGGCAGTCGGATTCAACTTTGATTTTTTTTGTCAATGATCGCAACTCTGTTGACAAGACAGCTGACAAAAGCAGCAAGAACAGCAGCACAGTTCACATTTGCAACAAAGTATCCCAAGCAGCGACAGTCCAAACCCATTCAAAAAGCCAGTGTGCCAAAAAGACTCGCTCTCCAGGACACACACAAAAACAGTCTAGAGCATCAACAAAAGTTTGCTCTTGTGCAAGAAAAGGGAAAGCATGCTTCCACTTCGTTGTCCTTTGACAGCTTTGGGCTGCATGAGCAAGTGGTCTTTGGAATCGAACAAGGCCTAGGATTCAGCCAACCCAGTCCAATCCAGACGCTCTTGTTCAAGCAATCACTCGCTTCTGATGCACACACGTTGGCAGGCTCACAATGTGGCTCTGGAAAGACTTTGGCTTATCTTGCACCGCTGTTCCACCATTTGAAAGTTCAAGAAGAGCATGATCCAACTGTCAGAAAAGTGGGCAAACCTAGAGCCTTGATCTTGACACCTTCCAGGCAGTTAGTCGAACAAGTCACGCGCACTGGCAAAACACTCTCTCATTACTGCAAAATGCGCATTGTTGGAATCCATGGCGCCACAAAGCGTATCGACGCTCTTTTGGAAGATCCTGTGGATATTTTAGCCACTACGCCTTCAACACTCAAGGCACTGCTTGAATCACAGCAAATCACATTGCAAAACATCACCAAAGTGGTTGTAGATGAAGCTGATACACTCTTTGACAGTCACTTTGAAAAAGGCGTCAAGCCATTGTTGGACAAGATTCTTGCAGCTGGAAAAGGACAAGATCGCTCGATCCCATTCACGTTTGTGACAGCCACGTTTCCAAAGACACTTGAAAATGCCATCACGACTACATTTCAACCTTACACGCGTTTGACGACAACATCGCTCCACAAGATTCCATCAGCCGTAAAACAGCAGTTCTTTAGAGTCGGTGGATCAACAACAAAAGAGAATCTGTTACTGGAAGCGATCAAACGATCGGCGCCAATCACAAAGCGAATGATGGTGTTTTGCAACAGAAAAGAGACAGTGGAGCAAGTGGCACAATTTCTGCAACAAAAGAGAGTCAAATGTGTGGCTTTGTCTTCAGAGCAAGATCAAAAGACATTGAAGGACAATATGAAAGCCTTTTTGGCGGAAGAGAGTGACTTTATGGTCTGCGTCTCAACTGACATGGGCTCAAGAGGATTGGACACTGTGGATGTAGGACACGTAATCTTGTACGAATTTCCACAAACGAGCATCGATTACATTCACAGAGTTGGCCGAACGGCTCGCTTTGGCAGACCAGGATGGGCGACGAGTTTTGTGACTGTGAAGGATGTGCCACTTGCTGATACAATCCAAAAAACACTTTAATCGCTTAGGCTTGCTTCTGGATAGGCAGGAACAATTTGAACTCTGGTGGCAACTCTTCTTCCGAGTACAGTCTATCAGAAAAGTAGATTCTTCTGATTCTGCAGTTGGCGTGAATCTGGACGCGGAGAGTTTCAATGTAATTGGTACCATAAGCACGGCGAGTAAAGTCAGACAAGTTAAATTGGATCTGGTTCCATCCGTCATCCAATCGCATAGGCATCGTACAAATGAAAGGCTTGACACGTGTCGTACTCTGCAATCAAATAATCTACCTGATAGTTGGAGGCTCGGAATCGACGACGCACGTTCTTGTCATCAAGCACTTGTACTTCGAATGTAAAGTACTTTTTGAGGTTCTTGATAATCATGACCAAGAATGGAAGCTTGATGCCCAAGGTGCGGTTCTGCTGGGCAGGGCAAGTGATGTAATTGGTAGAGACATTTGTGCCGATGATTTCCAGCACAGAGGACTGGATGTCATTGTCAGTGATGCGCTTGATATGGCCGTTTCTCACCTTTTTGTCCCAAATCTGCAGCGGTTTCGACCTCTTGTTAGCCTCGTTACCCGATACTATACAAAATCGAAAGGAAACCTGACTATCATGAGTAGAGCTACCTGAAAAGTGTTTCGGAACATCTTTCGAGGGGAAAGCTTCGCTGACGCGTCAAAAGACAGCTTGCAGATGACGTTTCATTTACTTGAAGTAAGAAGCGAGAGGGAAGGCCAAACGATACTTTTCACCCACCTGTTCAGCTGCTTCCTTTTGTTTCCAGTTTTTGAGCAACTTGTGTGCCTCAATAGCTTCCTATCTTGAGCGCAAAAACCTCCAGCAAGATTTCTGATGGGAGAGACTTGAGCACAGCAACTGCCTTTTCTACAGGCTCGTTCAGCAAGAGCTTTGCCTGCGCAAACACAATCTGGTACTTTGCTCCAGGGAAATCCTTTCCAAAGGCTTGATTGAGTGTCTGTAATGAGCGGCCAGCAGTGAATTGCTTCTTTGCATCTTCCAAGACTTGCAACACCGTTGAGTTCTTGTTCTCTTGCTGGCGATACTGTTCAACAGCCAAACAGAAGCGCAACTTGTACAGATGCACTTTTGGTTCAGCAGGATCGATTGCTTCTGCTTGATGAATGGCTTTCAACACAAGAAGCAACTTTTCTATCGTCAATCGAGATGCCTTTGCGCAGATTCACCTCACAAGCCAATAACCATCCTTCAATATCGTTTGGAACACAGTGATGCAGGTGCTTGAGGAATTTGCTTGCCTCTCCTAAAAAGTCTGCATTTTCGAGATACTTTTTGCCCAAAGGATCGTCATCCACTTTCTTTTTTGGATCCTGAGGTGTTTGGGTGGCTGCTAGTTGTGTCTTTGCTTCTGCTTTCTTTTGTTTCTTGAGAGCCTTTTTGATTTCTTGTTCCGTCATGTTGGCTAACATCAGTTCAAGTACAGGTGTCGACACCCTCAGGATTCAGGGACGGTGGTTTGTCAAAGAGATCGATATAAAGCTGGACAGCTGCCTTTGCAGTCTTGACAAAGTACTTGTGTCCTCGCAAGGTGTCATGAGCACGGATCAGATCCACATAGGCTCTCAGTGTCACTTTACGGAGTGCATAGCCGTGGAAGTCAAACTGATCGTCATAAAAGTTGCTAAAGTGGCTCTCAATCAGATGGAACTTTTTCAGTGCTTGTCCATAGAGCCTCTGACGAGCGAATGATTTTCCAGCAGCTGCAGCATACCACAAGCACTGCATGTCAGTCAAATCTTGGACTGGATCTGGATTGTTGCTCTTGTGTCAGAAGCAATACCTTGGTAAAGAGAGCGACAGTGTCTTCTGCCATTTTCATTTGGTCATTGGCTAGCATGTACTTGCTGCACTTGGAGTTGATGTATCTATCTTGCAAATCCAAGAGTCTGCCCTCGTTGATTGTGTTCATGGCAGATTCAACATCGCCACAGTGTTTGTAGATCTTGGCTTTGAGCATTAGGAGTTCCACGACTGTTGGAGAGTGTTCAATCGCTTGATCGATGATTGTCAACGCTTGTTGATAGTCCTTTTTGAAATCGTAGAGATAAGCCAAAAAGTAGAGAACCCAGAGCTTGGTGGTTGGTGGCTCGACATCAGATTCACCATCCAGTGTCGAAGACTTGTCCAGTTCAGCAGAATAAGACAAGACTGTGTCCTCAATGACTTTGGCTTTGACTGGATCAGCCATGATCTCTCTCAAGTTCTTGAAGAGCGATGGAATGCCCTTTTGGAAGGACTTTGTCAAAAAGACGTTCAGAATGGTTTCAAACTCTTGTCCCTGAGCATATCTGAGTGCCATCATATTAGCTGCATGAGAGCGTGGGTTTTTGGTAGCCACATCTTTGAGAGCACGCAGAATACGCTCTCTCTTGGTGTCGTCTAGTGGCCCATCCAACTGCTTGCTCGCGAGCAATCCCTGGAGATAAGGTTCAGAATCTGCATTGTTGGAGAGCAGTTTAGCGTATTCGACTTCAGCGAGTGCATATTGTTGAGATTTCAACAGCAAACGCGCTTTGCTCTCAGCCCAGTTCTTCTTGTCCAAGACATTTGGTCGAATGGTGTCCAAATGTGCCAACGCTCTAGAAAAGTTGCCACTCTCCTCGATGATCATGTTGTGGTACATGAGAAGCTCGCTCTTTTCGTAGGCAGCGTAAGGTGTTGCTTCTTCCTGAGATTACTTTGCCTACCGTAGCTCCATCGACATAGGCAAGCAAGATCTTTTCTGCTTCATCATACTTTTTGAGCAGATGGTACGAAACAGCAAGACCAAACCAGTGCATCTTTGCTTCAGGTCGCACACTGAGCAATTTGTGGCGAGACTCGTTAAAGGCTTCATAGTTGCGCATCTGGATCTGCAACTGAGAGAAATCTCTGAGAATCTGAATATTTTCTGGTTCGCAACGCAATGCTTGTGCATAACACTTGCTCGCTTCCTCATAGTTCTTTTCTGCTCTGTGCACAAGACCGTACACATGCCAGCCTATCATCAGTTGTGGTACAGATATGACTGCGGATGTCCTGACGAATTCCTTTCTTGATGTATTCGTGCCCCTCCTCCTTTCTATCCAAGCAGTGACAAAACAATCCCTTCATGGCAAGTGTCTCACCATGATCTGGTGCTTTCTTGAGGATTTGGTCAGCACCTTTGAGTCCTTTCTTGTACTGCTTGTGCTCGTAGAATTTCTGCTGTTAAATCAACCACCAAAATAGATTTAAACACTGCTGCTTCCTTTGAAGGCAGTTCTCTGTTTTTTGGAATGGTCGTCATCATTCACTTGGAAAACTCGAAAAGAATTTGGACACAAGACCTATAAAATCCACTCTATGAAAAATCATCCACTGATCACACATGGATCACACATGGATCACTTGTCATTCCTCTCGCGCGACTTTGCATCAAATGCAGTTTGGGGAGTCGCTGTTTGACCCAACAGAACCAGAGAGATTTCTGGTGATCCCTGGAACTAAAGAAGTACAGGTTGCTTGTGGAGATGCATCTGGTCTTGAACCGTTAGACAACCTGTTTCTGCACTGGACTTTAGAGAACATGGGAACTGAACTCAAAATATCGATTCTGGAGCATGATGGCATCAGACTTGTCTTTCCCAATGCTGTTGTTGGTCGTCCATTCGTTTTTGTGACAGAGTGCATCGTCATTCTTGTTTTGTGTGGGTGTGGAACCCTCTACAGGATCATTGTCAAAGAGCCTTGGTTCAAGAACCTCGACTTGAGCTGTATCTCAAAGTACACTGTCCAAGGACTGGTCGGACACACTGTCATGCATTACCACTGTCCAGACTTGGATACTGCTGTCATTGTCCGAAAAGACGGCACTTGCATCACTGTAGAATACCCACCAGAGTTTACTGGCTCTGTGGCTGATCAGATGGAGCAAGATACACTCTTTGCCGAACACGAACTCATCGATTCTTCTTACATTTCACACATTTCCTCCTTTTTGAAGCCAAGGAATCTTCTCTCAGCATTGAATCTTGCCAAAGACCGTCCAGATGATGTTGAAATCATCTCTCTCGCTTCCTTGTGTTTTGGGGATCAGATCACACTATTCACTCTCAGCAGAGGAGGTAAACTCAAAGTATGGAATTTAGTCACAAAGACGTGCATGAAAACCATCGCACTCGAAAAGAATGATCTGTTGCAAGAGCAGTTTGGTGATTACATTCAAATCTTCAACACCTCACAGCGTGGCGACAATCCAGATCCTTTTGACTCTAATGCCGTTGTATTTGATCTCTTGGTCTTGCTTCCCTTCCAAACAGCCAAATCAGAGTTTTGTCATCTGGCTTTTGAGCTGGATGTTCAAGGACAAGTGCAGTACCACGAACTTGGTAGAATAGCTAGCCAGGCTCCTGTGGACATGCGCTTGGTTGATTTCCTGATCGCTGGTCGTCCAGATGGCTGCCACTGCTGGTCGCTGTGGGATGATCATGGCAACAGTGCAGCTTTCCACTTTGAACTACCTTTGGAGCAAACGAGAGCCGTTCCAAGATGGAACCAAGTGTCCATGTCAGATTTTCAAACCAATTTTGTAGATCATCTTGTAGTGACTGAATCCATCGACCAGGCGTATCTGGAGATGATTCTACATCCTGGAAGATACAAGAATGCTGTTTTCAAACAGCTGCTTCCACAATCACACTTGAGTCTCCCGCTTGGCCATCAGATTCAGAGATATGTTGCTGACATCATCGTTCCATCCGATCAGGAAGAATCCAAAGATTACTTTGAGCAAAACAAGTCACAGATGATCTCCAGCTGGAATCTGTTCATGAATCGGTTGAATCAGCTGCAAGCCCAAGCCATGGCACCTTCGAGCATCTTTCACCATCCAACACTCGACTGCATTGTCGTCTGCAGAAAAGCAGGCTCGATTGGCTTTATTCGCACTGCAGATCCAGCAGAGATCTTGACCCAGCACTCTATGCTTCAATCAAGAGCACAGTTTCCTTCTCAACTGCGTCCTTCCTTGCACGACATCTCACACATCAAAACCATTGCTTCTCATATCAAAAAGCGATTGGTAGATGCACAAGCGTTCAGAGAGCTGGAACAGATGCTTTGGGAGCAAGCATCGCTGGATTTGGAGATTGGAGGTCTGTTGATGGATTTGAATTCAAGGCTCTTTAGAAGAGACAGTGATGAGTACGTTGCTATGGCGTCGCTTTACTACAAATTTGGAGACTTGGAATCAGCAGTGGAAGCTGTGATTCAGCTGGCTTACTACACTCATGATGGATCATTGGTATCACAGTCAAGATTGCATCCACAACTCTTGTCTAGTTGCTTTTCTGCAAGTGTTCAAGCTAGATACCACCTGTTGCTGTCGACTTGGTTGATTACCATTTGGACACATGGTCTGGATAATCCTCTGCCTTTGCCGCTCGTGAAAAGACTCTTGGAGACCTGCATCGTCTTTTCCAAGCTCGTTTGGCTCTCTCGTGCTCCTTATGAATCTGTATCTAGTGAACAGTTGGTTGATCGATTTGCCGGGCAACTGTCTCTCCAAAAGAAAGAGACTTCACAAACACTTTTGGAGCATCTGTTTCACAACCATGTCTTCATCAACGAAGGCCCTGCAACGTTCTCTGAAAATGTCTTGCATAGTGCACTGGAATTCCTGCGTCAGCTTGGATTCTTGCAAGATCCAACAGAGGCAACTGTCCAAGTGGCCAAGAAACTCTTGGCTTACAAGCAATACAGCGGTGCCAAGAAAATGCTTGGTGCTATGCCAAGAACATCTGCTGTGCTCTCTGTGTTGGCACAAACACACTTGGGATTGAAAGAGTACGAACTGTCTCGGTACTGCTTTGAGCTGTCTGTATCACAAACTGGGTACGAGAGCATCGTGCATCTGTACGCGGAAGCGGATGTTTACGATCTTGCAGTTTATTTCGCAGAACTTGCTTATGCACTCAATCATACACCGCATCTTGCACAACTCATCTTTAATTATGCGCTACACATTGGCGACGTGACAAAGGCGTACAATGCACTTTTGAATGTTGCTCCAGAGAACAGAAAGAACTGTCTGGATTTGTTGATCACACATCTGGCAGAGACCAAGAACTTTAGATTTTTATGCGAACGTGCGTTCCCTAATCTCGCTCTCGAACTGGAACAAACGTTGCGGTTCAAGGCACGCTCACAGCGTGTAGAGTCTTCAAAGCATTTGTACCACGAAATGTGCTATGCACACTATGTTTGCAAGGGCAACTTCAAGTCTGGTGCTTTGATTGATCGTAGCAAGTGCTGTGATGTACCAATACTGCCAAAAGATTCATCAATTGGAATATCATGACAAGCAAGACAGCAGATTCTATCTTAACCAGCTCTGTCAATCGTATCTCAAAGCTTTGGAGAGTCTATCGATCTTGGATGTTCGCGACCAGTGGATTGCAGACCCAGATCGTCCGTCAGGAGACTTGCTTGTGGATGTCAAGGAGCTCCGAAAAGCATACACACTCTCCCTCGCTAAATTGGCACTGTTGAAGGATGCCCCACACTTGAGCACCACTTACTTGCTGCCTGATCCCTATGATGTTTTGGTCCTTTATATGAGACAAAGTAGGTTTGAAGATGCTATCTTGATTGCTCGTCTCTTTGATTTGGATCTCGCTGGGATCTTTAGATCACTCGCTGAAAAAGCACTCCATGGGTAGCCCAACTGACATAAGCACACCAGTGGAAGAGCTCACACACTTGGCACCAAACAACAGAAACTGGCTCTATCTCAAGTCTTTGCTAGAACGCTATGATTCCGCAGAGGATGGATTTGTGCTCACAAAGACGACAGTCAGCCATCTGTTGGAATTGAATCCAAATCTGTCGTTGCCAAACTGGCTGACGAGACCTTTGATGGTGATTACATTGACGATAGCGATCTGTTCCTGGAGATCTCATTCGCATCTACTGTTCGTTTGAGAGACTTGAAGACGCGATGAAATGTGCTGAATCAGTGATGGAAGTAAGAGATCTAAGTGTAGGTGGGATTGCAGCAGACGATTTGCACGCCTTATTCAAGCCTTGAACATCTGGAACAGCTGCTGCAAGGTTCACTCCAAAAGAGGTACGAACAAGCCATGAGAGCCTTCCAAACAGATCTTGCTGTTCGCGCGCAGCAATTTTCTTGATGAATGCACGTGTCAAGTGCTATCAAGAATTCCACGTGAGAATGAACACTTTTCAAATGGCAGACGTTGTCGAAAAAGACATGACTTGTGCGATATCGATACCAGCGTTACTCAATGCAGAACCTGAGAAAACCGAAATCAGGACGTCAAGGAGCATCGATGGGAATTCCGATCATACGGAGAGTGTTGCTGATTGGCCGATATCAAGCAGCAAACCCAAGCACAAGATCCCTAGACCCAGAAACTCATTTATTATTTATAGGCAGGAAAGGAGCAAGGAGCTCAAGGGCAAGCTCAAACCCGATGGCAGTGTATTTTCAAACCTGGATATTTCACGGGAGATTGCAGAGATGTGGAAGACCGAATCAGAGGAAGTGAAAGAGCACTACATGGATCTAGCGCGACTCGAGAAGGAGCAGCATGCCATCAAGTACCCCGATTACAAGTTCAACAGGAGAAGGACACAGGACATCAAACGGCGTAATCGCAAGCCTGTTTCCAAGACCTAAAGAATTCACTTTGCCTTTATGAGTTTGAGATTCTCTGATTCTTGAAGTCAAAAACACAACAATCGCAACAGTGCCTTTTTCGTCCCAAAACACCAAATCGACACAAGCGAGTCTGGAAACGGCAAGTCCCCGTCCAACTGTGGCGCAACGGTCACACCACGACAAAATTCGCTCGCCGCAAACTTGCTGATACTTAATGTCGCAGGTGCTTCCCTCGCCTTCTGCATGTTTGTTTGAGCGTTCCATGTCTGCTTTGGCGTCTACATTCAAGACCATTGACGAAGACAACGATACACTGCTGTCCCCTACTTCACAGCACTTTTTTCAGACGCTCAAGAGCGAACCACCACAGCAACAGCCAGCACTGGAGTACATTGTGGGAACCTTTTTAGACTCCCTAGAAACACTCCCAGTTCCCAGTGTTGCAGCTGAGCCCGTGCAATACCATGAAAACATGCTCCTTCTCAACACACCAACCCCAGCTGTCTCTTCCCACAAACGTTCTTACTCTGAGCACCTTCCAACCATTTCCATCGGGGGGCCACGTCGCTTTTCGCTCCAGACGGAGCCAATGGTCCTCCCATCGCCAGATCCATCACCCATGGCTGGATTTCAGGGCACCTTGAACCCAAATGATCTGTCCTATATGCTTCCAACTTACCTCCAGCAGCCTATGCCTGCTATGCCGTATTATGCCCAAAACCCCTATCTGGAGAGTCTTCCTGAACTCACTAATGACCTCGAATCCTCAGAGCTTGCACCAGAAGAGAACCTACTAGAAAAAGACGACTCAGAAACTACATCATACACATGCACAGCGCCTGGATGTGCCAAGCGATTCTCAAAAGCATCTTCTCTCAAGACGCATCTTGCCAGCCACCACAATGGCAAGCCAAAGCCGTTCAGTTGTGCACACTGTCCGCAGTCCTTTTCACGCTCGCACGGTATTTCCTTTGACTTTAGATCTCAAGCGTCACATGTACATTCACTCGCAAGACAAACCATTTGTCTGTCCTCGCTGCAACCGTGGCTTTTCCAGGCGAGATGCTCTCCGCAGACACGAAAAGTCTGTTAAAGAGGGCAAGAAAGTGCAGTGCCATCCAGACATGACCTTTTATGGCTCGCAAGAAGAGTAAAACTTGAATTGAACCTGTGCTTTCCCGCAATGCAAACTACTGAGCGCGAAGGAGTCAGCCTACTCGACAGACACTACGAGGATGCTGTGGATGACTTTATGTGCATATACACACCAGAAGAACTGGAAGCAGAGCCATGGCTGAGGACATATGTTTCTGAACAACTCGCCAGGTGGGGACGTTGGGGTCTGCGAGGAAGAGCACCAGCACTGTGCTTTGAAGCTGCATGTGTTGGTGCACTCAAATTTTTGGAAAAAGCAGGACACAGTCCAAGCGAGAGGACAACTCGGGCAGATGCCGTTTTGGCAAGAGCATTGGCTGGCATTGTCATTGATGCTGTGGAACCCATGGCGAGAGAGCAAGGTGGTGCTGTGAGAGAGAAAGCTGTGAATATTGTGGCAGACGAGTTTCTAGCTCGAGCAGCGACACCGAAAATATCAAACGTACTCTGTTTAACAACAGCAGGCAAAAAGAAGACTCAGAAAGAGACGCTCCAACTATCGTGTGAGCAAAGCACCATCAAACGAGGAAGAAGCAGATCCAGTCGCTCCACGACCTGTTGAAATTCTACGGAACAATGACTATTACAGCAAACGAAAAGGCTCTGCACCATTGCTGAGGACGCCCAACGAAGTGAACAGACTACGGAAAGGATCGAATGAATCTGGGAACGAGATCCAACGACCAAGGACACCGCAACGCATGCGAGAAGGAGATATTGTTTACGATTCGAGGCAAGACAGCATGGGATACCAGTTTCCAAGAGCACGCGCGGCATCTGGCCCATCAGCACCAGAACGACAAGAGCCCAACGAGACAGCTGCATTGCAAGCAAAACTTGTCTATGACCACTTTGGTATCTCTGGATTTGTGCCCCAAGATGTACCAAAACCAAGAAAGACTTCTAATGATCTCTCAGATCCAGTCGCAAGAAAAAACACACCTCCCTTGCTTGGGGGCATCTTTCAGTTTGGCAGACGCAGACCCTCTGCAGAGCGCAGCAACCAGCAAGAGCCCAAGTCGCGTGCCGGTTCAACGGATGAAGGGCCGAGAGCTTTTTATGCCCCACCAGATTGGAAGATGGCAGAGAGTAGTCTTGGGCAACGACCAGATGCATCCAGTGGATACTCTGGATACCCAAATTATCAATCCAACAATGTCCGACCGCGAAAATCATCCACTGAAGGGCAAGAGATAATCAGGCCGCGTAAATCCTCTACAGAGCAAGTGAGATATCCAGAAGTTTCCAAGCCGTTACCTAGGGACACAAGACCAGTGATTCCACCAAGCTCCAGTAGACAAGAATCACTCAACAATGCTGCCAGAAGGCCTTTACCGAGACCAAACCTCAGACAGCAGCAGATTGGAGCGCCATTGGTGAATGATCGTAGACAAGACAGGCAGCTAGGACAGAGAAAGCCTTCTGCAGAGCAGAAAGGATTGGATCTGTTACAGAGTGTCTTGGATGACTGTGAAGATTACCTTCAGAGACAATAAACGATGAATTTTCTTGTCCGAAAATGCAGCAACTGGATTTTGACGAGTCACTGTTGGATTGTAGAACAAACAGTGATCTATCAGCCAAGCTCAAAGTACAACCACTGACCTAAGGAACTCAGGAACAAACTCTCTCATTTGGCTCAGGACAATGTCGACAAGCAGTCTTTGGAGAGTGTGCGATCCCAGCTGATTCAGTCCAGGATGATCCAACACAAGGACAAGGGTATACGTATTTTGGTTGCCTGCTGCTGCAGTGACTTGCTACGATTGTACGCTCCTGATCCACCATTCGACGAACGTGAGATCAAGACCTTGTTTACACTCTTTTTCAAGCAGCTACAGGGCATTGGAGACCCAAAGGGACCATTCTTTTCAGACTACTACTATCTTTTAGACTCTATCTGTACTGTCAGGTCAGTCACTCTTTTAGCAGACATGAACTGTGATCAGATGATTGTGGACTTGTTTGCAGACTTTTTCGAAATGATCTCGTACTTGTGTTCAACCTAGTTCGGACATGTCTCCATCTGTGACCATTTGCCTGTTGGAAGTCATGCAGCAACTGGTAGATGAATGCAGCTCTTTGCCAATGCCAGTGGTTGAGATATTGATGCGTCAGTTTGAAAAGAAGCAGCAGAACCGTAATCCAGCCGCATTCAAACTCGCATGTGAACTCTGCAGTGCTACATCAGACAAGCTGCAGCGCTATGTGTGTCAGTACTTTTCTGACATCATCATTGCTTCAAGCGAGATCACAGATGACGACGAGTTGGCTGACTTCAAAGCGGCACACAGTCTTGTGCTCCAGATCAACAAGTCTGTCCCAGCGTTGCTGTTGAATGTGATTCCTTTGCTTGAAGAGGAACTGAAAGTGGAAAACTTGATCATCAGACGCTTTGCAACAACATCTCTTGGTGAAATGTATGTCGAGAGCGGACACAGACTCATTGAGCAGTATGCATCCACCTGGCAAGCATGGAGAGATCGCAGAAATGACAAAGCACCTACTATTCGTGTTGTGTGGGCAGAGTATGTGTACTTCATTGTGGAAAAGCACCCAGAACTCCTGCAGCTCATGGAGCCAGATCTCACACACAAAATCATGGATCCAGATGAAAAGGTGAGAGTGGCGATTGTGAACACGATTGGAAAGCTTTCTGAAGGACTGCATCCGGTGTCTGATTCCTGCTTCAGAGCTGTTGGAAACCGATGCAGAGACAGAAAGATGCAAGTCAGAACAGAATCCATGCGTGTGTTGTCAAGATTGTTTCAAAAGCTCTACACAAAAGCAGTTGCAGCAGATGGCGATTTCTCAGCTATCGAACCATTTCTTTGGATTCCATCACAGATTGTCGAGTTGTTGTACCTTGGTGATGCAGAGATGACGTATTTCAATTCACAACAGGATCATGGTTGAAAAAGCATTGCATGAATTTATTCTCCCACCTAATCTCAACGACGGTGTCAGAACGGAGCGTCTGATGGAAATTGTGTCAGTATTTTCTGAAAAGCAGTATCTGGCATTTCTCAGTGTCTTGCAGCGACAAGCCACAACCATCAAGGACTTTTCGTACTTTATTGACCAGTGCCAGCGATACAATGGTGGCATCATGGACGCTGAATCAGAAGAAATCACGGATGCCTTGAATCAGATCATGGATCACCTTGCAACCAAAGTGCCAGAATCAAGAAAGCCAGTGCAACACTTGCAAAAGTTTGCAGAAATCAACAACAGCAGACTGTACCAGATCATCAGAAACATCATGAATCCAGCAACTGATTTCAAGTCTATCTTGAAGTACAATGTCTTTGATTTAATGCTAGAAGGAGATTGCCACTCGCTTGGAGAAACATCCACAAGTGTACGAAACGCTTGCCGTCTTCTTGAGACGCATTTCATTGACACTCGTTCCAAAAGAAAGTGGATCCCAGTTGCTGGAGCTCATTGAGCGTGCAAGTGCTTCACATGATACCAAAGAGATTCTGTTTGGAAGTACTGCCGAGAGATTGGTGGAGGATTGTGCCAAACTCTTTCCGACGTTCTTTAGGGCAGAAAAGGAGCAACTGATCAAGATGTTTGTGTCTGGACAAGATCAGCAACTTGTGACAGATGCTCTCAGAGCATTGTCAAAGCTCATCTCAAGCGATCCAACAGAATGTCCAAAAGAACAGTATCAGGATTGATTTTAGGTCGATTGTCGATCGGCTGTTGGAAAAGTGCATGAATGGCACGAGCAAGCAAGCCAAATATGCAGCACTTGTTCTTGTACATGGTGGATTTAAGAAAGAGCTTGAGAAACTGTTGCAGGCATGTGTTTTAACAACAGACGATTGTGGATGAGCTTGACAACATTCCAACTATTGTTCCCAGATTGTCGACGTTGCGTGTCTTGGCACAGAAGATTCCGACAGTCTATCAGACGTTTGCACAAAGAATCTCCACGTTCTGTGTGGATTTGCTCTCTGTTGGTACAGACAATCAATCAGAGTCAGATGCCAACTGGATCGAGTTTCATGATCTCGAGTTTGAAGGCCAATCCAAAGTGCTTGCGTTCCAAGTCTTGGCTGCTCCACTGTTGATTCAGGATCAAACGCAAAAGGATGGACTTCTGGGATCCGTGCTTGAGTTGATCAAAAAGTGTCTAGGACAGGAAGGAGAACTTGGGCAAGGAACCGATCCGGTTGTGAAGACACATTTGCGATTGCAAGCAGGCAAGATTTATCTCAAGTTGCAAGAGACGGTACAAGATGTAGGAGACTTTGAATTGTACAAACTCGTTGGATTGCTCGTTCAGGATCCAGTCTATCAAGTGAGGGATGTTATTTTGACCAAGCTGTGCAAGGCCATGTCATTGCAGTTGCTGCCTGTCAAGTTTGCTCCTTACTTGTGTATGGTAGCACACGATCCAGAGGATGACTTGAAAGCCAAAGCTTCGAGCATGCTCTTGAGACTGACAAAGCCCAATGAGAACATGGAGGCTTCGATCGAGTTTTCTTTTGTGAGAGCAATGCATCTCTTGGCACACCATCCAGACTTTACAGAAGAGGAAGAAGATCTCCAGCAGTTTGAAGCGTACATCAACTTTTTCTTGGATTCTGTCTGCAACGGCGATAATGTGTCCTATCTGTACCACATGAGCGGACAGCTGAAGCTCGTCAAGGACAAGCATGCAGAGCAATCTCGAGTATGATCATTAACGATAGCCACTGTATGTGCTGTGTGAATTGGCACAGCTTCTGATGCAACGCCGTGCTGCGAGCCACAACTGGGTCTTGCAAGCCTATCCAGACAAGGTAGGATTGCCAAGAGACTTGTTTGAAAGACTGGACAAGGATGAAGGAAACAAGACACTCAAGACCAAATTTTTGGGTGACAACATTGTTGGAAAGGTGTCATTTTTGATCGTAGACAAAGGCTAACAGAACTCCTAGTAAGCCTACAAGACAGAGAACGATCTCTGAGGAGTCTGACCTGTCAACAATCAGTCGCTCAACGCGAACAAAGCGAAAGAGCACCTTCCAACCCTCCCCATCGACATCTCCTAAAAGCAGACCACGCAGGAGTGTCTACAAACCCGTTTATCTGGAGGAAGACTAATACAGATTTGTTTTTTTCATGATTCTCAAGAATTCTTCCTGATTGATCTCACCGTCACCGTCTCTGTCGGCTTCATCAATCATTTCCTGCAATCTAAAATCATCCTTACTACTCTTCGTCAGTCAAGTTCTCTCCAAGCTCTTTTGCGACGCGTTTGAGGTTCTTAAAAGTGATCTTGCCAGTCTCGTCATCATCAAAGAGCTTGAACGCTTTCAAAATCTCTTCCTTGGAGTCTTTCTCAGCCATCTTGACACTCATGAGAGCCAGAAACTCGTTAAAGTCTATTGTTCCTCGTGAAGTAGGGTCGACTTGTGCAATCATTTTCTTGAGCTCTTCCTTCTTTGGTTCAAATCCGAGTGCTCTCATAGCGACTTTGAGTTCCTTGACGTCAATGCTGCCGACACCATTGCTATCGAACAGGTCGAAAGCTTCTCGAATCTCTTGTTTCTGATCTTGGTTCAAATCTGACTGTTTGGTTGGTTTGGATTTTGGTTTTGTAGGTGGTTTCTTTTGTCCCTGGATCATCAAAGTCCGACAAGTAGATGAAAGCTTTAATGCGTGATTCCTCGGAGTTCATGGTGTGCTTCTCTTCCAGTCAGATCTTCAATGGCTTCCTTGAGATCTTTGTTTTCGTACAAGACTGCGTAAACTTGCTCAGTGATGGGTGCATCAATGCCAAGCTTTTGTGCAAGATGGTATGCTGCCTTTGTAGTGGGGACGCCTTCACTCACACTTCCCAAACTGGCGATGATGTCGTCGAGTTTTTCTCCCTGTCCGATTCTGAATCCAACTGTAAAGTTTCGAGACTTTTCTGAAGTGGCAGTCAAGAACAAGTCTCCGACACCAGCAAGTCCTGAAAATGTGAGTGGATTGGCACCTAATGCTACTCCAAAACGCGCAATTTCAGCCAAACCTTGAATCAAAGATGATACCTCTGGTGATGATGGCAGCACGAGCATTCATGCCGTATCCCATGCCAGAGCAGCAACCAGCAGCAATCGCTACCACGTTCTTGAGTGCACCTGCGATTTCGACACCCACAGTGTCATGCACATCATAAACTCTGAAATGTGGTGCGTGAAAGAGCTGCTGTGCTCTCTTGGCTCTTGCTGGATTGTTGGATGCAACCGCTACCGCTGTGGGTTGTCGAGCCATGACTTCAACTGCAAAACTGGGACCTACTATCAACCTCTAAACCAGATAGAAAAGTGGCATTGTCTGAAATTGCCTTTCCGAGTTCCTGTTCAACGATGTCACATGGCAGCAAATTTGTGGCCATCTCAATGCCTTTGTTGACGAAAATCAGTAAATGTTCTGGACGGATATACTGCTTGACGTCTCTGAGAAACGTCCGCATGTTCTGTGTCGGAATGGCGACCAAAACAACAGTCGAGCTGAGAAAGATGGTCTCGTCGAGTACTGAAACGGCAGAGACATTGTCGTTGAGTTGAAAGTGAGGCAAGTACTTTGAGTTGACTCTGGATTCGTTGATCGAAGTGGCCACGCTTGGGTTCCTCGAAAATATGGTGACAAGTGTTCCCATGGATGCCAAGTGGTCAGCAAGACATGTGCCAAAGTTTCCACATCCAAGCACCAAGACTCTCGTTTCTGGTGGGAACTGCTCCAAAGTTGTTCGCTCTTCGCTCAACAAGTTGCCCATGGAGAGAACTCTCTTTCCGATGGCGTGGTTATAGGTCGGGTGGACCCAAGTGCAATCTACAGTCAACATTCCCACCTGCTGGATTTGAAAACTTTGGTAGAATTTCGTCCAGCTGTATGTCCTTTGGCTGCTATGTTGTTGCATGTCCAGATCATTAGAAACTGCATCTGAGATCACTGTGGATGACAATGATCTTAGCATCATCTGGAGTAAGTCGATGATCTCAATCAGTATACTGAGTGGATCTAGTGAACAGCTTGATGGCAATGATAAACCAAATCTCAACCAATGTTGTATCGTGATTGGTGACAGATATTGCATGCGTGGCAGTGACGCACTTGGGACGTACTTGAATTCCAAGGCTCGACTGTCAGACCACCACTGTCCGCATCGACCTATAGACACTCACTGTGCTCTCAATCTACACATCCACCAAAAATTGAGAAGTGCCAAAAGTGACAGAATTGCAGATGATCCATAGCTGAAAGAGACATGAATCAAATGCCGATTGTCAACGACTGCCAATGTTGAATCCTGCCATTGAATGAGAACTTTGTTGTCGCACGGAGCTCGGCAAAAACAAGCACCGCCAACGTTCACCATAGGAAGAATCAGATTTAGGACTGATTCCCAGATGCTTTAATGATGCTTTGACGGTGGGTGATCAGCAGCACTCGTTACTCAGAAAAAAGCACCGACAACTGGTGAACTCTACCAACAGTCAGACAACCGTCAGTGCGACCATCTGGTCAAGCTAGTAACTCGTGGGTACCACAGAGAGCGCATGGGTCACACACTGGGTCTGGGACCCATTTTCCCACCGCGCGATAACCCCGCCAGTGTCATACAATCCTCGATTTTCGATCAAAATGACATCCTAGGCTCTTGTTTGGGGGGTATTCATCAAGATCTGAAACACTCGGCTTTATAGAGCCGATCTGAGACAATCACACGCGCCAACGACGCCTCTGTGGAACCCAACGCATCTGACAACCCGCAAATTTTCTAATCAGGAGGAACGCCACTTCAAGGGTCCCCACCGATGTTATAAGGCAACTTGTCCCCTCACTCAGTACATGCCTACCATTCTTCAGAGACTCGTGGCCAGAAAACCTATCAAAGACATCCAGTCGGATGCACATGGTGCCGACTACAAAAGAGAATTGAACTGGTGGGACTTGGTCTCCATTGGTGTCGGTGGTATTATTGGCGCCGGTATCTTCGTCTTGACCGGAAGAGCTGCTCGTGAAAACGCCGGTCCCGGTATCGTCATTTCCTACGTTATCGCTGGCGTTGTCTCTGCTCTCGCTTCTCTTTGTTACGCTGAACTTGCTTCTTCTCTTCCAGTCTCTGGATCTGCTTATTCGTTCTCCTATGCTACCATGGGTGAGCTCGTTGGTTGGATCATTGGATGGTATTTCGACTCAAAAAAGGGATTTGATGTTGGAATACTTGGTTGGTGGTGCTACTGTTGCAGTCGGTTGGGCTGCTTACCTTGGTGGTCTGCAATCCGATATCAACAAGCTCTCTGGCTCTACCTATGTCTTTGATCCTCGTTTGGTCAACCCACCTCTAATTTGGCTTGAAGGCACTCCAGGAGACGTTGTGCCTTGTGATCCTTGGAGAGAGGTCTCTGACGGTGTCTTCACTGGTCAGAACGCCACCGTTGGCGGATTCTACCTCAACTGTGTCAACTATCCCTCCGGCTCTGACACCTTTGTGACTCCTATTCTCAACCTCCCAGCCCTCATCATCTCTGGTTTGTGCACTGCTTTGTTGATCTTTGGTATTAAGGAGACTGCGCAAGTCAACAACTTTATGGTTGTGACCAAGCTCTTGGTTGTCTTGATTGTCATCTTTGCTGGTATCAAGTTTGTGAACCCTGCCAACTACACTCCATTCATTCCACCTAATGCTGGTGTGCCAGCCAAGTTTGGTATTTCTGGTGTCATGACTGGTGCTGTCTCCGTCTTCTTTGCTTACATTGGCTTTGACTCTGTCTCTACTGTCGCTCAGGAGTCCAAGAACCCACAACGTGATCTTCCAATCGGTATCATTGGCAGTTTGGTTGTCTGCACTGCTTTGTACATTGCCGTTTCTCTCATCATCACTGGTATGGTGCCATATCAGCAGATTGATCCATCCCACGCTGTCGCCGAAGCTTTCTCCCAGAACGGACTTCCTGGGCTTGCACTCTTGATTGGTATCGGTGCGCTCACTGGTTTGACCTCCGTTTTGCTCAACTTGATGATTGGACAGCCTAGAATCTTCCAGACCATGGCCAACGATGGCTTGTTCCCATCCACCTTTGCCAAAATCTCCAAGCGTGGTACTCCTTACACTTCTACCATGACCACTGGTGTGATCTGCGCTGTCTTGTCTGCTCTCTTGCCTGTTGATGTTTTGGGTAACTTGACTTCCATCGGTACTCTCTTTGCCTTTGCTGTCGTCTCCCTTTCGACGCTTGTTCTTAGAGTCACCAACCCAGATCTGGAGCGCAAGTTCAAGATCCCTGGTCCGCAATGGTTCGGTGGTTACTTTATCCCTCTGCTCTCTTTTGTTGCGTCCGTCGGTCTCATGACTCAATCGACTGTTGCCTCTGTCCTCCGTATCTTCATCTGGATGGGCATTGGTCTTGTCGTGTACTTTGCATATGGCTATAGAAACTCCAAGCTTGGCAAGCAATTGGCAGGCGAGGTTCCTGAAGTCAAGGAAGCTGCCTAAACAATAAATTGTTTCATTTCTGAGTTCTCACAAACGCACTAAACCTTTTGCCGAGTCGCTGCTGCAACGCTTGAATGGCCTCACCAGTCAGCTGTGGATTATCGAGCGCAACGAGTGATTTCAAGTCTCCTCTGTTACTTGCAAGTTTCAAGAGATCTCTGGATTCCAACTGCGAGCATTGCGACACATTAATGCTGTCAACCTTGGATTTAACGAGAGCATCTACCACGTGTGTATTCACTGATCTGCTTCCAGATAAATTGATGCTCTCGAGTGTATCGACACTGGATATAATGTTGATGAGATCTGCAGTTCCAAATCCAGGACAAGATCCAAGAGACAGCTGCTTGATTTTGGAAACACTGATGGCAGGCACAATCTGAGAAGTGAGACGGGCTGAGCTGTCAACGATCAGTGTTTCTACTGGACAAAGACCCAAGAGACAGATGATCATGTCATTTGTGAGGTAGGGACACTGTGTCAATGAGAATGAGTTGAGATGGCAGTGGTCAAACAAGACTTGGAAGCAAGTGTCAGCAGCAATGTTGGATGGGGTCATGAAATCCAAACCAGTGAGATCAAGCTCTTTGAGTTGAAAGTCTTTGAGGAGCAAAAGACTGGCCTTGTTGAGTTTGCATTTTCTGACATTGAGACTGATGAGTGTCTTTTGGACCCGTTTGAGTTCATGGATCGTTTGATTGGTGATTTCTGTTTCTTGCGCATTCAGATGCTTCAATGGTGCTATCTTGTCTGGCTAAAATCAATCCATGTACCCATTTGTCAACTGGTTTGAATGCTTGGTCAGTGATTCTGCAAAATGAAACATCCAAGCGTTCTAGATTGTGGAAAAAGTACAAGATCCGACCCAACGCATTGTCATCTAGCTTCAAGTATCTGCTCAGATTCAGAGAAACGAGTGATTTTCTGAGTGCTGGATCGCTGAGAAACGCGATGAACGTTTTTGGTGGAATTTTTGCATTGTTTGTCAGACTCAAGTGTGTCAGATTGCCGACTTTGATGCCATTCAATGATTGCAGCTGTCTGCAATTCAAGAGTTCCAGTCGTTTTGGTTTCACCTTTGAGACATACCTGATCAACTGCTCTTGAGACATTCTAGAGACAGATGTAGGGGTCATGAACATGAAATTCAAGCCAGTGACGAGTGCACGCATCTTGCGACATGTTTGCTCGAGTCTCAAGAGATCAACAAGTTCCAAGTGTCTGAAAATGAGCGACAACAGTTCCAATGGTACATGAATCAGTTTCGATGCTTCCACTTTTGCTGGCGTCTGTTTTAAGCGATGTTGGATTTGCTTGGCTTTGTCGAGACAGTACTGTCTCTTTTGACCAGTGGATGCTTTAGCCAACTGGATCAGCAGCTGATAGCGCTCCTTCAGAGATATGGACTTGTCTCGTAATCTTTTTTCCAGTTCGGACATGACAACTCCAAAGAAGAATTTGGTGCAGTGGTTGAGCACACCACCCATCCAACACTTGAAAATGGCAAATCTAGAAAATGTACCACCATCCAACTTGCTAGAACCCTCCCCTCAGCCAGTCAAAAAGCGAATCAAGAACATCAAACAAAACCACAGGTTCAGAGTCTTGGAATCTCATGGCAGCACTCTCAGAATCCTGGATGAATCCACTTGGCAAGAGAAACGACTGGTGTTGTCCACTGATCTGGATATTGCGCCAATGACTGAAATCCACTTGTTTCATGATCAATTGGAAGAGGATGACATTCAAATGGATGAAAACACACTCTTGGTTGTAGATCCAGACACACTCGTCCCAGCAACCACGTTGTCCAACAGTTTTGACTGTTTGAGGAAATCTGTCTTGAGCATTCGCATTCGCACATTGGACAAGCAAACACCGCCACTAGTGTATGGTAATCTGTTGCACAAGCTCTTTCAACTGTGTTTGCAGAAACGCGATCTGTCAAGTCAATGGATTTCGACATCTTTGAAAGAAATCATTGAAAACCATATTCTGGATGTCTATAGCATTGGAAAGACAGAAGAGCAAGTGTATGAGGACTTGAGAACAGAGATTCCAAAGATTCAGAATTGGTTCCAACTGCACATGAACCCAAACGCATCCCTTTACATTGAAGAAACGATTGACATTGAAGAGAGAGCGTATTCACCAAAGTATGGACTCAAGGGAAATCTGGATGCAACAGTCAGAATCAGAGATAAGCTTGGACAACACGTTGTACCTTTTGAGCTCAAGACTGGCAAAAAGACACATGTCGCTTATGCCACTCAAGTGATGCTGTACGTACTCATGCTCCAAGAAAAGTATGGCTCTTGTTCCAGTGGCATACTTGCACATCTGCATTCTGGAGAAACAACACTTGTGAAGACAAAGGAACACGAGATTCAGTCTATTCTGGATACCAGAAACAGATTAGCAACTTATCTCAGACGCACAGATCTGCCACCAATGATCAAAAACAAACACACTTGTTCTCGATGCTATGTCAAAACAGATTGTATGATCATGCATGCAGCACTTGAAAACGGAGATGCCTATTCAAGTGGTGTGCCAGAGCTGTTTGAGAAAGTGATATTGAATCCACAAGACAAGGCGTTCATTGAGCGATGGACCAGAGTCATTGATGTTGAAGAATCGATCAACAAGGGAAGTACTGGGTTTTGGTCCCAATCGGTGTCAAAGAGAATCAATCAAGGCACTTGCATCACAGATCTCGTTGTCTTGAATCGTAAATTGGTGGATCAGACATCAAAACAATCGAAATTGGAGTTTCTGATGGTGCAAAAGACCAAGGGCAAGTCATTTTTGGATTATGACTTTGCAGAGCATGACAACATCACGGTCACGATTGGACATCAAGTCAGTCCAGTGGCAAAGGGATATGTTTCAGAAATAGCTGTGGATAAGATCACTATTATCGTTGATCGAGACATTCTGTTGCACCAGGCAGAGTTTTACAGCATCGACAAAGAGAGCTTTTCGTCTGGACAAGGCTTGGCTAGAAACAATCTCTTGGATCTCTTTAGGACACAAAACAGACTGAGAGAGCGTATCGTTGATCTCGCTACACCAGTGTTTGAAGAGGAAACAAGAATCATGGACAGCAGATTGAATGTCTGTCAACAAGAGTGTCTGAACAAGATCTTGTCTGCCAAAGACTATTGCTTGGTCTTGGGTATGCCTGGCACTGGCAAGAGTACGACACTGGCTGTTGCCATTGAGACATTGGCTGCCATGGGCAAATCAGTACTAGTGACATCTTACACCAATTCAGCTGTGGATAATGTGCTTTTAAAACTCAGAAACGTGAATTATGTCAGAATTGGTTCGTTTGCGAAGATGCATCCAGATGTCAAGGCTCGAATGCAGCAAGAACGCGACAAATTGAAAACTGCAGACGATCTTGGTGCTTATTACGATCGCAGACTTGTCATTGGTACCACTGCTTTGGGAATCAACCAGTATTGAGATTGATCATAGTCCATTGTTTACCAAACGCTCGTTTGACTATTGCTTTGTGGATGAGTCTTCTCAAATGGCACTGCCCATCTGTTTGGGTCCCATCAGACTCGCCAAAACCTTTGTCTTGGTTGGAGATCACTACCAACTGCCACCACTGGTATTTCAATTCACAAGAGTATGGTGTCATTGGACTCAAAGAACCAGATCCTTCGCTCTTCAAGATTCTCACAGAAGCACATCCACACTCTGTTTCTTTTCTGGTCGAACAATACCGAATGAACAGAGATGTCATGCGACTGTCAAATCATTTGGTGTACGATTACAGACTCAAGTGTGGGACACCAGAACTAGCAAACAAGAAACTAGATCTGAACCCCAAATGGTTCCAAGGACATGCATCTTGTCCATGTTGGCTTCCGTCTGTCTTGGATCCCAGGCTTTTTGATTGATGATAGCAAATCTGTTTTATTTGTGAATACTGATCTTGTTCCTGCACTTGAAGTCAGAAAGGGACCGTTTATTGGTTTGGAATCTCACGATAGAGAATCCAGTGGAGAGTGAGTTGATTGCGATGACGTTGAAAGCACTGTTTGAAGCTGGATTGAAAGAATCTGATGTGGGTATCATGTCCCCGTACAAGAACCAACTGCGGCTCTTGCAACGTGCGTTGAGTCAGTATCCAAACATTGAGATTCTGACAGTGGACAAGTACCAAGGAAGAGACAAAGCCGTTGTGTTGATGTCCATGACCAGGTCCAATGACGTCAGAAACGCTGGTGATCTTGTGAAGGACTGGAGACGATTGAATGTTGCCATGACCAGAGCCAAAGTCAAGATGCTCATCTTTGGTTCAAAATCAACTCTCTCTGCTTCTCCTTTCTTCAAGCAGCTGATTGATTTTGTCTCTGTTCAAGGATGGACATTTGATCTCCCCTTTCAGGCACACAAGATCCACAAATGATCTCATTCTGAATGTATAGAGTTTACACTGGTTTACTTTTTCCTCTTTCCAACATCTCGGACACTGGCATCTCTGATACTGCCCATGGACAGTGCTCTTCTTCTAAAGTCACTTGATTCTGATTGTCTGGCCATACTGCCATCTATTGTCTTTCTCCTGCTCATCTTAAACAGCAAGAATTTTGTTTCATCTGGAATGTTGAACGAATCTCGCGCTTTCATGTGGACATCTGTCACTTCGAGTGTTGAACGTTGAGGTGGCAAGCGCATTGGAACAGTGAGTTTGTCTGTTGAAGTCACTGAGATCGATTGTCTGTACTGTGAAATTTGGCGCGACGGTGGTTTCAAAAGTCCAGATGTCTTGTCTCCAATAGGTGATGGTGCAATGGCACCTGGATGTACAAGTCCCTTCTTGTCTATTTCTTGTGCAATATGAGTGTCTGTTGGTGATTCCATGCGCCAGATGTAAGAAATGGCAAATCTTGGGACATAACAAACGACTTGGATCAACAGAAACAGGAGCCAAAAGGAAATGCTTGAAAAGATAGCTGATGCCATGCCAGTCTGCAGGGGATCTGATGCATCCCACACAAACGCATAAATTACGGACATGGCATTCGAGAACACGAGAGCACCGACTGGAATCATGGATATGCTGTCAGTGTTGATAAAGATAGCGATATTAGAGGTCCAGATGCACATGAGCATCACCACAACAGAACTTGGGACGCGAGACAAGACATCGACAGACGCAGAGAGATGGACATTGTCCAGTCCATAAAAGACAAAGAATGTCAAGACAGTAGCGTGGTAAATCGCTTCAAACGATGGTCCAAGGAACAAGAACCAATTGATGGCTTCTCTCTTGACACCAATCTGATACAATGCTGGATAGATCATTAGTGTCTCTGCTTTCACATCTTGGTTAAAAGCACCAAGCACACCCACTGGTAATGCTGTAAAGAGTGTGTTCATGAAGATCCTATTGTGAAATCAGAAACATGAACGTGATGTCAAAGACCGGATCTCCAGAATATCCTGAATAAAAGGCATAAATGAGCGATGGAATGCTATCGTCAATACATGTACTTGTAGATGACGTTTTTGTAAAAGAAATTGATGATACACTTGGCAGTTCTGGTGTAGCACCATCGACCATGAACGAGCAGCAATCTTGCCAGAAATCTAAACTGTCCAATGGCATAATCTGCTGCCAATGAAGCTTGCAATCCTTCTTCGCCAGCGATGCCAACACCAACATGAGCGGCTTGGATCATGGACACGTCGTTGGCACCGTCACCAATGGCAAGTGTAATCCCAGGTCTGTTCTTTTTGACCATCAAGACGATACTTGCTTTCTGTCTCGGGCTCACTCTGCAGCACATCACAGCCAAGCACTTTGTCGACAGTTCCAGGAATCGGTCTCTGACTTCCTTTTCTCTGTCTAGACAATAGATGAGTGCATTTCCATCGATGATGAGTGCAAACTGCTCATCTGTCTTGTCTTGAATCGCTTGATCAATCACTCGATTCGCTTCATCAATCTTTTGTGCAGTGGATCCCTCATCAAAGCTACCAGTCGGTCCACGAATAATCAACAAGACAGCGCTTGTTGGCAAGACGTTGCAGGAGTAACCAATATTAATGGCTGTTTCTGTCTTGTCTCCAGTGAGCACCCACACTTTGATACCAGCTGTCAAGAGCTTTTCAATGGCTTCTGGCACACCATCTTGCAGCTTGTCTTCAATCGCCGTTGCTCCTATCAGCGTCAGATTCTTTTCAATCAGTTTGGCTACAGTGTCCAAAGCCTCGTCTCTGTTCTCGAGTGCCATGGATGCTTGGTGGTATTTCTCTGCCCACTGCTTGTACTGATCCTCTGGAATGATGGCTTTGCTGTAGCACAATGTTCTTAACCCGGTCTCTGCGAATACGTCCAAATCACCTGTCAAGGTCTCTGACAATCCCTCTTGTCCAGGTGCCAGTCTCTCATAAATCACAGTATCTGCACCTTTGCACAAGAGCATGATCTTGTTATCTGGTGTTCTCAGAATCACTGACATGCGTTTTCTGTCGGATGTGAACTCTATCACATTCAACAGCGTGTATACATTGACTTTGCCATTGATATCGACAGAGATGGATGATTTTGCATTGTTGCGTTCAAAGAACATGTATCCAACTGCTTTGGCTGCGTTCAAGAGTGCAGTTTCATCTGGACTCTGTGATTTGAATATCATTTGATCTCCAGTGCCTTGGACAAGCACAGAGTGACACAATGCCACAGATAAGAAGAGATCATGCATCTTTTGGTAACTCGAATGTGTCGTGTCTTTCAAGAGCTTGCTCAATTCAGAGCCACTGAGCTGATCAAGTGCTGGTGCGCCATAAGTCTTGCCATCTCCGACAGAGCAGAATCTGAATTCCATCAAGTTTTGTGTCAGTGTGCCTGTTTTGTCACTAAAGACATAGGACTACCATCAAAAGAAATACCACTTGTCCAAGATCGTCTGAGATGTTCCAGTTGCGTGGCAGTGCTGGACTGTCTGTCTTTTCGTAGTACATTTGAATGTCTTGAAAGATGAGCCAAGATTGTATGGATTTGACAATTTCAATCGTAATAACGAGTGAGATGGGAACAATGTTTTGAAACAAGAGCACCGCAACTCCAAAAATAGCGATGCTAAAGACCCAGTAACTGGAAAGTGGTGCAAATGTGAGATCTTGCCAAGACGGCTTCTTTTGGGTCATGGAGACTTCAAAAAAGTAGTTGCCCAGTGTCACTCCTACACAAATGATAACCAGACAAATCAGATTGAGCAGCCTATCGTGAAAGATAGTACACGTACTTGTTGGTTTCTCCCTCCAGATAAGACCTCTTGATGGGGGTCACTCCAGCATTGAGTCTGATCTTGGAGTCATCACCGGTGGCAATCACGACGCCAACTGCCCATTCAGTGTTTTTGAGGATACAGCCTCTGAGCAGAATGTTGTTGATGGACAATGGTGTCTCAAACAGAGGCTTGGTCATCGATCCAATCTGTCCACTTTCCAATGTTGTCCGACCATTGAGTGCATAGCAACGCAAGGATCCAGTGAAAGAATGAATGTTGGCATTAGGAGGCTCACACTCTACCACACAGGACAGATTGTGCAGTTCAGACATTGTGTTGAGTTTGCATGTGTCTTCTGGTGCGCGTTTGATCTTGAGATTGGTTTCACCATCCAGATTCTTGGTTTCCACAAAGCAAATGCCCTCTGTTTCTGAAGAGGAGACGATAAAGATGTCTGCTGGTATCTGGTCCTTGTCTTTCAAAAGTACAAAATCACCCACCCTCAAGTCTCCCCAAACAATGGGAGCCCAGTCATTGTCTGGATCTGGTGTCACACGGCCTAGTTTGGCAGTGGTGATCTTTGGTTTTGATTTGCGCTGCATAAAGACTTCATTCGTGTTGGTTTGGTTGACCAAGATGCGACACTTGTTGTTGTTGATGTCGTTGTCTGAGACGTGCCTTCGAAAGTCTTCCATGCCTTCCTTGACCAACGTAGCTCCAATAACAAGAAAGAAGGGCAGTGCAGCAACCCATGGGTTGATGGTCGCAAAGACTGGAAAGAACTGCATGATAGCTAGCGCTAGAAAGAAGATATTCGCAAATCGCTTGAATTGAATGTACAACGTGACTGGTAGAAACGAGATGAGCGTGTATTTTGACGTTCTGATGCTGTTTGGTTTGAAGAGGCGTTGACTTTCATCTGGACGTGGTTGGACATTCACAAACACTTTTCTCGGCTGTGCTTTTCCTTCCTGTCCAGTCATATCGTGGCAAGACACGACGCGATCTTGTGCGTTCAAGTGTCACATCTCATCTGGGTGCAAAAGGTGCCGTGTCCAAGGAGGCGCCGGGCTCATGGCGCCAGAACCTTTGGTGTTGAAAAAACTTGACATGTTTCAATTCTTGAATCTTGTAGCTGCACAATACACTGGAGATATGACTTATTATGATGCTGGGCTTGGTGCCTGTGGCAACACAAACACAAATAGCGACCTCATCGTTGCTGTGAGTGCATCTTTGTTTGATGTGCTTGGAAATGGGCTCTGTGGCCAAAAGCTGTGTATATCTATGGGTGGCAAGCAGTTGGAAGTCATGATTCAAGACAAATGTCCAGGATGCTCGATGGGATCCCTTGATGGCACACCAGCAGTCTTTCAGCACTTTGCTAATCTGGATGTCGGAAGAATGAGTACTTCCTGGAGTCTTGGTCCCTGTCAATCACAGACTGCTGTCTCTCGTGTGGCTTCACCGTCCGTGGCTTCCAAGACATCCACGACCGTGATTTCAAAAGCAACGCCGAAGCCATTAGGAGGTGCATGCAGAAAGAAGCTAGTTCAGTGATGCTCTCTGATGTGTGACACATATCTTGGCACAAAGGTTGAGATGTCATTTGCTCATAAACCATCTTTATTCTCCTGGATAGTCAAGAGTGTCTTTCAAACAGAGCAAGGCACATTGTGTCAGCACTGCTGCAACTTGAACATGTCAGAGAGTCCAATAATCTCCAGACGCGTGTCTGATGCTTCTTTGGTCGCTATGCTCGTCTGAGCATCAACAAGGAGAAACCAGTTGCTGTAAGACACATCTGTGAGACTGCTTTACTCTATAGCTCAATAGGACGCTTCAACATCAGTCTCTTTATGATCTCAGACCATTTGCTCGTTCTCAGAAAAAATATTATTTTCGACTCTCGTAAAGAACATACTGCCCAAAGATGATACAATCAAACGTGAGCGTTCCAGCAGTGCCAATGAGATACGGCAGAGCACCCATCAAGAAGGTAGCATCCAGAGACTTGATGAGGATGGATCCAGCATAAGTGATGTTTCCAAGGACGGCAAAGCCAAACATGAAAATAGACAGACCCTCGACTGACTGGCGTTTGTAGTTCCAATAGATTTGTGGAATTCTTGAGCTAAAGTACAATCCCGCACAGATCCAAGCGAAAACACGTCCGATGGCATAAGTCGTATCTTCAGTGGGGTCAGTCAAGACCTGCAGACTGTCTGTTGGAAATGCTAGAGTAGCAAGTGCAAAGATCAAGTAGCTGTTTGCTAAGAGAGGCTGTGTCTCTTCTGAATCTTGGTGTAGCCAATAGTTGTAGTAGACTGTCTGACAAAAGAGGGAAAAGTCAATAAAGCAGAAATAGACTGCTAGATAGATCTGGAAGGGAAGCTGTTTGGTCATGATTCCCCCCACAAGGTTGCACAGGTCTCCCAACAGCCAATTGGAGATGAACATTAACGACAATGACTCTGCTGATCCATTTTTGTAGTTTTGAATCAGCTGTGGAAACTGTGCAAACAACCAACAGACAATCGAACAATACCCCAGCAGAAAGGAAATGACATCCCTGGGAGTGTATGCACATTCACCAAACAGGAATTCTATCCATTGGACAGGCGCCATGTCTTCAAAATTAGCACATTTCATCGTCGTGGAAAAGCGATTCTCCACGGTTTCGAACTTGCCCAAAAATGTCCAAGGTCCGATCTGCCAGCTACTCTGGGGTCAAGATTTATGAGCTCATGATTCGTGGAGTGCCTGTCATGGTCCGTCAGAAGGATTCATATGTGAACGCGACGCAAGTGTTGCGTGCTGCAGGGCTGCCCAAGCCTGCGAGGACCAAAGTGCTTGACAAACAGGTCAGCCAGGGTGTGCACGAGAAGATTCAAGGAGGTTACGCTGGCTTTCAAGGCACGTGGATTCCGATGGATGCTGCTCGTGAACTGGCGGATGAATACGGCATTGGAGAAGATCTGCGTGCTTTACTGGACTACGACATGAGCAGTGGAGAGGCAGAGCGCCTGACAGTTGAAAAACCAAAGAGGACATACGCCAAGCAATACTCGTCCTCCGATGAAGGTGTGTCGGTTGATACCAGGCGATCAAGAGACAAAGAAGCGAACCCGAAACCAGACTTACTCACCCGTTGTCGAGGAATCTGAACCAACACGTCGTTCGCGCCGAACAAGAGTTGCGATTTCAGACATGCAAGAAGATGAATCAACAGAGCAAGACGAAGAAGAACCACCAAGACAGCGTGCACGTCTGACTGTCGTCAACAGTGAACAACGCGCATGCCAAGTCTGTGGTGCAACAGAGACCCCTCAGTGGAGAAGAGGACCATCTGGAAAGAGGACACTCTGCAATGCATGTGGTGTCAAGTGGAGCTCAGGCAGACTCGTTATTGACCGACCAATGTCACCATTCCCCAACACCAACACAGAATCCGAGCATTTTGAGTCATCAGAGCCGTCAGCGTTTGAAGAGCTTGGATTTGAAGTAGGATCAGAGGGCTGGAAGTTGCAACTGAAAGTCAGGCAGCTCAAGGGCCAAGTCCGAGACATGGAGAAGAATCACAAACGAGTTGAGAAACTCTGTGCGATGATACTCAAGGAAGACCGCAAGATTGACCGCAATTATAGACGCATCATTGCCAGTGCGAAGAATACCCAGTTTAACGATGATTACAAGCCAGTGGATGTGGATGCATTCTGCAACTCAGATGGCACAGTCGAGTTGATCACAAAACGCAGATCTCCTGATGAGAGTCGAGAACTACAGGAGCACACCACTCTCGTCAAATTCACAAAAGCAGTTCAGCAGCAACGCCATCGACTGCTTCACTACATGCAGAAGATGCAACTACCATCCAACTAAAGCATTTTTTGGTCAGCGTTCTTTCCCACAAATGCAACAACAAGGGTTTAGAGGTCCTGGACAACAGTTCAGCGATATTGGATTGCAGGAAGATGGAAAGATCATTCAGCATATCCTAGAACTCACAAGTCCTGTCACTCGTGAGCAAGCATTAATGGAGCTCAGCAAAAAGAGAGAAGCATATGAGAACCTAGCACCTATTCTATGGCATTCTTTTGGTCTTTGGATTGATACGAGGTGTCATGTCTGCATTGTTACAGGAAATCATATCTGTCTATCCCATGTTGACACCAGCAACACTGACAGGACATGAATCGAATAGAGTCTGCAACGCACTTGCTCTCTTGCAGTGTGTCGCTAGTCACCAGGACACACGGCCGTTGTTCTTGCAAGCCCACATTCCCTTGTTTCTCTATCCATTCTTGAATACGACCAACAAGTCACGGCCTTTTGAATACCTGCGTCTGACGAGTCTCGGTGTGATTGGTGCCTTGGTCAAGAACGACAGCTCAGAGGTCATCAACTTTCTCTTGTCGACGGAGATCATTCCTCTGTGCTTGCGGATCATGGAGACTGGAAGTGAGCTCTCCAAGACTGTAGTCTGAGTCATTCTAGGTCGCTATCTTTATTGTGCAAAAGATATTATTGGATGACATGGGACTTAATTACATCTGTCAGACCTATGAGCGATTCTATGCTGTAGCGACTGTCTTGTCAAACATGGTCAATCAACTTGTGGAGCAGCAATCTGTAAGACTGTTGAAGCATGTCATCAGATGCTACATGCGTCTGTCTGACAATCCCAGAGCTCGGGAGGCATTGCGTCAGTGTTTGCCAGACAGACTGCGCGACACAACATTTGCCCCACTCTTGAAGGATGATATCACGACAAAGCGATGTCTTGCCACCCTTTTGATTAATCTGTCCGATTCCAACAATCACTGATCTCCATGTCACTTTGTGATTAAAGTCACTGTCTCAATCACTTTTAGATGCTGTCCACCAGATTCTTGCCCAACTTTCATGAGACACTATCTCAAACTCTTTTACAAAAAGACACACCCAGACTTGATGCAAGACACTCTGCACAAGCAAGTGAACACAAGGATGATGCAAGAGCTCAACAGCTTCTTTGACAAACCACAAAATACCAAATTGCAATTCTACTACCAAAACCGACTCTGGACAGCTGTATTGGATGCAGACAAGCACCAACACCAACAGCAGCTGAAGCGATTGTTTGAGAGTGTGGGTGTGGAAGTGAAAGAAGTGTTTGAGAAACCAGCGACAAGAAAGCGGTTTGGACAGCTATTTAAAGAGCAATTGAAGCCAGCAGCATCACCGAGCAAGCAGCTAGTGTTTTATCACCATTCACTGACAAAAGAGCAGCAAGAAGAAGCCAAGATGCGATTGTCGACTGTCAGATGGCCAAAGCATTTGCCATTGATGGTGCATGATGCGTACAGAGAGAGCGACTTGTTTGTAGTGCCGTTCAATCTGGAACCAAGTGAATTTGCACGCTACATCCGACAGCACCAATCTCGCATTCAGCAAGCATTCGAAGCCAGACTGCACTCTTGATGCCACCATACCACTCACGAACAGCTGGTCTCTGTGATAGAAGATGCAACACCCGCAGATGAGAAACACTTTGGAAACAGTTTACTGCTTGAGGAGAGAAGCCAATTGGTTCTCGAGCTTGACACCATCCTCACCAAACTTGCGGATACCCTCGGACAACTTTTCAGTGGCCTACTCTTAGATTAAATACCATGGCATCCTGGTTCAATTCCCAACGGAAGGACTTTTCATCATAAGATACTTGCTTGAGGTCGGTCTTCAAGGCCTCCTCCTTGGACAAACGTGGTTGCAATGCACGCGCGGTCGTTTGCAACTCCTCCAACAGACCTGGAGAGATGGTCAAGTAATCACATCCAGCAAGCTCTTCGATCTCACCAATGTTACGGAAAGAGGCACCCATGACGATGGTGTTGTAGCCAAACTTTTTGTAGTACTTGTAGATGCCCTGGACAGAGACAACACCAGGATCAGTTGTCTGGGTGTACTCCTTGCCGGTGCTCTTCTTGTACCAGTCGAGGATACGGCCAACGAATGGTGAAATCAGAGTGACTTTTGCTTCAGCACAAGCGACTGCCTGTGCGAACGAGAACAAGAGCGTGAGGTTGCAGTGGATGCCGTGGACAGACTCGAGTTCCTTGGCTGCCTGGATTCCCTCCCAAGTGGATGCCAACTTGATCAAAACACGATCCTTGGAGATTCCCTGAGCCTTGTAGAGCTCGATCAAGCGGATGGCTTTCTTGACTGAACCCTCCTTATCAAAGGACAGACGTGCATCCACCTCCGTGGAGACTCGGCCTGGCACGATTTTAAGGATCTCAACACCAAAGTTCACAAGCAGCTTGTCAAATGCCCACTCGACTTGCTCATCAAACACAGTCGATTTCTGCTTACCGTAAGCAACAGCATCGTCAATCAAACGCTTGTACTGTGGCTCGATTGAGGATCAATACCTTTTGAGTGGCTTGCAGAATCAAGGATGGATTGGTAGTGGCATCTTGTGGCTTGTACTTGGCAATGGCTTCAAAGTCACCGGTATCAGCAACAACAGTCGTGAAGTTCTTGAGTTGGTCGAGAAGAGACATTTGGAAAGTTGGTGAGCCTCGTGCACGCCTCAAAACCACATGGTCAAAAAGTAATCTCACACCTGTTCCAGATGCTTGTCCTATCTGACTTGCACTCTATCTGTTGTAGCAATCGATCATAGATGTTTGGATGCCACAACAGACACAAGTCCTCTGGGCAACAGCTTCGTATCTTTATCCACACACATCTAGCATTGACAAGGAGATTACCACCTGTAATGAGCGATAAAGGCATCAACCGTCACAATCAGACAGGATCTGATCGAAATCACATCTGCCACTTCCAGAGCATCGAAACCTGAACCAGTCCTCCTCTGGTACCAAAGTGGTCATGCTGTGGACTGTGTGCAAGAAGTTGACCCATGACTGGTTCCGTTTTTGGGGTTTTCAGAGCTTCGCGACTTGCACCCCCCATTCATCAATCTCTTCAAGAGCAGAGCTCTGTATGGCTCATAGACATCGTCTAGCATCTCACCAGCCATTCTCTTGGACCATGCAAAACAAGAAGCATGTTTGACCATGATGTTTCAACAACCACTCAAAACTCACCCTGTCATTCTCAACTGCATGCAAGATGGAGGAGAATTTGCTATTTCAGCACTTTTTGCCAACTCAACTTTCCACTTTGCGTCATCTCTGTGATCCTCAAAAACAAAGATGGCCGCTTCAGTTCATGGATTTCCTTACTCTGCAGCACCTCTGAGGTCTGTCAAGTATGTGCAGTTTGGTATCTTTTCGCCTCAGGAAACCGTACTGGTTTTGATGTTAGAAGGCCATGTCTGTAGCAAAGATCGAGTTCCATGAGACCATGGAAAACGATAGACCCAAGACTGGTGGTCTGTTGGACCCCAGAATGGGCACTATTGACCGAAACTTCAAATGTCTCACCTGTGGAGAGAACATGACCGATTGTCCTGGCCACTTTGGACACATTGAGCTCAGTAGACCAGTATTTCATGCAGGGTTTATCAAAAAAATCAAAAAAATATTGGAGTGCGTCTGCTTCTCGTGTTCGAAGCTGAAGGTTTGCTGATCAACGATAGGTGGACCAGTCCAGCCAAAAGTTCCAGCGTGTGATCAAGCTCAAGGACAAGAAACGAGTCTTTCAGGAGGTCTGGGAACTATCGAAACCAAAGACGATTTGTCAGCAAAAAGAGGAGGGAACTGAAGCCAAATACGATCATGGAGGATGTGGTGCTCGTCAGCCGGTGTATCGCATGGATGCGCTTTCCATTAATGCGACCTTCAAAGCCACCAAAGACGAGGCATCGCGATCTAACTCAAGGATGGTCACCCAGTCGAAGCAAGAACAGTTGAAATGACCCCTGAACGTGTCCTGGCTATTCTTCGCAACATCTCTGATGAGGACGCTACGTTCATGGGTCTCTCTCCCCAATTTGCAAGACCAGAGTGGATGATCATCACTGTCTTGCCAGTGCCTCCGATGCCCGTCCGTCCTTCTATCTCGATGGAAGGCATGGGTCGTGGTGAAGACGATTTGACACACAAACTGGCTGATATCATCAAAGCCAATATCACTTTGCGAAGACACGAAGCAGATGGTGCTCCAACACACATCATTAAGGAACTTGAGAATTTGTTGCAGTACCACGTCGCGACGTACATGGACAATGATATCTCTGGTATACCTGCTTCTCAGCAAAAGTCTGGCAGACCTGTATTTGAATTCATGTTAGATCAAGTCCATCCGAGCACGTCTCAAGGGAAAGGAAGGTCGTCTGCGTGGTAATCTGATGGGCAAGCGTGTCGATTTCAGTGCGCGTACTGTCATCACGGGAGATCCCAATCTGTCGATTGATCAAGTCGGTGTCCCTCGCTCCATTGCTCGAAATCTCACCTTCCCTGAAACTGTGACGCCTTACAACATTGATCGTCTTCAGCAAATGGTGCAGAACGGCCCAACTGAACATCCTGGTGCCAAGTATGTCATCCGTGAGAACGGAGAGCGTATCGATCTGCGTTACAGCAAGCGTGGTGGTGACATCCACTTGCAATACGGCTACAAAGTCGAGAGACACTTGCTTGACGACGATCTTGTCATTTTCAACCGTCAGCCTTCGCTGCACAAGATGAGTATGATGGGACACCGAGTCAAGATCATGCCCTACTCTACTTTCCGTCTCAATCTTTCTGTGACGACACCATATAACGCCGATTTCGATGGTGATGAGATGAACTTGCACGTTCCTCAGTCTCACGAAACCAGAGCCGAGATCATGGAATTGTGTATGGTGCCGAAGCAAATTGTATCGCCTCAAAAGAACGCCCCTGTCATGGGTATTGTCCAGGACACACTCTGTGGTATCCGCAAGTTCACCAAGCGTGACACTTTTTTGCGCAAGGATCTGGTCATGAACTTGCTCATGTGGGTTCCAGACTGGAATGGCGAAATCCCAACACCCTGTATTTTAAAGCCAATACAACTTTGGTCAGCAAAGCAAATCATGAGTCTTTTAATCCCCAATATCAACATGATCGGCTTCCACTCGACACATCCAGACAATGAAAACACACCCATCTCTCCTGGTGACACCAGAGTCATCATTGAAGACGGTGAACTCTTGGCAGGTATTCTCTGCAAGCGTACTGTCGGAACGTCTGCTGGTGGTATCATCCACACTTCCATGAACGAGTTTGGCTCAGAGATCACAAAAGCATTCTTCAACGGTACACAGGCAGTTGTCAATTACTGGCTCCTGCAAAATGGTTTCTCTATTGGTATCGGTGACACAATTGCCGATGTCCAGACCATGACCACCATCAACGACACGATTGCACACGCCAAGCGAGAAGTGAATCTGATCATCCAAAAGGCACAGCGCAATGAGCTCGAGTGCCAGCCTGGTATGACCATTCGTGAGTCGTTTGAATCCTTGGTCAATCGTGAGCTCAACAGAGCCCGTGATAATGCTGGTAAGTCTGCCGAAAAGTCTCTGAAAGAGTACAACAATGTGAAACAGATGGTCGTTGCTGGTTCCAAGGGATCGTTCTTGAATATTTCTCAGATGACGGCTTGTGTCGGTCAGCAGAACGTTGAAGGCAAGCGTATTCCTTTCGGTTTCCAAGACAGAACATTGCCTCACTTTACCAAGGACGATCACTCTCCAGAAAGTCGTGGTTTCGTCGAAAACTCGTATCTGCGTGGTCTGACTCCACAAGAGTTCTTTTTCCACGCCATGGGTGGTCGTGAAGGTTTGATCGATACCGCTGTCAAGACTGCCGAAACAGGTTACATTCAGCGTCGTCTGGTGAAAGCCTTGGAAGATGTGTCTGTCAAGTACGACGGTACAGTCAGAAACGCTCTGGGCGATATCGTGCAGTTTTGTTATGGTGAAGATGGCATGGATGGTGCCAGACTCGAGAAACAGACCTTGCGCAGCATGAGCATGTCCCACACTGACTTCTACAAAAAGTACAAAGTCGACATCACTGGTGGACAGTATGCTTTCAAGCCTAACGTGCTTGACTACCGCACGACTGAAGATCTCATGAACAGTGCAGATTCACAAGAAAAGTTTGACGAAGAATTTAGACAGTTGTTCAAGGACAGAGAGATGCTGCGTGACCAAGTGTTCCCGAACAACTCTACTGACAAGTGGGCCTTACCGACAAACCTGGAGCGTTTGATCAACAATGCACAGCAGCAGTTCCCGCTTCCAAGAACAAGACCCACCGATATCCAGCCCTTGGTAGCTATGGAGCGTGTCAAGAAGTTGCTCAAAGATCTGTATGTTGTCCGTGGTGCTGATCCATTGAGCTTGGAAGCACAGAGCAACGCAACACTGCTGTTTTCGATTCTGTTGAGATCGACTTTGGCAACCAGACGTGTGGTGGAAGAGTTCCATTTGTCACAGCAAGCGTTTGACTGGCTGATTGGTGAGATCGAGACCAGATTTAACATGTCTATTGTCCATCCTGGTGAAATGGTTGGTACGATCGCTGCACAGTCTATTGGTGAACCAGCGACGCAAATGACCTTGAATACGTTCCACTATGCTGGTGTGTCTTCAAAGAACGTCACGCTTGGTGTGCCTCGTTTGAAGGAAATCATCAACGTCGCAACGAACATCAAGACCCCACGTCTGGAGATTTACTTGTCCCAAGAGTACAGAAGATCGATGGAGATGGCCAAGAAGATCCACTCTTCCATCGAACACACGACACTAAGAAAACTGGCAGCAGAGACTGAAATTGTGTATGATCCTAATCCACTCGAGGCACAGAATGCTGAAGATCGCGAGATCATGCAAATGTACCAGGACATGGAAGATGATGACTACTCCAAATACTCTCCATGGGTCTTGCGTATCAAGCTCAACCTGCAAAAGAAGCTGGACAAGGGCTTGGAAATGGATGCGATCGCTGCCAAGATCATGGAGCAGTTCCAAGGTGACATCAAATGCTGGCACAGTGATGATAACGCTGAAGAGCTCTTGATTCTGGCCCGTATTGTCATCGACAGCAAAGACGACGATGACGACTTGCCAGTTGAGGAAGACATTTTCTTGCGCAAGATTGAGAACAACATGTTGAACGAGATCACACTTTGTGGTATCGAAAACATTTCCCGTGTTTTCATCTCAGAGAACAAGTATGTGTCTGTAGACGAAAAGGGCTTGATCAGACCAGAGAATCCAGAGTACTTTTTGGAAACGGATGGTACGAACTTGCGTGCGGTGTTGTCTCACCACGGTGTAGACTATGTTCGAACTTATTCCAACTTTGGTAACGAGATCTTGTCCGTGCTTGGTATTGAGGCAGGAAGAGCGGCATTGTTGAAAGAGTTGCGCAAGGTCATCGAGTTTGATGGTTCTTATGTCAACTACCGCCATCTTGCGCTTTTGGCGGATACAATGACCCATCGTGGCGCACTGATGGCTATTACGAGACACGGTATCAACAGAACAGAAGCAGGTGCGCTTGCTCGCGCCTCGTTCGAAGAAACTGTCGAGTTGTTGGTGGATGCTGCAGGTGCAGCTGAAGTGGATGACTGCAGAGGTGTGTCTGAGAGTATCATGCTTGGACAGCTGGCACCAGTGGGAACGGGTGACTTTGGTGTTGTTTTAGATGAAGATGCCTTGCTCAAGGCTCCAGTGCAGCCAGACTTTGGCATGTACCAGACACAGAACCAGTTTGCTGGCTTCATGTCTCCTGCACACACGCCATACATTGACAGGTCCCCAAGTCCTGGACCAATGTCTCCTGGTGGTGGCTACTCTCCTATTGGTCAGGTTGCGTTTTCGCCAATGGGTGCTGGTGGCAAGGCATGGATGGGAGGTCAGTCTCCGATGTATGGTGCAAAATCTCCTGGCTATTCTCCAACTTCGCCAGGTTATTCTCCAACATCTCCATCATACTCTCCTACCAGTCCATCGTACTCCCCAACGTCGCCATCCTATTCGCCCACCTCTCCATCGTACTCGCCAACGTCGCCAAGTTACTCGCCAACCAGTCCATCGTACTCTCCCACGAGTCCATCTTACTCGCCTACTTCGCCTTCGTATTCACCTACGTCGCCAAGTTATTCTCCTACTTCGCCATCGTATTCACCAACGAGTCCATCGTACTCTCCGACGAGCCCATCGTATTCTCCAACGTCGCCGAGCTACTCACCAACGAGTCCATCGTATTCACCTACGTCGCCAAGTTACTCTCCTACTTCGCCATCGTATTCACCAACCAGTCCATCGTACTCTCCGACGAGCCCATCGTATTCTCCAACGTCGCCGAGCTACTCACCAACGAGTCCATCGTATTCACCTACGTCGCCAAGTTACTCTCCCACTTCACCAAGTTACTCTCCGACGTCTCCTTCGTATTCACCAACGAGTCCCTCGTATTCACCAACGAGCCCCTCGTACTCTCCCACTTCACCAAGCTACTCCCCCACGAGTCCATCGTACTCGCCAACGTCGCCAAGTTACTCTCCAACCAGCCCAGGCTACTCTCCAATGTCGCCTAGCCGTGCAACAGGAGCGTCCATCTCTCCAGCGAGCCCCTCATACTCGCCAATGTCTCCTGGCTATGCACCAACCAGTCCATCGTATGTGCCAACGAGTCCAGGACCATCCAACACGAAAAAGGACAAACAACAATAAATGCTGCGGCTGTTACTTTGCAGATCTCATAATTACAAACTTTACTGGATAGATGACACAATCGAGCTAAACTTTTCATCGCACCATGGCAACCCAGGAATACAGTTGACGTAGCGACACCATGTGCAGTTGTTGGTGCCAGACAGAAAACTGTAGATGAACAAGCCATAGAAACCCAAAAGCAACGGAACACTCAAGACAGCCAAAGACTGCTTGACAAACTTGTCCCAAGGACCAAAGTAGATCCTAGGCAGGAACAAAAAGCCAGCAAACAAACCAGTCACAAATCCACCAGCGTGCGCCAGATTATCAATACCAGGAAGCCTATCATCAAACAAAGGACATGCCAATGCCAAAAGACAAGAGGATGTTGGCCAACATTTTGATCAATTCAATCCATGGGCTTTTCAAAAGTCTCCAGTTTTGAAAGAGATCGAGGAGTAAGCAAGCGATCATGCCTTGGATCAATTAAGATACCGTACAAGGAACCAGATGCTCCTACGGAAGGTGAGCGTACGTCAGAGAGTGAGGCACCAAAGACAAAGCCTCCAACACCAGAGATAAAGTAAATGAGTGCCATCCTGATGAATCCCATTTCTCGTTCCATCTGGAAGCCATTGGTCACTTGGAAACTCATGTTGAAGAGCAAGTGAATGACTCCAGTGTGTAAGAAGATGGGTGAAATGAATCTGTACCATTGATTGGGCGTCTTGTGTGAAAACGAAGTTCCGGGCATCTTGCAAATATCTTCGAGTGTGCATGTCGTGCCATTGCCACTGACAATGCCAGTGGGACAGGAAATGAGCAAGTTGTCCTTGTCGTAGCCAGTGCCAGACTTCATGCATGGCAGAAATCGCGCGCCGAAGCGAATGAGAATCTAAGTTGAGCTTTGATACTCCAGCTTCTGGCCCAATCATGTAATTGAATGGATTGGTCTGGATGGGACTTCCTGTGACAGTGTAGTTTGTATACATTTCAAACCCGAGCAATCCAACTTGGGCCAGTGTCATGATAACAAGGAACCAAGGATAGTGTACCTTTTGCTTTGAAAGCTGTCTTCTAACAATTGGATCATTGAGCGCAGAAATACTGTTCTTTTTTGGCTTTTCTTCAGTCGCGTTCGTCAAATCTACCCAAGAGCCAGTCTCTGACACTGGGTTGGAGTAAAAGTAGTACTCTTCATCGATTTCCACTGCCAGTCCTTCAGGCTCGACTATATTTAACCTTGCTGCCTTGTGTCATCGGAAGATTCTGTCAACTCTTGACAAACTTGTCATCTTTGGAAAGGCTGTTTCCATCATGAGTTCAAATCTCTAGAGATTGACTGTCACAGCTTGAAGAATGGCAGTCATGCATCCAAGGCAATCAGCCATTGTAGACAATCAAGTGCTTGCAGACCGCCTGATAGCATGGCAATAGAGAACAAGATTTCCAGGATATCTGAGAGATGCGTGATATCTAGATCTCAAATCATGTCCAGCAAGTATTCAGATGTGCCTGACACTCAGGAATCTGGTTCGTTGAGATCAAGAGAGAAACTCTGAGAAACTTGTTTCAGTGAGATCAAGAGAGACACTCTGAGAAATCTGGCTGAGATGGCATTATTCAAAGATACAGCACTGCCACTATTGTTTCAGTGATTGACAGTCATTTCACTCAAGAACCACTTTCAGTCAACAGTTCAAATCACTGCAGATCCAAGGTGCAGTCGCACTTCGTGTTCTTTCCCAAAATGCCAATTTTGTACTCTACAATTGCTAGAGGACAAACAGTACTGTGTGAATATGCTATTACGACTGGAAACTTTCAAGTGATTGCACAGTCAGTCTTGCAAAAGATTCCACCACAAGACCAAAAGATGTCGTACACTTACGACAATTACTTTTTCCACCTCATGACAAGGAATCAGATCACTTACTTGTGTCTGTGTGATGCTGATTTGGGCAGAAGAAGACCGTTTTTGTTTCTTGAGAAGTTGGCGAGTGAAACAGAGCAACGATATGGCGAGAGGATCACAAATGCGATGGTGTATGGTCTGATGGAGTTTAGTGGACAGTTGGGAACACTTATGGACTACTACTCGCAAGATCAGAGTGACAGTTTTCAGACTGTCCAAACCCAAGTGGATCAAGTCAAAGACATCATGGTCAACAACATTGAAAAGATTCTTGAGCGTGGAGAGCGTATTGACATGCTTGTGGACAAGACTGGACAATTGAGTCAGCAATCTGATCAATTCAAGAAGAGAAGCACTGCATTGCGTCGTGCCATGTATCTTGGTTCATATTAGGTGGTACAAGAACCAGAAGTTGGTCTTTCTCATGGCTGGATTGGGCATTCTTGGCTTGTATTTCCTTTACTTTTTGTTCTTCCACAAATGAAGCTATTGTTCATCTTCTTCATCTTCTGGCTCTGCAATTGGCTGATCCACACTCCAAGTAGCCTGGTACAGACGCAAGAGAGGCTTGTTTGGATCCTTCACAAGCACGAACTTGCCATCTCCAAGTCTCTCGTAGCACAAGTCAATGAATGCCTTGGCAATACCCCAGCCATTGTGGACATTGAGACCAATCTGGGTAGCAAAGTCAGTCGGCTTGTACACAGCAGTGCCAAGGACAGTGTGTCTTTTGCGTTCTCTTGGATTGACTCTAGAAACAAATCCAAGACGCAGCTGATCAGCACCACTCAAAATGGCTTCAGTTGTCCAACGAGAGAGTTTGTTGCTGTTGTTCTTCATCTCTGTTGCAAGAACGGCACCGCGCTGGGAATCCAAGTTCTGTCTCCAGTCTGGAGCACCACCAGCACCAACAGCTCTGTAATCAAACTCGTTGAGACACTTGACACGAGCAAACAGTGTTTCTTCGACTGGATGGCTTGCGTCTGCGATATCTGGAACAGGTTCGCCACCTGCCTTTGGTGCATGGACAGCAGCATCCAACTGAGTGCGCATCAGTAAGACAGTGTCTCCAAGTTCCCAGCGTCTGTATCTGTAAGCACCAGAGCAAACAGTTTCAGGAGATTCTCCATCCATGAATGGATTTGGGTTGCTAAAGACCACTTGTTCATCTTGCTTCAAGACCAACTCTGGGTAATTCTTGTTGATGTGCGTTGCTTCGTAAGCCAACTGCTGTGGTCCATTGATGTTGAACTCCTTGTCTCCAAGATCGACTGGTGGCTCTGAAGCGTTTTCGTTGACCATGACAAAATCCAATGGACCACCGTTGCGCTTGTCAAAAGTGATTGTGCCATCCTTTTTGGTAATGATCAAATCCCAAGAATAAAAGGATTTGGAAGTGCACATGAGCGCAGCAAGGACAGTATCGGTTGTAATGACAACTTTTCCATCCACATCACTTGCCAGATCTTGCAATACTTTGTCTTCCTGAGCAGTACCATTGAATCTGGTCTTTTCAGTCGTTGGCAATGGTTTCTCTGACTTGGTTGTCAAACGGTCCCAGGATCGGTCAACGTACTTGACAAAGCCATGGACAGCACTAATATGAGTTAAATTCAGATCAGACAGTGTGAATACAGAACATCATGTAGATCATTCAAAAGTGTCATCATCTCTGATAATACATACATGTCTTCAGGTGCTTCTGGTTCATAGTGGAGTTTGGACATTCTCACAAAGTCTAGTTCATCCAACAGCTTCCAGTTTTCGTTGATTTTGATGGATGGATCTCGCAATCGCTGCTGTGGCTTTTCATAGCGTTTTCTGTCAGAGCCTTTGGATGGTTTGACAGCAGAGGATGGAGCAGCGATCCAAGTACCATTGGCTTGCTTGGCAGCACCACGCAATCCAGTGCTCTTGTTTGGTCTCAGTTTTCTAGCAAGCGACAATCGATCCACAACAGAGAACGAGGCTTCATCCTGTGCCGGATACTGGTACGTAAACGTAGACACTAGGTTCTCAGGCATTCTCAAGCCTCTCTTGGACAAACGGTCATCTTTCTTTTCAAGTGTCTGTTCAGTGGATGTCCAGTCAGCGATCTTGCCAATGCGTTCTGACTTGTTGAACGGAGTATATGGAATCTCTGTGAATTCCAGTGGAATTTCTTTAAACGAAGGGCCAGGCATTGTCGGAGAAAAAAACTGACGATCTGTCAAGATGGTTCAGATCTGCAAGATTGGTCAAAATCGGCCAGATGTGTCATCTATCGAATGCTTCAATCCAACATCACTAACCATCTACGACTCTTTCCGTCATGGACAGAATCAAGAAAATGGAAATGGACAGAATCAAGTCTGGAAAGTACACTTTTGAGCAAGCTAAACAGAACAAATCCAAAAACAGATACACTGACATCATTCCATTTGACCAAAACTTGTTGGATCTGCCATTTTACATCAATGCATCTCCTCTGCATGGATTAGATGGTACAGTCTATATTGCCACACAGGGACCACTAGAAAGCACCATTAGAGACTTTTGGATGATGGCCTTTGTCAAGAAATCACCTTTAATTGTCATGTTGACGCTTTTGGAAGAAGGACACAAGAAATGCAGCAAGTACTGGCCTGATACTCAATGGGAGAGTGATGGATTGTCAGTGAGACTTGTGCAAGAGCAAGAAACACGATTTTGGATCAAGAGATCGTTTCAAGTCAAATGCAACGGACAATCTCATCTAGTGGATCAACTACACTTTTCAGAGTGGCCAGATCACTCGGTGTGTAATCCTTTGTTGCTTTTGGATCTGATCAGAGAATCTAGAAAATACGCAGATCCATGGATTGTCCACTGCTCTGCTGGTTGTGGCAGAACAGCAACATTCTGTGCTGTGGATGCATTGTGGAAAGCTTCAAAGAAAGACGCACAATCTGTTGAAGATCAAGTGGATCAGTTCAGAAAGGACCGAATCGGAAGTGTACAGACTCTTGAGCAGTATCAACTCATACAACAGTGTCTCCAACTGCTGTAGACCAACAAAGATGATAAATCTCACAATCTCAGGCTGGACAGTTTACTTTTTCTTGCTCAGGAGAATGCATTGGTCAATGGCATCTAGAATGGAATCAGACAGAAAGAGATCCGAGTGAGACAATCCCTTTTCGACAATGATTTGAGATTCACTCAGGAATCCAAATCGCTTGTTGTACTGAACAGCTGTCTGAATCTGTCCCTTGTGCCACTCATCCTGCCATTGCTGCTGCGTCATCTTGACATCCACAACTGGTGGATCTACCTTTTCAGGTGTAATCACGAAACAGGGAGTGAATTTGTTGTCATGCTCCTTGAGTGCTTCATTCAGATTGTCCAATGACTTGCTATAGCCTTGCATCTCAACACCAATCGTTCTGATCGTGCGAGAGTCGAATGACAATTGCCATATTCCATCCAGAGCCTTTTTGTCCATGAGCTGCTTCATCTTTTGTGTCACTTGGACAGAAGACACTCCAAAGAGTAAACCAGCCAGTCTGAACCAACCCAAATCTGCCAAGGACCCTGCTGTCGACAGACTCTTGGGAATCCTCTCTGAAGTGAAAGATTTGATCTCTGGATGCTTGATAAAGTGGTCACTGGGAGGTGCATCCAACAGAACCATGCCAATCAAGTGTTTGCTGTCATATTTCAGTTTGTAAGTCTGACAGACAATGCCACCAAACGAATGACCCACCAGGATGATGGGATGCTTGTCAAACTTGAGAGCTTCCAGCAAGAGTCTGAGTTCAGTGGCCATTTCTTCAGCAGTGCGTGGTCCAGAGTAATCCAGCTCAGTTGACCATCCGTATCCAGATCTCTGATATGCCAGTGTTGGTAACTTTTCCAAGAGCTTGTGCTGCATCTGATGCCAGCATCCCATTCCCAGTCCCAAGTGACTTTCAAACACAACCAGTGGCAGTTGGTACGAATCCACTTGCTTCTCTTCCAAAATGTAATGGAATGCCAGTTTGTGCTCTTTCAACAGCAATCGAGTGCCAGTCTTGCCTCTGCCGAGATAATACCATCCGAGCAAGATCTGATGCAAGATAATGAACACAACATAGATGCCAAACAGATACAATAGTATTTTCCAAACACTCAATCCCTCAAAGTCATCAAACTCGAACATCGAACTTTGCGACGTCAGCAAAGAAATGGCCTACCAAACCAGACAAGACCGACTCCGAGACTTGGAGAGGGAGCGACAGCTCTATACGTCGAATCTCTTGGACATGGATTCAGAAGTGTTTGAGACTCTGGACAAGTCGACACTTGATTATGTCCCCAAGTTTGACTACGAACCGATTAGATTTGCATCAAAAGATGAAGAGAAACACCCTTATATTGATCTCGAAGAGCTTCCGAATTACTCGTCGCCTTTGAGACAGCCAAACTTGACAAAATCACTTTTGGAGCTGGAAAAGCATGAGAGACAAAAGAGAGAGGAGAAGCCTAGGATTAAGCCACGAAAGGTGCTTTATCTGACACCAGATTCACTTTTCAGACAAGCAGCTCTTGGAAGAGGAACGCGCGCGCTATAGCCAGCTCGAAAACGCGTACCACAAGCTGTTGTCACAAGTACAAAAGCTTCAAACGACGCATCTGAGTGATTTGAGGTCGACAGAGACCAGATTCCACGCTGCTTCCAATGCCATGCAGAAAGCCTTGGTGTCTAAATCAGAAGAGCTTGTGAATATGACCAACAAGATGGTTGGATTGCAAGCCAAGTATGAACGCGAGTCTCGCTCGTGGCAACAAGAAAAGACCAATCTCAAGCAACAAATGGAAACTTTGGACAAGGATTTCCTGGCTGTTGAATCTCGGTTCAAAGACAGAGAATCCAAGATCCAAGAACTCCAAAAGCTGAGAAAAGACTTGGCAGAGCGTGTGGCTTTTAGAGAACAAGACTTGATCAAATATGCCAAAGCCCTGCGTGAATTAGACAATGAGCTCAAGACCGAAAAGGAATCCAAGCTTCGATTGGAATCTCGTGCACTCAAGGCAGAGCAAGAGGCAGAAGATTTCAAGCGAGAACTCAAGGAAGTCAAAGATGCCCTTCAGCGCAAGACAGAAGCCACGCAAGACTATGAAAAGATCAAATCTTCTCTTGTAGAAGCAAAGAGAGAAGTCGAAGACCTCAGTCGCAGAGAAAAAGGTCTGATCCAAGAACTCGACCAAGTCTCTCAAAAGGAACGCAAGTTGTACGTTGAAGTAGAAGATCTATCCATCCAGCAGCGCAAATATGTAAATGAAATCTCGCGCCTGACGACCAAGCAATCGTCGCTGAGCCAGGAATTGGAGATCATGAAGACTGTAGAAACGAACTTGAGAAACGAGCTCTCTGATTCTCAAAAGAAGAATGATCAACAATCCCAAGATATTGCCGAGCTGCAAAATGTGATTCGTCAATCTAATGCTGAAGTCTCTCGCTATTCCCGTGATCTTACTGAATTGCAAGCGTTGATTCAAGACATTCGCTCACAGAACCAAAAGATGCAAGCAGAGTTGCATCAATCCAAAGCCGCAGAAGACATGACCAAACGCGAGCTAGAACTCAAAGACCGACAGTTGGAAGAGGCTTTGGGAGCTTTGGATGTCAAAAAGACAGAGTCTGACCTGTTAAGAAGCCAGTTGCAGGAAATCACCCAGAGATTGGAGCAAGAAATCAATGCCAAGTCTGATCTCAGAAACCAGAACAAGGAAAAGCTCATGCAAGTATCGCAGAAGATCACTGACTTGCAAGCAACGCTCTCTCAGACACAGTTGCAGCTAGAAGAACTCCAGCAGAATGAATCTGTTCTGAGACAGACAATCAGACAGAGGGAAGAGACGATTAGAAACCAAAGCCTGCAACAAGCAGATTTGGAGAACACTGTCAGAACACTGCAAGGACAGTTGCAACAGACCACTCAAGAACATGATCTTCTCAAATCCAAGAAGAGAGATGAGTTGCTTGTGATCCAAGAAAAGTTTGGTCAAGCCAAGACCCACATGGAACAGGAAGTCTCTGCTCTCAAGAGTCAGTTGGCTCAGAGACAATCTCAGCTGCAGTCTTGCACTGAGGAAATCTCTCGTCTCAAACTAGAACTGAGTGAGTTCAGCAGTGATCGTTTCTCGTTGGAAGCACGCGTGTCCGAACTCTTGGCGTCCGAAGGCTCGTACCAGAGACAATTGGCCAATCTGCAAACGTCTCTGAATCAAAAGACTCAGGAACTTGTGAGATACAATGCCAAGCACCAGGCTTTAGAGGACCATCTCAAGCGATTGGAAGATGAAGTCAGACTATACAGAAACGGTACAGCACCAGATGACGGTGAGATTCAGCGATTGCAATCCAACATGCAACAACTCTCAAAGCGACTCAAGAGCCAAGTATCTATTCTGCTAGATAGTCCTGGACTGGAACATTCGCGTTCATCGAGTGCTCAGGACAAAAAGTACAATCTCTCTCCCAGCAGATCTCTCGCTGCCTCTCCTTCTCTCCAGACACCTAGACAGGAAGACATCAACAAGCAGATTTTGAACGATTTCGAGCAGGTGGAGCGACTTTTAGAATCCAGCGGTATTTCAAAGTAAATTTCTAATGCTGCCTTATCATTTCAAAGAGCGATTTCATTCAAAGATGCTTGTCTACTCTTGACTGTTTTGCCTGGCTCATCTACAGCCAGATCTGATGATGGAAAACATGGATGCAGCCACATATTGGCATTCTAGACTTTATGGACAACAAAAACTAGACCTTCTCGACTAGATAGTATCCATCCATTGACTTTTTGCTGAGTTTGACCAAATCTGTCTCTTTTGGTGGCAGATGGTATTTCTGGTCGTTCTGTATCCCCATTGCATTTAAATCACTCACTATCGACACCAGTGGTTCTACATCACAGTCTACCAACAGAATAGGATCCACCAATGTCGCAAAATCGTTCAATGCTTTGACGTAGGATTGGTCGCATTCAATGGCTGCCAGTTTCGCCAGTTTCTTGGTGTCTGAGAGTGTGAGGGGCTGGACAACATTTGTGGATGCATCAGTGAAGATGCAAGTGGACCATGTCGGTGTTTTTGGAATTGCTCTGTGAAGTCGTTGCATGTAGCGGAAAGTAGAGAACAGTGATTGATCAAATTGACAGAAATGGAACATTGAATGAAATGGATTCTCAATATGGATCACCGAATAAGATGGAATCACAATGTCGGAATTCTACAGATTCAGGTGTAAGTGAGATTTGACTTTCGGATTGGTCTCGGAGGATGACTACAATAGAGCACTCCATAGTGTAAGCTACCAAGCCCCTTGTCCCTTGTGGATTTGTGTCGCGAGTTTGTTTGCATATCACAATGCAACCTGGACAACAAAAAAAGGAAGTCAATGAATTAGAATGTAAAGCAGAAGATCCTGTACTAGAGATGCCGAGCCAACAGCTTCTACCGAAAGTGGGTCTGTCGCAACAAACAAACATCTGGCACGAATCGAATGCTTACGCTGTGCCTGTGGATCCAGAAGCCATCTTGGCTAATCTGAATGCCATTCCAGCTGTCGTTCACCCACAGGGAATTGTCGATATCGGACCATCCATGATTCCGGTCAGTGCTCCACAAATGTATCATCCTATCGGAGATCCCGTCGTGGGTGCATTCATATCTCCCAATGTCTATTCCGCCAATCCGCCAGCTTACATGTCCCCAGTCGAAAGCGAGCTCACTTCGTTTCATCAATCTCCTGGCAGCAGCTCAGCTTCTCCAGAGCTTTTTACAACAATACCAGCCAGCCACCAGATTGATGCATTGCTCATCTCCACTGAGACCAAGAGAGCGTCTGCTTTGCAGTTCATCAACCAGCATTCACGATCGTCATCGACTATCAACACCATTCCTTCACCCAGACTGTTTATCGGAACATCTCCCAATGCACCAGCTGGTACTTATGCCACTGCACACACACCGCAGTCCATGGGCTCTCTGCCATCATCGAGAGGCAGCAAAAGCAGTTTCAATTCGAGCCGAGACTCTGGAGAGCTCAAAGTAGAAGATTGGATCACAGAACCAGTCACAGAAGATCCAAGCCATATGTCACAACCCACAAGGCCTCTCAGACACTCTTTGCTCCGTGAAAACTCTGGCTCGGGACCAAGTCCTCTTCGACCCAACTCTCCCACGAGCAGTTTGCACTTTTTAGATACGAAGCGAGTGTCTCGTGACTCTATGAAGCTGTCATCGCCTAGGCTGATGCATTTTGTGCGCACGGCGCATTCGCCACTCGTGAGTAGAAGAAATACAGCAAAGAGCAATGAGCCGGCCAAGCTGAGTAGCTCCCTTTCCTCAAGTATGGAGCCACACAGCCAGATGCCAAGTAATAGCTCGATTCCACATGACAGTATCTCGAGTATTCCAGAGACAGAAGTCAGAAAAGAGGCATTGGAGAAGCCAAGAGGGTTGCCAAAGAACATTTCAATCAACAGATCTTTAGATTCGTTAATCCATGCCAATGGATCATCTGGTGCATCCAGCACCTCTTCATTGAATGAGCAGTTCAAAATGGCAGATATCACAACATCACCGAATCCACCAAGAGCGAGAAAGAGTGGTGTTGGGAAAAAGCAGCTGAAACTGGTCCAGAAGAAGGAAGAGTTCCTGAAACACCAGGAGGAGATCAAGCAGGCATTAGAGTCATCACAGATTGACAGAATTAGAGAGCAACGGGAGGCAGAGCAGATGCTGCAGCAGTTGGACAAGTTTCTTGATTCAAGGCAAGAAGCCATATAAATGCAACAAATCTCAGACTCTTGTATCTTTGGTTTCAAGGCAAGAGCCTGCAGAACGTCATCAATTCTCAATTGGATCTTGTGTTGGATCGCGTTCTTTGACTCGTTTCTGAATGAGTGCGGCGCAGACATTACAGAGACAGTTTAGGGACCTACAAAAGAATGGCGTTCCTGGATTCAAGGTACTTGATCCAACACAAGATCACCCTCGTCAACGACAATATCTTTGAGTGGGAAGTAGGAATGGTCGGCCCACCAGACACACTCTATCAGGGTGGTTACTTTAGAGTATTCTTGATTGACTCCAGGCCGTCCTCAAATTCCCAACGGACTATCCCTTCAATCCACCATCGTTTACGTTTACATCAGATATGTTCCATCCAAACGTTTATCCAGATGGAAAACTGTGTATTTCTATTCTGCATCCACCTGGGGATGACCCCATGTCGGGAGAAACTGCGCAAGAGAGATGGAATCCAACACAGAGCGTAGAGAGCATTCTGCTGTCAGTAGTCAGTCTCTTGAGCGACCCTAATGCCAGCTCACCAGCTAATCTAGATGCGGGGGTAACCAATCTTAAAAAAGGTCATGTGGAGAAACGATCGTAAGAAATATGAGCAGATTGTCAAGATGCAAGTGGAGCAGAGCAAGAAAGACATCCCAGAAGACTTGGATGGCAGTTATGTCGTCAAACCGCCTGTACAGCATTCGCCAGTCGATGATGATGATTTCTGGAACGATGAAGACTATGAAGATGATGAAGAAGAAGACGAAGAAGACTGAAATCCAAAATCTGACTAAAGAATTTGAGTTTCGAGAACGCGCTGATTTCTCTTGCCCTGGTCATGACCAAAGACGAACCAAAGAAAGCAGGAAAAGAAAAACCAGTCGTTGAAGAGCTGTCTGAAGAAGATCTTGCACTCAAGAACGAGCTGGACATGCTCGTTGAGCGTTTGCAAGTATGTGATCTAACACCAGGAGTCCAACCAGCAACTGTATCGACCAGCATTGGAGTCTATGCGAACGCTGATTAGAACATCTACTTCGTCAATGACGTCTGTTCCAAAACCACTCAAGTTTCTGCGTGTTCACTATCCCATCTTGACGGACATTTACCAAAAGTGGCCGCAATCAGACACCAAAAAGTTCTTGTCTGACATTCTGTCTGTTCTAGCAATGTCCTACGCACCAGAGAACTCGCGCGACTGTTTGAAGTTCCGTCTCGCAGGTTCCCGTGAAGATGCTGGCTTGTGGGGTCATGAATACGTCAGGTGATTGCATTAACGAGAGATACTTGTCAAGTGAGATTGTGGCTCAATGGAACGCATTTGATGAAGAGAACATCAAGTCTCAGGAGGCACAACAAGTGATGAGCCAAGCACTGGAGATTGTTCCATTCTTTATGAAGCACAATGCTGAGGCAGATGCCTGTGATTTGCTGATTGAACTTGAAGGACTGGACAGATTGCCATCACTTGTTGACAAGGATACCTACAACCGTGTGTGTCTTTACATTCTTGGCTGTGCTCCTTATGTCACACCTCCAGATGATGTTGCTATTTACAAGACTGCACACCAGATCTACAAGACTTTTGGTGAATATCCAGCTGCTTTGCAAGTCGCACTCAAGCTGAACGACATTGAATTGGTCAAATCAGACTTTGCTGCTTGTCCTAATCCAATCGTCAAGAAGCAGCTCGCTTTCTTGCTTGCCAGACACCAAGTCTTTTTCGAAACCGAAGACGACAAGTTGAACGACATTATGCGCAACACGCATCTGTCTGAACACTTTCACGCGCTTGCCAAAGACCTGAACATTGAAGAAGCCAAAGTGCCAGATGATATCTACAAGCGCCATCTCGAGAACATCAAGAGTGGCTCAACTGGTGTGAATCTTGACTCTGCCAAGCAGAATCTGGCATCTACCTTTGTCAATGCTTTCATCAATGCTGGTTTTGGACAGGACAAGCTCATGATGGGTCCTGAAGACACCAACTGGATCTACAAGAACAAGGATCATGGTATGCTCAGTGCTGCTGCTTCTCTTGGCTCGATCATGCTCTGGGACATTGAAGGTGGATTGGGACAGATTGACAAGTATTTGTACTCGCAGGAAGACAATGTCCAAGCTGGTGCTTTGCTTGCTATTGGTATCGTCAGTGCTGGTGTCAAGAACGAATCTGATCCTGCTTTGGCACTCTTGTCGGAAAAAGTCAACAGCGAAAAGGAAATCTTTAGAATCGCATCTATTCTGGGTCTTGGTCTTGCGTATGCTGGGTCTGCTAATGAGACTGTGCAAGATCTTCTCTTGCCATTGGTGAGTGACACTGGAATTACCATGGAATTGTCTTCTTTTGCTGCCCTTGCCCTTGGTTTGGTGTATGTCGGTACGTGCCATGGTGAAATCACTTCTACTATTCTCCAGACGATGATGGAGCGTGAGGAATATCAACTCAAGGATCCCTATGCCATCTTTATGGGTCTTGCCCTGTCACTGCTGTTCTTGGGCCGCCAGTCTGCTGCTGAAGCACCGCTTGAAACACTCAAAGTGATTGAGAATCCTCTTGCCAAACAAGTGGAAGTCATGGTCGAAGTCTGTGCCTACTGTGGCAGTGGCAATGTCTTGATGATCCAAAAGATGCTCCACTTGTGCAACGACCATCTTGATCCTGAAAAGGAAGTCGATACCTTCCAATCTATTGCTGTGCTAGGTATTGCCTTGATTTCCATGGGAGAAGACATTGGTTCTGAAATGGCTGTCCGTACGTTTAACCATCTGATGCATTATGGTGAGCCAGTCATTCGCCGTGCTGTGCCTTTGGCTCTTGGATTGGTTTCGACTTCTAATCCACTCGTGAACATTTTGGATCTCTTGTCCAAGTACTCGCACGACAATGACAAGGATGTGTCTCTGAATGCGATTTTTGCCATGGGATTGGTCGGTGCTGGAACAAACAATGCCCGTTTGGCACAGATGCTCAGACAACTTGCAGCTTACTACCACAAAGAAGCAGATCATCTCTTTATGGTCAGAATCAGTCAGGGATTGGTGCATCTGGGCAAAGGCACGTTGACTTTGAGTCCTTTCCACTCGAACAGACAGTTGATGTCTCTTCCTAGTGTTGCTGGCTTGATGGTTGTTTTGACGTCCATCTTGAACGCCAAGACGTTCATCTTTGGCAAGTCGCACTACATTTTGTACATGCTCACACTGTCCATGTACCCCAGATTCCTGATGACCTTGGACACTGATCTCAAGCCTTTGTCTACGACGTGTCGTGTTGGTCAAGCTGTGGATGTCGTTGGACAAGCAGGCAAGCCAAAGACGATCACAGGCTTCCAAACGCACTCGACACCGGTCTTGCTTGGATACACGGAGCGTGCAGAGCTTGCTACAGAAGAATTCAAGCCACTGTCCAATGTCCTTGAAGGTTTTGTCATTCTCGAGAAGAATCCAGAGGTAAGCAATCTAACAGCAGTGGATGGACGACAAGTAGTCAAATAAACCCCTCTATACGCTTTTTGTCTGACATTGTTCAAGTTCATCTCCATCAGACCCTGAGATTTCGCCTGGACACTCTATTGACCCCACACTCTGTCCAATGCATTCAACGAGAGCTTATTTTTATTACACTGCAGAAGGCTGACTACATCGCTCTATAAAGTACTCGTTTGCCAGCCCTAAGAGCATAAGCAATACGCTCGGAGCCATCAAATGATTGACCACAGGTTGGTGTGCAGACCTTTGGGTGTCTGGGCAGTTGGTTGTTGGCTCTTTGCTCGACACGATCCAATGAAGGCTGTGCTGACACTGCTTCCTTTGAACAATCCATAGCATCTCTGCATGTGTCGCACATTTCAGCCATTCTTGATCCTCAGACTGTCTTGATTCCCATCCACAATGCATCTCGTTCGACTCGTGTCCATCATCCACACTCAATACGCACCAACCAGCCATCTGGTCACTTGTTCAGGATGTGTCCTGGAGTTGCATCAGATGTCTCCTGAGTCTAGCACAGCTGCCATTCCACTCCTGCTTCTGTACCATCACTCTGCTGCAGCTACTGTTGTCTGCCCACACTGCCATTGACTGTCAGAGAGTGCACTGGCAGTCACAAGGAGTGCTTGACCAAGACTGTATCAGAAGATGTGATGTTGAATGTGATCCGCAATGCAGTTTGTAGTGGTTGAAGCAGTAGCTGTTCAGCTGTGCTCAATGGTCTGACATCTGTAATTGTGTAGACTCTATCTTGTGTGGAGAGAAAAGAATGCGACAAAATTGACAGAATATTGCTGTGAAGTAGTGAGTGGTCGCTGTGATGAGATTTAGAGAGATGGAGAGATATGCTATGTATGGAGCTTTTTGCAGTGTAGCATTGACTGGTACTGCAATCTTGAGTCACACTCGAAACTCTTAACAAACTCTTAAAAGTCGTAACGAGAGTGTTTTCCCGCCGATTGCAGAACGAATGGATTCAGCACAAGAGCCATCAAGCTCCAGTTCTGTTACTGCCTATGAAGAGTGTATAGAAGTGGATCGGCACAGAAAAAAGACACTTTCATCTCGAGTCAAGTCAGACCACCGAATCACAATCGAAACAGAGACACAGACGTTTTCACACTTTTATTCGACTGATGACAATGGTGAATGGGCTGACGACAGTGGCTGATGACGAAGACGAGCATTATCTGAGGATGGACAAGGTGCGACAAGCGCATCTGTATCACCAGAGACCACAATCGAAGCGATTCAAGCGATCTTCAAGAGAGACAGTTGTCAATTATGGAGCGACATTGAATGTACAGGATCTGGTGGAACAAGCAGTCGGACAAAAGGACCGTAATTACTCCCCCAGACACTCTCACAGCATCAGGCAGTTTATCAAGAGAGAGCAGTACTTGAATTGACCCTAGCGATAGGTCACGACGGCGTCTTTTTATCTGGGGCTTTCTGCTGTCGCTTTGTCTCTTGGTGTTCACTCTTGTGACGTTTTGTGCGCAAGCATTGGTGGATGTGAAAGTGGATTCGATATCGAGCATCGTGGGGTCTGTCAAGCTCTACCAAGCAGACCTCGAGCTGTCGGGTGTCAACAGCAACATTATACCCGTTGCAGTTGATTCAGTTGATTTGGATGTCTATGCCACTCCTGGTATTTCAGCTAACACGAGACATGACCGAAGACGACGCACCTTCTCCAAACGAAGAGCTTTTGGGCCATCTGCGACAGTTCAACTACACTGCAGTCTTTCGACCAGCACGTATGAACGACCACGTTATTGCGAGAATCTCGATTATCGACCCCAGCAATACGTTTGGCAGAATGATCTATCTGACTTATCCCTACACCCTCAAAGTGCATGGCTTCATGTGGTATAATTTGCTCTGGTTTTGGCAGTATTCATCCCCAATTTGTTCCGTCCACCACATCTACAATGCATCGTACATTGAGACACGAGACTGCTCTTCAAAGTTTGTAAATTTGATTTGATTTTCTGCATTGTTGCTGTCGCGAGATGTCAGCGATGACCGAAGCGTCTAGCAGAATGCAGTTGGACGTCAACCTCTTGAAATTTTCCTATTCTCCTTTGTCTCTTGTGTTTAGATGTAAGCATCCCTGAGTTTAGCCAATGTCCTATCTGCCAGATTTAGTCGAGCCTGTGCCTATTGATGACCCCGTCTCCCTTTTCCAAGATGAAATTGCGGAATTCAAACAAACTATTGCCCCATCTGATGTAAAGCCATTGCTGCCAGTCGAGAGCTCTGCTGCCACCCTATTCCCTGAGCCTGAGCAGCCGTTGGCAAAAGAAGTCTCTGACATCTCCTGCCAATCTGCCTATGAAGGCGATTCCTCACGTACGTTTACTGATGGGCTATCTATTCTCGTAGAATGTGCCGTTGCTCAGATTGAGCAACAATGCAGTGCTGCCAAAGGCGACACGTCAGGTCAGCGTCACGGCATCTCCAGATATGCTCCATATGGCACCCGTTTTGGCGCTCCCATGTCTGATGGCAGCTTTAAAACCTCTCATGTGGCAGGTGATTTGGCCAACAGAGCACGACAGCGCGGTGGCAGAGGTGCCCGTGTTGACTTGGTCCTGGTACCACACGATGGAGAGATGAGACAGCTCGAGTCTGCTTGGTGCTTCTGTGAGCAGCAAATGAAAATCGGATGCCCACGACCAGGTCCATCTGAGGTCTTGGGGCATTTGAGAGACGAAGGCATTGACTACGACTACCGCAAGCCAGAGGGACAACGGCTCTTGCAACGCAATGCCAGCAACTTTTACAAACGCATGATGGAGTATGGCAAGCGAGCCAACTTCCAACTCGAAAGTCGCCCAAGCCTCATGGACATTGATCTATCCATGTTTGCACAAGACTTGTCTCAGTCAGATACGCTCAAGAGTGATTCATTGCAAGAGCGCTTTTTGGAAGATGACGATTTTGAAATGGAAGACGATGACATGGATGAGGAGTCGTTCTTGCCTCCAAAGAAGCGCAAGCTAGAATCTGGGGTTTCGAGACCGATCAAGTTGGGTCTTTCAAACAAGGGCCTTTCGAGACATTCTCCCTATGGCACACGCTTTTCAGCAGAGATGGAAGATGGTTCTGTCAAAGAGTCTTTCTTGGCTGGCGATCTCACAGATAGAGCTCGTGTCAAGGGAAGCCGACACAGAGCAGAGCTTCGCCTTGTCTTGCATGCGGGCGAGATCACGCAACTCGAGACTGCATGGGAATACATCCAGTCCTCAACAATCGTGCCTGGTGCTGCTGCTGTCCTTGAGCACCTCCGCATCAAGAACTTAGATGATAACCACAGAAAACCAGGGACTGTTTTGCTGCAGAAGAATGCTGGCAACTTCTTCAAGCGTGTTCAAGAGTTTGGCAAGAGACGTGCAGCAGATCCCAACTACCTTAAAGCACTCTAGACATGTATTTACTATCAAAAAACGATAAAAGCTGTTAAAAATGATCATGCAAGATCTCATCCGGTGACTTTATGATCTCATCTAGTGATGTCATGTTGAATTCAGTGGCTGTCAAATGACAGGTTTCAAAAGCCCACCCTCAAGGCTCATGAGACATGTTCACGCGACGATTCTAAAAATAGACTCCCACGATAAGTATCACCAGGACTGCCTTCTTTCCATGGTGCAACTTCAACGCTCCCTAGCATCGATAGTCAATGAGCCCTTCTGGGGCCAAGTGACAAGTTCTGTTGATTGGTGCGAAATCAACTACGAAGTCACTCCCTACGTCGCCGAATTCTTCAACACCATCTCGTCGCTTGCTATGGCCATCGTTGGTCTCTGGGGCAGTGTTCTCCATCCCTGGGCAGAGACCAGATTCCACGTTGCATTTCTTTCTACTGTCGCAGGTGTTTTGTTTGACAACAGTTGGACTTGGCTCCGTAGCCTTTCACGGAACACTCCAAAAGTTCAGTCAAGCCTTGGATGAAGTTCCGATGCTCTACTCTGCACTCGCTTTCGCTTACATTGGCATCAACCAGAGATACAAGCTCTCGAGACCCACACGCATGCTTCTTGGTTCAATATTGACCTTGCATGCTGCTCTGACAACTTATCTCGTGACTGCTTTTGAAGGACACTATCAATTCTTGCTCTTCCACCTGAGCTTTGGCACTGCGCAGACATATGCACTCTATCAAATGGTTCAGATTTACAGACGAAGAAAAAGAAGAAATGCAAAGGATAATGCTGTCTGGATCTTTGAACGCGGTCTTTTGTGCTATTTCGCTGCCTTTGGCTGTTGGCTCACGGACATGCTCTTGTGCGAATACGTGAATCCAGGATACCCAGAAGCCATGTTGCCACTGAATCCCCAGTTCCATGCTTGGTGGCACATTCTTATTTCCATGGGTCTCTACAATCTCGCTCTCTTGACACTTTATGAACGAGTGGAGACCTTGCATGGCCAGGGCACCGCTAGAATGGAGTTTACGTTTTATATCATCCCCTACGTCCGAGTCAGCAAGCCCAAAAAGTCTTATGACACTTTTGACAAGTGACCCAAACTAAAGGATCACAATAAACCACATTGAATTCTCATATGGATGCGACAGACCGTTCATTCGGCATCAAAAGACTGCTGCCATCTGCTTTGACATCCTGACCAATCAGGTTTTGACAGAAATGGCGTATTGGTGTGCAAATCGATATGAAAATGACGTGGTCACAGATGCATCACATGAGGCATCTAAAACGATAAAACGGAGCAACGTCGCTGCCCGCCAATCATGACCATCGATGAAAACACTCAAGTCACGAGCACTTCTTTTGCGAAAATGTCGCTCAACGTCCCTGGTCTTTCAGCAGACAATGTCGGCTACAACCACCATGTTTATGCAGGCAAGACTGAGCAGATGCTCAAGGTAACGCAATATGTCCAAGAGAAGCACTTTATCCCGCAGGAGCTTGTCCAGAACGAAGTGTCCTGGTTCTATGGGTTTTCAGACTCAAGTTAGCAACCTCAGTATTGATGACATGTATTTCCAGCAGGAATCTGTGGAAACGATTGCTTCACACATCATGTCCCTCTACGCCGCCAAGATCTTGGCCTACCTCAAGAACGAAAAGTCCCTGGAGATCAACCTCGAGAGAGAAACAGATGACGGTGCTGTCTACATCCACACATCTCGTGCAGGTGTCACACAGCTGACCGGACCAAAATACGAAGTCAGGTGACCATTTTCATGATAGAATGGATGCAAAGTATCTCAACAATTCCAACAAGACAAAAGCTTACCGTCTGGAGAGCTTCCGATCCTTTGGAACTGTCTCATCTTCCCTCGAAACCACGCTCCGCTGCTATTTCATCAGACAGTGTGAATTCGTGAACAAGGATCCACAAGGTGACGAAGTCAACAACATTCGTCTTGTGTCTGACAAGTATTTCCTTGAAAAAGCCACTGAGCACACGCTCAAGGTCTATGAATCTGTCATGCAGCAAGTCTTGGTCCGCACTGGTCCTGTCATTGAAATGTACGACATGCCAGGCAGCAAGGAGAAGCGTCTCGTGATTGGCTTCAAGCAAGGATCCACTCAATCCTTCTTCTCTGCCATGAGTGATCTCTACCACTTTTACTCTCTCTACACCACCAGAAAGTATGTCGAGCAGTTCTCCAACGGCGTTACTATCTGCAGCTTCTACTTTAACCAAGTCCCAGGCTCCAAAGCACCTCCATTGGAAGTGTCTATCTACCAGGTCATCAAGGAAGCCTCTTTGATTTATTGCATTCCAACAACGCCACTTCAGGAGTATTTCCAGAGCGGTCAACTGTCCGTTCAGGAAGCCACTTATGGTTACATTGGCTGGATCTTTGCTCAGCACTTCCTCAACCGTTTGGGAGGTGATTTCAAGGCACTGTCATCTATCCTTGATGGCAACAACATGAACCACGTTGAAGTCCTGACCAAGATCAAGAAGCGTCTGCGTTCTGATACATTCACAAGAGAGTACATTCTTGACATTATCAAGCTCTATCCTAACCTGATCAAGCTCTGCTACACCAACTTTGCCATGCAGCACTACATCAACCCTCCAGAAAACAACCTCCAGCCATCGCTTTCGTACCAGCGTCTCCAGACACTCCCAGTCTTGTCTGACGAAGAACTTGCTCAGACGATCAAGAAGACTGTCCAGAACAACCACGAACTCATGATCTTCGAGTCTTATCTTGCCTTCAACAAGCACGTCCTCAAGACCAACTTTTACCAACCAACAAAAGTGGCTGTCTCTTTCCGCTTGGATCCTGCCTTTTTGCCAGCTGAAGAATACCCAACACCTTTGTTTGGTATGTTCCTGGTCGTTGGCTCAGAGTTCCGTGGGTTCCACTTGCGCTTCAGAGATATTGCTCGTGGTGGTATCCGTATCGTCAGATCCAGAAACAGAGAAGCTTATTCCATCAACTTGCGCAGTCTCATGGACGAAAACTATGGTCTTGCTGCCACCCAGCAACGCAAGAACAAGGACATTCCTGAAGGTGGTTCCAAAGGCACTATTTTGCTTGACTTTGCCCACCAAGACAAGGCTAGAGTTGCTTTTGAAAAGTACGTTGACTCTATTTTGGATCTCCTTGTCGTTGGAGAGTCCCCTGGCATCAAGGAAAAGATTGTCGATCTCTACAAGAAGCCAGAAATTCTGTTCTTTGGTCCAGATGAAGGCACTGCTGACATGATGGACTGGGCCAGTCAACATGCCAAGAAGAGAGGTGCTTACTTCTGGAAGGCCTTTACTACTGGCAAGAGTCAATCGATTGGTGGCATTCCTCATGATACTTTTGGTATGACCACGCGCTCTGTGCATCAATATGTCTTGGGTATCTACCGCAAGCTTGGTTTGAAGGAAGAAGAATGCCGCAAACTGCAAACCGGTGGTCCAGATGGTGACTTGGGTTCCAACGAGATCAAGATCTCCAAGGACAAGACTGTGGGCATCGTTGATGGATCTGGTGTGCTGTACGACCCAGAGGGACTCAACAGAGATGAGCTTTTGCGTCTTGCTACCAAGAGAAGAATGATCAACGAGTTTGATGTCTCAAAGCTTGGTCCACAGGGTTTCCGTGTGCTTGTGGATGAAGTCAATGTCAAGCTTCCAGATGGCACTGTTGTCGACAGTGGTCTCAAGTTCAGAAACGAGTTCCATCTCAACAAGCTTGTCAAGTCTGAAGTGTTCGTCCCATGTGGTGGCCGTCCAGAAGCTGTCGATCTTCAGAACGTACACAACCTCTTCCTTGACGATGGCACGCCTCGCTTCAAGTATATTGTCGAAGGTGCCAATCTGTTCTTTACCCAGGAGGCCCGTTTGAAGCTCGAAAAGTCTGGTGTTGTTATTTTCAAAGATGCATCTGCCAACAAGGGTGGTGTCACATCTTCATCACTCGAGGTCTTGGCTGCTCTTGCCTTTACAGATTCAGAATTTTTGGAACACATGCAAGTCAAGGGAGATGTCCCTCCACAATTCTATGCTGAATATGTCCAGGCTGTCCAGAAGATCATCGAAAAGAACGCCGAGTTGGAGTTTGAAGCACTCTGGAAGGAACACCACCAAACCAAGAAGCCAATCTCCATTCTGTCTGACCAGCTGTCTGTTGCGATTGTCAAGCTTAACGAAGAGCTCCAGCGCACTACTTTGTGGGACAATGTGCCTTTGCGCAGAGTCGTGCTGTTGGAAGCCTTCCCAAAGATCCTGTTGGACAAGATCGGTCTTGACACGTTGCTCAAGCGCGTGCCAGAGTCTTACGTCAAAGCTATCTTTGGCTCCTATCTTGCTTCTCGTTTCGGTATCTGAATTGACTCTAGTGTACAAGTACGGAACTGAACCCAGCCAGTTTGCCTTCTTTGAGTTCATGGCCCCTCATTTCGCCAAGATCTCTCAATGATTGAATGAAATTGTCGAATCTTGTCTCTAGAGTCATAAGCTGTCCGACACCTTGTACTGTTCACGACTTTTGAGTGTGTATCAACTACTGTTTCCAGATCCATGTCTCTCGATTGAAACACTACTCTTGGTCGATTACAACACTTCCCGCGCGACAAATCCACGATGTCCCAGGAGAAGACAGTCCCTAGCGATAAAGCACAGCTCACATTTCTACTCGTCTCTGGACAAAAGTGGGATTACATAGTAGCACCAACAGATACCGTCGAACAAGTGCTCACACGCTTTTTCAGCGAATGGCCGCAAGGTCTTGAGAGTAATTGAAGAGTGGGCATCGTTGCCGAAAGCAAATGGACCAGAGAATCTCAAGATGTTGCTGCGGGGTAAGTTTCTGGAAAGACAATCGACCATCACTTGTATCACTTTTGAGACTAGCGAATCAGATTCCTACTGGACAAGCGACTGTCGTTCACTTGCTGATCAAAAACGAAGCGACTGCAGAAGGTGATTGTTTTAATGTGAGCACCTGCACCACAAGAGAAGCAAGCTGGGTGTAAATGCATTCTGTTATAAATCGCTTTTGATGCGTTTGAGTAATCCGTAAGACGTAAAAACAAAGACTGGGAGGACTGCAACAATGGTGACGGTTGACCTCAGTTTGTCCTTGGCAACGAATTTCATCCACCACATCCTTTGATTTTGAAGAGTTGCGCAAAGAGCTAATAACTTTTACTTTCAATTTTTGTGTCAATCGAGATTGTGTTGACCAGATTGCACAATCGTCTGGATCTCTCTCCTCTCTTTCAGCCAGATGGAGAATGTGGTTGGTCTGGGTTTGCCAAGACTCCATTGTGACCAAGTCTCCAACAGATAGTCCGCAAACGTGATCAGATAGAAATAGCGAATGAGATAATTGCATCCTGTTTCGAGCGTGTAATCATACTTTTCTGTTCCAGGCTGCAGCTTGGTCAAGCGGGATCTGTAATCGTGAATACACGTCCTCAGGTTCTGCATGTGCTCACACGAGTCAATGGCCTATCATCAAGTTTGTTACATGGTCTACAATGTACTTGGCAATCTTGCCGTGGTTCAGGACTGAAATGAGCTGCTGGATGATCTTGTACTGTCCTTGCAGATATGCCATCGCCGCTTGAGCACTGTCTTCATCCACAAGCAGTGATCCGAGAGACGCATCTCTCAGCTGCTTGGTCAGATCTTGCACCACTGTTGGATTGCCAACAATCATCTGCATCACACAAGTGACAACCATTCCAGTGGTTGTTCTACCACGACCCATCTGGCAATTGAACATCGGATCTCCTGTGGCACTGACACTCAGTAGTCTGTCGACCAACTGATCAAACACATCTGGAATCGGCGCTTGCTCGTCAGTGATGGGGATTCGCAGATAGCTAATCTTGTATCCTTGCTTGATAAAGTAGTTGTACACATCCAACGGTGTCTCAATGTCTTCTTCTTGCAGAGATTCCCAATGCGGCACGAGTACAAACTTGCTGTTCTCTACTTTTTCTTCATGCACGAGTAGTCTGTTGCCATAATGCTTGAGATCCTCAATGATTTCGTCTTTCATCTGGATTTCCATGCGTTCAACGCGTTCTCGTGCAATACCAGTAGCTTCCAAGTTCTTTTGTCAGTCAAGATACTTTGAGTGGGTTGTTGTACAATCTCAAGACATGTGGTCTGCCTTTGACATATATCACTGGTTCTTCTCTCAGTGATGTCCAAAAAATGGTTCTGTCTCCATCTGGTCCAGCATTCAACGATTTCAAAAGGTTCTGGATGCCTTCTTTTGATGGCATGCCTACTCCAAAGACAAACGGTGTTCTTGAGCCCTCTTGTTTGCTAGGTCCAGTCCATACAGCACCTGGTGAGAGCAACTGATGGGATTTCTTGATATCGACTCTAATCTGGTTCAGATCTACTCTCCTCAAGTTGTGCACGCCCTCCACACGCTCAGTCAGGCTCAAAACTTGTGCTCCTGGGAAGACATCGTACTTGATGATCGTTCCCTGAGCCAAAACACCACCGCGACGTCTGTTTACGACATCTTCCACTTCAAACGATGTCGCGACACCATCTCCCAGCTTTGTCTCTGCCATGGGACGCAAAGGATGAGAAATGGTCTTGATTTGCTCTCGAATCGTTTCAAACTCTGGATGCAGACTCAACCAGCGCTTAAAAGTCACCAATTGACCAGTTGGAACATCTACTGTCAATCAAAGTACTTGGCGGGTTCTCTTGCAAGTAGCCTTGGAACAGAATCAAGAAAAAGTACTTTTCCAAAGCCACGAGTCCTTTTGCTTCCAGTTCTCGTTGTTGTTCCAGGTTCTTTTCTGCTTCAGATTGTTGATAGAGATCGTGAATGTTCTCTCTCAAGTTGAGATTGAATGCACATGCATCAATGCAATCATCTACCATACTCTTGCACACCAATCCATCATTCAAGACACGAACGAGAGAGTGGATGGCTGCAAATGTGATACGGTCTGCTTTTGTGGTTTTACCGGTATTTGTCAGCCATCTGACGATTTGAGAGACAATGACTGTACCCATGGTAGATCGACCGACACCAATCTGGCAGTTCAAAACGATGGAACTCTGTTTGAGTTGGATCTTGCCGACTGTCTGGATCAAGTAATCAAAAATGGATGGATCTGGTGTCGTTTCAGATGTCATAGGGACTCTGTAATAGGACAATTCAGCTGGATGCTGTGTCAGCATTCCTTCAGTTGCCAAGAGTGTTCTTGTTTCTTGCAGAGTCATGATGTTCTTTGGATCGCAGTCTTCCCAAACACTTTCCACTTTGCCATCTTCCAGTTCACGATGAACAAGAATCTTGCCATGGTACTTTTCAATCTCTTGGATCAGATCTTCCTTGAGTTTTGTTTCCAATGCTTGCAAACGCTCTGAAGTGATACCACTGTAAGATTTGGTGTTTCTGAGGGTCAAGAATTGGTCTCTGAGCACGTATGGAATGCCATTGAGATAAATCAGTGGCTCTTCTCTGAGATTGATCCAAACAACATACGGAGACTCTTGAGACAGGTTCTCAAGAACGTTTCTCATCCCTCGGAGTGTTGGTTGTGCAACACCATACACTGGTAGTCCCTGAACACGTCTGAAATTGGCTGCTCCATCGACTGTGGTTTTAAAGTGCGATGTTACTGCCCAGTAGTCTTCTTTCAGGATCGTGTAAGGACCTAGGACTGCTCCTTTTCTAGATTTGATCGTGTAGGAATCCAACTCGCTTGGTTTGACTTCAAAGTTGGTACTCCACTCATAAATGTCTTGCTCATCCAACTCACCCTTCAAGGACGATAGATCCTCCACAGGTCTGAAATTGATGATTGGTGGCGTGCTTTTACGCACACGGTTGAGCATGTTCCAAATCTCTGGTCGAGATTGGAGCCAATCAGCAAAGCAGGTCGCAAAGTTCTCGTGCATGTGTTGGTCTAGATATGCATTAAAGGCAATCAGAAACATATATCTGTCCAAGCAACCGAGTGCTTTTGAGAGACTGTCGCTGTCTCCGTTGATGGAGTATTCGATTCTGTGGTAGAGAATACGCTCTCTCAGATGAATGAGCATGTCAGATTTGGAAATGGCAAGATCTACAGCGACTTTGGCTTGAAAACCATTGTTCACAGCACCAATCAACTGCAAAACACAGTGAAAGTTGCCATCGAGTGCTGTTTGCAAATCAGAGACAATAGAAGAACGTAGCATGAGCCACTCAGCTACTGAGCGAGATCCAACACCTTTTGGCAAGACCTTGTCCAACAATCTCACGAGACGGAGCATGTTGCGTGTTTGAACACCTTGAATGTGTGGATTATCGTCTGTTTGTGAACTGGATCGTCTGGAACTGATGGATTTCATCGATTCTCTGGTGCTGAATGCTGCATTGACAATAGAGTCATCAAGGTCTGGATCAGACATGATCTGACTGCGTCTGATGAGTAACGCCAAGACCATCACAAACGTTGTTCTTCCTAATCCCATGCCACAGTTGAAAATGAGTGAATCAGAGACATTGCAGGATTTGATCACTTGCAAGTATTCGTCAATGTATCTGTCTTCTGGTGCTTGCTCTGGACTGATGGGAATACGAATGTACTTGACACAGAATCCATCTCTCACAAGGGATTCAAAGACTTCTCGTGATGTTTGCAGTTCACATGGTGCAGTCCACACTGGTGTGATGACTCCACGTTCTAATCTCAAATATCAAACCTTGCTCTTCATGAACCAAGATGAGTCCGTTGAACTGCTTGCATTCCTGCAAGATGTCTTCCTTGAGACGCGTCTCCATCTGTTCTAGTCGAAGGGCACTGATGCCTTGGTATGTCTTGACGTTTTGCAATGGATTCTTGCTGTCTCTGATCACAAACGGCTTTCTGTTGATGTAAATCATGGGTTCTTCACGAGCAGAGAACCACCATGACTGGTTCTGTTCTCTTGCTTCAGGATGTGATTTCAAGAGTGTCAGAACACTGATGATGCCAGGTATCGTTGGCTGCGCGACTCCAAAAACATTCAAGTCAGCCATTCTGAAATTGGGTGCTAGATTCAACAACAGAACCTCCATTGATGTGAAAATTCATCCTGGGGTGGGTCTCTACATCAAAATGGTCTGACTTCAAAATCATGGACCGTCCAAGAACAGATCCTGGCCTGTTTCTGACAACTAGACCTGCTGACACTGACTTGGGGTTGTAGAGTCTGCGTTCAAACAGCTCTTGTTTGGATTCTGTCCTCATCTTGGGGTGCATCAAAGAAAAGTCACTCCAGTTTCTTTATGTAGTCCTTGACAGTGCATCCACCGTCACAGAAGGCCCAGCGTCCACCATCATACACTCCCTGCAACTGTCCATCAATGTAAACAGTGCAGCTCTTTTGAGCGATTTTGGATCTCTGGAACGAAGCTTCCAACAACCCTTGGCCTCTTTCCTCAATGCATGAATCTAGCAAGCTCAGATCTTGGCCTTTGGGATAGCAGGATGGTGTAGATCCTGGAATGGCGCGAAAGTTCTTGTCAACACAGTGAATGTATGACAGCCAGTCGTCATACGGAAGCAGTTCGTGAGCACAGAGTTGATGAATGTTGCCCAAGCACTCTGATGGACCGTGTTTGCATTGACCGTCAGAACCCAAGTAATCAATCTTGATTTCAAAACTGTCCTTGAGATGCTGATAGACTTGATAAAAGGTATTTTCGCAAGCCACTGCATCTGGACACTTGCTCATGACATAGAGCTGCACAGTGTGTTTGTTGGCTCCAAGAAAGAGTTGTTGCAAGTGCATCAAAGAATGGCGTGATTTTAGGGATCTGTCACTTGGACAATCCATCCTTGACGCTGTCAGATCCGTCAGATGCTCTCTGTTCAGATAATCTCTATTCAATGTCTCGCTGGTCATCAGAACACGATGCTATGCTGCTGAGTCATCCACTCATGACAGCGTAGCAACAGCAATTGCAAAACTGACAATGCTATGCCATTTCATGCACCAATCAAAGTGCTCCGCAATTGATCCAAAGATACAACTGTCATCCTGCAGCATCCAAGGCAAGTGTACCCACTCTGTTGATCTCAACTGATTTCTGGAAAAAAGCGGACGGTCACGAGACTGTGCCGTCTCGAACTTTTTGCTAATGTTCCCAGCGTCTGCACTACCAATAGAATGCCGCCAACGCATTCTAGAATATGTAGACAACAAGAGGGACATACTGAGTGTGTCCAAAGCCTGGTCGCTGGCTTTCGCACAAGCACTTTACGCAACCATTGACAAAGCAGAAGCGCTTCCTACGGTATTGAGTGGATTCCACGATTACCATTTGTTTGTCAAGAAACTTGAATTCAGTGGGATGGCGGCTGACAATGTTGAAATGGGCGACTTGGAGCAAGTCTTGAAGAAGACCACTCAGCTTGAATCCTTCTCACTCCAGTTCTGCTTCCATTGCACAAGCAGTCTGTTGCAATTTTTGGCTGATTCGTGCCATCAGTTGAAGCGATTGGTCTTGAGGGGTTGTCCTCTCTCGGACACTTTTCTTCCACAGCTGACCATCAACTGCCAGTCGTTGGAGTACGTTGATATCTCCAACACTCGCATGTCCAGCCTTGCGCTCTTTTACTTCATTTCCAACTGCCCTGCTATGAAGGAAGTGCATATGGCACAGTTGACGGAGCAAGGTGATGCTGATGTCCTTGATCTTGTGCCAAAAGGCATTACACGCCCAGTCACGCATCTGAACTTGCGCTCGTCTCCAGTGACTGATAACCTCTTGCGTTTTGCGATTGCACACGTTCCAGATCTCAAGGAACTCTTTTTGGAGTCATGCACACTCTTGACAGACTACTCTATCATGAAGATAGCCAACTCTTGTCCCAAACTCAGTGTGCTCGATCTTTCGTTCTGTGACAAAGTGACTGATGTCAGTTTGCAGATTATCTCTATTAGAGCGTCTGCCATGAACGGTGGCTATCTCGAGGAGCTCCATCTGGCTGCCTGTGAGCAATTGACACCGCTTTCGATCCACCAACTCGTGCAAAAGTGCACCAAGCTGCAGCTTTTGGTCTTGGATGGATGCGAAAAGATTGTGAACTCGTTTGTTTATGATTTTGCAACTTTCAAGAACAACAGAATCACCTGCTCGTTTGAAGAAGTTGATCTGAAGCGTTTGGCCGTCTACAACAAGGAAGAGCAGTTGACACCGCCTGCCTCACCTCCACCAAAAGAGAGACAGTCTTTGCGCTTGGCAAGAGCAGCATCCATCAACTGCAACATTGAACCAACTGTGGAAGAGTCTTCAGAGTTTGTTGAGGCATTTTTGCAAGAGAGAGCTGATATTATCCAAGAGAAGCGATCTTCTAGAATTACACCGCCTCGCACTCAACAGAGCCCATCCAAGCAGGATGTACAGAAACTGCGCAGAAGCGTGTCGACTTTGAATCTGAAGCCAAAGAAGCTCGACGTCACTGCGCCATCATTTTCTCCAGTGACGAAACCACCGGCAGAGCCAAAGATGTCTCCATCTGCCTTGAGACGCTCTCGCGTCCAGCCAGTGAATGAGACGTCGTCCTGGGGACAAAACCCTCAAGTATGGACAAATCCGACGCAATTAACCTCCCAATCCTCTTCATGGAACCAGCCACCAAAGAACAACTTCAAATCCTCTTTTGTGGATCCATGGTCTCCTGACAATGTCAAACCAGAACCTCCTAAACGTGGCTTGAGAAAGGCACAATCTCAGGTCTTTAGACAGTCTGCACCCATAAGCAGACCTAATAGATCGGCAAATCGCATGTCCCTTTCTTCTGGATGGAACAAACCAAAGCAAGACTTTACGTTCTCACAAGAGAACAGAGGTCCGTTTGTGACCAAGTTCATGGTCGAGACGCCTGGCGCTGGACATCAGTTGCTGACTATTCACAAGGTATCTTGCTTGATTCTAGTTTGATGATCCTGCCAAACTTGCCACAGAGTTTTGTGCACACTGGAATATGAACGAATACGTAGGACAGATCACCAAACTCATTACCATTCGCTCATCTCGCAAGATGGGCAACAGAAAAGAAGCATAAACATCCATCTTTCATTGATCAAGATTTGAGATCCACAACCGATCTACTGAGTTCTCCAATAACGTGAATGCTTGGCTCCAAGATCTTTTGGTGCTGTTGGCCACCAATCACGACAAATCCACCGTCAATCCACCATCCACGTGTCTGACACACCAAAACAAGTTCAGCATCTGTAACATGAAGTCGCTGTTTGATGTGATGAATTGCAACTGTCGAATACTGCTTCTGAATACTCTCCAGCTCCCTCTGAAAAACAGCATCATACAATGGACTCTTTGGAATGATGTCCAACACAACTTGACCTACCCACAATCGATTAAGAATCTCAATCAGGTGCTGGATTTCTGGTGTGCGTTGGACGGATCGTTTGACCAGGAGGCGTGCTTTGGGGAGTTGGTTTTCGATCAAGTATTGCATCAGGAGATGTGAGTCGTCTGATTGTTTGAATTCGAGTGCGTTTAAGAGTTCCTGTTGTTCGAGTGCGTGTGACGTCATGAGATATGAGAAAAGTGCAGACGATCACTCAAATTGGCCATTCACAGTGGTGATCAGAGAGACTGAGACTCTCTGTGAGTAACTGGTCTGATCATCAACTGGAATTCAAGTTTATCAACAATCTATCGAGATTTCAACCATCCAACAACTGCTACTGTCAACCAAGTTACCAGTGGTGAGTACAATCAGTATGGCACCACAGATATCTGTCATTTCTGGGATTTCACCAAAGAACAAGACTCCCAAGACAAAAGCACCAACTACATCCAGATTGCGCATCAATGCAACAGGACCAGCAGGTGCCAGCTGCAAACTAGCATTCAACAAGCACTGTGCAGCAAATGCAGATACACCAACACCAAGGAGCATTATCCACTGGACGAGTGTGTAATCTTGGATGGATTTCAGGTGCTTGTGTTCAATGATCATCCCAATCATGGAAATGATGGATGACAAGAGGCCAAAGTAGTGGACATGGACCATGAAATGCACACGTTTGCCAACAAATCGTACAATCGTGTATGAAAACGATGTGATAAAGGCTCCAATGAGTGCTACAGTGGCTGGAATCATTTCTGGATCAGATGCACCTGGTTGAAAGATGAAGGGTGGTTTGGCAACCAGAATGACTCCTAACAGACACAACAGCAGACCAACGAGATCTGTGATTGTAAAAGCTTCGTTGAGACAGACACTGGCTGTCAGAGCAACAAAGACGGGAGAGATAAAGAACAAGACCGTTCCTTCACCCAGATGCATGTGTGTTAGAACATAAAAGTAGCATGCAAGTGACAGAGAGCCAGCCAGACCCCGAGCTACCAGATAGCGCTTTTGAACGTGTTTTGGACCAAATGGAGATACTTTGAGCCATTTGCAAGCCATGATACTGAGCAAGTACTGCACAATAGACCGAAAGAAGATGATTGTTAGGAAATGAAACAAATGTCCAGATGAACCACTGAGTTTGACACAAAAGGACATGAATGAAAACGATAGTGCTGATAAGCAAGCCAGGAACAGACCTAATGCATGATTGGAGGGTTGTGGAAGCAACGGAACACGTTCTTCGCTCATGCAAGAATCAAGTGAAGAGATTGCACTCTCGATTGAAGAAACCAACAAGCTCAGACTGTCTCTTGGACTGAAACCCTTGGATGTTGGACCAAAACCTGATGTTGCTCATGACAATTACAAGAAACACTTGGAAGAGCAACAGAAACAGAAGAGCAAGGAAGAGAGGATTCAGATGATCAAGAGAGAGAAAGCCAAGGCACAGAACACAAGGAGAATGGGCAAGACACTTGCAGAGGAAGCAGAAGACGATGCTTTGGACTGGGTCAAGAAATCCAAACAAAGAGAGCAGCAGAGACTCAAGGAATTGGAATCTGCAAAGCAATCAGAGCAAGTGAGATCCTATACCTCAAAAGATCTCAAAGGACTCAAAGTGGGACACAAAATGCAAGACATTCAAGAGACAGGAGAAGCAATTCTGGTTCTGAGAGACACCAAAGTCACGGAAGAAGAGGATGATGAACTGGTGGATCTGAGTTTGTTGGAGAAAGAGAGAACTAGAAAGAATCTGGAGAACAAGTTTGGCAGAGCTTACAATGTGTATGAACAGGATGAAAAGAAGGGAATTCTATCGCAGTACGACGAAGAACAGGAAGATGTTGGATTCCAGTTGTCTGCTGGCGGCAAAGTCAAAACAGACAGAGAAGACAAGAAAAAGACAGTCTCGGAGTCAATCAAGAAAGCCACAGTGTCTCTAGAGTACGAAAAGACACGAGAGATTGCAGATTACTACACAAAGGAAGAAGTGTCGTTCAAGAAGCCAAAAAAGAAGAAGAAGAGGAAGGACAACTTGAGAAAACACTCTGATGAAGAAGATGTAGAAATGACACCAGCAGTTCCGTTTGCAAACAGTAATCTCAAGTCTCTGGATCGTGTCAATTTTGTGGATGACGATGATCTGACACAAGCATTGGCTAGAGCTCGTAAAGTCAATCAGAAGAAGCCAATTGTGGATGTACACATGAGTTCAGAGTCAGAAGAAGAGCGTGGTGGAATTGTGATTTCAGAAACGACTGAATTTGTGGCTGCATTGGATCCCACTGCCATCATGCCAGTGAAGAATCAGCAAGAACTAGCACCAGAAGATGATGAGCCAACAGAAGATTACACCATGGAAGTCTCTCATCAGCCAAGAGTTGATGATCAGCCAGCGGTTTCTCATCAGTCGAGAGTTGATGAACAACCAACAATGGATGAACAGTCAGGCCAACAAATGTCCATCAATGGCAATTCAGAACAGACAACAGAAAAGCAACCGCCTGAAACAGCAATTCCTTCTCTGGATGCAGAACCATTGGTATCAAGTGGATTAGCAGCCACACTGGCACTCTTGAACAGAAAGGGACTTTTGGAAACAAAGAAACAAAAAGAAAATCAACAAGACATGTCTGAACGAGAGAGATTCAAATGGCTTGCTGAAAAGAGACGCATCGAAGCACTCAAAAAGCAAGAAGAGGAGCAATTCAAGACATATTTGCAAAACACCAAAAAGGAAAGAGGCAAGATGGATGCTTGGGAGAGACAGCAAGTGGAAAAGAAAAAGTTTGAACGTGAAATTGAACTGGAGCAAGAGAAGTTCAAGAATTATGTACCAGAGATCAAGTTGTACTACAAGGATGAGTCTGGAAGAGATCTGACACCAAAAGAGGCAAGATGATTGATTGTAGGCGTACAAATTGCATTCACACAAGTTCCACGGTGTCACACCAGGAGCCAACAAGATGGAGAAGAAACTGATGAAGATCAGAGAAGCCATGCATCAAGAACAGATGAGCAGTGGAGATACACCATTGGGAACACTGCAAGCGATGCAAGACAAGACAAAAGAGATGGCCACTCCAGCGATCGTTGTCTCAAAAGGCAAGAAAATGTAGTCGTGTTGACATTAGGATGATTCCCACTCCAAAACCACAGTCTCAACCACCATCTCACCCACAGACGCAAACACCATCTGAACAACAATCTGAGCCATCTCAGACGCAAACATCATCTGAACAACAAGTGGAATCACAGACACCTGCAAGTGTCCCAGTAGAAACGAAACAAGCAGATGTAGAAACAGTCACTGTTCAGAAACAAAAGATGGTCACAGTCCAAATCAAAGAAGCAGCACCACTGGAGCGAGAAAAACTCTCTTTTGGACTGTCTCTGGCACCAAAACGCAAAGCCAATGGATTAGAATCTTTAGTTTTGAAGAAGAAAAAGTAATCAACGGATCTTGGACAAGATAGCAGGAATTTGCTCTGGAGAAAAGTCCTTCCACTCCGCATACAGATTAAAGACCATCTGGATGATTTCCACCACTTGAACAAAGTCAATGTTCAGCGTTTTGAAGAATTCCTTGATCTCTGGTAGATTGTGGATCTCTTTTTCGTTGATATTGACAGAGAGATACAATGCAGCAATGGCAATGATGTATGGTGGATACAACAAACACGCATCTGTCCTGTAAATGTCGTTGATGATGTACCACCCAGTTTGAAGCACAGCAGTGTTGACTTGCAGAAACTGACAGTATTTGAGGTAGGGTTTGTATGGATGGAACAAGATGGTGCAGAAATCCAGTTCTTCGAGGAGATAAAACTCAAATTCTGCAACATCACTTGCTGCATAAGTAAATTGACTGCCAATGACTGCTTTGGCTTCATTGCAGCATGCTTTGATGTGCTGTGGACATTCTTCCATCTTGCAAGCGACGTAGAAGCAAGTGACAAGCACTAATAGTGGATCTACCTCTGTAAAAGTGTTTCTAGAAAAGAACCGCTTGAAATAGACCAAACTGGATGCAATCACTTGCTGTCTCAGAGACATCTTCTTTCCAAGTTTGAACAAGAGTGAGGTGTAGTAGAGATTGAGCTTTGTATCATACTCCTGTTGCTTTCTGATGGGTGTTTTCCACTGATGCTGCGTTGATTCCCAGAACGATTGCATCGAAAGGGCAAAGTGATTTTAGTCACCAATCTGTTGGATGTCTCTGCAGTGGATCACTGCGATGCCCGAGAGATGCCTGAGAGATCACTGCAGGAGACTGAGAGGATCTTGTTTTGAAACCAACTTTGATAAACAATGAAGCGTGTGTCTCCGACTAGGGAAGTGCCCTCTCCCTCTGCCCCACAGATGGAAGCATCAGACAGGACCAAACCCTTACTGACTGTGGAAACAAATGAATCCATGGTCTTGTCGCCAATCCAATCAAAACGCATGCAAGTCTCTCCAGGGACAGGACAGCTGATCCTCAAGAAAGTGAGCTCTATTGCCTTCTACATTGACCTCATTTCACCCACAAAGTCTCCCATGTCAACCACGTTTGAAAAGCCAAAACACAAGCTGCCGTCCAATTTATTCTTCCCAAGGATAGCACTCCATCACATGAGACCACCTCCGCAGGAAATGCATCGTGAGTTGCAGCAGAGTCTGCATAAGGCGAACCAGCGACGCCAACAGTTTCTCCAACAACGACAACACAAACTCCGGTCTCAGGTAGAGAGTGTGAGATTGCGAGTGTTGATCCAAAAGTCCAGAGAAAGACTCAATTCAATGCGCATGCAGGCAAAGCAAGAATACGCCATGTCATCTGCTGCACTGAAACGGCACATGTTCATTCGCGCTAAACAAGAGCGATGGGCTGCCATTGTGGAACGAGCCAACACTGTGGCACTCATGCAGCGCATGAAGAAGTTCTTGGAACTCCGAAAGGCCGTGTCAGACGGTATCCTGGATGTTTTGAAACACGACAAGGAACACGGGACAGATTACGGTGCTGAATTAGACGACACCACTGATCTTATGCGTGGTTTGCGTGTTGATTTGAACGATCAACTGGACACTGCCATCTATGACATTCCTGAATCTGAGGACAATTCGACAGTGTACGCTTCTCCAGAGAGAGAAAACAACTCTTCACCAGTCAAGGGATCCCGTTCCTCTCCATCCTATCTCTTCAATCTCAAGGACACTCCTGTAGAACGCTTGTCTGCCACCATCAAACGTTCCAAATCCGTACCATTACATGTTTTAGACGAACCAGATGATTTCCTTGTCATGGAGATCATGAGTTTACTCCCCTCAATCAACAGATTCACGCTCCGTGAATTGGATCTGGATGAAATCCTGTCAAACGCACAACTCAGACACGATCTTGTCTTTGACCCAGATCTCAAGTTTAAACCCAACACTGAGCAAGATGAATCTGCACAGGAGAAAATTGACGCTTATTGGGAGGAAGTTGAAAAGGAAATGCAATCTGGTCAATTGTATCGCATTCCACTCCTCATGGGTGAAATCAGAGCCATTCTCGTTGAACTACTGCCGTCTGGTACGGATCAAAAGGATGAAATCTACCAGAACATTGAGCCAAAGATGATTTCACAACAAATCGAACATGGCATCATGGATCCAAAGCCACTGATTGGATACCTAGCAAAACTCATCAAAACCAACTGTGCTCCCATTCGAGATCCAATTGTTGATGAAATGGTGCAGGAGTGTCAGAATGGCAACATCACACGGACGATGAAGCTCTTGTTTGAAATCATGGAACTGATGAAGCTGGTGTTTCTGTTGACAGTAGGATTATGCCAATCATCAGATTTCCAGACTGTTACCGTATATCCTCGAACACGCGACTGACTTTGAGTGGAAGTGGTTCAAGATACAGTTTGATGGTGGTGTCTATCGACTGACGATCACACGTGAATGGCTCAAGGAAGCATACACGAGACAGCAATTGGGACATGGACTCAAGATTGAAGAAACACTGGCAGAGTTGTACACGGATGCGTTGCTGCATCTGATTTTGAAAGCAGGACAGTTTTCTGATGCCACTGTGCCAGAATCGATGCGTTTGGACAAGAACAGATTGATTTCTTACTACAACGATTGGCAGGACATTACAATCCAGGGGTGCATCATGGTCATCTTCCGTGGTGCTGCTGGCCCTAGATGCATACCATCTGACATGGAAAAGGCAAAGCAAGATCTGTGGGTGCTTTTGAATGATTCAGACACAACCATGGAGCACATTGCACTGCAGATGAGCAAACAAGCTGGTGAAATTAGAGGCAAGGCCTTTAGTGCACCAGAAATCAAGAATCTGGAGACACTTTTGGACAAAACCTTGGCTCCAGACAGCAAAGTCTTTGAAATGATTCAAAAGAGAGCAATGGTGCACTTGGCACTGTATATCCAAACACAAAAGATGAATCTTCCGCTCCTGCAGAAACACGGCTTAACTCAGATGGAGAATGAGATTCAGGAACTGGGGTCCAAACTTGCCAAAGTCTCAAGGCTGAACAAGGCAGTCTACTCGAGACTGTATCAAGTGCTGCTGGAGGACATCAAGCAAGAGAACGAAAAGGGAGTCGTTGTGGATCAAGACGAACTGATGAAAGTATTGTCATGAATTGTCTGTTATTCCCTTGACCATCTTGAGCCATTCATCTTTGCAGTTCTTGTACTCGATAAACTCTGTCTTGCAATGTTCCATGTATTCTGCTTTCTCGAAGTTGTGCTTGTTCATGCACTGTTTGCTTGTGATTGCCTGGTTCTTGCAGAATGAATCCAATGGTTCCACTAGCGGTGATGACGATCCCTGTCCCATCCTCTCAAGTTTGAGCAAAGTTGTTTTCTTCCGCGTGTTTTCTTTGCAACTTTCAAAATAAAACCACTAACACAGTCAGCCTGTTGCATTCCTAGTGACCATGACGCACGTTATTTCGTCGTACTTCTTTGTAGGAGCTGCGGCAGTAAAGGCGTGCAACAGAAATGGCCGTCCTGTCAACGAACCAATGCCTATGGCAGCAGGGGTAATAGCCTGTAGATGATGGTTTTGTCTGGAGGGTTGCCAACATTCTTGTTCATCGAGAGTCTGTTGGAGTGATCCAACTGAGAGTCTGTGTGAGGATCATTGTCTCACAGTCTGATCATCCCTATCTGTGAGAGTGACTGAGATCATTTTGAGAAATGACTGAGGACTCGAGTCGCACAAATTGAGGCTGCGTTGCGGCACTTTCCAAATGTCCAGCAAGACACAAGACGTTCAAAACCAGGTTGATGAAGTCGTAGGCATCATGGTTTCTTGTCTGATGGTAGCAGAACAACATCAACAAAGCCATGCTTCGTGGCGAACAGCTTGATACGCTCCAGAACAAGACTGAGGACTTGCAGCAGTCTTCTTTGCAGTTCAAGAGAGGTGCCAACCAGGTGCGCAAGGAAATGTGGTGGAAGGACATGAAGCTGAAGCTCATTATTGGCGTCATTGTCGCTATAGTCTTGATCATCATCATTGTTGTCGCCACTCAGCCAAAGTAATATACTGTTGGTGTTTGTATTCTACAAGTCCTTGGAATCTCTTAACGAGCACTTCCCACGTTGACAACTCTCAAAAATGCCCATCTACAGTGTATACTGAGTATGGAGTATCTGCATGTGTCTGCGCTGAAATGCGTTTCGCCGATCACATCAACTGACTGCGTGCCACACTCTTTGAATGCCAGCTGTCTTGTCCACACTGTCTGTCGTTGCTGAAAGAGCCGCACGCCTTCTCTACATTGTTTCGCCTTCCAAGACAATGTTCGAATCGGTGGACGATGTCCCAAACTATATCGAAGAAGCCATCCCATATTTTGTCGCTACCATCGCCATGGAGTTTGGTTTCTATCTCTTCTCCAGCAGAAAGGGGCTTCTTAAGCATGACGGTCAACATGAACAGGGCAAGATGCGTCTGAACGACATGTTGACATCCATTGCAGCTGGTTCACTCCAGCAGCTGTCCAAGCTCTTCATCGCTGGTACAGAACTCGTTGCTTACGTTTATGTCTGGGATCATTTTAGAATCTACGAGATGGATCCAAAGTCAATCGGCACATGGATTGCCGCTTTCCTCGCTGCTGACTTTGGCTACTACTGGTTCCACAGAATGGCACATGAAGTTAATCTGTTCTGGGCTACGCATGTTGTCCATCATTCGTCCGAGTACTACAACCAATCGACTGCCTTGAGACAGAGCATCTTTCAATCTCTTGTTTCTTGGATGTTCTATCTGCCAGCTGCACTCTGTGTGCCTCCAAGCATGTTTTTGGTCCACAAGCAGTTGAACACACTCTATCAGTACTGGATCCACACTGAGGCAGTACCCAGACTAGGCTTCTTGGAGTACATCATCAACACTCCCTCTGCTCACAGAGTGCATCATGGTCGCAATCCATACTGCATTGACAAAAACTATGCTGGCACACTCATCATCTGGGATCGTCTCTTTGGTACCTATCAAGATGAAAAGGTCTATCCACAAGTAGTTGCAACCAAGGAAGATGAAGAGCCAGTGGCTTACGGTCTTGTGCATCCCATCAACACTTTTGATCCAATCACTGTGCAGACACACCACTTTTCTTATGTCTTCAAGACAGCCTACAACACTCCAGGATTCATCAACAAGTTCAAAGTCCTCTTCTACGGTCCTGGATGGCATCCTGGCACAGATCGACTCGGAGATCCAAGTGAGTTGCCTCCTATCTCTCCTACACATCCACCAGTCAAGTATGATCCTATCATTCCACTGGACATGAACCTGTACTGTGCCGTCCATGGCTTGTCTCTTGTCCATCTTGTGAATTTTACACTCACGAGTACCATGCCTCTTGGACACTTGCAAGCCTTTTCTGGCTTCATCGCATCCTCTTTCTTCACGCTTGGATCCTTCTTTGATGCCAAACCACAAGCGATCGAATACGAGCTCTTGCGTGTGAGTGCTGCATCTGCCATTGCCTTTTCTGGTGTGCTTCCAGCAGAGTTCAGATCTCTGGATGCATTCAAGTACATTTACGGTGCCAGTTCCATCTTTGTCATTTACAAGTGGGCTACCGCTGGCAGATACTGGACCAAGCCTCAATAAACCCAAATCTGAACTTTCCCGATGATTTCGCGATCTGCTCTCGAAGCATTGGAACACGACGCAAGCATCACCACAGGAAGCACCAAACTGGATCAACTGATGGGACACGGGATACCTACTGGACATGTCACAGAGATCTGTGGTGTTCCTGGAAACGGAAAAACACAATTGTGCATGCAACTCTGTATCAACGTTCAATTGCCACACAATTTGGGTGGATTGGGATCAAAAGCCATTTATGTGGATACTGAAGGCAGTTTTACACCAAAGAGGCTGGAACAGATGGTCATGGCGTATCCTGACTTGAGCAAAGAAGAGATCATGCAGAATATTGAAATTTACAGAATATTTGATCGTACGCAGTTGATGAGTCTTGTGAATTGTCTGGAATCCAAGTTGGAGGGAGTGAGGTTTGTGTGTTTTGATAGCATTACGTTTTTGCTGCGTGGGTTGGCTGACATGTCCGAACGTACCAGACTTTTGCATACACTTGCACAGACATTGAGACATTTGGCATCCAAGTACAAGATTGCAATTGTGTTGACAAATCAGATGACAACCAAGTTTAGCAAGACAAACGAGTCTCTCATTGTTCCTGCACTCGGAGAGTCATGGGGACATGCATGTACTAATAGAATTGTGCTGTGCTGGCAATCCAACATGAGGCATGCGTGGATGACCAAGTCTCCGTACCAAGCAGATCAGATTGCACCCTTTGCTGTGACGAGTGAAGGCATCCGTGATGTCTAACCTGAATCAACTCAAAAGTTCAGAGCATGGGACCAATTTGATGCAACGCAAGAAGCGCACTCTTGTCTGGATGGTCACGCATCCACTCTTTTCTTGCCCTTTTGGCTGCTTCTTTCACTAAACGATCATCTTGCTCCTTTTGATACAAATCACACTTGTCGCACTCTTGACATTTGCCCGGAACGACTCTAAAATGCTGGCAAAAGTGACTGTAGCCGTCTCTACGAATGTCTTGTCTGCAAATGTAACACATGACATACTGGCAGTTGGAACAGACCATTTTGTTGCATCCATCCACTTTTGAGAATCTGATCTGACACTGAGGACACTACTTTTAGCCAAGATACTGTGCGAATCAGAGCAGTGCTCATAGCTTGCTCCACATGCAATCTCAAGCTGTCTTTTTCCTCTGAATGGCATTCGTGCGGTGGATCCCACTCCTTTTTGCATCCAACACAGGATGCTTTCATGCAATCACTGTTCTTGCAGTTCAGGACTGGAAAGCGGATCTTTTTAGGCTCCAAGACTTTGACAATCCATCGTTCCAACCGCATCCAAAGATCTGGTCTGAATTGATCCATCAATCGCTTCGTAAACGCAAATCCAAACAGAAACAAGTACATGGTCTCGATAGAGAGTGGTGTCAAGAGAAAGCCTGTCAAAAGCAACATTGTCAGTTGTTGCTTCCAGTACTGTCTCAAATTTGCCTTGATTTCTTCTACAATCTGCCAATCTCTTTCTTTCGGTGGTAATTCCTCACAATAGTTGCAAAACGGACAATGTGCCTGCTCGATCTTGGCTTGTTGCATCTGTTCGTAAAAGAATGTGGCCATGTAGTTTGAGAACAGCTCTTTTGGCACTGCTTGCTGGATGGAAGACTCTGGAATCTCTGCTTGACACTCTGATTGACACATGCAGTACATGCGTTTGGCTCTCAAATGGCCTTGTCCATACATGCCTTCGTTCAAGAGATTTTCAATGCATTTCTTGCAAAACAAGTGTGCATTGCTGCATGGCACCATTTCTTCAATCGTGACGTCGTTGTAGCAGCACAGACACTCGATCTTTTCAAGATACTCTTGCTCGTTCAACTCAAGAGCCAGCTGGTGATCGTTTGGATGCTCTCTAGGGTACTGTAGATGTAACATCTCTTGCTGCAGTTCTGGATCTTGGAGTGTGATTTTGACAAGCGATCGTCTCGAGAATGGAATCAGATCCCAAAACGCAGATGGTTTGATTGTATCCAGAATCTTGCAAGCAGATGCAAAATCACTGTTGCACTCTGCCATGGCAGCATCAATGGTGGATTTCCAGTGTAATGGATACAAATTGAGCAACTCTTGTCGACAGTGATTGATGTAAGATTTCGATGGAAACAAGTCCTTTTTGTTGCATTTTCTATTGATTCTTGGGTATCCTTTTAGAAGCTCTTCGGTAATGGTGTCCAATTTGCCTCCTTTGGTTTTGATAATCAGCTGCCTGCAGTGTGCTGGGTCCACTCCTGGAAACCTCTCCAACAGTTCTTGTAGGACTGTGTTGTCGTCTCTTGAAAGTGGGTAATGTCCATACTGCAGTTCTAGAATCTTCTCTGTCACTCTGAAGACTGTATCTCTTTTGTGCTGCTTTGCCACTATTCTGAGCCATTCCTGGTCTATCCTTGGGAACAAGACGCTCAGTTGCTCGACAGCTTGATCCATTCAGGAAAGTTTCCTTCAGATTCCATGGTCCAACAAACGAATATGCCCCAGGCACAGCTTCTGTACATCTTTGATACCTCTGAGAAGGCTTGCATGAATCCCATTGATGTAGATGAGTTTGACGACCGATTCCAAGTTTACTGCGAAACAGCGGGTTATGAGCTTGATGAGATTGAAATAGCCTTCTCTGATCCGTTTACTATGCACATCATTGGCGAGAAACAGCCAGAAGAAGACAAGAGGCCAAGACGAGTGCTCTCTGAACGCAAGACACGATTTCAGCGTACACTGCGATTCCAAACCAAAATCACAGATGAATCCATGGTGTTGGAAATGCATCAGGGTGTCTTGCACATTCTAGTGTTCAAAAATGGTGCCGGCATTTCGAGATAAACTAGCGAGCTCTGTCAGCTTTCTTCTTTTGAAGCTTCTCACAGATGGGAACATGTCTCTCAAATGCAGCTTCTCCAAACTTTCGCTTGCAGTGTGGACAGCTCGTGAGCTGTTGTCCTATAGATGTTGGTGCTGGTGGCAGATCTCTAGGATCCCCTCCAGCCTCCATATGCTCCTGTACTTTGCGTGCATGTCGCAAGGTGTCAATGAGCTCAGCTATCATCAATCGATCTACAATGTGTTTCTCTCCACTTTCCCTTGTCTTTCTTGACCTCTTTTGCTGGTTTCTTTGGTTTAAACGATTCGAGCTCTGTGCCTTTCATGCGCATCTTTTTGGGATCGAATTGTGGTCGCGATGCTTTCCCCATGCAAATCTGTCTGTGTTTCTCTATCCTATCTGGAAGGAACTTTCTGTTACATGAAGGGCACTGGACTGTCGTGATGTTTTTGAATTCTGGTATCTCTTGTTCTGGTAGCTGTGGTAGTGATTTCGGCAACTTTCTCCTCTCCAATGGCTTCTCCTTTTCGATCTTGTCTCCATCGTCTATCCTCTGTCGCATCCTGTCAATGTATTCTTCCCTAGAATGCTCCAAACTGCGCATGGAAGCACTCTTTTGTGTGTTCAGTCTTCCAAGACGCTTCATCTTTTGATTTAATCTCCTCAGGATCTCTCGCTTGAGCTCCAAAGACATGCAAAGGCTGACGTCAGATCTTGATTGCTGTTGCGAACAACACTTGCATTGTCTTGTTTTGAATCTCTTTCACAATATCAGGTGGTTCAAATGTGCGTAGCTTGCCTTCCAGTGTGCTGATGGATTCGATTGGAGTGACCCATCTGAAACAGTCTATAATCAACAAATATACTGCAGATGAAGCATCCTCGCCACTCTTCCACTTGATTTAGGTCTGGATGTTCGTAGAGTGTGGGGATACCAAGCAACTGACACGCTTCAACGACATTCGCGAGCATTGTGCCTGGTAAAACAGTATCCAGAGGTGCAGTTTGCAGGATGTATCCATTTCTATACAGCAATACAGCGAAATTCGACACCAGTCCTTCATACAAGAGATTGTCTTTGCACAGAATGATCTCTGTCATGCCTTGCGGCCTCTTTGCTTCCAGAGGCTGTCTATCTGCAATCCATCGAGAGTGCTTGACAGTAGGGTTCATTCTAGGTGCCCCATAACACACGACATGGCAAGATGGAGACAAAAGAGTCATTGGGTCTGCCAACAGCGTCCATTCTCTGTCTCCATGGACTGCTACTCTGTAATCCTGTTTTGGACTTGCTGCTAGGAATCGAGTCACCAGTGGCAACAAGTTACCATCCATTCTCTGATTGTGTCTCTCCAAGTCAATGCAACAGCCATCGATGATTGAAAAGCAAGTATAGATTCCAGGGTGTTCCATAAGCCATTGCTTCTGAGAATCAGTGACTGTTTCCAGCTTGTCCTTGAACACGTACATTTCTTGGCAGCAAAGAGTTTTCAGATGACCATGCGTCTCTTGACAACTGTTGGAATGAAAGAAAATGAGCGATTGCATGACACTACAGACTCATGGATCCAATGGATATCTGAAATCTCTGGTTGACAATCGCGTGGCGCAGTCAAGGAAGAAAACTTCGACTGTTGAGATTCTTTCCAGAGCAACAAAATGAAACACAAAGACTTCAACATGGAACCATGCCCTTGGAATATCGTGTACGATTTGGGAAGTGGATTTGCTATTGGTGTTATTGGTGGTGGTGTCATTTGGCACGGCTTTCAAGGATTCAGACATTCACCCAGAGGCGACCGTTTGAATGGTGTACTTGGTGCAATCAAGTCTAGAGGACCAGTCTTGGGAGGAAACTTTGCTGTCTGGGCTGGACTATTTAACACCTTTGAGTGCATTCTGCACGACGTCAGACCAAGAGATGATATTTGGAACCCAATCTTCAGTGGTGCTGCTACTGGTGCAGTCCTCGCTGCTCGTCAAGGCCCTAGAGCAATGGCTATCTCGGCAGTCATGGGTGGCATCATTCTCGGTGTCATTGAAGGTGGTATCAGTGCTGTGAGTAAGATCATGGGTCAGTCTTATGATCCAGTCCCTCCACCACTGCCAGAAGGTGTCTCACAACCAAAGCAAGAAACCGAACCAAAGAAAGGTCGCTTCTTTGCATAAATCGTTTCAATCATCGTCTCAACTCCATCGTTTGAGTTTGCGCGTTCATCTTCAAATGTCGTTTGAGGAAATCGAGGTATCAACGATGACACAAGGATGCAACTGGTGTGCGTCTGTCATGGAATGCATTCCCAACATCAAAAGTGGAAAGCACCAAGATGGTTGTTCCGATTGGCGCTCTGTACACACCTTTGAAAGAAAGACCTGGTGTCAAGGCGTTCAACTATGAGCCTGTTGCTTGCAGGACCTGTCGTGCAGTGTTGAATCCAGTCTGGTATTCCAATTGACATGAGCCAGATTGATTTCCGTGCCAAACTGTGGATGTGTTCACTCTGTCATGGAAGAAACCAGCTTCCACCACACTATGCAGACATTTCACCACAACAGCTTCCACCAGAGTTGATGCAGGACTTTACGACAATCGAGTATGTGCTCAACAAACCACCAGGACCACCACCAGTCTTTCTTTACGTCGTTGATACTTGTCTTGATGAAGAGGATCTCAAGTCACTGCGTGATTCGCTCATCGTCAGTCTCAACTTGTTGCCTCAAAACGCACTTGTGGGTCTGATTACGTTTGGAACAATGGTCTTTACTCTCATCTGAGGCACACATTCATGAAATTGGATTCCCAGATTGCCCAAAATCGTACGTTTTTAGAGGATCCAAGGAATACACTGGAAAACAAGTCGCTGAGATGCTTGGATTGACTGGATCTGCTGCCCCTCTCAGACCCGGACAGCAGCCTGTGCAGCAGCAGGGATTGACTGGCATCGCTCGTTTCTTGCAGCCAGTGGCACAGTGTGAATTTGCAGTGACTTCTATTCTGGAGCAGCTGCAGAAAGATCCATGGCCCGTTGCCAACGATAAGCGTCCATTGCGTTGCACTGGCACTGCGCTTGGCGTCGCTCTTGGATTGATGGAAGCTGCACAGTTCTCATCTGGCACACGCATCATGCTCTTCTGTGGAGGTGCATGTACAGAAGGACCTGGCTTGATTGTCAACCCAGAGTTGCGTGAATCGATTCGTTCTCACAATGATTTGGAAAAGGACATTGCAAAACACTGGAAGAAAGCACAAAAGGTCTTGAAATTGACAGCAGTACTATGAATCGCTTGCCAAGAGAGCTACAGAAAAAGGATTGGTCGTGGATATCTTTGCTGGATGTGGTGACCAAGTTGGTCTCATGGAGATGAAGACACTCGTCAACTCTACCAACGGATTCATTGTCTTGTCTGATTCCTTCACGATGGCACTGTTCAAATCATCATTCACGAGGATCTTCAACAAGGATCAGGAAGGATTCCTGAGAATGGGTTTCAACGCAACATTGGAAGTCCATACGACAAAGGAACTCAAGGTCTGCGGTCTGATTGGACCAGCAGTCTCTGGAGGCAAAAAGGCACCAAATGTCGGTGAAACTGAGATTGGTATCTCCGGCACCAACAGCTGGAAGCTTTGTGGCATCACACCCATGACCACTTGTGCTGTTTACTTTGAAGTGGCTGCTCAGGTGCTTTGTTTGATCTTAGACGCAAGCCGTGCAGCCAGGATCTGGTGGTGTCATGCAGTTTGTGACGCTGTATCAGCATGCAAGTGGACAAACGCGTTTGAGAGTCACGACAGTGGCTCGAGTGTGGGCAGATCCAATGGCACAGACCATTCCACAGTCGTTCGATCAGGAAGCATCTGCTGTCTTGATGGCACGTATTGCTGCCTTCAAATCAGAAGTGGATGACTCTCCAGATGTCTTGCGCTGGCTTGATCGCATGCTCATTCGTCTGTGTCAGAGATTTGCACAGTATGTCAAGGATGATCCTAATTCGTTCCAGCTGGCACCCAATTTCTCCATCTATCCGCAATTCATGTTCCACTTGCGTCGTTCGCAGTTTTTGCAGATCTTCAACAACTCTCCTGACGAAACGACTTATGCACGCCATGTCTTGAACAGAGAAGACTGCAACAATTCACTGATTATGATCCAGCCAACGCTCATGAAGTATTCGATGGCAGGACCACCAGAGCCAGTGCTTCTGGACTCTGTCTCCATCCAGGGAGATGTCATTCTGCTCATGGACACATTCTTCCACGTCTTGATTTGGCACGGTGAAACGATTGCTGCCTGGCGTCGTGAGAAATACCACGAAAACCCCACTTATGCAGCATTCAAGGATCTCTTGGAAGTACCAAAGCAGGATGCCACAGAACTCATAGAAGAGCGTTTCCCAGTGCCGCGTTACATTGAGTGTGACCAAGGCGGCTCTCAGGCACGTTTCTTGCTTGCCAAAGTCAATCCATCTACTACACATACGCAAGGATATGGTGCCGGTGGTCAAGCCATTGCCACGGATGATGTTTCATTGCAAGTGTTTATGGACCATCTCAAGAAGCTTGCTGTTGCTTCAGGATAAACTCAAGTCCTATACATGCTGTCGATGAGTGAATGATGCTTTTTGGCAATCTCAAACCGTTTGATCTTGAGTGTTGGTGTCAAACATCCATTTTCAATCGAAAACGGCTCAGTCAAGAGCTTGATCGCTGCCGGTATCTCAAATGGTGCCAATTCTGCCTCTCTACAGTGCGCATTCAGCATGCCAAGCAGTTGCTTTTCAAACTTGCTGTCTTTGCAATACTCTTCTAATCTCTGGTGTTTGTATCCTTTTGTTGGTCCCCAGATCTGCAACTGTTCCCAATCCGGAACAATGATGGCTACCGGTCGTGGATGCAACCCACTGCCAGTGACCATCACTTGAGACACCAGGAATTGAGACGCAATTGTTGTTTCCACCTTTTCTGGACATAAGAACTCGCCCTGTGAGAGCTTGAAGACATTTCTGACACGATCAAGGATCTTGAGTCTGCCTTGTTTGTCAAATGCACCGACATCGCCTGTTTTGAGCCAGCCATCTGGAAGAAATGCACTTTCTGTCATTATTCATCATACCACTTGATGCATTATAGTATTCCTTGAACACATTGGGTCCTTTGACACAGATTTCACCTCTTGGGAAGGGCTTGTCTTTGGATGTATACTTGAGTTCTGGCACATCCACTAATTTGACAAGAATGAAGGGGGAGGGTGGACCAGTGGTACCAACAGAGAGATCATAAGCTCCTGTCTAGTGTCAAGTCAGATACCAGTGAAAGCACAGCTCCAGTTTCTGTTTGACCATAACCTTCCAGAAAAATGGCAGAGAAGCAGATTCTGAAAAAGTGAATAAGTCTAGGAGACATGGGAGCGGCACCGGAGACGAAGGTTGTGATCTTGCCACCAAACTTTTCGCGGATTTTGTTGAAGATCAAGTGGTCCCACAATGCATGGTTCTGGTAGCCTTTCTTGACGTAACCACGCTTGGCTAAGATGGCTTGCTGGAAGATGCATCGAATGAGCCACTTTTTGGATCGAATGGATTCCATGATTGTATCATGGATCTTGACAAACACACGAGGGACACCGCAAAAGTAAGTGGGTTGTGCAGCTGCAATATCGTCCATGAGTCGCTTCAAGTCACCTTGGTAAAATGCAATCTTGCATCCGAAATAAGTCATGAAACTCTGAACCACTTGCTCATAGACATGAGACATGGGTAGATATGAAAAGTGAGTATCATTTTGATCCAGTTTTTTGCCAGACGTGAGTAGTGCCATGGTGACATAAGACGAACACGAAGCCATGAGGTTGCCGTGAGTGAGAATGACGCCTTTTGGACTGCCATTGGTACCAGAGGTGTAGTTGATGCAAGCAATTGTCTCTCTGTTCACATCTTCTGGCCGTGGAATGGGATCTGTCATGCCGTCCGTTTCGAGATTGCCAAACTCGACCAACGACAGAGAGGGATAGCCACTCGAAATCTTGGACAGATTCTCAGAGACTACATCCATGACAACAATCTTCTCCAAAGTAGGAAACAAAACGCTGTTTTCAAGAATACCGACCACTTTTTCTGATGTCGTGCAGATGATCTTGATCTTGGTTTGTTTGATGATACTTTCTAGAGCATCCCATCCCAGAGTGTCAAACAGTGGCACAACGATGATGCCATGGAGATAGGCAGCTTGTTGCAGAATGTACCACTCTTTTCTGTTTTTGGCAAAGATGCCCAAGCAATCTCCCTTTTTGAGGTCATGATAGATGAGACCAGATCTTGGATTAGTCAATGGACCCAATGCAGTTGATTCTGTCCACGACTTCTTCGTAGGTATCCCAGAGATACGGTCCTGCTGTCTTTTCTTTGACAACTCTGCCTCCCAGAAAGGGATTGATGCCTCCCACTGATTTGCCATGTAAGACGACATCGTACATTGATTTCATTTCGCCGAGGGGATCTTTGTAATTTTTGTCAACTTGGTAATGTCTTCTAGGCTTTGTTTCTCCCTCTCTCTCTGGCACATCCTCTTCTACAGAGTAAATTGTGCGGTCGCTGTCGCAGCATCTAGGAAACAGGAACGATAGCGACATTGTGGCAAAACACGTCACCACTGCATGACCTTGATCAAAGGCTGTCCCACTTGAGCAGAAAGTACAAGAGAGGCTTTATCTGGTGATCCAGAATTGTGTAGATTCAAATTTTTAGTTTCGGTACATGTGCTCAATCTCGTCTTTGAATTGTCTCTTGGCCTCTAATCTGCGTAGCTTCATTGTGGGTGTCATGAGATTGTTAGTACACGAAAAGGACTCTGGAAGGAACTTGATCTTCTTTGGGATCTCAAAATGCTTCAGTCCACCTTCTCTCCCATGCACCATCAACATTCCCAAGAGCTCTTTTTGGATCTTGTGTTGCTCACAGTACTCTTTCAGACTGCCAAATCTGAATCCTTTGCCTTCGGCCCACTTTTTCAGTGGTTCTGGATCTGGCACTTGTATCAATGAATATACCAACAAAAGCCACGCAATAATCGTATTTGGAGTCACCAACAACAAAGATTTGAGATACCAAAGGATGTGACAAGTACACGTTCTCAATTCTCTCTGGGATAATGTAGTCTCCATTGGCAAGTTTGAAGATGTTTCGCTTTCGGTCAATGATCCTGAGTTTTCCCTGTTTGTCAAAGCAGCCAATGTCACCAGTCTTGAGCCAACCGTCTGCCATCAAGTTTTCTGCTGTTGTGATACAAGATACCTGTCTTTTCTGGGTTGCGATAGTATCCAGATGTCACACTTGGACCCTTGACACAGATCTCTCCACGAGGATAGGGTTTGTCTTTGGAAGTGTATCCCATCTCTGGCACATCCAAAAGCTTGATGTGCAAAAAGGGACACGGTGGTCCAACTGAATCTGAAGAGAAATCTTGCGGTGTTGTGACTGTGAGTGCACCTGTTGTTTCTGTTTGTCCGTAGCCTTCGTTCATGTTGGCTTTGAAAGCAGATTTGAAAAAGAAGGGAATGTGCGATGGCAATGGTGCTCCACCAGAGAGAAAAGTTCTGACTCTTCCACCTAGAGCATCTTTGAATTTGTTGAACACAAGTGCATCCCAAAGAGAGTGATGCAGATAGCCCTTTTTCACGTATGGCTTTTTGCTCTCGAGTGCTCTTTTGAACAGCTGTGTCGCAAACCATCCCTTTTCAGCTATTTTGGCAAAGATGCCGTCATAGATCTTTGTAAACACACGCGGTGGTCCGACCAAGACTGTCGGTTTGAGTTCCAAAAGATCTTCCATGATTTTCTTGATATCTCCTTGGTAGAAACCTATGCATGCACCACTGTAGAGCATGGCAGCCACTACAATCTGTTCCAGAACATGTTGCATTGGTAGATAAGAAAAGTGCACGTCCTGCGTGGTGAGTGTAAGCATGCTGGCGTCTTTTGTTGCAAAAGTGAATATGGCAATTACAGCGAGATAGTTGCCGTGTGTTAACTGTACTGCTGTTGGCAAATCAGATGTGCCACTCGTGTAATTGATGGAAGCAAGTGTATCGTGTCCAATATCCTTTGGTCTTGGCTCTGGGTTGCTCATGCCATCGGTTTCAACTGCCCCAATCTCAGTCAGTTCAATGTGTGGATAAGAGCCACCGATTTTGGCTAGATTGTCGCTGATGCTGTCCAAGACAATAATACGCTGCAAGTGTGGAAATCTGTACGAGTTTTCTAGTAAACTGACCACTTTGTCTGCTGTGGTCGATAGGATCTTGATTTCGGTCTGTTTCATCACAATCTCGATGGATTCGATGCTAAAGGTGTCGTAGATTGGAACAGCTACTAGACCATACAGATAGCAAGCAAACTGGACAATCACCCACTCTTTTCTGTTTGTACAGTAGATGCCGACTCTGTCACCCCTTTCCATCCCATAGTATATCAGCCCGGCACTATTATCAGATAATGTACCCAATCTGTGTCATACGGTCAATGCACTCGCTGTACTTGTCCCACATGTACGGTCCAGCGATTCTGTCCTTCACATGTCGCACTCCCATGCATGGACCATCTTGAGAGAGCTCTTTACCATGCAAAACAATGTCAAAGAGTGATTCGATACCGGGAATGCTTTCTCTATAGTCTTCGCCTTTCCACATGTAATGACGTCTCGGTTTTGTTTCGCCTTCCTTCTTCTCACCCTCCACCTCCACCGAGTACATTTTTCTCTTGCCGTCTGACTTTCGTGGCCAAAAGAGAGAGAACATGTTGTTCGGACGCGACGCGAAGCAGAGTCCAAAATCTCACTTTTTATCGTACAGCGCATCGACTTGTGTTGCAAAACGTGCATGCGCCTCAATACGCTTGATTTTCATGGTCGGTGTCAGTAATCCATTCTCGACTGAAAATGGCTCTTCTGAAAAGGCAATGCGTTTTGGAATCTCAAATCCTTTCAGACCGCCATCTCTGCCATGGACTGCAAGCATACCGGCAAATTCTGATCTGAACTTGGAGTCTTTGATGTAGCCTTTCAGATGATCGTGTTTGTAGCCTTTGGCATCGCCCCACTCTCTCACACGATCCCAATGTAACACTACCATCAATCCATGTACCAACAATCGCCACGCAATAGGATTCGAGCGAGTAGCCAGTCACAAAGATCTGAGAGACCATGTGATGCTCTAGATACACATTTTCAATCTTTTCTGGTGCAATGAATTCACCATGGGCAATCTTGAATAGATTCAGCTTGCGATCGATGATTCTGAGTCTGCCTTGGTTGTCAAAGCATCCAACATCGCCTGTTTTCAGCCATCCGTTGTCCATAACTTGTTCTACTATCAAATAAGATGCCTGTTTGCTCCTGGTTCTGGTAGTAGCCCTTGAAGACGCTGGGTCCTTGCACTAGTATCTCGCCTCTTGGGAATGGCTTGTCTTTGGATGTGTAGCCCATCTCTGGAATGTCCTTGAGTTTGATTCGACAAGAAGGTGCTGGTGCCCCAACACTGCCAATGTGTGCGTCCTTCAGCCAGGTCTAATTTGAGTTGATGTACATTGGTTGCCAAACCGCATGATTCTGTAGTGCCATATCCTTCTGTAAACTCTGCACTAAAGCAGATGCTGAAGAATGCTGCAATCTTTGGATTAATGGGAGCAGCACCACAAACCAATGCACGCACGTTGCCACCTAACAGATGACGAATCTTTTCAAACACAGACTTGTCCAAAAAGCTATGCTTGTAGTAGCCCTTCTTGATGTACTGTGACTTGACGAGAATGCCGTAATTGAAGACAAACTGGCTCCAAATTGACTTGAGTTTGACTGATCTCTGGATTCGTTCATAGATTCTGTTGTACATTCTTGGCACAGCAGCAAATATCGTTGGTTTCAGTTCTTGGACATCTTCCATGAGTTTGATGACGTCGCCTTGGTAATATCCAATGCGAGCGCCAGAGTAGGAGACGATCATGTGCAGTGTTTGTTCATAAATGTGTGGCAATGGGAGATAGGACATGTGAATGTCCGATGTTTGCAGTTTGAAGATCTGTCCTTTTTCCGACATTGCGACCAACGAACTCACAACGGAGAGATAATTGCCCTGTGTCAGGATGGCTCCTTTGACATCGTTTCTCGTGCCACTGGTGTAGCAAATGCTCACAACAGTGTCCTGTGTAATCGTGTCTGGTCGCGGTTCTGGATTCGCGATACCATCTGCTTCGATATTGTCAAAATCAATGATGTCAATGTGTGGGTATTCATTGGCGATCTTGCTCAGATTGTCACTCAGAATATCCATGACAACAATCTTGCTCAGACTGGGGTACTTGTCGCTGTTTTCAAAGATCTTGACGACTTTGTCTGATGTCGTGAACATGACACGAATGTCACATTGTCGAATAATAAATTCAATTGCATCTGCGCCGTGTGTGTCATACAAAGGAACAAAAATGATGCCACGCATGGCACATGCTTGCTGTGAAATGTACCACTCCTTGCAGTTGACGGCGTAAATCCCAACGCGATCGCCCATCGCGACATTATTGTACAACAATCCAGCACTGAGATAAGAGATGATACCCAACATTAGTTATCTTGTCTATGACTTCGGTGTAAGATTCCCAGAGATAGGGACCTGCGATTCTGTCCTTGACATTGCGATGGCCGAGGAATGGCCCATTTTCTGAGACTTTCTGACCATGCAACACGAGATCAAAGAGTGTCTTGCAGTCCGCTATGGGGTTTGGCAAGTCTCCGTGTGTGAATGCTGCGTTTCTCCTCGGCTTTGTCTCGCCATCGACTTCTGGAACCTCCTCCTCAACGGAATACATGAATCTTGATCCATTTGTCCTAGGAGGACAGAGCAGTGCCAGTGACATCGTAAAGAATGGCGCGTCACGAATTCGAATGGATGGCAGTGTCTCAAATCAGTCTTTATAGAGTGCTTCCAGCTTGTCTTTGTACTTGGCAACAACCTCTTGTCTCTAAAATCAAATCAAAGACCCTGAGCTTAAGTGTTGGTGTGAGCATGTTGTTTTCGACAGAGAATGGTTCTGGTAGCAGGAGAATGTTCTTTGGAACCTCAAATCCATTGAGCTCACTTTCTTTGCAGTAAACAGCCAGCATTGACAGCAGATGCTTTTTGAATTTCTGATCTCCGCAGTATTCGGATAAACTAGTGTGTTTGTAGCCCTTTTGTTTGCCCCAACCAGAAACAACCTCCCAGTCTGGCACTATCATTACATCTTATACCGATCAGAGCGACGACGTAGGATTGGTATGCATTCGCGTAGACCAAACTCTGAGCCACCAGGATATGCTTGCACAGGATGCTCTCACACTTTTCTGGAGCTACAAATTCACCAATAGAGAGCTTGAAGATGTTGCGTGCTCGATCCAGGAGTCTCAATCTGCCCTTGTCATCCCAACTGCCAATGTCTCCTGTGGCAAACCATCCATCTGGCTTGAGACACTCTGCTTTGATGAATTTAAATACCAGTCTTTTCTGGATCCTTGTAGTATCCCTTGAAGACGTTGGAGCCTTTGATGTAAATCTCACCCCTTGGATAGGGCTTGTCTTTTGACGAGTACTTGAGTTCTGGTACATCTACTAGTTTCATGTGCACTCCTGGACATGGAGGCCCTACGTGTCCTTGATCCCTGTCACAAGACAGCGCACACGTTCCCAAAGCCGAGCCTTCAGATTGACCGTAGCCATCAATCATCGGACATGAAAAGCAGCTCATGAGTGTCCGTGCAATCTCACTTGCCAATGGTGCTGCACCAGAAAACAACATCCTGACTTGTCCACCGAGAAGGACTTTGATCTTGTCAAAGAAGATGCGATCCCAGAACCTGTGTGTAAAGTAGCCTCGTCTCATGTAAGCAGCTTTGGTCTTGAGTGCTCGTTTGAACAGCATTCTGATAATAAATCCCTTTTCGTTGATAGCAGCATGAATACGATCATATATCCTGTTGAAGATACGTGGCACAGCAACAAACATTGTTGGTTTGAGTTCCTGGACGTCTGACAAGAGTTTCTTTGGATCACCTTGTGCAAATCTACCATTATTTGGGTTGCCCTATCCTGGCACCAGCAACCATCATGGCTATCTGAAGATATTGCTCGAAGATATGTGCTAGCTGAAATCAAAACCAATACCGGCAGATAGGAAATGTGGATGTCATTTGGTGATACACTTACTGAGTACCCGCTGTTTTGCACATTCAGAGATGCTCTGAGCGTAGATAGAATATTGCAGTGTGTGAGCATGGCTCCTTTTGGCATGCCAGTTGTACCACTTGTAAAACACAGAAATGCCAAGTCATCCTTGTCGATCGTTGTTGGTGGTGACAAAGGGTTCATGATTCCCATTTCCTGGAGTGTGTTCATCTCCACCATCTTCACGGACGAGGCCTCGGCCATCTCGTAAGTCTTCTCGTTTGCTTCATCCAAAATAACAATCGTGTGTAGATGAGGGAGCTTGTCGACATTGTCAAACAGGACTTTAGCTTTGTCTGCAGTCACAAAGATGATTTTGCTTTCTGTCAAATTGGCAATGAACTCGATTGCAGACGCGCCAAAGGTCTCGTACAATGGAACCACAACGAATCCATACATGAAGCTGGCATACTCTGCAATGATCCAGTTGGGACTGTTGATCCCGTAGATTCCCAAACAATCGCCTTTTTTGAGACCCAAATGACTCAATCCAGCACTCTTGTCAAAGTAAATACCCTGCATTGAGCATCTGTGAGTGTGCTTCGCTGTACTTGATCCAGATATATTCTCCTATTGTCAAAGACCGAACCTGCCGCTTTTTGTCGAATGATGCGATAGCCCAAAAACGGCCCATCCTTTGAGACTTTCTGTCCATATGGTATCAGATCATGCAGCAGTTGCATGTTCTCTGGCAGCTCTGGCACCTTCTCAGTGGCGAAAAACCGACGTGGCTGTGATAAAACCACATACCTTGCCTTCTCCTTCGACATCCGGTCCATCTACTTCTACCGAATACATATCTATCTTTGTCGATGCGTCTACGTAAAGTGCTTGTAAGCTCATCTCCGAGTGCGCGGGCAACAAACAATTCCAACGCAGGCTTTTTATTCACTCGATTGAAGCATAAAGCTGATCCAGCTCCTTTTGGTAAAACTTTTTAGCTTCGTGGCGCTTGAGTTTGAAAGTCGGAGAGAGCAACCCATTCTCTGGTGTGAATGGATCTGGGCACAAGTGAATCGCTTTCACGTTTTCAAAGCCTTTGAGACCGTTCTCTTTTCCATGCTGCTCAATAATCTTGAGAAGCTGCTTATTGACATTGGCATCATTGCAAAAGTCATTGATAGTCACGTGATTGAATCCCTTTGATGTCGACCATGGCTTGCTTGTCTCCCAATCAGGCACAATAATGGCTACAAGAGAGGCCTTGAGTGAATCACCGTAAACAAAGGACTGGGCAATGAGCGAATGCTTGTTATAGACAATCTCAATCTTTTCAGGAGCAATGTACTCTCCCTGAGCAAGCTTGAAGATGTTCTTGACTCTATCAATGATCTTCAGTCTGCCCTGAGTGTCCCACATACCAACATCACCAGTAGCCACCCATCCATCAACAATAGTTTCGGCAGTCTTGTCTGGTGCCTTGTAGTAGCCACTGAAGCAGTTGCTGCCCTTGATCATGATCTCACCCCTTGGGTTTGGCTGGTCCTTTGAAGTGTAGTTCATCGAAGGCACATCGCGCAACTTGATCATGCACGATGGAATCGGAATACCAATGTGTCCGACAGACGTGTCTGTTTTGAGCGTCTAGAATCAAATCACGTACAAATGACACAGCGCCAGTCGTTTCTGTTTGTCCGTAGCCCTCTATAAAGTCGCATCCAAAGCAAACACGCATAAAGTTGAGCACATCTGCTGAGATAGGTGCAGCGCCAGACATGCACATGCGTACTATAATCAAGATGAAAACCTCTGCCACCGAGTCTTTGTTTGATCTTGTCAAAGACAACTGCGTCCCAAAGTGAGTGCGTCAAGTATCCTTTTCTCACGTACTCTTTCTTGGTGTTGAAAGCATAGTTGAAGAGTATGGCTGCAACACCGCCTTTGGCTGCAATGCCAGCGTTGATCTTATCGTAGATTCTGTTGTAGAGACGAGGCACAGAAGGGAAGATGGTTGGCTTGAGCTCAGCAACATCATCCAAGAGTTTCAAGGTGTCGCCTTGGAAGAATCCAGCACGGGCTCCAAGATAGAGTAGTGTCGTAAACTACCGTCAAGTGATATACAATGATACGCTCCAGAATGTGTGCGAGAGGCAAGTAGCTGATGTGGACATCGTCTTTGCCAAGTTGGATGAGATCTCCGTTCTTTGCGATGTCAATATAAGCAGCAACGAACGAGAGAAGATTTCTGTGGCTGATCATGACTCCTTTGGGCAATCCAGTGGTGCCAGAAGTGTAGCAAATGGTAGCAGTCGAATCCAGAGACAGGGTGTCGGCCTTTGGCAACGGATCTTTGGCACCTTCACTTTCCAGATCAGCAATTGACACGAGCTCAATACCAGAGGCTTTTGCTTGGTCAACCAGCTCTTGTGGTGGAGTGTCCATGGCAACGATGGTCTTTAAACTCGTCAATTGCTTGGCATTCGTGACGAGAATTTTGGCCTTGTCAGATGTCGCAAAGACAATAGAAGTGGAGGTACTCGTGACAATATACTCGATAGCTTCAGCGCCAAGCGTATCGTACAATGGCACGGTGATAAAGTCGTACATGAAACACGCCTGCTCAGCGATGATCCACTCGGAGTTGTTAATGGAGAACAACCCGACCATGGCTTCTCTCTTCAGCCCTCTGCGGACAAGCGCAGTTCCGACCTTGGTCACGCGTTCCAACACTTGCTTGTAGGTCTGCCACTCATAAGGGCCTGGTTTTCCATCCACAATAGATCTTTTACCCAAGCAGGGTACATCTCCAGAGACTGAGACTCCGTGGAGAAAGTTTTGGTGTAGATTATGGATTCCCTCAGGATGCGAGACGAGCTCCTTCCCAACGGATTTGTAATACCGACGAGGCTTACCTTCTCCGGCAACTTCTGGAGCATCTGGCAACTCCACAGTGTATTGAAAGCTCGATGGGCGATTCTTGTTTGGAAGCAGACTGACGAGCATTCGGCAAAGAACGAACGTGTCCTTCGGAAATTAATCAATTGGGAACATCTGGTATTGTCTTCTTTGTCGCGTACGAGATGGATGCCTTCATGCTCTCATACGTTCAAAGCTGTTCACAGCTCAACACAGAGCCACTCAAGTCACTCTTGGACATCATTGAAGAAAAGAAGAAGCAAGATAAGCCAGGTGTTGCAGAGTCTTTGAATCTGTCGGGGCTTTCTGTCCCTCTCAAGTCAGTGACTGCACTCAGTCATGCACTCGAGTCTGATACTTGGTTCACAAAGCTTGTCTTAGCAGACGCCTTCCTGGGAGACGACGGTTCATGGTTTGATTTCAGGTTGTATCAAAATCGCATGTGCGCTCAAAACAAACCAAACCATTACCTCTCTCGACTTGCGAGGAAATGGAATCAGATCTGACGGTGCAATAGCACTCGGACAGATGCTACGCGTGAACACTCACTTGCAACATCTGAATTTGGAATGGAATTGCATCGGTATTTGGGAATCTGGTGTCAGAGCACTCTCTGATGCACTTTCTATGAACCAGAGCTTAGTATCTCTCGATCTCAGAAACAACAAGATTGGTCCTCAGGGAACACAAGCATTGGCATTGTCTCTTAAGCACAATACGACACTATTGAGACTTGATTTGCGTTGGAACAATGCTGGCTTGATTGGCGGTCGTGCATTTGTAGATTTGCTCAAGTGGAACGTTGTTTTGAAGGATTTGGACTTGACTGGTAATGAAATCCCAGAAGACATTGCTAGAGCACTCTCTAGTGCACTTGAGAGAAACAAGGAGCGTTATCAGCACGAATTGAGTTCCAAACAGCATGCAGAGACACTCAACCAGACTCTGCAAACCCTGACGTACTCCCACCAGGATGCCATGGCTAAGCTCCAGTCCAAATTAGCTAATACTGACCAGAGAGCATTGACTCTGGCAGAAAAGCTTGAATTAGCAAGCAACGAGATTCAAGACACGCAAGACAGCCTCAGAACTGCTCAAGCCAAAGTACAACGTCTAGAGATTGAGAATAAGGACTTGATTGAAACATTGACAAAAGAACGCACTCAAGCACAGACTGAACTCTCTGGAATCCAAAAAGAACTTGTCACAGAGAGAGACAGACACTTGAAACTGCAAGATGCACACCATCTTTACTCCAAAGACATGACAGGCAGAGTGCTTAAACTTGAAGCAGATCTCAAAAAGGCAGAATTGGATCTGCAGGTCTTGAAAAACGACAAGACACTTCTCTTGGAAGACATTCACAAGCAGAAGGAAAAGGAAAAGAGTCTGAATGATCTCTGGCAAGGTATCGATACTCAAAGGAGACAAATTGGATCGTGCAGAGTCATCTTACCAAACCAAGCTCTCTAACTTGCATGACAATCTAGAAAAGGAGTATCAGGCAAAGACAAAGAAGATAGAGACGCGAATGCGCCAAGTGGAGCAAGAAAAGACGATTGTTGAAGAGGTAGATGTGCTAAGGTGAGGAATATGATGCATTCAAGCAGCGACACATGAATGAAAAGAGATCCTGGCAAGACCAGTTGCTGATGGCTGAAGAAAAGACAATCAAGCAGGAGCAACACAAACGCCAAGAACTGGAGCAGCAGCTGAAACAGACAACGACTCAGAGAGACCAATTGCAACAACAACTGTCTGTACAGCTGCAAGAACAACACCAGATGATGAAATCCAGCGAGACTGAAATCAAACGTGTGCATGATCAGATGCTGCAACTCCAGCAAGAGCTCTCAGAGCTCAAATCCAAGAATGCTTATCTTTCCAATGATCTGAATGAGACCAGACAGCGCTATGACCATCTGAAGAAGGACAACAGCCAACTGGACGCATCGAATGAGCATTTGCGACTAGAGATCCTCAAGCACAAGGAAGAGACTCAACGAGAGCACAGACATTTGCTTGAAGAGGTAGAAAGACTCAACAGACTCCAGGGAGAGAAGGATCAGCTGATTACAAATCTCAAACAGGACATTTTGGACAGAGACGATGAACTGAATGCTATTGACCAGGAAAACAATCTGAGGGTACTTGATTTCACAACAGCTCAAGGAACTCTCTGCAAATATCGAGTCACTCTTTGCGAGTCGTGTTCGAAAACACAAGCACAGACACTAATGTCCGAACTTGAGATTCTGAAGATCAGATTGACAGAAAAGATACGACTCCAGTACCAGGAAGAGATTAAAAAGATCCCAGACAGTATTCTCGACATGAACCTCATAGACTGGATCAACCAAAGCTACATGGAGCAAAGGAGAGTGACCAGACAGTCTTCGAGGATGTTCCAGCACCTGCCACAGACACCATCAGTCAGAAGACGAGAACGCAACGAAACATTGTATTCTGTCAATGGGTCTCCAGTGGCTGAGGAGCCATTGCGAAGAGTGACACTCAAGACGACAGAGACCATGGATCCAGTCTTGCAAGTGCCTCTGGATGATGGAACAATCGTGGATCTTGATCCGACAGCGACAAAGCAGGATATTTGTGGACAACTGAGTCAAGAGGAAGTCAAGCAGCTGCAAGAGAATCTGTTGCGTATCCAAGAGCAGACTGCAGCCCTTCTTGCTCAGTTCAACCTCTGAACATAAACAACTTTTCTCAGTGTCTCTGACTCCGCAGTTCCTTTAGTAAGCACAGCAAGTGTTTCCAATCTCTGGATCCATCTGTCAATCTTCTTGACGCATCTGTCCATCGGACACGACGCGATCGAACGTATACCCTCCAAATCAGTTGTGATAACGACTATTGCACTCGTTTGTGCTTGCTCGATCAATAATCCACCTCACAGAGATCCATCTCAGAGTCATCCACTTCATGACACATTGAAAAAGGATCAGATAGCAAACATTCAGCCTCAAGAGATTTACAATTTTTCTGCTCACATTCTTTGCTCGAATTGCGGTGAATGGTCGGTTTGTTCAGTTGGCTCAAAAGAGCAGAGGAAGTGGACTATGAAAAACTGCTGTCTGGTTTAGAGGATGAAATTCGCAAGACAGAGCTTGCATTGTCGACACTGACAATCAGAGAGCGCAAGCACTTGTTCAACTCCTTGTTTTATCCACTCACTGTTTACGTTGTTGTTGTTGCCGTCTATCTCATATATCCAAGTTTTCCAAACAACAGGACCTGGGGGCAGTACCTCATGAGTGTTGGTCCAGTTGTTCTTGGGCCGCCAATCATTGTCGTTTTGAGGAGCTTCCTCAAGTCTTGGTACGCAATGACAAAACGAGGACTGATCATGGAACTGGAAAAACTCACAAAGATGCAGATGGACAAGATCGAGGAAATGAAGAAGAAGACGGCTTACTACATGACCAAGGGACTGATTGAAAAGTACGAATCACCCAAAAAGACACCCATGAAGGAGCAAAAGAGTCTGACGCTGCCAAACAAGGCAGTGAATCCAAAGATTGAGCAAGTCAAACGCGTTGCACAGCCATCACCACTCAAATCACCCATGAAAGAGCAATCAGAACCTCTTCCGCCAAAACCGATTGAACCACCCCAACCACCATCGTGGTTAGACAAAGTCTTGGATGCCATTGTTGGAGATGGCGATGGACCACAGAACAAGTATGCACTCGTGTGTGAGGAATGCTTTACACACAATGGATTAGTCATGCCACACGAATACCTCTCAACAAGTACTCTTATTGACGATAGAGTTCAAATGCCGCAGTTGTGGACATCTGAACAGCAAGCAGCATACAGCCTCTTTGGACATTAGTGTCAGAAACAGAAAGTCTGGACAAGAGCCAATCATTCACAGATCACAATCCTTGCACGAGTTTCCAACAAAAGAAAGAGAAAAGTCTGAGGAAGAGACTACTGAAAAGGATGAAGTGATAGAAGACGCTGAAAACAATCCATTCATTCAAAAAGACTAAAGCTGGATATTGGCCTAATCTTATCATCAACACCTTGAAGATGCTCTCAATCAGATGCATCGACAGTCCAGCACGTGTGAGATCTTCCAAAGCACTCATCTCTCCAAAGCTCTGTCTGGCTTCAAAGATGTCCTGTGCTCTCTTTTTACCAATCATCTTCAGTTGCTGCAAGTCTTTGAGAGATCCAGTATTGATAATCTGCAGCATCCTCAGTCTTGTGTTTTCTTTGATGTGTTCCAGTTGCTGATTCTCCTTTTGGCTTTCGTCTTCCAGTGCCCTCTTCATCTTTTGTTCCAGTCTCTTTTCGATTTCAAGGAGTCTGTTTTGGAAATTAGATTGATCTTTTCTGAGTGGACTAAAGAGTGTGCCTTTGAACTCTTCCAGTCGTTGTTGCAGCCTTTGTTCTACTTTTTCGTTGATTTGGTCTTCGATGGATTTTCCTGATGTGAAGAAGCGTTTCAAAGCTCTTGGTTTGTCGTCGTTTCTTTCATCTAGTGAGTTGCGCTCAGAGAGTCTCTTGGCAGGTTGTGTATCAGAGAGTCTCTTTGGATCAGAGAGTCGCTTCCCTTCATCCAACTGCTTATCAGTCTCTTGAGAGCGACGACGCTTGAGATCATTTCCAGGCTTGCGTGATTTCCACTCTTGCAATGCTTGTTTGCGATCTTCCACAGTCTTTTCTTGCATCTCGTTCACTTGAATGGTGTTCTTGATGTTGCAAGCTTTGGTCGCAAAGTTGAGTGTGTTATAAGTGTCGATAAAGTGTTCTTCGTCTGGTGACAGACAAGCAATCATCATGCCAATGGCAGATCCACCCAAACTGTCTTGCAGAAACCTTGTGATCTTGGAATCTCTGTACGGAATGCGTGAAGCATTCTTGTTCAAAGACTCCACAACTTGTCCGAGGACAAAGAGTGATTTGTTGATGGCTCCAGATTCCACCATCCTCGCTCCAGCATTTCCAGTGCGTTTGTTGTCCTCACTCCCTGCAAGATCAATCATGTGCAGTTTTGAATGACACATTTTGCCATCTGTCTTTGTTGTCACATGAACTTGCATGATAAAGTGTGAGCGTGACGATTGCTCATTCAGCTGTGTGGATGCCGTCGACCTGCGTTCCATGGCAGCCCTTGAATCAACCAAGATACTCGTGATGTCGCTTAAAGTCTGCAATAGAGTGAATGGGAACAACAGTGATGCCGGCAACCACAATCTGTTTGTTTTGTGTTTCCCTGAGATCCAGGTGTGAAGATTGTGTTCTTTCTGATGCATCCAAGAGATCATAGATCTTTTCGTTGTAGATTTCCAAGTACGATGCTGCTATCTTGCAATCCAGTTTGCGTTGCTTTATCTCTGCCAACAGAAATCCAATAGTTCTTGGAATCATTCCAGGTTCCTTTGCAGATCCGTTGATGGTGTGTGTCTTGCCACTGCCTGTTTGTCCGTAAGCGAACAATGTCACGTTTGTGCCTTGAAAGATAGTATCCAGTTGTGGTCTGATGTGTTCAAAGATGTTTTCCTTGTCTCATGTCTTGTACCTGCTTGGATTGGTCTGAAAACACTTTGGTAAACGTGTAGTTGATCTGTTCCTGGCTGTTCCTGGGATTGCTGATGTGTACAGTGTCTCCAGTGCTCTTGACACATTTGACAGATTTGTGTGGTCTAATCCTCACGTAAACTTCAACTTGTTTACTACTCATTGTTGAAAATGAAACAAAGCCATGTGTCCTGACGCGTTTCAAATAGCGGTCAATGTCATCTGGAAGCAGTCTAAAGAACATATGTCCAGAGATGACACCGTGTTGTTCTTGTTGAATGAGTTGTTGTGCTAGTGCTACAGTCTCTTGAATTGTTGTTGACAACACATCTTTGGCTTCTTGCAAGTCTAGTTGCTCTTGTTGCAGCATCATGTCTAGCAACAGCTCAGACAGCTTTTCCAGTCTGTCTTGTTCCTGCTGCTCCCACAATAGCTGTTCCTTGCGATACTGGGTTTCCAAAGCCCGCTTCTTTTGGATTCTCTCATCTTCCAATCTCTGCTCTTCCCTCTCTTCTTTTGTCATCTTGCTGTCATCCATGATCTGGTCAATCATCTCCAGTCGTCGGCGTTCTGCTAATTGCTCTCGCAGGACCCTCCTCTGTTCCTTGAGCTCTAGTCTCCTGGCTTTCTTTTTGCCATAAGTAGGTCTCTCTTCAATCGGATTCCTCACTTCCCTCAGCATGTGTCTCAAACGAGCATTGTCTCTCTTACGATACATGATGTACAGCAGCACCAGCAGCAAAATGACAGTGATTCCAAGTGGTACATAAACGATTGGATTCGACATCCGGTACTTTTTCAGAACCATTCTCACGGGTTCTGCATCTTCTTCAAACCGCATCAAAGTTTGGAAGCTTCTTCGAATCAAAGTGTGGAATGATACCCTGCGTATTGATACATCCAAAAGCGGAGATCGCTTTCTGATAGATTTGATCACAACGGCACGTCGCGTTCATCAAATGAGCTCTTTCCCCATGACACTCCTAGAAGCTCCCATGGACCAGAACGTTGCAAGCCGCTTTTCTGACGCTGATTTCCGCTTTGGTGCGTAGCATTCATCCTAGCGCTCGAGGAACATGATCCCTGTCAAGTGGTACTTGGTCAGACCGAAAGCGAGATGAATGCACTCAAGCGCAAGAAGAGAAGAGCCTTACAAAAGACCAAGAGTCTTTCCAACGAAGAACTGAGACAACATAGACCGAAAGCTCAAAAGTCTCCACACGCTGTGGATGAACACGGCCGAATCCTTGAGCGACCTGATATCTCTTACACTGACCTCATCATTGAAGCTATCTTGACGTCTGAAAGCCGCATGCTCTCTCTCGGCGATATTTATGAACATGTCGCGAGCTTGTATCCGTACTACAGGTCTTCCACGACGGTTTTGAGACTCATTCAAGGCTTGGAAGAACTCTATTAGACATAATTTATCTGTACAAAAGATTTTTGTTCGGACCCAACGTCCTGGCGACAAACCAGGCAAGGGAGGCTATTGGGCACTGACGGATGACGTGCCTATTACACAGGAGACAAAAAAGCTCAAGAAGATTAGACACAAGAAGCCCACTGCCATCAATACCTCCAAGATGGGCTCTTACTCCCAGATGGAGACACCAATCAGCCCAGTTCAAACCACGGGTCGTGAAACGCAGTCCATGAGTAGTTTCCCACAGGAGCAGGAACAACCATACGTGTTTCATCTTGGACACCAGATGGACCGCTTTGGATCCGAGTTTGAACGCGGTTTCGCTCACGCACTCTATGAGCAACCAAAACCGTTTGAGCCCAACTTTTTCTCCATGAAAACGTTTGAGCCAGTGACGCCTGTAGAAGAGTCGATGCAGTCAGCGTTCAAGATTGGCGCTGATCCAGATGCTGCGTTCATGCCTTGCTTGCCAAACGACATTGACTCGAGTTGGAGTTCTATTGCTTCTTCTCCAGAGTCTACTTTTTTGCCTAGTATCTTGCAGACGTCTATTCAACCGCGTCTGGACCAAGGAATGCAAATCACTCATTGGGGTGCGCCGTGGCCGGGTCAATTTGATTATGAATAAACTCTCGCAAATACAGACTGGTTGAGTAACGAGTGCATCTCTTGACATGTGTCCTATTCCCATGCTGCCAAAGATATTCATGTTTTCCACTACCAGAAAGCAGCTTACAACCACACAGATGCCATTCAGAGAGTTCGAGCAAATCTGCATGGACTATGCAATGGATTTATTGCGTTTAGATTCTGACTTGAACTTGGAATCTGTTGGTGTGTCGCGTTCTTGGATCGTTTTGAGTCTGTTTGCGACTAGAATGAATAGTTGTACCTGAATGCAGCTTAAACTCGACGATGGTGCTCTGTTTGATCATGTTGATAAGAGGCCAAGTGGATTGTTCGCCTTTGAGAATCCAGTAGCTCAGAGACGCATACGTTGGGTTGCTAAAGATGGTCGAAAAGTCCTGGGATGAAACAAGGTACCATGTAAGACAAGCGTGGTGCGATGACAATGTGTCCACGCACTTTGTGATCAAATACGGTTGCCAGCCACTGTGGAAACAGTCCCCATCGACTCAGTTGGTTCACTCTGTACTTGATTTCACTTCCCAAAGCAAAAGCGATTTTGGAAGACAGTGGCACTTGCTTATCTTTGTTCGTGGCAGTGGATTGCACAAGAGGAGCAATGTAGGGTGTCGCTTCAGACAGAATAAAGTGGTTGACGTTAAAGAGCTCTGCTATTCTTGTTTCTGGTGAATCAGTGTCATTGAACGCAACACGTTCGTTCCACTTGATCGTAGATGGATTCCAAATGTACAAACGACCGTTCTTGTCCTTGGCCATGAGATCTACAGCGTTGTAAAGACCAATCATGGAGACGGATGCTGTTGCAGCACTGCGGATCAAGACATTGGGTGCTGTGAGGTAGTTGAGCACTTGAGGCACTTCGTTCTTTCGAGTTGAGGTGACAGTAATGTTCAAGATGCGTTTGGTGCGCATGTAAGCTTCCTTGTTTCAAGCAAGATACCTCAAAAGTAATGTCTCCAAGATTGCTTCTGACACATTCTTCCAAAACTTTGACGTCTAGAAGATAGCCATGCTTCAAGAGACGTGCAATCTTTCTGCTGATGTTGCCTTTGCTTGTCTTGTTTGAAAAAGCCATGAGGTTGATGCCATTGGGCAGGAAAATAGCAGGCAGTTCTTCATCTGTGTGCACACACACGAGTGCAGCAATCAGAGCACCAACAGAAGAGCCACAGATGATTCTTGGAAGCAGCATGTGTTCAGTTAGGGCTTTGATCACTCCCAGATGATACAATCCAAAAGTAGCACCACCATACAACAAAAGAGCAGTATTTCCAAAGGTTTGCTTAATGTCGTTAAAGAGCTCAATCTTTTGCTGTAGATTGATCTCTTTGAATGGTGTTTCACCAAGAACATCAAAGATGTAAACGATTTCCTCCAGATAATCCTCAATCTGCTGTTTTGTGCCACTGTACATGTGGTTGTAGAGTCTGTAATCGACAATGCCACCTAGATTCCTCAACAGACCAGATCTGAGACTGTAAATCATGGCGTGCACATCTACATCCACACGAGCTTTCTTCAAAGAGTGATAGCGAGAGCGTATGAGCTTGTAATCATAAAATTCACACTCGTTGATGGATTTCCACTCCATTCTGCCTGTTTTCAGTTGAAGCACCAGTCAGATGATCCAGTTGACTTGCTGCCTGCTCCCACTCGTTCCAGGTCTTGGCATTCTTCATCATCAGCAGCAACTTGGCTTCTCTCAAGTGACCCAACTCCTTTTCAGTCTCTTCCTGCTCTGGTGGATCCACCATTCGCTTGATACGTCTTCCCAATCCAATCACCAGTCCCAGTAGGATGACCAACAGCTTTGCTATCAGTCTCACTGGATACAGTGCAATTCTCTTCAAAAGAGACATTTACTGTAGTGTCGTTTGTAGGAAAATTTCAAGTTTGGCTAAACGCTCGTCAATGTCGTTATCCAGGACTGGTTTTGGCTGTCTCTCTGGCTTCTTGGATTCCTTTCTCTTCTCTATCTTTAAACAAGGTACTGTCTGATTTGATGGAAGAGACAGATGGCGCACGTGATACTGTCCGTGATGGATTTCTAGAATTGCTCCTGTGAATGGATGTACCTTCTAGAACGAGCTTCAAGCTTCTGTTCCTTTTGTCTGACATACTCTGTTGGATCAAACCTCTTGAATGATCCTACAGACGATGATCTGGATCTGTCTAGCTTCTCTGTAGATTTCACTATTCTGGCTGGTGATTCATTTGTGCGTCTTGGTTTGCGTTGCGGACTTGCAGATTCAACGCGTCTTGGCTGACTCCTGCCACTTGGTTGTCCATTCAGTGACCCTAACAGATCAGAGACAATTCTCTTGAGATTGGTTTGTATACGCTTTTGATGATACTACTGTAAGTTCAAGTACATGTGTCGTTTCTGATTGAAGCTCTCTTTGGACAGTCTCTAGTCTGGATTTTGCTAATTTGACACCAGGAAGCACATCAATCGACTGGCTGGTCTTGAGCTCATGTTTGAGTCTATCGTTCTCTTTGAGGACCTACAGTCAATCTATAAACTTGTTTCAGCTCAGAGACTGTTCCTACAAGTTCCTTTTTGAGTTTCTCAATCTCTCGTGTCAGATGAGAATGGTCTACTGGCTCTAGAAGCATCAGAGGAATGGGATAATGCACGCGATCAAATGCAACAGCATAAGTCACTACCAAATAGATCCTCCTCGAGTCTTGATTCTGATTCTGCAGTTTGAGATCCTGCACAGTCAGAAAATCTATAGATACAGAGTTTGAGCTCTTTTTCAGCGCAGACAGCAGCATCTCTACAAAGATATTAAACTTTTTAAAGTTTCCAGTCTTTTTTGTGATTTGTTCAATGTCTCGAATCAACAGAGATACAAGTTGGTTTGAAAGATCCAGAATAGTGTTTTGTTCCCTGTAAATCGATGTTCAAGACTGGGTGTTCGTTCAAGTTTCCGCTTATCAGCAGTCTATAGTCGTTTCCCCACACATGAACGTCCTGCTCTTGTCTGAACTCCATCTTCTCTTCGCGACAAAGAATGGAAATTGACGATATCATTATCAGTCAGTTGCTGCAACCGACAACGGTCTTTCAATTCACAAGAGGGTAGGGAAACTATCTCTCGGTTCTCACAAACCAGTTTTGAGCCGCAGTTTTCAATTGACCAGATGGACGGTTCATGGATTGATACAAGACACGATAGCAGAGTTTCAGGAGGATCCGATGGTGATGGAAGCCTTCTCCAAGGGCAGTAATCTGTCTGAATACGCGCGCCAGATTGCTCAGGATCTCAAACAAGTGGAGGATGCAAATGTGCTCGAATGTAGGTAGATTGATGCAAGATGTCAAGAATTGCGATGCTGCATTGGACCTCAACAGACAAATTGAAGAGTGTGGATTGATGCTCGACCAAATGGACAAACTCTTACGTGGCTATCAAGTGCATCTTGGAAAAGTCAACGAAGAGATTGGAACCATTCAGAACCAGAGCTGGCTCTTGAGTGTCCAGATGAAGAACAGAGTGGTATCCCAAGTGACATCAGGCAACAGAAAAGTTTCTGGGTTCTCTCTTGGATGGGATCTTGGTCAGTCCCAATCTGATTCGGTACTGCATCTGATGGAAGCAAGATCTGTGAAGGCGAGATCAACGAGTTCTTTATCCAGCATTTGTATGAGCTCAACTCAAAGCTAGACTACTTTGAACAGAACAAGAACAAAAAGATACTCGCTTACAAGCAAGTGGCTCCAGAACTAGAGCGTCTGACACTGAAAGCTGTCGAAAAGATCCGAGAGTTTCTTCTCAAACTCATTGATTCACTCAAGACACCCAACACCAACATTGCCATGACACAGCAGACAGTCTTACTCAAGTACAAGGAGCTGTTTTGGTTTCTGATGGACAAATATCCAGACGTTGGATTGGAGTTGCATGCCAACTACATTGCAATTGCTAGCAATTACTTTGCTGTTTCATTTGAAAAGTATCTCAAATCAGTCTCTCGCTTCCAAGCAGTCATTGGAGACAAGCTGGATCTGATTGGCATCGAAGAGAACGCCAAGAGAGGCTTGTTCACTGGTAGATTCCAAAAAGACAAGACGAATATCTTCACACTCGGAGATCGACTCAAAGTCTTGACTTCTGGTGATCCTGGTCTGATCCTCTTCCAAGTCGGAGACGACAAGAACCAAAAAATGGCTTATGAAGCCATCTTCAAATCCATCACGAGATTGCTCTTAGACAATGCCAGCTCAGAGTATATCTTCAACTGTGAGTTCTTTGGCAACAGCAACGCTCCTCGGTTGATGGAAACAACACTGGCTGCCTTCAATGGTGTCTTTGACTTGACGTTTAAGCTACTGCAGGTCTTTTGGTTGACACTAGACTAGTTTCAAGCAGTATGCAGACATTTCTTACGATGCTGTTGGCATTCTCTTGTGTATCAGATTGAACGCACAGAATCTGCGAGTAATGCAACGCAGACGCATCCCTTGCCTAGATAACTTTTTGAACATGATCAACATTGTTCTCTGGCCTCGTTATCAAGCCATTATTGACATGCACATTGACAGTTTGAAGAAAGCTGTTGTAAGTAAGCTATTTCCAACAAAAGACACACATCCACACTATGTGATCTATTTAACAACAGATTGTGAGGAGATATGCAGAGTTTTGTGCGTCTATTCTCAAGTTGAATGTTGGATACAATGATGCGCATGTTGTGAACAGCCTGACTCGCTTGAGAACAGAAGTGGAGGTCCTCATGGGTAAGATGGCTGCTGAGATTCCAGTCAGGAAGTTGGGACTCTCGTTTTGGATCAGCAACATTGATCTCGTGTTGTCCATTCTGTCTGTACACTTGTTGATCCCAGGAGCACACCGAATCCGCTTTTGACCCAGAAAAGCAACATTTTGAGCAGCTATTGGAGTCAAAAACATCTGATTTTGTGAACGAAGAGTTGCAGATCCACATTGGCAAGATGATGCAGTTTGTGACAAAGGCAGAGCAAGCAGATGTGGGACAATTTGATGGAGGTAAGAAAGCTTAAAACAGTCCTGTTTGAATCAATTGCAACAGATTTCAACCTCAAGTGGCGCCAAACACTCTCACAGCTCAATGACACTGTCACACAGACCTTTCCCAACTTTCAAAATGGGGCTAGAGTGCTGCATGCTTGTCTGGCGCAGTATGTATTGTTCTATAAGCGATTTATTGCCCTATGGGAAAAGAAGTTTGGGACCAAGCAGCAAAAAGTGCAACCCACTGGGATGCAGTCTGTCTTGGTTGAAGTCAAAAAGTTCAGATCTACATTCTAAACGAATTCGGTCCAGCAGTTGAACGCGCCGACTTTGCTCATCTTGAACATCTCATAAAATGGTGCGTTTCTTGACGATAGTCTAGTGGTGTTACTGTCTCCGACAAGGCTATTGTTGCTTATCAGGATTTGAAGCTCAAGAAAGTGTTCAAGTTCGTGCTGTTCAAGATCTCTGCGGACAAGACGACGATTGAAGTCGAAAAGACGTCCGAGAAGGGAAACTATGACGAATTTGTGGCTGCTTTCCCTAGCAACGAGTGCAGATACGCTGTGTATGACTTTGACTACTCAACACCAGATGGTCCTCGTAACAAGTTGCTCTTCTATGTCTGGTATTGAACATGATGCAAGGGTTCCTGACACAGCCAAGGGATTGGGTAAGATGTTGTACGCCAGCAGCAAGGAGGCCATCAAGCGCAAATTGGACGGTGTGTTTGCAGAGATCCAATGCACCGATGCTGCTGAGATTAGCCACGAAGCTGTCTTGGACAAAGTATTGTTGTTTAGTATAGGTGCTCAGATTGACCAAGTAAATGTTTCAGATTTTCTTGAATGCAAAGCAAGAGTAGATTCCAATCGCCTCCCAGTCGTCATCTGGGAATGGATCGTCTCCTAGAACGCGCATGCGTTTGAAGACTTCATAGTGCTCCTTCCAGTTCTGATGGAAGAACTCGTGGAAAGGAGTGATGTGGATGAGTTCGAGTGAGCATTTCTTGGCGAGTCTGACCAAAGTCGGTTGGTGTATGAGATACTCTGGACAGTCATCAATGGCATCCTCGAGAATGAAGCGGTATCTGTGTCCAAAGATGGGATAAGAGTCCTTTTGATCAAACACAACTTTGTAGATGCTGTTTCCAAACTCGAGTCCCTCCACCGATCTGAGTTTCTTGACGAGCCAGTTGCTGTTTGGAATCGTGCCGATGAAGTGACCTCCCCTGATCAGAGACCTTGAGACATTTTCTAGTGCAATCAGTGCTCTCTCTTCTGATTCGAATGCATAATGCAGTGCAAACTGGCAACTGACAAGATCAAATGTGTCGACTGGTACTATTTTGCGGAAATCCAGCTAACATCATCCAAGATACAGAAAAACAGTCGACTGCATGGAAAGTGGCTTTGAAAGCAAAGCTGTTGGCATAGCGTCTGCGTGCTTGGTCAACAGAGACTTCAGAAATATCACATCCAAACAGCTCCTTAATGCGCCCATTCTTCCATTTCAACAGATCTCCTCCCTTGCCACAAGCCAGATCAAGCACTTTGTCGTGCTTTGTGACAAATTGGCTGATGAGGACTGATTTGATCCAATTGTTGAACTTTTTCAAGTGCACAATCACACTCTCTTCCCTTTCTCTGCCTTTTTTTTCTGGTTTGACATTATAGTGCTCTCTCACGGACATCCTTTGTGTGCAAGTTTGAAATCACTGCAAACTTCTCACGACAACCAAAGGACATCCTGACACCATCATCCTAGGACATACAAATTTGACTTCCTAGGACATACAACTTTCCAACTATAGAATGTGATGCATTGATCATTCCAACCACATCTGAATGAGTCAAGAGTTGTCTGTGATGCCTTTTATCTACTCGATCCATGCTGGACATCCACACAGACTCACAATGGAATGGACACTTGCTCACTCATGCCACTTCTCAGTCCACACGCTGCCATCCAGAGACAGATGCTGCAGACAGATCCAAGCTGTCACTGTTGACAGATGTCAAGAGTAAAGTCAGTCTGCCACATTCAACAGACATCCATTGGTGAGACACTCCTGAACCCACCAGATCAGCTATTCTGACACAGGCTGGTTGCACTGTGACGTAGTCTCAACACACAATCTGGTGCTCATCTGGCGACACTGCCTGTCTTGGAGATCTTGACCAGTGCCTCAATCTGTCCATCAGCGCTGCCATTGCTCCGTCGATCCAAGGCTGTCTCTTCAAAGGAGCAGACATCAGAGCATGGCAGTCTAGTCCCTGTGCATTCCATCGTTCCAGCACATTTCGTGCCACCTGCAAGAGTGTCTTGGTATCCACTCTCATTCTGGTCTCTCCTGTCTAGTGTCATCCAGTCTTTCGATGCATCCTCAATGTCCGATCTGTCTATCACGTTCCAACAGTCTCTGTCAAGCACCATCAAGCAGCAAGTCTCTGACTAACAGCAACAAAAAGTCATCTACACTCAAAAGAGTGCAAGATGGATGCACGCCTAACAGGCAGGCCGTAAGAAACCCCGGCCACAATCTTTAGATCATCCACTGCAAGTCTTCCTCAAAACAGACAGTATCCACACGCGCAGGAAAGACAGTTTGGTGTCGAAACACTTTGCAGACGATGTCGGATTCCAAGTTCTTTACGAGAGGTCTGTCAATTAAATGGAGGAAAGACACATGAACTTCGTCATGAGTTGAACAGTGAAAAGCATGACAAGATATCAGCCAGAAAGAACGCACTCAAGAAAGTCGTTGCTAATATTTCGATGGGAAACGACATGTCGAGTCTGTTTCCAGATGTGCTCAACTGTATATCCATTCCAGTGTTGGAAATCAAAAAGATGGTGTATCTTTATATTGTCACGTACGCTAAAAACAATCCAGAACTGGCTGGGAAAGCAGTCAGTCATCTGGCACAGGATGCAGTAGACCCTAATCCACTCATACGTGCACTCGCTATCCGCACCATGTCAAATATCCCTGTAGATCGCGCAATGGAAGCAGTGTGTGAACCACTTCGAAAAGCACTTGGAGACAAGGACCCATACGTATGCAAGACTGCTACTATGGCTGTCGCCAAGTTGTATGCATTCTCACCAGATCTTGTTATGCGTGAGGGATTTCTGGAGCATCTGAAGCAATATCTCAACCACGAGAATCCCATGGTCGTTGCAAACACTGTTGCTTGCTTGATTGAAATTGCTTCCAAATCCAACCAGTTTGAATTCGCACTGGATGTTCCCACAGCCAACAAGCTCTTGACAGTCTTGCAGGAATCATCAGACTGGTCACAGACTTTTATTCTCGAGTCTCTCATGACTGTTGAGGCAGATGAGGAGTCTGCAGAAGTGCTCTGTGAGCGTATTACACCATTGCTGCAGCACGGCAACTCTGCTGTTGGACTGACAGCCATTCGAGTGATCATCTATCTGTCTCAATACATCAACAAGAAGTCCTCTATTGATGCACTGCTCAAAAAGATTGGGCCTTGTCTCGTGACGCTGCTGCAATCTCAAGCAGAGATTCAGTACGTTGCATTGCGAAACATTCAACTGATTCTGCAGCGACACAAGGACTTCTTGAGACAAGACTTCAAAGTCTTTTACTGCAAATACAACGATCCACTCTATGTCAAGCTGCCAAAGCTTGAGATTCTCTTCAAACTCACTGATCAAGACAACATTGGCGTCATTCTACCAGAACTCAAGGAGTACGCTTCTGAAGTCGATGTGGAGTTTGTCAGTCGTGCTGTGCGATGCATTGGCAGATGTGCCATCAAAGTAGAGTCACACGCCGATCAATGTGTCGAAACACTTGTTGAACTCATTCAAACCAAAGTCAGTTATGTCGTTCAAGAAGCCATTGTTGTCTTGAAGGACATTTTTAGAAAATATCCAAGCAGATACGAAAACATCATCACGATCATCTGTGAGAATCTGGATGGACTTGAATTGCCAGAAGCGAGAGCGTCTTTGATCTGGATTGTTGGCCAATACGCTGAACGCATCGAAAACGCCAACGAGCTCCTGGAGCAGTTTATTGACACGTTTGAAGAAGAAGCCACAGTCGTGCAGTTGAGTCTCTTGACTGCTGTGGTCAAATTGTTCATCAAACGGCCTTCTATGGGACAAGATCTGGTGCCGAAGATCCTCAAACTCTCGACTGAAGAATCAGACAATCCAGATGTCAGAGACAGAGGATTCATCTACTGGAGACTTCTTTCAACAGATCCAGTGGCTACAAAATCCATTGTCTTGAACGAGAAACCATCGATTACGACTGAATCTGACGACATGGACAATGCCATGCTCTCTCGGTTGCTGTTCAATGTCTCTACGCTGGCATCTGTCACACACAAACCACCATTGATGCCATTGTCACTCTCTACCCGTCTCTTGGGTTTGTATGAAGACTTTTTGAAGCGATACGGTGCTCCACCAGCTGTAGTTCAGCAAGAAAAGCGATTCATCAATGCCAATGACAATCCCTATGCAGAAGAAGCTTACACAGTCCAAAAGATGGATCTCTTGTCTCTCGAGCCTTCTCCAGTGACGCAGCAATACGCTCCTGGTGGTATTCCACTTGATCTCTTTGCTTCTCCAGTATCTATCCAGAACACTGTTCCTAATGACATCATGGACATTTTTGGTGCACCTGCCAGTCCTCCAAAGAGTTATTCGCAACCAGATCCAAGAGTGAGTCCACTCCCTGGGCAGGTTTCTCTCGGTAGTCAAAACAGTTATCCAACCAAGTCTCAGTCTCAGAGCAGTTATCCAGTCAGTAGTGCGAATGGTTATCCTCCCAATAGTACGAGTGGTTATCCAGCAAGCAATGCGAATGGTTTTCCAATTGTTCCTCAGGCAGCTGGACAAAGAACTCCTGCACTCACGAGCACACACAATCCATTTACGCAACCTCAAATACCAGTGCAACAAAAACCCATCCAACCACTAGATCTCACAAGTGGCAAAAATCCAGTCTTGGATCCATTTGCGAAAACATCCCTTGGAGAAGTTCCTGCTGGCTTTTCTGGATCTCAAGATGTGCTGCAGATTTCACTCGGTGGTTTTATTCCACCAAAGCAAGTCTGGCTTCAAGCCAATCAAGGACGCGGACTTGAGATTCAAGGCACATGTCATCTTCTTAATGTTAGTTGCTCGTAGAAGTGGTCAAATGTTCATGGACTTGCACTTTTTCAACAGAGCCATGGAGCCATTGTTTGATTTTGCGATCCTGTTCAACAAGAACACGTTTGGATTGGCTGCTGGTGTCTTGGACAGATCCATCAAAGTCTTTCCAAACCAGAGTCTTGAAATCAGCTTGCCATTGAAGCTCCAAGGTTTGGGACAACCCACGACTCCCATCAACAGTACTTGAGCTCATGTTAGATGTCCAAGTGGCTTTCAAGACAAACTCTGGTGTGTCTTACTTTCAGACGCTGGTACCGTTGCACGTTTTCTTTGTCGATGGATTCCAGATCCAACCAAGAGAATGGCTTCAAATGTGGAAGGATACCATTCCATCCACAAACGAAACCATTACGACATTGAATACTCCCTTGGGACCACCCGATATCAAATCGCGTCTTGCCAACAACAACATTTTCTTTGTTGCTGAGCGCACAGTCAATGGACAAGTACACTTGTTGATGTTAGATGCTCTACTATGGTGCAGCCAAGTTGGAAGAAGGATCCATCGTTTTGTTGGAGATTAACTTTGGACCAACAATTTCATTGGCAACCAAGACGTTTGCGATGCATCTGAGTCCACTCTTCCACGAAGCTATTGCAGCGATCGTACAGTAAATGGTCTTCATTAATGAAACAGTTTGATTTAAGACACTGGCTTGCGTTCTGGGATGGGAAAGCGTTTGATGTTCTTCAATGGCTGGTTCCTGTTCCAAAACTCTGACAAGAGCAACGCTAGTTTCTCTGGTTGGTCTTCTTGCACGCTGTGGCCACATTCTGGCAGGATCTCCAGTTGAAACTTGCCTTGCATCTGACCAATCAAGAGCGTCTTGTCCAATCTGTCTGTACCTGCCAGCACTAGGAGACGAGCACCTCTGCAACTGAGAAACTTGGCACTCAGATCTTGGAACCAGCCGTGCCAGTAGGGTTGTGTCTTTTGCAAATCCGTCTTCCACACATACACAGATCCATTGAATTGAATCTGAGCTGGAATAGATCGCTTGGCAGATTCAATGTTCTTGACTTGATTGGAAGAGATGGCCCATTGGATGGCAGAAGCTTCTGATTGAAAGGATTTGGGTCTGTTGGACAAAAAGTAGTTCATGTGTCTCAAGGCTTCCAATGCTGTGCCTTCAACAACATCTACAACGACAACACCAGATAGCTTGAGTCTATTTGCGGCATTGACAACAACAGCACCACCCATACTCGAATTAGTCTTTAAACCTGTGTCCTACCAAGACTATGTTGTCTGGTTTGAGATATTCCACGATATCCACAAGATCGTTCGAGAGTGTCTCGAGCGAGAGATCCAGATCGTTAGTAGTGGTTGTATTGCCATGTCCTCTGCAATCGTAACTCACAAACCAACCCTCCATCGTTTGAGACAGATGTTCAAACAACAGATGCCAGGAATGCAGTGTGTGTCCAGCACCATGGTGAAACAGAAACAGTGGGTTGGGCTTGTTCTTGATTTCGTAGATTTGAAAGTGGCTGTCTTTGATTTGAAGAGTGCGCTCCATTGGTTGGAAAGCTGTGATCGCTTTTGACCAATTTCAAGTCGCCAATCCACCGCTTTGTTTTCAATTTCGCCAAAACTGCATTTAAATGACAGAGCAACGGGTGTCAATGCTGGAAAACACAATCAGTGGATGTGTTGCTGGAGTCTGCAGTCGGTTGGTGATTGCACCGTTTGATGTCATCAAGATTCGCTTACAAGTACTGCAAGTGACACTAGTTGCAGCCAGATAGTCGCTTTCTATTCCAACAGAAGCAGGAATGGGAGTACAGATCATTGATCCAGTCTGGAAGAACGATTGTCCAAAAGGAAGGGATTGCGGTAAGATGGTTGACCAAAGGGACTCTGGAAGGGAAATGCAAGTGCTACCATCCTTTACTTTACCTATGGAGGTGCTCAGTTTGCCTGTTTCCATGAATTGGAATCACTGTCAAAAAAACGCAAGGTCTTTCAATGGATTCCTCAATCCACACACACTTTTATCAATGGTGCACTTGCTGGTGGATTTGCTACTGTTTTAACTTATCCCTTTGACTTGTTACGGACGCGTTTTGCCGTTCAAGGCAATGAGAAAATCTACAATGGCATGTATTCTGCCATTGTGTCTATTTATACAAAGGAAGGCTTGAGAGGCTTCTACAGAGGTCTCATGCCAACATTAGTTCAGATTCTACCACTGATGGGTCTTGTCTTTGAGTCACATCGCTACTTCAGATCTCTCACCAGACCGATATCTGTATTTTGTTTGAAATCAGGAGAAATATCCTAGTTTTCGTGGTTGGGACAATTTCATCTGTGGTGGACTCAGTGGTGCGTTCTCAAAGGCAGCTATTATGCCATTTGACGTTGTTAGGTCCTTTGTTTGACGATAGAAAGCGATTACAGGTGCAAGGACCAGTTAGAAAGTCAATTGTTGTCTCAAATGTGCCATCCCACACTGGGATGCTCCAAACAGCTCTCAAAATAGTCAAAAACGAAGGCATTCTGGGACTGTACAAAGGCGTTCTGCCATCCATTCTCAAAAGTGGTCCATCTACGGCAGTGACATTCTTTGTCGTTGATCAGTGCAGACAGTACTTTGCAAAGCATCCCATTTAATCATCCAAAAATACGAGACACCAATCCCTTTTGTTCCTTTGGTGTCTGGTCTCCAGCACTTTCTTTTTGCAGGAATGATATCCACATATCCATAAAGCTCTAGAGTCAATCAACATACTTCTGTCACACTCTCTACTTTGGGACTCTCTTGCTCCACTCCCCTGATGAGCCCCACTTTGGCTTTTTCACTGTCGCTGAACTTTAAGACACTCGAAATCACTGACAAAATCTCAAATGGCTTGCTGGTGCCTCTAGGAGCTGAGATGAAACCAACAATCAGATTGGAGAGCAATTGACGATCTACAAACTCTTCTCCTGTGCCACTGCGCATCTTTCGAAGTGCTTCTGACAAATGTGACTGCAGTTGTACAACTATCTTGAATCTAAAAACCATCTGCTCTGAGTTTGCCTATCAGCGCTTCCTTTTCTTCCAGTTCAGAGACTGATGATCTGCGTTTTGGGAGTTCAATCTGCAGCTCATCCAGCTGTGCCTTGAATCAATCTTTGTACTTGAAGCTCTTCTGCTTTCGATTGCCATTCGTTGGCTCTGTGATGTGTTTCTTCTAGATTGGATTCCAATGCCTCCAGTGCATCCTTGATATCTCTCTTTTTCGCTACATTCAACATCAATACTCTGCTCAAACTGTTCCAGCACCAGTTGAAGATTCTGCAAAGCACTGGCTTCCTGCAAGAGTTTGGATTTCAGATTCTGCACTTCAGCAGAAGCTTCACCCAGTTTCTGTTTGCATTCATTGTATCTGGTTTCGGCTTCTAGTCTCGCTTGCTGTTCTTGTGATGCCACTGCTTGCAGATCATCTCTTGCTCGTTCCAACAGTTGTACTTGCTGCTTGTACTCTTGAATGGCATTTTCTAGTCCCAAGGCATCTCTCGTCTGGTTCTCTTCAATCTCCATCAAGAACTGTCTCAGTCTGTGGACTTCATCATTCAATTTCTTGTTCTGCACTTGTAAATCTGCTACTTGTGCATCACTCTGTTGGTTTGACAAATGTGCTGAATCTTGCATCTCTGCTAGTAATGACTCTTTTTCTTGTTGCAAGAGTTGTAATTGATGTGTCAGTGTCTGGTTCTGTTCCATTTCCTGTTTCAGTTTAGGACCAACAACTTCCTTGAAATGCTCCAGTTTTGAGGAAAGATGCTGTCGTTCTTGTTCTAGAAACTGATTTTCATCTGAAAACTGTTGAACGAGTACGAGTTGTTGGTTGTATGCTTGTACGTATTCATCCAGTTGCTTTTGGAGTTGTTCCAGGTCTTGGGTCTGATCTGGATGTGTCTTTGATTGCAATTCAGTGACAAATTTGTAGAGACGATCAAAAGATGCTTGCAAGGCAGGAATCTGACAGCTTGGTTCTTGAGACTCCAGAACCGAGTCAAGCATCTGAATGACTGGTGTCCAATCAAATGGTTTAGGTTCAAAGGACTGTTGGAGTTGTTCGTTGATGGATTTGACTGTTTCCAAGTCTGATTCAAGCTGTTTCTTCTCCGCTAGGTATTGTTGCTCTCTTTCCTCCATCTTGAGACTGAATTCTTGTCGGATTTTAGCTTCCAATGCTTCCAGTCTGGTTTCCTGTTGACTCTGGAGCACTTTGTGCTCAGAATGTGCTTGCTTTCGTTCTTGGATGGCTTTCTCCAGATATTGCTCATATTCTTGATTTTGCTGTTCCAAGGAGACCATATGCAGCTCTACAGCCTTCAAGTTTTGCAGTGACTGTCTGAGTTGCTCTTCTAGTGTCTGAATCTCTTGCTGGTGCTTGGATTTGAGATCTAGCAATTGTTCACTCAAGAGTTCCTTTTCTCTTTCGAGTTCACTTGTCTGTCTCATGTATTCCAGCTTCAACTCTTCCATAAGAGACTGTTGAGAGAGGATTTGTTGTTCTCGTGCTTCCAAGAGCTCATTTTCTAACCGAATGACTTGTTGCTGTGCTTCCTCGTAGCGAGCGTGTATCTCGTCATGCTGATCACTGGATTGTGTTGATTTGATGGTTTGAAGCTCTTCTTGGTGTCTTGTCTTGAGTCTTTCCAAGTGTTGAGTGTTCTCTTTTTGCAACAAGTCCATCTGTTCTTGGTAAGTCTGATTCAGACTGTCCATCTGTTGTTGGTGAGAATGTTGTAGACTGTCAATCTGTTCTTGATAATTCTGTTGAAGACTGTCAATCTGGCGAGAGAGATGCTCATTCTCGGCTTGGAGTGCTTGTTGTGCTTCCAAGAGACTAGGATCTTGCCAAGTGACATCCTTTTGTGAATCTGCCATGTTTTGAGCCTCTGATAGCTGTTGCTGCAGCTTCAAGAGTTCTTCTTGCATCTGTGAGCGTTCCGCTTCTGTTTGTTGAGACTGCTGTTGCACATACTGCTCATAGGCCTCCATCTGCTGCTGAAGCTGCTCAATCAATTGCTGGGACTCTTCAAAGGACCGCTGATTCACAGACTGAGAGGATTTTTCTTGCTCTAACTGCTGTTGTGCAAGATTCAGTGCAGCAGTTTTCTGATCCAGTGCCTGTTCAAGAGTCTTGAGCCTCTCTTTTATCTCTTCCGACTCTTGCTGTGCTTGCTCTCGTTCTTGCTGCAAAAACAGAAACTGGTTCATGTAATCTTCGTGGACTTCTGGACTGTCAACCAATCCCTGTCGCTTGATGTTCTTGACTTCTTGCTGCAGAGATTCGTTTGTTGCTGTCAGTCTTTTGATCTTCTCGCTTGCCATCTGCTTCAGACGAGTCATCTGCGCAGATTGGTCTTCCAGCTGTTTTCTGAGTGCTGCTGTCTCTTGTGCTTGTCTTCTGAGTTCCTGAGTCTCTTCCAGCTGTCGTTTCAGCTCTTCAATCTCCTCTGTTTGTGAAGAGGGCTGTTGGCTTTTGAGGCGACTGTTTTCAGATTCAAGCAATTCCAGCTTCTGCTGCAACTCATGCACTGTCTGCTGAGTATTGGAAAACTGCTCAGACTGCTCCTGTTCCAGTTCAGAGATGCGAGTCTTCAAGTCTCTGATGGTGTCTTGTTCATCCAAACGCTGAGACTGTGCACGCAGCATTTCATTTTCTTGCTTCAACTGCTCCATTTCCTCATTGTTTGTCTCTTTTGTCTGCTCAGTGGTCAATTTCTTGATGTACACGACCGCTTTGTTGAGTTTCTCTCTCAGAGACTGGATTTCATCAGTACTGACCATCTTTTCTAGTTCCATAATCCTAGTATCTCTTTCCACTAGCTCATTGTCCAGTCTCAACAACTCTTGTCAAACGCAAGACCTCTTCTTTGAGTCTCTGGTTGTGCATATGAATCTGTTTGATTTCGTCATCTTGCAGCACTGACTCTGCAATGTTTTGGACTTGTGACGCTAATGTCCCTAATTTGCCTGAAATGGCACCAGTGTCAAACCAGCTCATATGGAAAGAAAATTCATGCTTCCAATCATGGATCAGATAAAATGGAAATGCACTGACAATCTCAGATGTGACGCGTTTTGAACACTATTGAGTCTTGTGAAGACTGCCACATGTGTCCATGGATCGTATTCGACAAGATATCTGGAAAGCATTGGTGTGGGGTTGGGATTGTGTGGATTGCCTCCTGCTGTTTTTACGGACTATTCTCATCACCATTGGAGCAGATCACAGATCTATAGTGCAAGACAGTTGATTGTTGTGGTGATGCTCGCAAGCACGAGCTTCTTTTGCCGCGTGACACACTTTCCAATGTCTCGAACGTTTTCCCGCAAGGAAGTTGCTCAGGTAACAAAGCTAAATCAAGCACAACTCCAAGACATCCCTCTGGATTGTTATTGACACTGTTGTATACGACATCACCAAGTTTTTGGAGTTGCATCCAGGCGGTGAGCACGTCTTGCTGCAGTATGCTGGCAAGGATGCTACGCAGATCTTCTACTCGTTGCATCGCCAAGCTGTTCTGGAAAAGTACAAGCGCTATGTGATTGGCTCGATTGAAGGAGAGAAGCCCCAAATTCTTTCTTTGACTCCTGGAACGATTTCTCCTGTTCCTTTTGCAGAGCCTACATGGTTGACTCCTGTCTATCACTCTCCTTACTACAGTGAGTCGCATCGCAAGCTCCAGAAAGCAATGCGCATCTACACGGACACCGAGGTCCTGCCAGAAGCTTTGCGCTGTGAGAACACTGGTGAGCGACCAGACCCAGAGTTTATCCGCAAACAGGGTGAAATGAATTTGCTTGCCATGCGCTTGGGTCCTGGTAAACACCTCCACGGACTAAAGTTGGTGGCAGATGTCAAGCCAGAAGAGTTTGATTACTTCCACGAGCTTGTTATCACTCAAGAGCTCTCGAGAATCGGCGGTGCGCGTGGTTTTGCCGACGGTATGAATGGTGGTATGGTGATTGGCTTGCCACCCATCATCAACGTACTTTTATTGACGATAGTTTGGCTCCCCAGCTCTGAAGGCAAAGATTGTTCCTGAAGTCTTCTCTGGAAAGAAGTTTATTTGTCTCGCCATCTCTGAGGCATTTGCAGGATCTGATGTCGCTGGCATGCAGACTACTGCTGAAAAGACCCCAGATGGCAAGTTCTTCATCGTCAATGGCACCAAGGTTCTGAATTTGATGGTAGAAGTGGATCACAAACGGCATGTTCTCTGACTACTTTACTGTCGGCTGCAAGACCAAGAATGGCTACACTGTCCTCTTGATCGAACGTGGTCCTGGTGTTGAAACCACCCCAATCAAGACTTCCTACTCTCCTACAGCTGGTACTGCCTATGTCACGTTTGACAATGTTCGTGTGCCAGTGGAGAACGTGCTTGGAAAGGAAGACCAAGGATTTGCTGTCATCATGTCCAACTTTAACCACGAGCGCTGGGTCATGTGCTGTGGTGCCGCCAGAAGCTCTCGTTATGTCGTGGAAGAGTGCCTCAAGTGGTGCCATCAGCGTAAGGTCTTTGGAAAGCCATTGATCTCCCAGCCTGTGATCCGCCAGAAGCTTGCCAAGATGGTTGCTGCTGTCGAAGCCACGCAATCTTGGCTCGAATCCATTACTTTCCAGATGAACAAGATGTCCTACAAGGAGCAGGCCATGCACCTTGCTGGTCCTATTGCGCTCTTGAAGATGCACTCTACCAGAGTCGCACACGATGTTGCTGACGATGCCATCCAGATCTTTGGTGGTCGTGGCATCACAAAGACCGGCATGGGATCTGTCATCGAAGGCTTTGCTCGCACGTACAAATTTGATGCTATCCTCGGTGGTTCTGAAGAAATTCTCGCGGACTTGGGAATCAGACAGGCAGTCAAGAACTTCCCAAAAGCCATGCTTTAAATAAAGCAACGACGATGTCCATGATGCAGATCGTAATAGGGGGTCAGCTCATTTTGTCACATGCAAAGTCGTACAAAAACATTTTCGCACGTTGGAGCTTCGCGTCTCGATTGAATGTTCCGCCGTCTGAAATATCCGCTCGGGTTTGGAGCCATTGGAGCAGTGGTCGTAGCATGGAATACCAAGACTATCAAAGCAGACGCAGAGCTCAATACCATCGCGTCTTCATGGATGCCTCCAAGTCGCCAGGAACTCCTGCAGCGACTCAAGGGTATCGACAAGGAAGGAAAGAAAGACCCAAACCATGAATTTGACCTCTTGATTATTGGTGGTGGAGCAACTGGTGTCGGGTGTGCCTTGGACGCTGCAACTCGTGGTCTCAAAACAGCACTTGTCGAACGCAACGACTATTCATGCGGTGAGTCATCTGAGACAAGGTACCAGCTCTCGCAGCACGAAACTCGTCCATGGTGGTGTCAGATACCTCGAAAAGGCCTTTTTGGAGTTGGATTATGAGCAGTACAAACTCGTGCGTGAGGCACTGCATGAACGCAGCTCTTTTCTGAAGATTGCTCCTTATCTGGCTTATGAGCTTCCTATCATGCTTCCTATCCATCAGTGGTGGAAAATACCATACTATTATGTTGGTGCAAAGGCATACGACTTGCTTGCTGGGCAACAAGCACTCTCTGCTAGCTACTTTATGTCCAGAAAGGCTGCTATTGAAGCATTCCCCATGCTCAGAAAGGATACTCTCAAAGGAGCCATTGTCTATTACGATGGTGCACACAATGACTCGCGCATGAACGTGGCTCTGGCAATGACTGCTATCCAAAAGGGGGCAGTTGTCTTGAACCATGTTGAAGTGGTCGAGCTTCTCAAGAAACCAAGACAGTCCAAGTTGGGCTTCCCTGGATTTGGCTCACAGGAGCTCTATGGCGCCAAAGTCAGAGACACCATCACTGGAGAGGAATGGGAGGTGAAAGCAAAGGGTATCATCAATGCTACTGGTCCTTTCTGTGGTATTTTGTTTGAGAGTAGATGCCATCAGAAAAATGGATTCTGGTATCACTACAAAGGAAATTGTGGCTCCTAGTGCTGGTGTGCACATTATCCTTCCCAACTACTTTAGTCCAAGGAACATGGGTCTCCTAGACCCAAACACTTCTGATGGTCGCGTGATTTTCTTCTTGCCATGGCAGGGCAGTGTCATTGCTGGTACAACTGATTCCCCAACGAGTGTTGATCCTGATCCAACACCTGGAGACGACGACATCAACTGGATCTTGAGAGAAGTCTCAAACTACCTCTCCCCAGATATCAAGGTCCGTCGTGGTGATGTGACTGCTGCCTGGTCTGGTATTCGTCCTCTTGTGCGTGATCCAGGAGCCAAGAACACTGCTGCACTTGTCAGAAACCACATGATCCACGTTTCAGAGAATGGTCTCTTGACGATTGCTGGTGGCAAATGGACCACTTATAGAGCCATGGCTGAAGAAACGATTGACAAAGCCATTGATGTCTTTGACCTCAAGCCTACTGGTCCTTGCGTGACCACACAAACCCTCTTAGTTGGATCTCACTCATGGTCCAAGAACATGTTCATCAAACTCATCCAACACTTTGGTCTTGAAACTGATGTTGCTCAGCATCTGTCTGACAACTATGGCGATCGTGCTTGGGTCGTCGCAACGTTTGCATCTCAGACTGGCAACAGATGGCCCATCTACGGTGTTCGTTTGGCAGCTGGCTACCCCTTCCTGGAAGCAGAGGTCAGATACGCAGTCCAGAGAGAGTATGCACTCACAGCAGTGGTATCTATGTTGATGATAGGATGTCATTGCACGCAGAACAAGATTAGCCTTCCTTAATGCTCGTGCTTGCCTTGAAGCCTTGCCAAGAGTTGTGGATATCATGGCTGTTGAGCTTGGCTGGGACAAGGCAAGAAAAGAAAAGGAGATTGAGGATGCCAAAAAGTATCTATTGACAATGGGTCTTAGCATCAAAGAAACCTTGGAGTTCCCTGGCGCTGTTTCTGGCACGGAAAGTGTCTTGACAGAAGATGAAGCACGATTCTTCAAGCGCAGCCATTTCTTGCCGGCAGAGATTGAAAAGTACAGAAGCGTCTTTAATCAACTGGACTCTGACAGAGACGGAGCCATTTCCAAGAAGGACTTTGCCAAAGCCTTGTACACGCTCGGTGTCAAGATGAAGGACAGTGAGATCTTGCAAGCCATTCAGGAAGTGGATCAGAACAACTCTGGATCCATCGAGTTTGCAGAGTTCCTAGAAGTCTTGGCAGCTGTCAAGGACATTCGATCCAGATCCAAGTTTGCTCGTGTGGTTGCTGACTACCAAGACAGAGTGCAGTTCCCTACAGATCGCAGTGGTGGCGGCGTTTAATGAATTTTGCTCCATTTTCAGATGAGTTTGAACATTTGCATGGTCTGTGACTTCTTTTACCCCAACTTTGGAGGAGTGGAGGGACACATCTACAGTCTCTCAAGCAGATTGATCAAGAGAGGACACAAAGTGATCGTCTTGACACACAATTACAAGGAGCGAGTGGGAATCAGATACCTGACGTCTGGAGTGAAAGTGTACTATCTCCCACACTGGCTGGTGACAGACCAAGTGTCGCTTCCAACTGTGTATGCGTCGTTTCCGATGTTCAGATCGATATTTTTGTCAGAACAGATTGACCTTGTACATGGACATCAAGCATTTTCCAGCATGTGTCATGAAGCAGTCATCCATGCCAGAACCATGGGTCTCAAAGTAGTGTTTACTGATCACTCTCTTTTTGGATTCCAAGACACGTCTTCGATCTTGACAAACAAGCTCCTTAAATTCACACTGAGTGACATTGATCATGTCATTTGTGTATCACACACGAGCAAAGAGAACACAGTGTTGCGTGCGTCTTTAGATCCAAGAGATGTGTCAGTGATTCCAAATGCCATTGTTGCAGCAGAGTTCAAGCCCAAATTACCACGCGATGACTCCAAAATAACGATTGTGGTCGCTTCTCGGTTGGTTTATAGAAAGGGAATTGATTTGCTTGTGCAAGTGATTCCGTTGTTGTGTCAGATGGATGACAGAATCCACTTTTTGATTGGTATTTCGTTTGAAAAAAGCTGGTGATGGACCCAAACGCATTGAATTGGAGCAAATGAGGGAAATCAACCGACTGGAATCAAAAGTGGAGCTGCTTGGTGCTGTACCACATGGACAGATTAGAGATGTACTTGTGAAAGGGCACATCTTTCTCAATGCGTCTCTGACTGAAGCATTTTGCATTGCCATTGTTGAAGCAGTGTCTTGCGGTTGTCTCGTTGTCAGTACCAAAGTCGGCGGTGTGCCAGAAGTCTTGCCAGAGCACATGATCGTCTTTAGTTCAACGAATGCACAAGGTATTGAAGCCAAGATTAGATCTGGTGGATGCTGTCATGAAAGCAGTTGGGACCATTGATGCAAGGACGTTTGATCCATTGGATATCCACAGACAAGTGTCTAAAATGTACAGCTGGGATAATGTTGCCAAACGCACAGAGCGAGTGTACATCAAAGTGATGCGTTTACCAAACGTGTCACTCGCAGAGCGATTCAGTCGCTATCATGGATGTGGAGTCATTGCTGGCAAATTCGCAGTCGTGATCATTGCCATCAATCACTTGTTGTATCTCCTGTTGGAGGTCTTGATTCCAAGAACAAGTATTCAACTGGCACCACAGTTCCAAATGACGCTCTTTTATCAGGAATTGACCAAGATTAGAAAAAAGCTAGAAAAGAAGGATGATTAGACCATAGATTTGAGTTTCTGGACTTGAGATCGAATGTAGTCTGTGATTGAAATGCGTGCCTGTGTCTCATCCAAGCCATGCGCATAAGATCTCATCTTGGAAAGATCTGGATGGCCAAAATCTATAGGTGGTCCAAAGAGAATGTCTAGTTTCTTGCCTAACATGAACAAGAACACCAATGCGTGGTCCCTTGTAGAAGCCAGTCTTGAGTACAATGTCTTCCATGCCTCTGTGATAGAATGGCACCACAATCGGAGGCTCTTTGGATTCCAAGACCAATCTGGCGATGCCCCATCGGAAGGGCAAGAGCTCTTGTGGATTGTTGTTGACCTTGGCTTCTGAAAAGATGTGGATCCACTTGTTCTTGTTCAAGAGTCCTATCGCTTCGTCAATGGCAGATTGATGGATGCCACTGCCCCTCACAGTCGGCAGTACTTGACCGGCTGAAAAGAACCAATTAAATAGACTAATATGAGTCTTGGTACGGATTTGTGAAACATATTTCCTTGGCTCCAAGCGACCAACGCATCCGTTCTGGTTCCAGATGATGTGTAGACAAAATTCCAAACAACAGAGGGTCGTCTAGTGTTGCATCATGGTTGCTGACTGTAATAAGTGGTCGCCGAGTGTCTAAACTGTGCTGTAAATGTTCAAACTGTCTCACTGTGACATTGTTCATCCGCAAGAGTTGCCTACAGCAAAAAGCAACTGAATTTAATACCAGCCGTCTTTCAAACACTGTTCGTGGACTGTAGGGCCCAAACGGGTTCATAGCGAAGACGCAATCTTCGTTTGAACATTTTCTGGTTCTGAAATCAAGAACTGAATCAGCTTTGCCAGTGTTGTATCACTCCTGTGGTCTTTGCCAGATGTAAGTTCAAACTCTGGTACCAGATAAAGGTTCTTTGGGTTGTCGAGTGCTTTGGATTTTGAGTCATCTACCAAAATGGTGTTCTTGTGGTTGTATTCACTGTAGACGTCCCATATCTTCCCAAGTGGCTTTCTTACTTTGCCTTTAGCTTGCTGGTCCAGTGGTGCTCCATCGCATTGTGGCCGATACCATACAAACAACAAACGGTCTCTATACTTGCCAAAAACAAACTCTACAAGTGGATCTGCATTTTGTTGCTGCATCGATGTCCAGACTGCAACTTGTACATGGTCCATTCCAAACAACTCTCCAAGGAATTTGCGACAGTTTGGTCTCAGATAGATTTTAGTTCCACTGATGCTGTGGTCTGGTTTCTCTGGCTTGAATGGGTTCTTGCTCAAGAGCTTTCGGTCTCCTCCCTTGCGTATGCGACACAACAGCGTTCCATTCAAGTCCAACACAACTAAAATACGTCGCATTAGGAAAGTTTACTTGGGGCAACTGGCAGGTTCAAATCTGACTGGTGGTTTTCCAATGGTTTTGTGTACTAGATCCATTTCTGGAGTGTGTTGTCCATTCAAGTCACGGACGTTCAGATGCGAGCGTTTTGGTGCTTGTTCAGACCTTCCAAAGACAAATACAGTAAATAGAGATGGCTTGCCTTCCTTTCCATGCACATCCAGTTGTTCCAACAAAAAGAGGCCTTTGGATTGTGCATAACAGACTGTCCTCCGGATTTCTAGAGAAGTATTGACGATAATGAGTCTGGATTCATCAGAGGCGAGGTATTTGACACCAACATCGACGTAAACTTCAACACCGCCTCTGATCTCAAACGCACACATGCCTCGTCCAATGTCGTGTGGAAGGGTGCCATCAGTGATGTTAAAGTAAGGCGGTGTGCCGGTGATGAGATCAAATGTGTCATACAAACAATCTTCTTCTATCAGATGCCGCAGATCCTGGTGCACAATCTGAACTTTGTCTGAGATGCCATTGAATTCAAGTGTCTTTCTGGCCAAGTTGACATGAAGCAACTGTGCTTCCACACCAACACTCTTTTCAATCGAGTCATGAAAAGCCCAGTTGACCAGATTCAAGACAGAACCCAATCCAGTACCAAGATCCAAGTATTTTTTGGGAGGTTTCAGTGCTTTCATGTGTTCAATGGCAACATAGCCACCCAAGACATCATCTGTGGTCATCCTGTGTCCAAATTCCAGTTGATAGATCATCCAGTGTCCAGAAAGTGCAGTCAACATCTCTCCATTTGATGGTGCAACTGTGGTGTCCATCATTTCGTATTTTGCCTTTGGTCCAGGCACAGTCCATCCCTCTATTTGCTTGAATGGTCTGTAAGGTTTAGTCTCTTGCTTTTGTTCATTCTCTATCATGCCATTCTTGCAGACTGTGCATTTCAACTGCAAGTGTCGCTTCTTTGGTTTTGTGGGTTTGAATCCACTGCCTTTGCACTTCCAACACACTCTGGCATGCTTTTCTGGTTGGACCAAGTAGCCCTCTGGCTGTACACTCTTTTCTTTCGGTGCAGCAAATTGCATCACAAAGAATGGAACAAATCTGTTTTGAGCAGTACAGAAAGCTTGGCAAAAAGGGCAAACCAGTGATTGGAAACAAGGCAGAGTGGACAGTCTTGTGTGCGATTGTCAAAAAGGACAAGCAATTGGAGTGTGTCTCAATCGGAACCGGACTCAAATGTCTCCCAGAGAAACTGTTGGAGAAGGGTGGTCGATTGGTGAATGATTCACATGCTGAAATTGTGTGTCGGAGAGCGTTTAAGCGATATCTGTTGGATCAAGTCACAAGATGCAAGAATGCAAAAGATTCAGTGTTTGAGTCTATCGATGATAGATATAGGATACGCAAAGAAGTCTCTTTTCACATGTACCTCTCTTTGGCACCGTGTGGAGATGCTTCGATGGAAGATCTTGGATCTCTCAAGAGACCGTATGAGATGATAGAGAATACAAGTGTAAGATTGCGTGGCAGGGATCATGGCCATGTTTTGGGAGTCACAAGGACAAAACCTGGTCGTATTGACAGTGATTACACTGCATCCATGTCTTGCAGTGACAAGATTGCCAAATGGACAGTCTTGGGAATCCAAGGTGCTCTCTTGGGCATCATCATGGATCCTGTCTATCTCAAATCAATCACAGTGAGTGAAGGAGGTACCCTTCAATCTCTGGAGAGAGCCTTGAATAGCAGAACAGAAAACGCAAATGGAGAAGATCTGTATAGGTTTCACAGACTAGACATTCACAAATCAGATCAAATCTTTGAACACTCACAGTCACAGGTCAAACTCAAGCACCCAAATCTTCCCGTTCACTCATGTACGTTTTCTATTGGATGGGCAAAAGGCTTTGAACAGGAATCCATCGCGAATTATGGCCGCAAACAAGGAGCTGCAAAAGTCAAGGGATCATACGCTTACAGTGCATCGTATCAAAGATAAGATTAGGAGTGCACTGTGCAAAGCCAAGATCTTGGATGAATTCTCGCTGCTGCATGTACACCAAAAGACATATTATGAGCTCAAACAGTCTCATACTGTCTATCAGCGTGTCAAATCCCTCTTGTATGACACTTGTCTCAGTGGATGGAATCAGAATCCACCAGAGCTTGAACAGTTCACATGCGCGACTCTTGCCGCGTCTCAATGAACACGACTTTTGCGTATGACCCAGATTTGACTGGAGCAATGGGTATCAGCTACCTTTCTCTCGCCATGGGGATTGTGGCACTGTCTTACACTCTCATGCTCTGTTTCCTTGGCTTGAATGCTTTGAGATGGAGACACTTGGCACAGTCTATACCGCTATTCTACATTCTCGTGGCACTCATTTTCATCAAAACAGTTGATTCATATGCTGAACTCACCACAGTTGTCATGTTTGAACTCAGAATGCGTGAATCCAGCATTGCCACAATGGTGGCCAATCTCACGCTGCTTGTGACGACAGCATTCTTCTACTTTGCGATTACAGTCATGGCAAAAGGATACAGCATCACCAAATCACTCCTCTCTCCACAAGAACGACAAACCTCCATTCGTGATTTGGTTGATTCTAGTGCTTGGAATGTCCATGATGATCATCGAAGTTGTCATGAATGGCACTTATCAGGTCTATACTGTCTCTCTCTTGTTTGTTTACCTCATTCTCTTGCGTTTATTTACTTTGCAGATTGACAGCAACCTCAACGCACTTTCAACACAGCTCGCTGCTGTCGCTGTACTCTATTTCAATTTAGATCAACACCAATATTCCAGATGCCTTTCGTCGCTGTCTCATCAAAAAGAAAGCATTGATGTTGAATCTGAGGCACACGATCGTGTTTTATATTTGTTTTATGGTCTTTGCCAGAATGACGGAGTACTTTTTGCAACAGTTTTACGCTGAACTCTCAAAGGAAGCTGTTGATCTCATCACACACTTGCTTTTGGTGTACATTTTCAGGCTGCAGCCTTTGGAGACAGTTCAGATTGTGAGACAACCAGATGGCAGACTCACGCTACCGACTGAGGGAGTGAACCTAGATCTGGAGCAGCAAGTGGAGTTGCATGATCTTCCAGAAACTTTGTATGTGATTGAGACACCATCAGAAGAAGAAACGCATCCAGGCAAGTTTTATCTTGCTTCATTGAGTCATTAAACGTTTATTCAATAATGCGCAGTGATGATTTGCGCTCGCGAGCGTACTTGTCCTTGTTTTCGTCGTAAATGCGATGCAACTCTGCGACATAGAGCTCTTGGTAGAGTCTGATTTGCTCTGGCGTGGGATCTTTGATTTCAGGGCAGTCGATGGGTTTGCCAACGACAGAAACCACCTGACGTCTGAATGGCAGTAATCCCCAGTTGTAAGTGAAGATCCCTCTTCCCTTGATCAATGGGGGTGAAAATGAAAAGTAATCAGTAAACAGTTGCTGGAAACGCCATAAAAGTGATCCAGGTGGATTCTCGACTTGATCAAACAGATCATTTTCACCAAATGACATGACTGGGACCAAAGAAGCACCATTCATGAGTGCAATCTTGATGAATCCCTGTCGTTTGAGCAAGATGAGATCGTTTGTGCCTGGTTTTGACACCAACGCCTCTCTCGCACCTCCCACGACGATCATGACTGCATTTCCTGGTCCCAAACGTAAGATGTGATTGACAGACTCTCTTGCGACTGACACCAGACCGAGAGAGAGCAGAAACTCTCGGTAGAGGGGAATCCGAAAGTTCGTATTCAACGTACACACTCGGAAGTCCAATCCAGGGAACTGCAAACTGAAGTCATTGCCTTCTGTGATGAAGTTAACCCATGCGCCTAGTCCAATGATGCCGTGTGGGTGGTATCCAAACAGATACTTTTTGGAGGGATCTAGGTCATGTGTCTTGACTAGCGACACTGGGAAAAAGTCTCTCATGTACTTCCACCAGGTCCACTGTCGCACCCATTCCCACTTTCTGCCTCCTTTTACAGGAGTCTGATCCAGAAAGATCCAAAGACCATAACCAACCATCAAGAGAGTGTAATAGCGAACAAGAAAGGCAATGAGAATGATAAAGAAAGGCATTACAAGTGTCCAACCGACAATAGCGCATGTCTGGAGTCTCCTATTGAGAGGAACTCGCAACGGCGCGAATTTCATTGGTTCTGGCATGGGAAAGTTCATCTGGACAGGTTTATCTTGATGGCTGTCTTTGGTTTGCCTTCGTGTTCAAACGACAGTGACTGTGCTTCCTTTCTTACACAAGATACCTGTGATGTGTAGTCCCTTTTCCTTGAGGAACAGCGATATACTAGTAGCTTGTGTAATCAGTGGATCTATGGCTATCAGATCGATTTTGGGGTACACTTGAAATGATTCTCTGATCCAATCGCAGTATGTCATGATCAATGCATCCCCCAGTCCCAGTGCTTGCTCATCCAGTACAAATTCCTGCCTCGGTTGTCTGTCAAAGGGCAGCGTTGCTTGTGGTGCCTTCTGAAGCTTCTTTCCCCGCATTCAGGAAAGAATGTCCAGTCCAAAGACAAGACTGGAACAGATCCTGAACATTCTTAGTCCCGCTGATGCTCTTGTCAAGATAGGAGATGTGGAACTGTTGGTTGAGAAACCATTGAATCTGGAACTCGTTCCATCCATTCCCTACGCTCTCTATGATGGTGCTCAGGACTTTCTAGGGCATCTGAGATGGATGATTCAAAAGGGAAACCTTGGGCAGGACATGTTTCTGATTGGTGCTCCTGGCCCTCTTAAAAGACTCTTGGTACTTTGTTTAAGACTAGGCATTGTCTTATGCCCAGCTGGCTCAAAAGGAAGTGGAATATGTCTGTCTTTCACGTGATGTGACGGACGCAGATCTCAAACAGCGCAGGGAGATCAAAAACGGAACAGCCACATTTTTAGATCAACCATGTGTCCGTGCTGCTATTCATGGCAGACTCTTGATTCTGGACGGTGTCGAAAAAGCAGAACGCAATGTCCTTCCCATTCTCAACAATCTGCTCGAAAATAGAGAGATGGCTTTGGAGGATGGCAGATTCTTGGTCAATCCACAACGCTATGATGCTGTCATTAGTGGGAAGGCATCTCAAGGCGAGATTGAGAATTCAAAACTTGTTCGGTGCTCTGAAAAGTTTCTTGTTATTGCTCTTGGATTGCCAGTACCCAAGTACGAGGGCTATCCACTAGATCCACCTCTCAGAAGCAGATTCCAAGCAAGATTGGTGGATTCACTACACTTTCAATCCAGACTGGCTCACTTGATCAAGAGCTACCCAAACGCACCAACGGCTGTCTTAGAAAGACTCTTGGCATTGGGAGAAGTCTTGAACACGACTGAAAATGACGACGATCGTCCTTTGCCAGACTTTCCAGCAACTCTGGACAAGATTGCTGGCATTTTGGCTCAGTTTCCTGCTCTCAAGTCATCTGCATTGGTGGAGTTTTGCTATCCGTACTTTTTACTCCCCACTCTGGACGAATCATCTCGTGTAGCCATCCAGACCGTCATGAAACGCTTTGAACTCGATCAAGAGGATCTTGGCTATGTTTTAGAATCAGTCCAAGACCAAAAGGACAAAAAGATCTTGTTGTTTAGACTCCAGAACAAGCAAGTCCCCATTTCGATTGCTTCTGGACCATTGGCAACCAATCAAATTCCATTTTTTGTAGCCACACCTTATCATGCAAGTGTTTTGACAAAGATGATCATGGCACATGCTACTGGTGACATTTGCATCGTTGGAGACAAGGGAAGTGGAAAATCCATTCTCATTCGTGCGTTTGCTGGTCTCCTAGGATACGAGATGGAGTTTATTCCAGTGTACAAGGACATGAGTGCCAGAATATTGTTGCAGCGCAGAAACACGACAGACAAGGGAGACACAGTGTGGGAAATGTCTGGATTGGTAGATGCAGCTATCCATGGCAGACTCGCTATCTTGGATCCAGTGGATGTCCTTTCATTTGGCACGCTTTCTACTTTGCAGCGATTGGTTTCTGATCGAGAAGCTGTCCTTCCAGATGGCACATTCTTGGTGCATCCAACACGCTATCAAAGACTCAAGAGTCAAATGTCTTCAGAGGAACTCTTGAAAAAACGTGTCTATCCAGTCCATCCTGGTTTCAGAATCATTGCTGTAGCAAGACCTGGATCTGGACAAGTCAAAAACTCTTGGCTCAATCCAGAAATAGCATCCATGTTCTCGTTTGTCGTGTTGAGGTCCTTGTCTGTCCAAGAAGAACTGGCCATCATCCAAACACTTGTACCTGGCATCAACGAGCAACTCATCACCAAGACGCTCCAACTAGCCAATAATCTGAGAATGGAAAAGGATGATTCGATGAAATCACTTGCATCCAACATCTCTACCAGACAACTGCTAAGAATTGCACGACATTTGTCGCTTTATCCACAAGATGGCTTGTATGAATCCTTCCAGAAGATCAGTCTCTACAGATTCCTTCCATTTGCAACCAGAGAAGCCTTTGATATTTACATGCGAAAGCATGATATTGCGCCAAAGCCAAAAGTACTGGAAAACATTCAAGTGGAAGCAGTGAATGGCTATCTCAGAATCGGAGACATCCAAGCACAGATTGAAACACAAACCAATCCACTCTTGGTCCCAAAGATCACATTCTTTGAAAACCAGAGACAAAACTTGATTCTGCAGGATGTCATGAAAGACTTTCTTTTAGGAGAGCATCTGCTCTTGATTGGCAACCAAGGTGTTGGAAAGAACAAGATCATTGATTACTTTTTGCAGCGTATGAATCTGCCACGACAGTACATTCAGTTGCACAGAGACTCGACTGTCTACAATCTGACATCGAATCCAGTCGTTAGAGATGGGTTGCTCATGTATGAAGACAGTCCGCTTGTCAAAGCAGTCAGAGAAGGTTACATTCTGGTGGTGGATGAAGCTGACAAAGCACCAACACATGTCACAAGTGTCTTGAAGTCTTTGATAGAAGATGGAGAGATGGTCTTGTCAGATGGCAGACGCATTGTCACAAAACTGAATGGACCCAACCAGATACTGATTCATCCCAAGTTCAGAATGGTGGTTTTGGCAAACAGACCTGGATTTCCATTCCTTGGAAATGACTTCTACCGTGAAATTGGAGATGTCTTTGCCTGTCATTGTGTTGACAACCCAGATCCAGATTCAGAATTGAGTTTGCTCAAAAACTATGCACCAGATGTCTCTGAAGACATTCTCATCAAACTTATTGCTTCATTCAATGATCTCAGACGCTTGGTTGAAGAAGGATTGATCAACTATCCGTACTCGACACGTGAACTTGTGAATGCTGTGAGACATTTGCAGGTGTTGTGGTTGATGATAGAGATATCCAGCAGAAGGATTGGCAAGAGCACTGCAAAATGTCTTTGACTTTGATGCGCATGAAGATGACATTCGTAACATTCTGGTTGAAACCATGAACAAGAACGGGATTCCCACTGGCATGGAATCATCATTCAAAGTGGATGTGCAAGAGCGAGTACCATTGCCAAAACAGATCTTGTTGCAGGAATGGTCACTTGGTCAACCAGCAAAAGCACGGTTTCAAGGAAAAGACTTGCATCTAAGAGGCTCTTGGAAGCTTGGGATGCCACAAGAATGGCTCACAGTCGAACACACCAACGGTCGCGCTGCAGTGTTTTCAGAATGGCTGTACACATTCCAGCTCAACAAGAACGGCAATCCAATGGATGTTGTTGCTTCTTTAGATGGTAGTTTGTATGGTGTCTCTGCGAATCCAGTTGTTTTTCATCAATTCTCAAAAGATCACAGGAAACAACGAGCTATTGAGCTGTACGAGTACATTCCATCACACAAAGGCACCAAACTGTCACTGTTTGAACTCTTTCCATCTGTGCTCCTGATCCACAACTCACAGGAGAACAACTTTTTGGTGTTAGATCTGCCAAAAGACTTGATATCAGTGGGATCGATTGAGGGATTGGATCCAACGATTGACTCAAAGCCAGTTAGTCTTGGAAAAGCTAAAATACTGTTCTACCAGCGACTGTCTCCACATGTGACGATTGTTGACTTTGCCCAAAAGACACAGCGTTTGATCCACTTCCATCTGCAAGTAGAAACTGTATTTTCTTTTGGAGATCAGTTTTTGGTGGCTCTGAAAGGCCAAGGCAGTGTCGTGTATGAAGTCTGTGATATTCAAACGCAGGAGATGCAACCAGTGATTGTGACCATGCAGCACAAGCAAGGAACGATTCTTTTTGGAGATGTCAAGTATCCAGATGCTATCTTGATTCATCCATCCTCCTTTTATGCTCGATTCCAATCAAATCCAATGGGACTACAGCTCTTTTCTGCCCTCAAAGCACCTAATGATCCAGTCTCGAACAGATTCTTGAATCTAGAGGATGCTTTTGGTTTCCTTTCTCAAACCAAACAAGTCTGTCGATTGATTCCATCAGATGAACCAGGACACATTGGTGGATGGATTGAAATTGCTGACACCGCTCAAGAGTGTTTCAAGAGAATTGCAGTACCATTACACATTCCTATTGCTTCCAAGATGCACAGAGATCTTCCTGCATCAGTCACAAAGCCACCTATTTTGACTTCACAGGGACCCGTTGGCAAGATTGTTGAGTTGCAGGATGGAAACTTGTTGATGATGGATTTGACTGGCAGAATCATGGTGTTCCAGTCTCGACACGATGAAATGATGTCGCAGATGCAGGAATGGAAGCGTTTGACTGGCGCCTTGGATGCTGGTACGCTTTCGATTATTTACAATGGAAGACATCCAGATATGGTTGAATCCAGTCAGATCCAAGCATTTGGTGAACAGGGGCAAGGAATGGGTCAAGGACAAGGTCAGGGCCAAGGAGAAGGCGAAGGAGATGGTGAAGGTGAAGGTAGTGGTGGTGCTGGTGGCACTGGTGCTTCTGGCGGTGGTATCGGAGCACCGACTCCAGGTGAAGAAGGCAGACAATCTGGTGGTATTGACGGCAATTTCGAATTACGATCCAGTGGACAACTTGCACCAGCCATCACAGATGCACAAAAAGAGTTGCACGAACTCAGAATGCGAAAGCGATTGCAAGATCTCCAAATGACAGCTAAAGAGATGCAACAGTTTACAAAGTACAAACAGAACGTGCAACGAGAGATTCGAGAGCTGCGTGTGATTCTGGAGAGTGTGGAAGCCAAATCCAAGGAACGTGTCTGGCTCAAGAACAAGACTGCTGGAGACATTGATGATGCCAAACTGTAACTGGACTGATGATAGCATTGAAGGATTGACGGGTGAAAAGACGATTTACAAAGTGCGTGGAGAGAATGAGGATGATTTCTATCAAGAAAAGCCAAAGAAGATGATCTTTGTGTTTGATCTGAGTGCCAGGCACTATGATTGACGATAGTATGATGCGATTCAATGGACACGACGGCAGATTGGATCGTTCTTTGGAGTGTGCCCTCATGATTATGGAAGCCTTCAAGGGATTCGAGCACAAGTTTTCGTACAAGATCTGTGGGCACTCTGTACATTGTCTTATCGTAGGGAGATGGACCGCAGACAGACTTTTTGGAGAAGAACAAGTATCCAAAGAACGAAAAGGACATCTTCACGGTCTTGAACAAGATGATGGCACATGCATCTTACTGCATGAGTGGAGACACCACTTTGCAGGCAGTGACTACTGCGATGAAGGACGTGACGAAGGAAGAAGCAGATGACTATTTTGTCGTTGTGCTCTCAGATGCTAACTTGCAGCAGTACAACATTTCAACAGCTTCCATTGGTCAAGCATTGAAAGCAGATCCAAGAGTGACAGCATTCATGATTTTCATTGGAAACCTGTCGTCACAGGCAGAGCGTCTGGCAAGTGGTCTCCCAGGAAACGCTTTCATCTGTTTGGATAACAAGGATTTACCAAGAATCATCCAATCTATGTTTGTTTCATCGCTGTTGAAATAAACGAGTGAATAATCAAACCTTTTGGTGATCAAACTCCGAAACGCGACTTGCCATGGCGAGCAAAATACTCGAAGAGCAGTAAGTGCATTAACGACAGATATGATGCAGACTACGAGCCCTCTGACCAGGAGATCAAAGAATACGCACAGTTCCTTGGAATGGACATTGAAAAGGAACAAGAACTGTTTTGGATTGCACGAGACAGCTTGAAAGCACCGCTTCCCAAAGACTGGAAACCGTGTCAAACTGATGATGGAAATGTTTACTATTTCAACTTCAAGACTGGAGAGTCAATATGGGAGCATCCATGCGACGAGAAATACAGACAGATCTACAAAGATGAGAAGGCGAAATGGCTGGCAAAGAAAGCAAGTCAAGCTACAGTGCCAAAAGAGACGAGAGCTGCAGCGTACAATGATTTTGATGATGATTCAGACGAGTCTAGACCCAAGAGTGGCCATGAGATGTCAGATGGGAGTGAAATCAAACCCATTCAGACTAAGCTAGTATCTGGACTGAAGCCATTGGCAGAAAGTGGATTGAAGCCTTTGGATAGTGGTCTAAAACCACTAGAATCTAGTCACAAGCCTTTGGACAGTGGCTTGAAGCCTGTCTCTGCTGCTGGACTCAAGCCTGTGGAAGCAAACCTAAAGCCACTCTCAAGCACTGGACTCAAACCAGTCACGACACTCAAACCACTTTCTGACACTGGATTGAAAGCGATGTCTCTATCCAACTCTTTTGATGATTTGGACAAGCCGTCTGGTGACAAGTCTCCCAAAATCGAGTCACTCTCTGCCACTGTTGAGCCACCACTGGTATCAAACTCGGCATTTGTTGAGAGACCAAGAGAGGAGAGGTCTGCCTACGTCGAGCCACCAAAGGAAAAGAGATCTGCCAATGTTGAACCACCACTAGTGTCAAACTCGGCATTTGTCGAACCCCCTATCGCTTATGTGCAGCAGAAATCGACTACAAGTCTAGAGACTGTGGAAAGACTCAAAAAACAAGAGTTTGAGGAACAAGTGGCACAAATGAATACCAAGTACACTGAACAACTCAACAGACTTCAGCAAGACAAGGAGGCTGAATTCACTCTCAAAAAGTCTGAAATTGACTCTAAATTCAAACAAGCTTTGAGAGATGTCCAAGAAACGATTGAACGCGGTGCAAGACGAGAAATTGAGTTGCTGAGCAAGGAACTACAAGTGGAATATAATGCCATGGGAGAGCCACAGTTTTCGTTGCCAAAGAATGAGCTCTTTCAAGGACACTCTGGACAACTATTTTTGGATCTGAGAAATCAGTTTCAATCCAATCTCAACGACCTGTACTCTCAAATGCTGAGAATTTATAAGCAAAAGGAACAAGAGGTGATCGAAAAGCTTTCAGAGCACCAAAAGAGAGAGCTATTTCAATTTGAATCGCAGCAAAAGGCAAGATTGGAACAAGAGACAGAGAGCAAGATCCAGCGAATGAAAAAGATGCAGATGGAGTATGACGCTGAAGAGATGAAGATCAAGAGAGAAGGAGAAAACAAGATCCTGAGAGCTCGAGACCAGATTGAAGACGAGATCCAAAAGATAGACACGCTCTTGACCAAAAGACAAGCAGAAATCCATGAACAGCATCTGAGATTGCAAGACAGAGAGCAAGAACTCAAGGAAGACTTGCAAAAGAGAGAACGAGAGTATGAACAGAGAATGGATCAATTGGAAGCAGCCCAAGAGTCCCTGAGAGAGCAGTTGAGCAAGCAGCAGCAGCTCTTGGACAGCAGAAAGATTGAGATTGCTGAATTGGAAGGCAAACTACAAGTGCAGCGTACGATGGTGGAAGCCAGAGCACAGACACCATCAGAGAGACCAGAAAGGCAAGAACGAGAGAGGACTGAGAAATATGACAGAGAGAGACCAGAGAAGCATGACAGAGAGAGACCAGTGGTTGACAGAGACGAAAGTGAGTCAGACTACAGACAAAAGGCCTGGATGGAAGACTCTGATGTGTCTGAAAACGACTACACTGTCTCTAGACCCCTCCAGACCTTGAAGATCAAGATCAAGGAAGAAGAAGAGTATCTGAGGAATGCCAAAAAGTACTCTTACAACCCCAAAGAGGTATGAGTTCTTACAACAGAGTTACCAGTCTGCCATGGAGAGACTGGACAAGGGAGCGTCGTCACTGGACAGAGTCGAGTCTGAACTAGACAGACTCTTGCAGACTTTGAGAGAGCGCAAGCCATTGCAAGAGCACTCACAAACAACAACCTATGTCAGAAAGGACCAGAAGCCGTACGAAGGAGACCATTTCAGAACAGAAGCCAGTTTAAAGGAACACAAGCGCTGGTTGCAGCAGTTCTCTGCTAGACATGCTATTCTACAAAGACTCAATTAGTTTGTTTAAAGTGCCTATAGATGGCCATGAGCCTCTCTTTTGGATCCATGATTTCCTTCTTTTTGATTTCCTCAAAGATAGACTCCCACTTCCAGTCCGGCCTTGAGCCTAATTGGTCCAAAATAGCTGTCTCTGCGTCCTGAATGTCCTCTGATTTGGTTTCAAACTCTAAATACTTGTTCTCAAACTCTTTAGCCCAGTCCATGCCCTGCTGTGTTCCAATAAAGGATTGAAACTCTTGTTCCAGACTCGACTGCTGTTCAATGTGTTTTCTAACTTCCACGTGCTCAAAAGTCTCAAATTTCATCGAAAAGAAACTTTCCACGAATGAGTGTCTTTCCAGTCCAAACACTCCCAAGATACGATCGACCAGCACACAGACTAGTAAAGATATCAGACAAGTACGAAAAGCTCGAACAGATTGGAAGCGGTAGCGGATCTGATCTCAGGCACGTACGGTAAAGTCTACAAAGCCAGATCTATCAGTGACAACAAGATGTATGCCATCAAAGAGACAGAGATCGATCAGCAAGGAGTGCTTTCAACGACTTTACGAGAGATTGGTCTCCTGAACCAAATCACAAACGTCAACTGCTTGAAACTGGAGGAGGTCAAGATCAGCTACGAAACCAATATCGTTTCGATTGTGATGGATTTCATGGACATGGATCTCGCTGATTACATGACCAAAGAATACAACAAGGGACACAATGCACTCCAACTCTCGACTTGCAGAAACTTTCTCGGTCAGATCCTGAACGGCGTCCGCTACTTGCACTCCAAAGATATTGTGCATCGTGATCTCAAACCCACAAATCTGCTCTTGAAGAAGCATGGTGATGGCCATCTTCTCAAAATAGCAGATTTTGGTCTCTGCAAGCAATCGTTCTTTGCTTTGCGTCTTTCGACACCAGATGTACTTGATTTAAACCCAGACGATCACAATGCTGTACAGAGCACCTGAAGTCTTTAGTCACAATGAGCGCTACCATCCAAACGTGGATATCTGGAGCACTGGATGCATCTTTGCTGGTATAACATGTAACTCTAGAGATGGGCAGATTCCATCCACTCTTCCAGGCAGAAAATGAGATGGGCATCATCAACGAAATCTGTCGAAAACTAGGCGCACCATCGCAAAAGGATATGGAGATGCTATCAGCCTTTTCTGTCTTTGAGAATCTTCCTGAAGCACCAGAGCAGCCCTTGGGCAGATACATTCCCAGCTTTGAGCCAAAGGACATTGATTTGCTTCAGGCTCATTCATTAATGGTAGAAAATGTTAAAATACCGTCCAGATGAACGCGCTAGTGCTCTTGAACTCTTGTCAGACATGGAATCTCTGAAAATGTTCCGACCGCTGTTGATTGAGCAATAAAGTTTACTTGGCCATCTTCTCGAGGTACTCGAATTCACCAGATTCCTGACACATTGTTCTAAAGATGCCCTGCTTTCCAATCAGTTCTCTCGGACTTCCAAATTGACTGACTATTCCCTTGTCCAAGACGAGGACACGGTCATAGTCGATAATGGTTCCAGTGTGAGAGATAGTACCTCAAGCGATGAGCGATGCACAACAGAGTTGCGAATCCAAATCCTTTCTTAATCGTTTCTTGAATCATAGCGTCTGTATCATGATCCACAGATGCTGTTGCTTCATCCAGAATGATGACATTGCATTTGCGCAACAGTGCACGTGCGAGACACAGCAATTGTCGCTGCCCCTGTGAAAAGTTGCGTCCACCTTCTTCTACAAACGTATCCAGCGTAATGTGTTCTGGAACTGTTGATTTGCTGAGACCAGAGGTGTTGGAAGCATCTCTGGAACGCGCACTTTGGATCGAGTTCAAGAATCCAGACAATCTCAGTGCTTCCCAAATGTCTTGGTCAGAGTAAATGGCAATTGGATCAAGATTAGATCTCAAATCACCTGAAAACAAGACTGGATCTTGTGGAATGATGGTCAGTTGGGATCGCAAGTCATGCAAACCAATCTTGGAGATGTTGATGTCATCGATGGTGATGCTGCCACCACAGTGCTCAATAAATCTAAAGAAAGCAAGCGAGAGTGTGGACTTGCCTGCTCCTGTGCGTCCAACAATCGCCAGTTTCTGTCTTGGTTCGAGTGAGAATGAGACCTTGTTCAAGACAAGATCAGAATCTTCAGAATAGCGCATAGACAGATCTTTGACTTCGATCTTTCCCTTGTCTGGCCAGTTGTGTGGTGGTCTGTTAGATTCGATCACTGGTGGTGCTTCTTCTTCCAGTTTGAGGTATTCTCCGATTCTTTCGACCGCATTCAGCTCCATTTCCAAGAGTGCATGCATTCTGATCATCCACAAGAGAGCCTCAGTGAAAGACAGTGCGTAAGTCATACTGAGACCAGCTGCACCTGCATTCATGCCTAATCCATACATGACATTGTAAACAACAGCCATTGTGGTGGACAGTGTGATCAAAGCACCCACAAAATCCACTCTTGTGCCGAGCCATCTGTTGGCAATCCACATGAATGAGAACGCTTGGTGGTTGAGATCAATCTTGCGATGCAGATCAGTGACAAATGCTTCAGATCGTCCATAGGCTCTAATGGTTGTTTGTCCACTAATTGTTTCTCCAAAGTGAGAGAAGATGGGTGAACGTGTGTTCGAATCCAGTCGTTTGAGCTCACGAGATGTTCTGACGTATCTTAGCCCAATAAACGAAAACGTGAGTGCCACTGGTACAATGCCAATCAATGCTGATGGTGTGATAAACACAATCACTGTCATGAAGGCAAGTGTGCGCATGAGGTTGCCAAAAAAGTCACCACCAAAGAAAGCTACTTCTTGATCCACATCTTTGATATCTTTGGATGCTCTGTTCATGATTCTGCCCATTGGGGTCTTTTCAAAGAAGCGGATGGGAGATCTCAGGATCTTGTGGATCAGCTGTGAATGCAGGTTTCGTGAACCATGCAAAGATCCAGATGCAATCACAAGAATGCGTGAAAAGTAAGCCAGAATGGTGCATGTAGAGAGTGCCAAATAGATCAGGACATAGTTGGTCTCTTTGTCATTGAACTGATCTGCCCAGGTCTTGAGCCACCAATCGTTTGAGACAACAGACAGCTGTGCAAAGCCATAAGAGAGCATGACAAAGAACAGGAACATAAAGCCACCAGCAGCCATGATATAAGTCCAATAGACTTGCAAAGATACGGATCCCTTGAATCTAGATTCAGCCAAGACCAGATTCTTTTCTTTTTGAGAGAGTTTGACTGGTTGATCGATCGTTTCAGTGACCAGTGGATGCACAAGCTTGTGTTCACTAGAGACGATGATACCACGATTCAATTGGACAACATAATCTGCTTGGGTCTCACACAGAGAGATAGCATGAGAAACAAGGATTCTGGTTCTGTTCTTCATGAGTTTACCACAGATGGCTCTCTCAAACAGGTGCTTGGCAGTTGGAGCATCCACCGCAGACAATGGATCATCCAAGAGAACGATCTGTGCTTTGGAATATACTGCTCTTGCAAGTGCAATACGCGCCTTTTGACCACCAGACAGATTGACTCCTTTTTCACCAATTTCTGTGAGATCACCACCATCCAATGTTTCCAAATCTCTGAGCAAGGCACAATCAGTCAGGACAGATGCATAACGCTGCTCATCAAACGGTTCTCCAAAGAGAATGTTGTCTCGAATGGTTGCATTCTGAAGCCAGACAAGCTGTGAGCTGTACGCAATCGGACCTTTGATCTTGACACCACCAGAGATGCAATGCAATTCACCCAAGAGTGCGTGCAAGAGTGTACTCTTTCCAGCACCAGTAGGTCCATAGATAACAGTGAGACCGCCTTCTGGAAAGACAAGATCCAAGCTCTTGAGAGAAAATTGTCTTTTTGGCTGCTGGTTCAATTCCCAAGCAAAACTGGACTCTTTCAAGAACTGTACTTGATCAGATGGCTCAAGGTAGTTGGTGTACTCTGTTTCATCCAAATATTGCTGGATTCTTGAGAAACCGACATAAGCCTCTGCTAGACGCACAATGATCACTGGTAGACCAGCAAGCGGGTTTCTGATCCAGTTAAAGATGGCAAGTGCTGTGAAGGCAGTCGATGCATCCAAATCACCAGTCAGATAAGACAAGGTGCTAAAAGTGACAAACGACACAATCACAGGTGTTGAAATCCACATCATTCTTGAAAGACCGTTAACGATCACATAGGTCCAAAGATTCTGAAGCTCATTTTCACGCAACTGTGAGATCTTGGCTTCAAATCGCTCTTCCCAAGAGAAGAACTTGAGGATACGAATGCCCTGCAAGACTTCGTTGATGGCGTTGATTCTGGCGTCTGTGGATTTCATTAGTTTGCGTTGCAATCGTTCGGTGAGTCTTCCGATCAAGGCACCGATAGGCATCATCACAAGCATCACTCCAAATCCCTGTTATCAACCAAAATACAGCCAATCCAGCCCATCCAGCAACGTATATCAAGTACAGCGGCCCAATGATCACCTCAATCAGCGTAGCATAAGAATCCATGAAATACGATGTAGCTTCCAAGATCTTGGATGCATCCACAGACATCAAGTTGATCACACGTCCAGCATCTGCATTTTCTTGAGACTTGCATATACGCTGCAGACTCTTTCTGTAGACGAGGTCGATCAGAATCGCTCTCACACGGATGCCAATTCTTCTGCCTAAAAAGTATCTCTGACCGTCACAGAGGGATCGAATGACGGTTGCTAGGAAAATGGCAACAGTGTACCCCATGGCCATCCATCCAGGTGTCTTTTCTGGGTCCTGGACAAAGTTCAAGATCTTGTTCAAGACAAAAGGACGAAACAATGCCAGAAAAGTGGACGAGATCGTGACCACAGCTTGAAAAATCAGTGTCCATGCATTGTAAGCAAACAGGTTCCAAATCAAGCCACGGCTCTTGTTTCTTCCACTTTCAAATGTCTCACAAATGTAATCTGCCTTGTCTTGATCAATAAGATCGTCCAGATCTTCTTGTTCCAAAGCTTGCACAAATCCAACTCCAAGAATGTCATCCATAAAGGAAAATATGAGATAGGACCACCAACTGGATTGTGGCTCTTTGGTTCGAGTGTCATTGACAAGCAATCTGTTCTGGAATCGAAATTCGTTGCGTGCCATCTGTAACATGATAAAAACACCTAGAGAGAGGCCCAATTCAATCTTCCACCACACAGATTCTCGCATGATGCTTGTGAATAGGGTAGCCAACAACCCCACAACTGAGATTCTCCAAAAGCATGCAAGTTCTCTTGTCCAAGCAGTGTAAGACGTCACCAAGAGCTCTGGTTGCTCAGGTGTAGGGATACGATGCATTCTGAGTCCAAAGAGCAATGCAAACAAGATCTTGTCTGAGTGTGGTTACCCAAAACGCATAGCGACCTGATTCCAGAAGATCCCACCTGGCAACTCCAACAATCCCACAAGTAAAGACAAAAGATCCAAATCTGATGAGTTTCATCCGTCTGTTTGAAATCTCCAGTACTTGAGAATAATGTTGTGTTAGTTGGTCTGGTACTTGGTCTTCTAGTTGAACATGAGCTCTGTTCAAGTATCTGGTGCTCTCTAAAAGAAGCCAAATGAGTGGCGCATTTGCAGCAGCCACAGATGCTGGATCCATGAAGAAGATTTGTCATCTTGCTCAAGACTCATGTAGAACACTGGGCGCTGTAAAACAGCAAGCTGTTGGACACTATTGCACTTAAATCACGAGTCTGTCTAGAAACTGTCAGATCCAGAGTGTTTCCTAGCATGGACAAAGCTGTTCTCTCTTGGAGATTCTTAATCACAGATGTAGCAGCTCTCATGAGGAGTTTGAGCACAAGATTGGCTTGACACTGAGCAACAATCTGGATTGACCACTCACAAGATTGAATCTGACAAAAAGATGCAAGAAATGTGTTCATTCAGTCTTTTTCTGAGCAATGTTCTCAATGAAGGCTGCTTTAGACTCTTTTGTAGGGAATATGACATCATAGCTGCCATCTCCTGCTGTTTTGATCCTCAACCGCAACTCTGCACTTAAACCACCTCTTTCAAACGTTCTCATGGATTTGAAAGGAATCATTCTACATAGTGGCTGCTGCTTGCCAAGGATACAGACATTGCTGTCGTGCAAGATGATGAAACCAGGTCCCCAGACTCCCAAGATCTCTACTTTGCAAATATCCACATCAAAGACACCATGCTTGACAGTCATCTGTTGTCAATTGAGAAACCAGTGTCGTTTTCCCTTGTCCAGGCACGCGTGCTGTAGGCTGATCAGGAATCTGTCCATTGACCATTAAGGATTGTGTATTTGCAGATCGAGAAGAGTCTCTGGTCGATGACATCTTTTCCAGTGTTGCCTTGTCAAACGTCCATCGCCACACAGTTGTGCCTGAAATCAATAAAAGAACCAATGGCTGTGCTGGCTGCCAGCCATGAAGCATAGAGCTTGAAAATCGTGCCATTCGATGGATTCAAGATATTCGTGAGGATGACTGGCACTGAAATCAGTGCAATGACGGATACAGAGCCAATGGCTGCATTGATGTAGCTACTTTCGTTGAATTGCTCCGCCACCTGGTGTCAATGTCAATACAAATCGCGTCTGAAAGCTCAGATAGATGCAGACACCCAACACGAGCGTGAAATAAGCGATCAAAAAGACAGAGACGACAGTCATGGTTGTTGGCTGTGATAGACAGACCCAATGACGTGATGTGTTTGTGTAGAGTACCAATCGCATGGTTGGTGTGTCAATTGCATGCCAGAGCGTCAAAATGAGCACAATCGGCAACACGAGCAAAAGAGAATTGCGGATCATGGCTGTATCAGATAGATAAGCTGCAACTTCAAACTTTTTGGCTCCAACAAGAAGCTTAAAGACGCGAAAGTTCTTGGCAGCAATGAATCTAAGATCAACAGCAGTACACAAACATCAGCGCATATCCAATGTACATGAACCAGTCAGATGCCATGCAGAATCCAGGACTGACTGCGTTAGATCCAAGAATGAGACCAACATAAACCAGTCCAGCACCAAAACAGATGAAGATCGTCAGACTTGGACTGATGAATCTGAGTCTCTTTCTGTAAAAGTAAATGACAACAACTGAAGCAATTGTGGCAACCACACCAAGAGCACTCACTGCAACCACACCAAGCGAGACTGGCTTGTCTATAGAAACGATTTGATTGGGAATCAAGATATTACATGCATTTCCCATGTAAGCAGAATTGCATTGACACACATTATCTGCAATACAGTCACCATTCACGCATCCATAAGTCGAACAGACGGGTTTCTTGTTTTCAGCTGTAATGTCTGCAACTGCCTTTGAATAGAGATTGGTGCCATCTGTGCAGTTGACTTGCGAGATCAGATCGAAGACTTTTGACTTCATCGAACCTGTCAGTGTCTTAAAGTACAAGTTACGAGCAGCTGTATCCGCTGCACTGTCTGTCATGGCCCAATAGACATAGCGGATAAGCTCATACTTTGTCAGGCAGTCTGTCGGATAGTTTTTCCGGATGATCAGATAGCTGAACGCGGTCAAAGGATACGTGTTGGTGCCACTACCATCTTGGATGCGATAATTAAGAATATTGGGACGGTACGGTGTGCCATAGAGAGATACAAAGTCTTCAACCGCACTTCCGAGTGAATCTGCTGTCGGAGAGATGATATTGCCAGCTTTGTTCTTCACGGCAGCGTAATTGAGCTGGAACTGTGCCGCATAAGCTTGCTCTACATAGCCAATAGCATATGATGTCCTCAGCATAGCAGTCGTCATCCCAAGGGTTCCAGACACAAGTGTGTTGTTAAAGGACGGCCACCCTGCAGCAGTTGTAAAAATACCCGATGTCCAGCTAGAACTGAACTGAGACAGTGCAGATGACAGGATTTCTGTCGATCCAGAGCTGTCTGATCGGACAAGGACAGTGATCGTCGCATTTGGATTTCCGCTGTAGATCGATAGTCCAGGATTGTCTCTGAGCAAGAGCGGATCACTCCAAGTGGTGATGTTGCCGCTGAATATGCCAGCGAGTGTGTCTCGAGCAAGAACAAGTGTGCTGCTGTAACCTGGCAGATTGTAAGGAAAGACGATGGAGCCAACGATAATTGGAAACATGATCAAATTGCCACCGCCATTGTTGTAGTTTGTATCTGAGATGAATGCATCTGAGGCTCCGTAGTGGGTCACGTTATTCAAGATGGATATTTGGCCACCGCTGGAGCCAGAAGTGCCAAGAAGATTATAAGTCATGTTGAGTGAGACACCACGTCTTCCAGCATCAGAAGTGTATAGCTGACTCCAGAGCCTATAGACAGTTGCTGGAAAGGTAGCACCAGCGCCATGCAGGTCTTTCTGAATCGTCATTGATTTCATCATAGCCAGCACTGGTATCAGCAGCACTGCTATCAAAGGCTGCATTGTTGAGTGATGAAAAGACGCGACCGCGTCTCGAGGTTTTCCATTAGCTTGCATGGACACATTCTTCAGTTTAGTGTGCTTATTGGTGTCTTATGTCGAGGCATACACTTACAAGCAATTTCCAGGTGCTGGGGCTACATTTCCAGCTCCAGTCTACACGTTTTGGTCTGCAGCGTACAATATCGAGGCACTGAACCACAATGCGTATGTCAACTTCACTTACAATGCCATCGGTTCCACTGGGTCAGGTGGTGGACAAACCAATATCCTCAACAACGTCACATACTATGGTGCCTCAGATTCGGCGATTTCTGCCTCTAATCTCTTGGCTGGAGGTGGAAACTTGAGGATGTTTCCAGTTATTGCTGGTGCCATTGTGATTCCGTATTATCTTCCTGGATATACTGGCTCGACAATCTTGTTTGCTCGCGACGTTCTAGTCGGCATCTTCAACGGCACAATCACACATTGGGCAGATCCCCTGCTCCAGAGAGATAATCCTGGGCTGTCAATGTATGTTGGCAATCCAGAAGCTTACATCACGGTATTGAAGTCAAGACTAGGTTTGTATTCGTTCAGACTCGAGTGGATCCACTGATATCATGTCCTCTGGTTTATCTGCCTTCAGCAGTGCCTGGTCAAGCGCCTATGGCACATTTTCATCTCCAACTGGATGGCCAGCACTGCAGCGAAAGTCAGGAGCAAGTGGCAACGACGGCATGGTTCTCAATGTCCTCAAAACACCGTTCTCCATTGGATACTGTGAGTCTTACTATGCCACACTGTATGGTGCTACTTTTGGCAACTTGAAGAACAAAGCTGGCCAATCCGTGGCACCTTCCTCGAACACGATCTCTGCAGCAGTCAGTGACTTTGAGTCGCTGTATTACGCAACTAGGTCGGATCCTAATACCATCTTTTACCGTATTGTCGATGGTGGTGGAAACAGCAGTTACCCATTGACTGCCTTCAGTTACTTTATCTTCAAAACCACCTATCCATCTGATTGCAGCACGTTGTATGAGTTGTACCGATACGTGTATTGGATTTATACAAGTAGCTCCGCCAACACGCTTGCCAACACGAATGGCTTCCAAACACTCACATCTGGGATTCGATCAGTGTCCCTTCAGTTACTGGATAGGTTCACTTGTCCCGGTGATACGCAGTCCCTCATTCGACGTATCATTGCCGATATCAAGATTGAAAACTTACCAGCGGATTGCAACCAGTATGGATGTGAAAATGGACAGTGTGTCGGTAGAGACATGTGTTATTGTGACGATGGGTGGCAAGGAGACTCGTGTGATACTAAGATTGATCTGATTGGCATTGGTATCTCGGATCCCATTTCTGTTCCAGTGATCATTCTCAATGGTGCGACAGCACTCATGAGTTTTGGATGTCTGTTTTGGATTGGAAGCAGAATTACAGACAAGGAGACCCATGCCAACTTTCCTAGCATGACATTGGTGATGCTTGGTGGTGCCATCTTGGTCTGCGGCGGCAATTTGTTTGGAACAAGCTTGGATGATATTGGTGGCTGTATGGCAGAGACATGGCTTGTGATGATTGGCCTCTCCACTTTCCTGCTTGCATTTTTGGTCAAGTCGTTCTACAAGTTCAAAGTCCTCAGTGCCAAAGTGCGTTACGGAGCTGTCAATCTTGTGAGCATCTTCAACCAATGGCGATTCTTTGGCGTGATGAGCTTCATACTCTTTGTCCTGATCCTAGTCCTTCAGTTTGGAGCACCTTACTCTTACAATCTCGTCATTGCCACAAACACGGATCGATTCTATGCATGTACTTCAAAGTCTTCCTTATCAAGAGTCATTATGTGGCTACTCATTTGCTACTTTATGGCACTTGCCACTTTGATTGCTTATGTTAACAACAAATCACAGCATGTAAGATGGTTAAGACTAGATTGTAGACAGATTCAAGGAGCCCTTTGTCTGGGGCAGAAGTCTCTTTGGACTGGTGTTCCTTGGCTTCGTTGGAACCCTCATTTGTGTTTCTGGCATTCTGAATCCGTTTTATACCAGAATCATCCGTCTGTACGTGGTTTCTGTTGGAATTACGATTGGTGTTGGATCTGTGGTTGTCACACTGTACTATTACACAACTTACCAAAAAGACTTTACAGAAGACGCTCCAAAGCCATTAGAGAAATCACTAGAACCGATGAAGAAGCCAAAGATGTACAAGTTTGAAGTCAAGTTCATCCTCAATATCAATGACAAACCACACGATGCCATTGTCTACGTGTTTTCACCTGTCATTGTCCTCGTGAACACAGCACACAAGGTTGACTGTTTTATACTAGACATCACAGTGCTTTAATGTGGCAGATACACTTGTGCAGTCAAGTGACAACACTGTTGAAATTCAAGTGGGCATCACGTTTGCTGCCAAGCTGATCTTCAAGTCTCCAACAAGTGCCATGGACTTCACCAATCGAGTGGGGTACCTGGCACAGATTGTGGAGGGAGTCAAGGTCCAAAAGGCAGAAGTCAAACAAACTCAAACAACAGCCAAGCAGGATGTGATTGCATGGTAAAAAGTGTATATTCAGTGTTTCTTCTTAGATTCATGCAATTCTCCTTAGATTCACGCCATTCTCTTTGGATTCTGTGAAATCAGCCTCTTGTCTTTAATCTTCCCTTACAACTACTCTATTGTTCCTTGCATCTGCAATTCTATATGTCAGATGGAGAAAGTGTCATCTGGATGGCAGATGTCTCGTTTCTGTTGAGTTGGATCTGCTCCTTCTTGATGCCAGATGCATTCAGGGCAAGTCAATTGATCAAACAGATGAAAGATGAGAGAAGAAGCTTCACAGTTTTTTCAGAGCTTGAAGATCACGTGACTCGGAGAGACAAAAAAAATTAACAAAATGCTCGAAGGACTTTGCGTAGCATCCGTGTATGGAAGACAACAAAGCGCACAGAAAGCGCCAGGCAGGCCCCAAGGCAGAAAAGAAGAAAAAGTCTGGACAAAAGAACCCCAAGGCGTTTGCACCAAACAGTGGTGTGAGAGCTGAGCGACAAGCGAGACGCAACATGGACAGAGGCGAGAAAAAGCTGCATGTTCCAATGGCTGACCGCTCGCAGTTGGAGCCACCTCCGATTGTGGTTGCTGTTGTAGGTCCACCTGGGGTTTGAGAATTGACAATAGACTGGCAAATCCACCTTAATCAAGTCTCTCGTCAAAAGATACACCAAGCACAACCTCACAGAGATCCATGGACCGATTACAGTTGTCGCTAGCAAGCACAGACGCATCACGTTCATCGAATGCAACAATGACATCAATTGCATGGTCGATATTGGCAAAGTGGCTGATCTTGTTTTGCTTCTGATTGATGCCAGTTATGGATTTGAGATGGAAACGTTCGAATTCTTGAATGTCCTTCAAACTCATGGTTTTCCAAAAGTCATGGGCGTCTTGACCCATCTCGACAAGTTCAAGGACTCTAAAAAGCTCAAGAAAACGAAAAAGAGACTCAAGCAGCGCTTTTGGACTGAAATCTACCAAGGTGCCAAGCTTTTCTATCTCTCTGGCATGATCAATGGCAAGTATCTCAAAAACGAGATCTTGAATCTGTCTCGTTTCATCTCTGTCATGAAATTCAGACCACTCGTCTGGCGCAACACGCATCCGTACATGCTTTGTGACAGACTGGAAGACTTGACGGATCCAGAGCAAATTAGAGTGTCTCCAAAGCAAGACAGAACAGTGGCACTGTATGGCTACTTGAGAGGCACAAATCTCAAATCAGGAGCCAAAGTCCATATTCCTGGTGTTGGTGATTACAACATGTCGAGCATCAAGATCTTGGCTGATCCTTGTCCGATTCCTGACAAGCAGCGCAAGCTCTTGAACGAAAAGCACAAGCTTTTGTTTGCTCCCATGTCTGATGTCGGTGGTATTCTCTACGATCCTGATGGTATTTATATCAACGTGCCTGGCCAGTTTGCCAAAAAGGAAGGTGAAGAGCAAGGTTATGGAGAGCGTCTTGTGACGAATTTGCAGGATGCTCAAGAAACGATCGAAGACAAGGTCAATGCCAGTTCCATGCGTATCTTTGAAGACTCTGAGCTCTTGAAGGCAGACGATTATGACATGGACACTGATGGTGAGATTCTTGAGGAAGAGAGTGACGATGAAGACGTGAGTTCTGATGAAGAAGAAGAGGAGGAAGAAGAAGTGGATGATGGTACTGGCCGTGTGCGTCGCAGAGTCAGAGCAGGCGAAATGCGTGCGATTGAGCCTTCTGAAGAGAATGTGGAGTATGCTGACAGTGACAGTGATCTCGGCTTTGAAACTGAAGAAGAGGATGACGAAGAAGAACAGGTCCAGATGCGGGAAGATGGTTCTCTTGTGTGGAAGTCCAGAATTCTTGAATCTGCTGCAGAACGATTCCTCAAGAACAAGAGAACGACTCTTGCTGATTTCATCTACAAACGCACTGGTTTTTCCATGGATGATGAGTCTGAAGATGAAACAGAGGAACAGGAAGCAGGCATATTTATCAAAAAAGTCAGAAAAGAAAAGCCAAAGTCTCTAGCCATGGTGGACACCTGTAAGATGGAGTTTGCTTCTGCTGCTTTAGATCGGTGGGAAGATGAAGATGTGCTGGAGTCTTTGAGAAGCAGATTCATCACTCGCAAGGAAGAAGAGGAGGAAAAGGACGAAGATGGAGATTTTGAAGATCTTGAGAATCCAGAAAACAATTCAAAACCAAAAGAAGAAGAAGAAGTGCTGGATGTGGATGAAGAGCGTGCCATGAATGCCAAGAAGAAGGAAATGCTCAAGAAAAAATTTGATGCGCAGTACGACGGCACAGATGAGGATGAGCCAACAACGTATTATGAGCAAGTGAAAGAAGAGATGGCTAAGCAGCAGCAAATCAACCGAGAAGAGTTTGAAGATGTAGATCCAGAAACGAGAGCATTGGTGGAAGGCTGCAGAGCTGGATTCTATGTTAGAATTGTGTTGAAGGACATGCCTTGTGAGTTCCCTGATCGCTTCAACCCAGATTATCCAGTGCTTCTTGGTGGATTGTTGCAATCAGAAGAGCAGTTTGGATTTATCCAAGTCAGAATCAAGAGACATCGCTGGTTCAAAAAGACACTCAAAACAAACGATCCACTTGTCTTTTCCCTAGGCTGGAGACGCTTCCAGACCCTGCCATTGTTCTCGATGGTGAATGAAGCTACGAGAAACAGAATGCTCAAGTACACGCCAGAACACATGCATTGTTTGGCAACGTTTTATGGTCCAGTGACACCACCCAACACTGGTTTCTGTTGTCTGCAGTCTGTTTCTAATCGCACCTCTGCGTTTAGAATCTCTGCCACAGGAGTGGTTTTGGACAATGACAAAACAACAGAAGTTGTCAAGAAGCTGAAACTGACTGGTACACCGATGAAAGTGTTCAAGAACACTGCCTTTATCAAGGACATGTTCACGAGTGCATTGGAAGTCGCCAAGTTTGAAGGCGCTAGCATCAGAACAGTTTCTGGCATCAGAGGACAGGTCAAGAAGGCACTTTCGGTATCGATTTTGATGATAGAAGCCAGAAGGTGTCTTTAGAGCTGCGTTTGAAGACAAGATCTTGATCTCTGACATTGTCTTTTTGCGTGCATGGTATCCAGTCAAACCAAAGCGATTCTACAACCCAGTGACTTCTCTGTTGCTGGAAGAAAAGTCCAAGTGGCAAGGCATGCGTACGACTGGACAGATTCGATTCGAAGATGGCATCAAATTGGTCCAAAAGAAAGACTCGGTCTACAAACCCATTGAACGCAAGAAGCGCATCTTCAGCAAGGTAGATCATCTGAAAGTAGCTCAATATTCCAAAATCATTGCAAGCCAAGCTGCCGTTTGCGACAAAGCCAAAGCAAGATCAAAAGAAGAAGAAAGAATCGCAAGGTGTGAAAGCGGTTGTGTTGGAACCAGAAGAGAAGCGTGTGGTTTCGATCATTCAAGCCATCAACACTGTCAAGAACGAAAAGGAGCGCAAGAGAAAGGAAAAGGTCAAGCAAGACAGAGAAGTGCATGCGAAAAAGATGCAATCTGTGCAAAAGATGGATGCAGTCATGCAAAAGGAGCGATCGAAAGAGTTCTTCAAGCAGCAAGGCAAGAAGAGAGCGATAGAAGAAGCCAAGGAAGCCAAGTCCAGAAAAAAGAGAAAGTAAAGCTTTTAGAGCCTGATCATGTCAATCCATCCAGACGCAAACACAAAGATGGTCAAGGCACCAAGCATCACCCATCTTCCAGTTCTGACAGCGGCAGCATGCTCATTGTACTTTGTTCTATAATACTCTGATTTGACAGCACGATGTGTTCGCTTTTGTTCACGCTCCTCATAGACACCGTAATGTTCCTCTGCATGCCTCTCGTAGTCAAAGTGCTTCTTTTGTGGATTCCGTGTGCGATATAGCACCCAGTCATCTGGCTTCATCTTTTCTCTCTGTCTCCTGTAGATCCTGGTAGATGTTTGTGAGACACGCGAATGCTGCTGGTCATACTCCTTGCGCTTGCGTTCATCAGACAAGACTTGGTATGCCTGTCCAATCTCCAAAAAGAGGGCGTGGCTCTCTTCACTTGGATTCAAGTCTGGGTGATACTGCTTGCTCAGTTTGTAATACTGTGACTTGATTTCCTTCTTGTCTGCATTCGGTTGCACCTGGAGTATCTTGTACAAGTCCTTTCTCAAGTGCCTTGTCGTTGAGAATTGTCTTAGAATGTGAATCGTGGCAAGTTTTTCATGTCGTCCAAAGGACATCAAACAATGTCTATTGGGACTTCCTAGGACATTCCCACTTTCCAACTATAGAATGCGACGACATTGAACATTCCAACCACATCTGAATGAGTCAAGATTAGTCTGTGATGCCTTTTATCTACTCGATCCATGCTGGACATCCACACAGACTCACAATGGACTGGATGCTTGCTCACTCATGCCACTTCTCAGTCCACACGCTGCCATCCAGAGACAGATGCTGCAGACAGATCCAAGCTGTCACTGTTGACAGATGTCAAGAGTAAAGTCAGTCTGCCACATTCAACAGACATCCATTGGTGAGACACTCCTGAACCCACCAGATCAGCTATTCTGACACAGGCTGGTTGCACTGTGACGTAGTCTCAACACACAATCTGGTGCTCATCTGGCGACACTGCCTGTCTTGGAGATCTTGACCAGTGCCTCAATCTGTCCATCAGCGCTGCCATTGCTCCGTCGATCCAAGGCTGTCTCTTCAAAGGAGCAGACATCAGAGCATGGCAGTCTAGTCCCTGTGCATTCCATCGTTCCAGCACATTTCGTGCCACCTGCAAGAGTGTCTTGGTATCCACTCTCATTCTGGTCTCTCCTGTCCAGTGTCATCCAGTCTTTCGATGCATCCTCAATGTCCAATCTGTCTGTCACGTTCCAACAGTCTCTGTCAAGCACCATCAAGCAGCAAGTCTCTGACTAACAGCAACAAAAAGTCATCTACACTCAAAAGAGTGCAAGATGGATGCACGCCTAACAGGCAGGCCGTAAGAAAATACTGCTCCAATTTGTAATATCTGTTGCAGACTCCTCCAAAGTCGGTATCCATATGTGGAGGGATGTCCTTTTGGCGTCTGAACAAGTTTGCAGTTGGTGGCAAGTTTTCTTTTCTACAAATTGGTTGATGCCTGCCAAGAAGAAGCCAGCCAACAAGAAAAAGCCTCAGCAAACTCAGGTGGTAGAGGACACTACAACACTGGAAGACATTGATGCTCTTGTGAATGAAATCCAAAACCTGTCAGAACAAGTCAAGGAGCTGCCAGTGAATCCAAACGGCCAAACAGATCCACCAACCATCCCATTGAGTGAGCTCTTTCCAAACAAGGAGTATCCAGTGGGTGAATTGCAGGATTACCAAGATTCGAACCTCTGGAGAACAACAAACGAAGAAAAGAGAGCACTGGAACGTTCAGAGCAAGATCTTTACAATCAAGTCAGAGAGGCAGCAGAAGTCCACAGACAAGTGCGTTCGTACGCCAAGAAAATCATCAAGCCTGGAATGTCCATGATTGAAATTGCAGAAGCCATCGAAAACGGCACTCGTTCTCTTCTTGGAGACAATTTGCAGGGTATTCCAACCGCTGGTATCGGTTTCCCAACAGGACTCAGTCTGAATCATTGCGCAGCCCATTACACTCCCAATGCTGGAGACAAGACTGTGTTGCAGTACGGAGATGTCTTGAAAGTGGATTTTGGAACGCATTATAATGGTATGATGTCTGATTCAAGGTCGCATCATTGATTCTGCTTTCACGATGGCTTTCGATCCCAAGTTTGATCCACTGCTAGAAGCTGTCAAGGAAGCCACGAATGCTGGTATCAAAGCAGCTGGTATCGATGTCCGCATGTGTGACATTGGTGAAGTCGTTGAGGAAGTGATGGAATCACATGAAATTGAGATTGACGGCAAAGTCTACCCAATCAAGTGCATTCGTAACCTGAATGGCCACTCTATTGCTCCGTACCAGATCCACGGTGGCAAGACTGTCCCAATTGTCAAGAACTCTGACACCACAAAGATGGAGGAAGGTGAGTTCTTTGCAATCGAGACTTTTGGAAGTACCGGAAAAGGATACGTTTATGAAGATGGAGAATGCTCACACTATGCCAAAGTGGCTGGTGTTGGACACGTTCCACTGCGTATTGCCAGAGCCAAGACACTCTTGAACACAATCAACAAGCACTTTGGCACCCTGCCATTCTGTCGCCGCTATCTCGATCGCTTGGGAGAGCAAAAGTACTTGATTGGATTGCGCTCTCTTGTCGACAATGGTCTCGTCAACGATTATCCACCATTGGTTGACATCAAGGGATCCTACACTGCCCAGTTTGAACACACATTTGTCCTGAAGCCAACATGCAAAGAAATTCTCTCTCGTGGCGATGATTATTGATCAGCAATCCAATGAAAATCATTTTGAGCAACTGATGACCATGTTTCTTGGAGAGATTGATTGATCAAAGAGTGGAAACAAGTCCACTTTTGCATTTGGCAACTGTTCTTCCAAAAAATACTTCCAGTCCAACAGAATCATGGATTCAATTGTGTTTGCCATCACAGATCTGAGTGTCCAAAAGACTGCAATCTCCTTTTCACGGTCATAGTAAGAGAGATACTGCTCTAGGACACTTGGATCCACAGATTGGTTCAACTTTGAGAGTGCCATTGTGGCATAATCAACAAATCCATTCAAAAATGCATCCGGAGGCATTTTTCCTACTTTGGCAGTCTCTAGATCCATTGTAGTCTCTTGTTTGAGCACGAGTTGCAACAATGCTCTGTAAAAGTGCTTTCGATAATTCAAAACAGCTTGTGATGGATCCCATTCTGTAGGTGCTTGGCAAGCCAACATCTTTTCAGTCTGAGAGAGATGACAGGCTGAAAAGTGCTTGGAAAGTGGAAACTGTGTCAAGAGATTGTAGCAGCAACCTACAAAAACCAAGGAACTGCAGTCAGATTCCAAAAACTGCTTCAAACAAGACACTGCTAGATCTCCACAGGTATGTAATCCACAGAGCATCCATTTTTTGGTGTCAAGAGTATTGACAATGTCCATGAATCCCTCATGTGGCTCAATACGTCGTTCTAAAGTCTGTAACGATCCATTTGTGTTCAATCTGGGATCTGAGAGATTTGAGAGCTTGATGTGTTGCTTCTGAGCACCACATGTTTGAATATGGTTGCAATCCACACCCACTACATGCATGCCATATTGATGCACCAGAATGTGATCCAGATATCCCTGTCCTGATCCCATGTCAACAATATTGGAAATGCTTAGTTGTAAGCATCGTTTGTATATGTAATCTGACATCATCCTCACTTGCTCCTGCTTCCTTGGTGACATTTTGATCTTGAGTGGTGGAATCAACGCATTTGCATCTCTTGGCTCTGCTGCTCTTCCAATCCCCAATGTTTGACACTGTTGTAAGAAATCAGTCATGTCTGGATGTGATTGCATGAGCTGGTTTGGATTCTTGGCAACTGAGACAAGTTGAGCATCGTTCAAGTGTAGCAACGGTTGAAACTCTGGTGGAATCTCAATGGACAGTGTAAAGTAATCAATGACGCTCTGGTTTCAACTGGAATACTTGAGAAAAGAGTCTGTATTTGTCTAAAAATGGTTGCATCAGGGAAAGTTCTTTACTCTTTGAGCTGTCCAAGACCATCATAGCACTTTTGGAGCAAATCATGCAGAATCGCTTGTCCTTGAGGCACTTCCCCCTTTTCGTTCACAAACTTGCCATCGACACGTTGTTGATCAATGAGACTCAGTTTCATCTGGTACGGAAGCAGCTCTGTGTCGTTCAGTTTGAGACTCCAATTCAAGAGCTCATCCAGGCACTTGCTGAGTGTGAGTAGTTGGTTGTACACTGGCATCAGATCATCATCCACTGCTTCGTTCTCGATCTGAATCTTGTACACCAATCTGTAACATTTCGAGAGCAAAAAGTGCAAGACTGCCTGTCCAGATGGAATCTTGCCCTGTTGGTCCATGAACTTGCCATCCACACGCATGTTGTCAATTTCACCCAGTCTCTTTTGAATCGGATGCAGATCGTCTGTTCTGACAGCCCATCTTGAGTATTTGAGCATCAGATCCAGTCTTGCTTTGATTCTGATCAAATCTTCATACACTGGTCGCAACTCATTCTCTCCATCCACCGGCTCTCGAGATGCCAGGAGCTCGTGAATGTCTTCAAAGCAAGATTCAAGCAATTCAATCACTGCTGCTTGTCCAGGCACGACAGTGCCATCAATAGCCAAGTACTTGCCATCAATTCTGGCAGAATCAATCTCACGCACTTGATCTTGGATAAACTCGACTTCAGACAATGCAAATGCACTAGGTCCACCACGCCTAAGAAGTGTTTCGAGTTGCTGCTTAAGATCCACTAGTTTGTGATGGATGGGTTGCAATGCTGGTGAAATCGCGTTCAATTCATCTTGCAAACGCTGCAAGAGTGTCACTGCTGTGAATTCCAATACCACCATGTGTCAACTTTGCTTCCATCAATCGGATGCCTTGCCGATAACACGTGCCCGTTTGACATTGATGATTCAATGACTCGACAATCTGTGCAATCGATTGAATCTCCAGTGTCTCGTAATCCAGCAGTTCCTGAGTAAACAGACCAGTCTCTTGTGCCTTGGACAGTCTGTGACAGATTTTGGCCAACACGATGTATTTTGGGTACATTTCCGCGCTTACTTGACCATTGTCTGCCCAGAACTGAAAGAAGAGTGGAATGACATCGTCTAGGAGTTGTTCGAGTGCAGGATTGTGGTCCACTTTGCCCTCCAGGAGTTCGCTGTTCTTCAAAGTAAAGACTGTCTTCAAGAGTTCAGACAGCTCAGCCCATTTCTTGTCAATTTGAACGTTTGTAAGTCTTTTTGATAATAGATTGTCACGGATTCCCTGTAACTTTACTTCCAAATTCTGCATCAGTGCAAAGGCGTGCCAAGTTTGGCAGAGTCAATGAGCATGCGGGAAATGATGAGTCTCTGGATCTGAGAAGTACCTTCGTAAATCATAAAGATCTTGGCGTCACGCATGAGTTTCTCGACTGGATATTCAGTGTTGAAGCCAGCACCACCAAAGATCTGGACGGCATCAGCAGCATTCTTGTTGGCGACTTCAGAAGCCATTGCTTTGGCCATAGAAGCATAGTAGGTGTTGCGCTGACCGGCATCTCTCAGAGCAGCAGACTTCCAAACCAATCCACGGGCAGCTTCGACACCAATGGCCATGTCAGCAAGCATGAAAGCAACAGCTTGGTGCTCTGAAATGGGCTTGCCCATGGTTTTACGCTCTATCATCAAAGCAGATACCAAGAGAGTATTTGGTGGCTTCATCCAAAGCACGACGAGCAAGACCGACAGCAGCAGAGGCAACCAAAGGTCTGGTGGTGTCAAAGGCACCCATGGCAATCTTGAAACCATCACCGACTTTGCCAAGCACGTTCTCATCTGGCACTTCAACATTCTCAAAAGTAATGCCACGAGTGTCACTGCAGCGCTGACCCATGTTCAGCTCCTTCTTGCCGACACTGATGCCAGGAGTGTTGGCATCGACAATGAAGCCGGTGAACGCTTTGCCAGCACCTGCTTTGTCGTCAGTCTTGGCGAGGACAAAGTACCAGTTAGCAACAGAGCCGTTGGTGATCCACATCTTTGAGCCATTGATGATCCACTTGTCTCCCTTCTTGACTGCCTTTGTTTTGGCGCCAGCGACATCAGATCCCGCACCTGGCTCAGTGACACAGTAAGCACACATCAATGGCTCCTCTGTCATTCTTCCGAGGTACTTTTTCTTTTGGAAATCATTTCCAGCAAGAATCACAGGTGCTTCCTAGAATAAAACAAGATACAGCCAATCCATTGGCTTCTGCAGCTGTCTGGATACCAGTGCATCCGTAAGCCAACTCTTCACCGATGATGGCGCAGTCCAGCACTCCCAAACCAAGACCACCGTACTTTTCAGGCACATGGGTGTTCAAAAGACCGACCTCCCAAGCCTTCTTGAGAATCTCAGTGGGGTACTTGCCACTTCTGTCGTGCTCAGCGGCTTTTGGAATGATTTCCTGAGCGGTAAACTTGCGGGCAAGATCTTGTAGCTCTAATTGCTGTTCAGTCAATGAAAACCCAATTCCTGGTGTAGAAGACTTGCTTGCGAATCTGCGTGCTAACTTGAGCATCCACGTGAAGAAATTCCATCTGGCGAGTGACCAAGAATCTCCACAATTTTGCCGAAGTTTCAGAATAGTCAAATCCAATGCATCTGAACTCTTAAAACACTTTGCATGGCTCGTGTGATCGTTTATTACTCTTCCGTTGCTGGAAACGTCAAAATTAAGAAGGAACAGACAAGAGTGCAGGACTTGCTGAAAGCAAAGGGAATAGAGTACGAACTTGTGGATCTGGCACAGGATGACAAGGCAAAAGAGTACATGAAGTCAAAGAGTGGTAAGACAGTCATTCCACAGATCTTTGTTGATGGAGAGTTCAAAGGTGAGTGATTTAATAGAAGGAACTTGTGAACAGCTGGATGATGCGAACGAAGCAGAGCAATTGAAGGAGTTTCTTGGAGTCTAATTCGTCGGTGTCGATTCGAGTAAAGTATCCAGTGCCTGGTAGTTGATTTTCTTGGACAGTGCTGGTTTTGACTGTAACAACACACGCGCTGCTTCGGACGCTGTTTGTGCGTTCAGTGGATCTTGCTGCTTCCTTGGTTTCTTTTCCTTCTTCTGAGGCACATCTCCTCTTAGAATCTTCTCTTCTGTTGTCAAGACATAGACCTTGCTTGGCAATCCACTCTGAGTTGGTTTGAATCCATACTTGTTCTTTGAATGCTCTCTCATTCTCTGAGACGCTCAAAATGACTTTGATTTCTCGATCATCATCCAAATCAGACAATCCAGCATCCAATTCTTGCTCTTCGTGCGTTTGGTGGTAAGATGCTGGAAAAGTGCTTGCTTGGGTTGTGAGAATGTTTCTGACTTCATCCACCTCTTCTTGTGGCACTGGTTCCTGATGTTCATGCTTCCTCTTCTTGTTGTGTGTGAACGATGGTGGATCGTGTGCGGTTTCGAGCCAAATTTCTTGAAACTTGCCCACAGTCAGTTGACCAGACGGTGTCTCTTGCAACTCTTTAAGTCTCATGCGAAGCGTGCCTTCACAAATCTTGACCACCAGCATGATTTCCTTGAGAGAACGCTTGAATCCGTTCATACGAGCGGCAACGAACAGACCAGCTGCACAGATACCAGATGGACGTCTACCAGTGGCCATCCAATCTCTCTCCATACGCTGGACAACACGCACAGCATCTCTGATCACATCTTGTGTCTTATTTCCAAAATCCAATCGTGCTGCAAAACGAGAGATGAACAAAGCAGGCTCTACAATCGGAATGTTTTCGTCGTTTCCAACCACCAGTGGCAGCAATGCCAGAAAAGTGCTTCCAAGTTCGTAAACGTTCTCGTTCAAAGCGTCTGAGAAATCAATGAGCATGTGTGCTGTCTTGTTCATTCTGCATACAATGTAAAGACAGCTAGCAGTCACACTGGTTGCTTTTCTGCCTTTTGTGAAATTGCTCTCGACGGCAAGCTTAAACAAACGCTGTGCTTGAGCGACCAGTCTCTCTGGAATTCGGATTTGAGGAGCATTTGCTAGTTCCTGAATCTTCCTGTTGCCTCCATTTAACTTGAAAACCATTGTTGAGTGTGTTTGTCCTCGAGTCTTGTGATTGTGAGAGTCTGCCCTGTCCACCGACTCTAGACTTTGCTCTTGCTTGTCCCTGTTGCAGTTGGAAACCATCAGCGACTGTGGCTCCCTTTCCAGACTCTGTAAATGTCATTTCTGATACAATTGTGTTTTCCTCAAGCACCTGCATTCAGCAACAGTACATTTCCACAATTAAGACACACCACATGGCCCATAGAGTCATTGACTTCAGTTTCAGACGGACCACAAAGTGCGCAGTTTTTGATCATGGAGCAAAGAATGTTGGACATAATTTATAATGCAATTGTGTCCGAACAATGTGATTGGCTCTAGATCAGATGCATTTCTTGTAGTACATGCGTTTCACTCACTTTGAGACTGTCGGAAGAATTCTGGGTCGATGCAGGAGAATTTATCAAATTTTGGAACCAGCATTCTTTCCTGCTAACTTTTCATGTTCGTCTTCAAGCGTGATGGCAGAAAGGAGAGAGTTGCCTTTGACAAGATCACCTCTAGAATCAACAAGCTGTGCTATGGCCTTGATATGAACTACGTTGATCCTGCAGAGATCGCCCAGAAGGTCATCCAGGGTGTCTACCAAGGTGTGACGACTGTCGAGCTGGACAACCTGGCTGCTGAAACCAGTGCTTACTTGACGGTATCTCATTTGATCATAGACAAAGCATCCGGACTATGCCATTCTTGCTGCACGTATTGCGATTTCCAACCTTCACAAGGAAACCAAAAAGACGTTCTCGTCCGTGATGGAAGACCTGTATGCCTATGTCAACCCAAAGACTGGCAAGCACTCTCCCATGATCTCCAAAGAAACTCTTGAACATGTCCGAGAGCACTCGGACAGACTCAACTCCGCAATCATTTACGACCGAGACTTCAACTACAACTTCTTTGGCTTCAAGACCCTTGAACGTTCTTATCTCTTGAAGATCAACAAGAAGATCGCCGAGCGTCCCCAGCACATGTTGATGCGTGTCTCTGTTGGTATTCATGGTTCGGACATTGACGCTGCCATCGAAACCTATAACCTGATGTCTGAAAAGTTCTTTACCCATGCCTCTCCTACTCTCTTTAATGCCGGAACACCACGTCCACAGTTGTCCAGTTGCTTCCTTTTGACGATCAAGGATGACTCCATCGAGGGCATCTACGACACACTCAAGACCTGTGCCATGATCTCCAAGTCTGCTGGTGGTATCGGTATCAACGTCCACAAGATCAGAGCCGCTGGCTCTTACATTGCTGGCACCAACGGTTTGTCCAACGGTCTGATTCCCATGCTTCGTGTCTTCAACAACACTGCACGATACGTTGACCAAGGTGGCAACAAGAGACCTGGTGCGTTTGCTGTTTACCTTGAACCTTGGCATTCGGACATTTTCGGATTCCTTGATCTGAAGAAGAACACTGGCAAGGACGAATCAAGAGCCCGTGATCTATTCTATGCGCTCTGGATTCCTGACTTGTTCATGAAGCGTGTGGAAGCCAACATGGATTGGTCCCTCTTTGATCCTGCTGAAGCACCAGGCTTGGAAGACTGCTGGGGTGACAAGTTCGAAGAGCTCTACGAGTCTTATGAGCGCAAGGGCCTTGCTCGCAAAGTCATCAAGGCACAAAAGTTGTGGTATGCTATTTTGGAGTCTCAAACCGAGACTGGTACACCATACATGCTCTACAAGGACGCTTGCAACCGCAAGTCCAACCAGCAGAACTTGGGAACAATCAAGTGCTCCAACTTGTGCACTGAGATCGTCGAGTACTCTTCTCCAGATGAAGTTGCCGTCTGCAACCTGGCTTCTTTGGCTCTTCCCAACTATGTGTCTAAGCAAGACAATGTGCCATTCTTTGACCATCAAAAGCTCTTTGACGTGACCAAGGTCGTGACCAAGAACTTGAACAAGATCATCGACATCAACTTCTACCCAGTCGAAGAAGCACGTCGCTCCAACTTCCGTCATCGTCCAATTGGTTTGGGTGTCCAAGGCCTTGCAGATGCTTTTATCAAGATGCGCATGCCATTTGATTCCCAGGAAGCGCAACAGCTCAACACCGAGATCTTTGAGACCATTTACTTTGCTGCTTTGACTGCCAGTTGTGAGATTGCCAAAGAACAAGGTGCTTATCAAACCTACGAAGGCTCTCCAGTGTCTCAAGGCATTTTGCAGCCAGACATGTGGAATGCCACTGTCACTGACAGATGGAACTGGACTGAATTGCGTGAGAACATTGCCAAGTATGGTGTGCGAAACTCTCTTCTTGTTGCTCCTATGCCAACTGCTTCCACTTCTCAGATCTTGGGCAACAACGAGTGCTTTGAGCCATACACTTCTAATATCTACACCAGACGTGTCCTTGCTGGTGAGTTCCAGATTGTGAACCCACACTTGCTCAAGGATCTGACAGAGCTCGGTCTTTGGGATGACGCCATGAAGAACAGAATCATTGCAGAGAGTGGATCCGTCCAAAACATTCCATCCATCCCAGACAACTTGAAGGCAATCTACAAGACTGTGTGGGAAATCAGCCAAAAGGTTATTATTGACATGGCTGCTGCACGTGGTGCATTTATCGGTACTTGATTTCAAACTAGATCAGTCTCAGTCACTCAATATCCACTTGGCAGACCCCAACTATGGCAAATTGACATCCATGCACTTTTACGGATGGAGAAAGGGACTCAAGACAGGCATGTACTATCTGCGATCTCGTCCAGCTGCAGATGCCATCAAGTTCACTGTTGACAAGCAAGCAGTGATGGCACAAAAGTCTGAAGAGACCAACATGGCTGACATGGTCTGTTCTTTGGACAACAGAGATGCATGTATCTCATGCTCTGGATAAACCTTTTCTTTGCAGTTTGTTCTTTTAGATGGTTTATCACAGGAATGACCCCTTAGATGTGATGACGTGTTAGATGGACACGGATACGTGCTAGATGGATTCGAAGCTCTAGTAGACAAGACAGATGATCCTATGACATCTCTCAGAGCACAATTTGACAATGGCTGTTTCTATCTGATAGTGACTTCCAACGTCATCAGATTGAACACTTTCCTACAGAATGGTCTTTGGCAAATCAACGGGACCACCATCCAACTACCAGTCACCCAAATTCCCAGGACTGACATCAGAAGCCATTCTAGGACCACCACCAGAAGGTACACTCTCCACCGCACCAGTGTTATGGCACAGCGAGGACATTATACTCTACACTGTGCTCTGGACTGAAATAATCTTTGGAATAGTCTTTGGAGGTGCTGGTTTCTATGCACTCTTGATGTTTTACAGAACACGATTGGGCATTATTCTGTTTATTGGGATTACAACGATTGGATTCACAATGGGGGCGATTTCAGGATCTGTTGTAGGAGCAGTGATTGCATCCATCTACGCATCTGGTGTCTTGCCGTGTCCCACTTGGGTTCCCTTGACCTGGGCTACAGTGCAGCTGGCTGGAAGCATTCTCTTTAGTTATTCTCAAGTTGTCTTTGTCACCATGTAACTTTCAAGACCATAGATGCTGCAAGATACTACTCATAGGCAGCGATATCAAGTAAATTTCAACCGTCAAACGCACACTTGCCAGTCGGGTCTTGACTTTGCGCATCTCATGACGTTCGAGACAATCCACCAAATCAATGCTCGCGCTGCAACAAGAAACTATAGTGTGGATCCTCGCATCGGTGTCTTGATTGACACTAGATTACCGCACGGTTTCTGGAGTGAACGGTCCCCTGGTTATCTTGGACCAAGTCAAGGTTTATATACTCACAACAGTTTGCAAAGTTTGCAGAGATTGTTGAACTAACGCTTCCAGATGGAACCCGTCGTTCTGGTCAAGTGTTGGAAGTTCAGGGCAAGAAAGCAGTCGTTCAAGTACTTTTGATGATTCAAGGTGTTTGAAGGTACATCTGGAGTCGATGCTAAAGCAACCCGTGTTGAGTTTACTGGAGATGTCCTCAAAATCCCAGTGTCTGAGGACATGTTGGGTCGTGTCTTCAACGGATCAGGAAAAGCTATCGACAAGGGACCAAAAGTCTTTGCTGAAGAGTATCTGGATATTCAGGGACAGCCGATTAACCCATTCTCGCGTATCTATCCAGAAGAAATGATCCAAACTGGAATCTCCGCCATCGACACCATGAACTCGATTGCGCGTGGACAAAAGATTCCCATCTTTTCAGCTGCTGGTTTGCCTCACAATGAAATTGCTGCTCAGATTTGCAGACAAGCTGGTACTTGGTTTAAGATGAGGTTTGGTCAAAAAGATCGACAAAGGTGTCTTGGATGGACACGAAGACAACTTTGCCATTGTCTTTGGTGCCATGGGTGTCAACTTGGAGACTGCACGCTTCTTTAAGCAAGATTTCGAGGAAAACGGTTCGATTGAACGTGTGACATTGTTTTTGAACTTGGCCAACGATCCAACGATTGAACGTATCATCACACCTCGTCTTGCCTTGACCACTGCAGAGTACTATGCATACCAGCTCGAGAAACACGTCTTGGTCATTCTGACAGACATGTCATCCTACGCAGATGCTTTGCGTGAAGTGTCTGCTGCACGTGAAGAAGTGCCTGGTCGCCGTGGCTATCCAGGTTACATGTACACCGATTTGTCCACCATCTACGAGAGAGCTGGACGTGTTGCCGGCAGAAACGGTTCCATCACTCAGATTCCTATTCTGACCATGCCAAACGATGATATTACGCACCCCATTCCCGATCTGACTGGATACATTACCGAAGGACAGATCTTTATCGATCGCCAGTTGCACAACCGTCAGATTTACCCACCTATCAACGTCTTGCCTTCTCTCTCTCGTTTGATGAAGAGTGCCATTGGTGAAAAATTGACAAGAAACGATCATGGTGATGTCTCGAACCAATTGGTATTGAAGCTGATGATAGTATGCCAAGTATGCCATTGGTCGTGATGCTGCTGCCATGAAAGCTGTCGTTGGTGAGGAAGCTTTGAACGCGGAAGATAAGCTTGCACTGGAATTCTTGGACAAATTTGAAAAGACGTTCATTGCTCAAGGTCCTTATGACGGTCGTACGATCTTTGAGTCTCTGGATCTTGCCTGGTCACTCTTGCGTATCTTCCCAAAAGAGCAATTGAACCGTATCCCACAAAAGGTCTTGGGAGAGTACTACCAGCGTGCCAAGCAGACCATGAAGGGAGCTGCTCAAGAAGCACCACAGTCCAGTCAATAAATTGCTTTTTGAATCTCCAATTCCACTTTCCCCACGTGCTGAAATGTTCCAACAACTCCCAAGAGCTTACGAGATGGAAATGCAGCATGAAACAGAGCGATGTACATTCACAGACAACCTCCGACACGACGAAGCTTTCGAACGCCAACTTCTACAAGCGTACTTGCAAGTCTGTCGCATTCCTGGACATTCTGATACCACCCTGCGGCGTCTGAGAGTCATCAAGAACCATCTGCGAAAGAGTTTCTAATAATCTTGTTTTTGCTGTGTTGATTTCCTGTTCCATCTCATTGAGCATCTCTCGATATCTCTCAACATCTCTCGAAATCTCTCAAATTCTCTGCATCTGTTCTTTCCATGGCTTTAGCATTTTTCAAGAACAAGACATTTGCGGTTGTTGGTGCATCAACAGACACATCCAAGTTTGGATACAAAGTGCTTGAATGGTACACTCAGAGAGGACTTCAAGTGGTGCCAATCAATCCAAAGGCACCTGAAATTCTTGGAATCAAGACAGTCAAGGATGTCCTTTCATTGGAGGATCCAAAAGGAACATCAGTGTCGATTGTGACTCCACCAAAAGTGACTGAGCAAGTGGTGGATCAAATGATTCAGGTTGGGATCACGCAATGCTGGATGCAGCCTGGATCAGAGTCTGATCTTGCCATTCAGAAAGCAAGAGATGCTGGCATCAATGTCGTCGTTGGTGGTGGTGCCTGTGTCCTCCGTGATGGGGATGAAGCATTGTCGAAACTCTGAATGAATATATTCTCAGGACTTGGTGCCTGCTGCTGCCCTTGCAGCTTCTGCCCACTCTGTCACATGTGTAAAGCCACGGAACTCTTCCTGGTTGGCGATTGAGAGAATAGAGTGCACCGGTGTCAGGACTGGATTCTCTGACGTGAACTCAGAGTCAAAGTTGCTAATATCTGTTTCTCCTCTCTAGTGTGAGATCTAGTACAATGCGTGGTGTGTACGGTGGTGGAATCCTCTTTTGCAGCACATCATCCCAGTTTGTGCCTTGAAAGTAGTAGTGCTGCTTAATATCCTCTCCATCATTCCTGCTGCTGCCCAATCTCCTTTGTGGATCCTTTGTCAGGAGCTGTGATTAAAATAAATGCCTTTTGCATGATATCTACAGCGTCTGCAGACAGTGACGAAGGATAATTTGGCTCTTCTTTCAAGATCGCATTGAAGATCTTGTCTTCTGTGTCTCCGCTGAACGGTGCCTATTCTCAAACTCAAAACCCTTCCCAACAGCATCTCGTAAATCAACACACCAAACGCCCACCAATCTACAGCACGCGAGTATGGCTTTTCTTGCAGGATCTCTGGTGCCATAAACTCTGGTGTGCCACAAAAAGTGTTTGTTGTGCTGCCGTACTTCATGCGCTCTTTGCAGAGACCATAATCAGCCAGTTTGATGTGTCCATCCTGAGTGAGCAGGATATTATCGAGCTTCAAGTCACTATTGTTACTCTAGTTACCGATAGACAATGTTGTTGTCATGCCAATACTGCAAGGCAAGCAACACTTCACATGCATAGAATCTGGCTTGTTTGGCTGAGAATCTGCCTCTTTGAATGTGCCACATGAGATCACCACCATTCACAAACTCCATCACAAAGTACAATCTGGATTCTGTTTGGAAGCACGAGTGCAAGTTCACCAGGAACGGATGTCGCATCTTTGTTGCCACTTGGAAGCATCTCTTTTCCGATTTTGTGCTTTCGACTTCATCATGCTCCAAGATAAACTCTTTTTTCAGGACTTTGATGGCATAATACTGATTCGTGAACTTCTCTTGTGCAAGCATGACTTTGCCAAAATTGCCTTTGCCCAAGACAGCAGCAAACTTGAAATCTTCAAGTGTCACACCACGAGGACCTCCCTTGAACGGAGAGACGCTGTCATTGCGTCTTGGTGCTTTGGAAGAAGGAATGTGTCCAACAGAGGCTCTTCCTTTTGGTGTAGAAGGTGCTGGATCAATAGTCAAAACAGGAACAGACGCAGCATACGAAATCGCATGTGCCGGTAGCATTTGCTTGGAAGGTGGATTAGAGTCTACAAGATTGTCTGCAGAAGGCACAGCAGAACTGGCAGCTGTTTTTGCAGTATTGTTGCTCTGGTAGCTCTTGACTGATTCCACATCTGATTGATCCACTTCATCCGGTTTTTCTGGCTTTTCTTTCAGTTGCTCCTTCTTTTGCTTCTTGAACTTTTCAATGTCACGAATGGCATCCAGCATGCCAGCTGGCAAACCACAGTAAGCAGGAATGGCAACCGAGCACGATTCGTGTGCATAAGTGCTGCATTCTGTGCACTTGACAAAGTTCTTGAGACTCATGGCCATCAAACCACAGTGTGCACACCAGGCAACACCAGCACCAGATGCCTTTTGGAATCTGTGTGGAATCTGATGGTTGATGATAGAGTACTCTGGATCATCCTTTTCTCCAGAAGCCTTTGAGATGCATTTAGCAAGAATGTTTCCTTGACACTTGCGATGGCAGACATAAGAACATAACTCGCATCTGTAGCCTTGACCACTGACAAGAAATTCTTGACAACTGGCACACTTCAAGACTTGGTACGACGTAAAGGCAGCAAACTTGTGTCCACGCTTGATAATGACCTTTTTGACTGCCTTTTGACGCACGAGTGCTGTATTATCTGTGCGTTTCTTGGGTTCTTCCTTGACAAATTTCAAACCAACACAGATCTTGCCGTTTGGCACCAGATCCAACCAAAAGATCTTGGTATGTTCTCCTGCTTTCTTGACTGTGGGTTCCAGATCTCCAGAACTGATTTGGTCATCCTTTGGTTCTGTTTCGAGTGACAATTCCTCCAGCAGATCTGCAAACTTGAACCAAACAAGACCGAGAAGACTCTTGCCTTGCTCATCTTCGTACACCGTCAACTCCACATCATTGGCACGTTCCACTTGAACGATAAATTCATCAGTCCAGCTGTTGGTGTTGGAGGATCTTGTTTTGCCCTTTTGGTTGTTGTCGATCTGCAAAGTCACAAAGACAGAGCTCTTGCTTGACTTTTTGCCTGGAAGTCCACTGGCAGAGATGATCTTGACTTTGAACCTGCCAGTGTAGCCTCCCTTTTGTGCATGTGTGCTTTCTGTTAGATCTGATCCCTGGCTGGACGGTGTATCGACGAGTGCAATGCTTTCGTAACGCTTTCGCGACAATTCAAGCAAAAAGACTTTTGCTTCGCAATCCTTGAGCTTCTCTTGTGTTGCGTCTTTGATTTTAGAGTCTCCCTCTTGTGTTGCATCAAGCATCCTCTGTGTTCCTTCGAGAACACGTCGCTCAATGTTCAAACGCGTGATCGCTTGCTGGAGACGATATCTGACCTTTTCTTGATTGTAGTGGGTATCATTCCTCAAAAATCCTTGAATTAATACATCAACCAAAGTTGGTCAGTGCGTTTTCAGTCTTGATTTGTTGGTCGGTGATGCTAGTTTCAGAATTGGAGCGACTGCGGCCCATGAGGAAATTTCCAACCACTCTGAGAGTGGATGTTCTCTTGGCCAGAAATGAAGATGCTCTACTAGCAAACGGGCTTTCTTGCGTGCTTGTTGTTGTGTTTTGTTTTCTGACAGATTTGCCCTTGGTAGGTGGTGTTGATAGTGTTTCTGGAATCGCTTCAAGACTAGAAGCCTGTCCCAGGTCTTTGAGACTTGTTTCTTGCATGAACTCGTCCTCAATCGCGATGCCAGTGGCATTGAAACGCTTGACTTGCAGCTCAAGTAAGTGTTTGCACCTTCTGCATCTCTGTTATCAGCAGTTTCAGTCGCTGTTCTGCGTCCTGCACGTTCTGTTCGCATTGCTGTCGAGCGTTTTTCTCAGTGAGCTTGGGGAGCATGTACTGTGCTCCTTCCTTGAACTTGCGCTCTATGTCTATTTTGCCTCGTAGTTCTGCTATTCGCTTCTCAACGTCTTCCATCTTTTGGCGCAAAGTAGCAAAGTGCCAAGCCGTGGGCTGTGCAACAGTGGAAAATAGTTCAAAAGGCTCTCTCCAGTCTTTCAGTGGCTCAGTAAGATTTGTATTTATTTGGATCAAGAGAGTGACTGATCACAACAGATTCTCCGATGGTCTCAAGACAGTCAGTTGATGGATCGACTGTGGCACGTGGTGTCAAAAGATGCATCTATGAGGAGTCGGAAGCAAAAGGCATAGCCATCCGTCATGAGATTTGTGTATCAGAGGCTAGTCACACCAGAGTGCCTGTGTTTGTGCTTGTTGATCCATTCTGTGTTGAACATAGATCTTGCACTGTGCTGTGTCCTCCTGCCAATTCAGATGTGCATCTATGCTGTCACGACGACTCTCAGATCCACTTCTATGGCATCTCTGAATCTCTGTTCCTCGAAATGCATTGCAGCTGTTCATCTGAAGATGCTTTGTGCCGGGATCGCCAAGATCTGAGATCCAACGCCGAAGAATCCGATTTACTCCCTGGGAGCACAACTTCTGCACTCTCTTGATGCAGTTGGACAGATCCATAAAGATAGTTGGTAAGCTACACACTGATTGGCTATTGCGTGGTAAAGAGACAGTACTCTTTCCACTGCTTGGGTCCAAGATAAAATGCTCGTGACAGCGTTGGTGTTAACTCTGAATTGAGGAAGGGATAGCACACAAACGGCTTGAAATGGCTCGACAGTGGCTCGTCTGTCGTGCCAATGAAATAATCACATTTTTCCAATGACATCTAAGATCAAACACGGTACATGAGTGTCTGGAGCCTCTTGATTGCGATCATTGACATTCTCTACTATCAAATCAGTTGTTCTTTTCGAGTGGCGCAAGTGATTTTCAAAAGATGCGACATCCCCAAATGAAAGATGCTGTTCTAGTGTCTGTCGATCCTTTGGATGCTGCTGATAGTATTTTGGCAAGAGTCCATCGAATTCTGTCTTGAGAAAGCCTATTCTCATACCCTCTGGCACAAAGTAGTGAGATGGAAAGCGATACCATTCTCTTCCAACACACACATTCAACAACCGATTTTCGTACAAAGCAGCACTCTTATGTTGGTCTTGTGATTGCCACTCTTCCATGGAAAGAGACGGTGGATGGATGTTCTGCAGTTCGCCATAGACTTGGAATGGTGCAGCATAATGTGAGACCAAAGAAGTGATTCTCAAGAGACTCAGTACGCAAAACACAAGCATGAATCCCCACTGGAACAATGGCTTCAGAAACGCGATCTTGCTTGATAGCTTCCTTGCAGATAGATCTACCAGTTGCAACAGAATATGCAATGCGCATCCAGCATTGTAACAAATTATAGGAAAGATCACGTACATGAATCGCTCCTCTTTGTGTGGTTGTAGCGAAAGCAAGCCAAACCAGCCATAAAAGTACAAGAGACTCGTTCTAGTAATATTGGTTTGCATCTTGAACAGCCAGGCAAGCAGCGAGATCGGAAGACTTGCAAGTGCAGCGATAAAGACAATGTTGAAGTTCAGCAATCCATTGGCAATGTAGAACCACCAGGGCTCTGTGCCGTACAGTTCAGGACCACCAGTATTGCTAAACAGGTTGTAATACACAATATTGCCTGGTGCAAAGACAAGATCTTGGTAAAACTGGTAATCTATCAGCAAGAGTGGTCCAATCACGAGTGGGGTCAAGATTGTGCCTTGAACAAGATACAAGAGCACTGTGAGTCTGTTTTGTTGAAAGAGGAGATGAAAGAGATAAATCAATCCAAGAAACGCCAGAAACGGCCATCCCCAAGTAATTCCCAAGACCATGGTCAACACATACTTGACCACTCTTTTGAGCGTTGCTGGTTTGAGAGTCAGACCAAATGCAACCATGAAACAGTTCATGGCAAAACTGGATGGCAGCAGAGCAGGAGCACTGATGAACATGCCAGGACTGAAGGTCAGAAAGACTGCCATGTACCATCCCACTGCAGAAGACACAAACTTGTTGACAGTTTTGACAAGATATCTTTCACACAGCCAACACACCACCGCCAATAGAAATCTAGTGACAAAAAACTTGATTGTTTTTGGGAGTGGGAATGCAAGTGGTAAAACGTAGGCGTAGGATCTGAGACCAAATTGTGGTGCGTATTCCCAAGTCTGGAAGCCCAGTCCATGTTCCAAGTAGTGCAGTGGTTCCCAGTAGTTGAATACTTCATCGCAGTCTTGTATGGGGGAGAAATAGCTCGACAGAACACCACCAACGAGACTCATCGGAAGCAAACTTTCCTTCCTCGGAATGTCACAACACCCTGCGTACACTGCATCTGTCATCTGCACTTTGGGCGGCCTTATGGGCTACATCAAGGGCAAATCGTTGCCATCCTTGATTGCAGGTTCCACCTTTGGTGCACTCTATTTGACCTCTGGATACCTTATTCAGACCAACAAGGATTACGGTGTTGAACTTGCTGGAGTCACTTCGATTGTCCTTACCCTTGCCATGGGCAGACGCGCAGTCTCCCTCAAGCCAGTGCCAGTGACCATGGCAGTGCTTGGATTGCTTGAGACTGTCTACTACGGAATAAAGTTCCGAGAACTCGGCGGTGTCTGAATGCGAATCTTCTTCCCTAGCACGTGAGATGGATTCACTCAAGCCTTACCTTTTGCAAGCCGACGCAAGATTGTCAGAGTACCCTGTACTTGTCAAGTTTGAGAAACAGACCAAGGTTCCAAAGGTTTATGTTGCTGCACTCTTGTACGTTGTCTATTCCGTCTCTATTTTCTTTGAGATTGGTGCTGGAGTCACTACAAATGTCTTTGCTCTTGCTTATCCAATCTATGCTGCGCTGAATGCTTCTGTGAACGAAGGTCTCGATCAGCTGAAACTCTGGGCACTTTACCTGGGTCTCTTTGGCATCTGGTCCACTGTCGAATTGACTATCGGGATCTGGGGTACTGCATCTCACACTAGGTCCTTATGTTCCATTTTACTATGTCATCAAGACACTCGTACTCGGTTGGTTGTTTGTCCCACACTACAATGGCATTGCCAAAGTCGCTGACATTGTCAGACCCCATGTGCAATTGATGTTCAAGCAAAAGAAGCAAGAATGAACTGTTTTCATCGCAACACCTGTCAGTTTTGTTCTTGGGTCATGAGAATGAGATGCATAGGACAAGGATGCTCAGATGAGATGCATTGACAAGGATATCCAGATGCGACGTCTGTGCACGCATCTCATCGTTGTCACTCAGGCTGTGCAATCCATCTTCAAAGCTGTTGATGTTCCAAGCAGTGTATGGTCAATCTACAAAGCAGTGTACAGTCAATCTACAAAGCAGCGCTCAGGGAGAGACTTGAACCGGTGCACACCAGCCGTGATTTCCACACATGGCAGAACCCGGAAATATCAAGTGTCCAGTCAGACCAAGAATCAAACACAACTGTCTCTCTTGATTCTTGGCTGTGTCACCAACACGGACATGGCGCAGCTTCCCAAATTCTTTCTCATGTTGTTCTCAACGCTTGTCCAAGCGCAGTCGACCATACCGACGCTAGACACTCTCAAGCAGGGGCTCAACTTCCAGACCACTCTTTACAACGACAATGACATCAAGTACCAGCTCTTTTGGAACGTCACAGACGTGGGAACACCCAACGAAACACTCTACTTTTTGGCTGCTCTGACTGCCACTACGACCACCCTTTCTTATCCTTGGCTGGCTATTGGCTTTGGAGACTCGATGTTGCGTGCCCAGACAATTGTCTGCCATGGCCAAGCCGACAAAGCTGGCATCCCAGAGATGCACGAACATGGTCCTACTGGCAATTATGCTCCTCCCCCACACTTGTACGACAACGAAAAGTGGTCCATGACCCAACTGCGAACGGTGTACGTTCCTGGTACGCAACTGTGCTTTTTCAAACGCAAAACCATCGCCAGTGACCCGTCTCGTCTGACTTTGAATCCATCTCGACCAATGCGCATGATCTGGGCCTTTAACCCTGCATCTGCTTACAACTATCGTGGTGAACGCTTTGCCTTGCATGCAGTCAACCAAATGGGCTCCTTTGAAACCACTCTCGCCACTGGCAGTGTCATCCAGCTCCAGTTGGTGTCTCCAACCCAAAGAATGACACATGGGTTTGGTATGATGGCTGTTTGGCTTATAATCTTTCCATTTGGTGCTTACTATGCTCGTTACTTTAGATCTCGTGTCGGTTGGATCTTGGTCAAGGTGGGTATCCAATCTCTTGGTGTTGTTGCTGTGTTTTCGTTTGCGTTGATCATGTTGACTGCTGTTGCTTACTTTGACTTGGCACACTCGATTCTCGGAGTGACCATCATCTGTGTCATGGCCATTCAAGCCATTCTTGGTGTCTCTGCTTTGCTGGGTCTCTCTGTTGAATCCATGGATGGAAATCGAAAACTAGTCAGACGCTTCCACAGATTCACTGGTGCTGCTCTGCTCTTGGCTGCTGCTGTGCAGATTGGCTTGGGCATCAACATCTACTTTCCATGGGTTGAGCCACGTTATCCAATCGTTTGGATTCTCTACCTCTTTGCCATTTCTTTTTGGATCATCTTGTTTGCTGCCACTGAGCTCTTGCTCAAGAAACGCACGACCAGAAAGGATCCAGGATACGCACCAGTGCCAAGTGACAATCTCAAGTCTGAAATGGCTGTTGCTATTTCCAAGCTAGAAGACACTGGCAAGAACCACTTTACTTGGGAGTCTCTTGCAGAAGAAGTCGAAAAAGGTGCCAAATACGTCGTCGCGAATGGCAGATACGTCTATGATGTCTCGAAATGGATCCAGTCGCATCCTGGTGGTCAGATTGTGCTCCATGGTGTCATTGGCACTGACATTACGTTTGATTACTTTCACGAAGCTGGTTATGATGCGACTCAGTTCACACCCATGCCCACTTATGCACCAAGACCAGGCAGCGGTGCGTTCTTTGTGCCACAACGCCAATCTTATCTTTCTCCAGAGGGCAGCTATGGCCATGGCAGTATCTACTCTGCCGACAGTGGCCAGGATACAAGTGTCATGACTGAAGAAGACTGGGCGTTTGTGATGCGAGCACGCCGCACACACGTGCACTCTAAGCTTGCGATTGAGCGACTGTCTACTTTGGTGGTGGGTGAGATCTTGCCCAACTCTGCCGTTAAGCGATCAATTTCGATGGACACGTTTACAGAGGAAGCCACGTTTGATCCATACGAGTACAGAAGATATGCCATCACTGAAGTCGTTTCTGCTTCTTCTGGTGCCAGACCAGCATACAAGCTTAGATTTTGTGTGCTTTGGCCATTTGGCTTGCGTGAAGGAACACCACGCCATCTGCTGCCTGGACAGTGTGTAGAAATCCAAGCCAGAATCAATGGCAAGTATGTCTCTAGATTCTACTCTCCCATTGGTGACAATCTCCTGGCATTTGAAGTGATTGTCCGAATCGTGCCTGGCGGCATCATGTCTCAGTTCCTGTCCAACCAGCGTCCAGGTGACAAGCAAATCAAGATCAGAGGACCATTTGGCAGACCACTTGCCAATCCACAATACCCCATTGGCCCAGCCAACCAACTCTTGCCTGAAACAGTCTTCTTTATTGCAGGTGGCTCTGGTATCACCCCATTCTTGCAATTGATCAACTTTAGCTTCTTCAGTGTCAAAAGACGTCTTCAGGTATCGAGATTGACAGCAGGTGAATGTGCCATACTTGGGTCGCTCTGCTGACGAGTTGGATCTGCAGCCAAGACAGGTATTTGTGTCCAAGTTCCATTATTATGATGGATGGGCCATGGCCTACAACTTGAGGTACACGATCTGACAATAGCACTCAAAAGGAAGGCTTGTTGCCATTGTCCTGCACTGTGCCGCTCTCTGGACGCACCAAGTTTGTGCTCATCAACTGTATTGATGATGCTGTCTCTGCCATTGGCATGGAGATTGTGAATGCAGCTGCCCTGACGTTCCCGCACAACATGGAAATCCACCACTTTATCTCAACTCCTGGCAATCGTCCACCAAACATGCAGGGCTCGCTCTATGAAGGAAGATTGCGCGAAGTCGATCTCAAGCAGTTGCTGGATGCACACTGGAAGCGTGGTGACATGACCGCTCAAAAGGTCTTTGTCTGTGGCTCTGACACCTTCAACTCGTGCATTGTCGATCTCATGTTTGAGTATGGCTGTACGAACGAAGAAATGACGATTCTGCCTGCCAAGACTTTTGTTCACTAGAGAAGAGAGTCTATTGTTTCAAGACCATAATTAAAAGTGTTGAAAGCGATGCCAGCAGTGTAGATGATTGGAAGCAAGCGTCTCGATTGAATGGCTGGCGTTGCAAACATGGCCATGTAAACGACACCCCAAGCGGTGGCAATTGAAGGTCCGTTGTTTGAATCGTAGTATGTTGCAGCACTCGACATTCCAAAAACACCTGCAAGACCAACTTTAGCCAGTGGAGGCAGGCCAGGTGTCTTGAATGGCAGCATCATGACTGCCGATAAACTGGCTGCCCCTGCTGGGATATAAGAGGCACCTGGATTTTTGAGCATCTTTTCAACGTCTTTTTCAAGATTCATGGGCAAGAATGGTGCCAAGTGAATCAAGAGGTGGATACAAAATGGAATGTCGTCTGTTTTGTGATGTCGATCTGTGTCGTGTCACTAAACTCCGAGGATTTTTGAGTCAATCGCCAGCATGGCAGATCTTGCTTATCTCCTTAAAGATCCCAGAGAGGCCATGTGAGTGTGAGGCTGGCTCCCTTGGCAGTCTGATGCATCATTTCTCCGATGCCAAGTTGGCTGTGTTCGATGAACTTCAAACATCAAATTTATCTGGTTTGACAATGACCGCTTATAGGATCTTGCACTTCTTCTTGCCACCGCCAACGTTTTTCTTGAGAAGGGCTGCTCTGGTGGCATGCTCAAAGACCTCTCTGACACCTATCATAAGTAAAAGGACCATCGTTGTCGCGGGCTGAGCATTCTAGAAACTTGTAGGCGCCGATAGCCTGCGCAACAGCCATACCCTACTATCAACAACAGTACTTGCTCATACGTCACTGGGCTTTGCTGTATTTTCTTGAGTTCCTCGATTGTGCGGGGGTCGTTGCGTAAATCCTTTTTGCAGCCAACCAAGATGATAGGGAGTCCAGCACAAAAGTGGTTGACTTCGCTAATCCACTTTCATCAAGAACAGTACCTTTTCTCGGACGTTATCCAAAGAATCGGGAGAATCTACGGCATAACAAATCAAGATAACGTGCGAGTCTGGGTATGAAAGAGGTCTGAGACGATCATAATCTTCTTGTCCAGCTGTATCCCACAGTGCCAGTTCTACTCGCTTTCCGTCGCACTCTACATCGGCAACATAGTTTTCGAAAACAGTTGGGACGTAATTCTACGGTCAGCTGAGGTACTTCTGGAAAGGTTCCCTTGGAATAGACAATCAAGAGACAGGTTTTACCGCAGGCACCATCTCCTACAATAACGAGTTTGCGTCGCAGTTCAGCCATTGATGGTGACGAGGAAAGTGGAAAGTGACGTGTCTCGAAATCAAATACACTCAAATATCTCAATATGTTGTCTATCAGCCTCTCTCAAGAACATGTTCGGGCCTCGATTTCATCTTTTGCAAAATCCATGAAAACAAACTTGCTTATGCCCTAATGTACTCGATTTCATCTGCATTTGACGACAGCATCATGCGTTTCGGCCGTGTGGCTTGGGAACGCCCAACGCCTCCAGCCCCTGTGCGGTGCTTTCCAACATGCAGCAGATTCACTGGGCGGTCAGCCAACAAACGGGGTACAAAGCAGTCGATGGCAAACGGTTTCCACTGCATGACCGCATCGAGGATGTGCATTACCCCGTCAACGAGGCAGACCACTTCACGAGCCAGTACGGGCACCAAGTCTTTGTCATGGCTGATGGTATCTTGCCTCATTCAAGGTCATGCTGGCTCCATGGCCCCCAACTTTTTTGTCTCCAAGGTCAATGCCGAAGTCTTGAAGATTCTGGACGAAAAGGACTATGACTTTGGGCTTCCTGAGATGCAGCAGGAGATTGCAGATAGAATCACCCAGGTTTTCAAGCTCGCTGATGCCGAGTACACTGCCATCAAAGTGAACGAGTACCAGACTTGGATTGCTAACAAGTGCCCGTCCCACCAGAAACCAGTCGATGACGGTATTTGTTCTTATTCCAGGCTGTACACTCATGGTCAACATTGTTGGACACGGTTGGATCATGAACTGCAACGTTGGTGACTCGCGCACAGTCATTGGCTGTCAGCGCAACCTTTGGGAGCCTGTCTTTGCATCAGCTGATCACAACATGGCACATGCACAGAAAGCCTATGACATTTACGTTCGTGGTGGCAAATTCTTGAATCCATTCACGACGACACTTGTTGCTGTTCAGCTCGAGGATCCTGCCACAAGAGGTGATGAGCCTTTCCATGAACTTGCCCATACTCGCTTGTATAGACCACTCAACGATGCCATCAAAACCGTTGGCTGCTCACACCGCAGAACCCTCAACCTCTCTGGTACCATGGGCGATCTGTTATTCAAGATTGAACCAGCAGTCCTGGTACCAACACCCGACATTACTTTCATCAGATTGGAGCAAGGCTCACAGTATTGCATGGTCATGGCCACCGATGGCCTTTGGGACCATCTCAACGCACCGCATGTTGAAGTGCAAAACTGCCAAGTGCTCGAGTACATTGCCCGCGTGAAAGAGTTAGATGTGTATGTGGATGACTTGCCCTCGCTCGAAGAAACATCATCAACATGCTCTCTCAACAACAAGGCTTGGTTGCAGCAGAGCTGTGCAAAGCTATGTGACAGAGAGGGCGATCCATCATTTTTCACTCCCAATCTCCCCAGATATGATGACTGCACTGTCCTAGTTGCTTACATTGAATGTCCATAAATGCATAAACCCTTCGCTGTGCTCAATCAGATGCAAAGCATTTGAAAACAGTTTTAACACATTTGATCAATCAAGACTCCATCTTGTCTTCTCTCTGTGTTCCATTTCCATGGCACCTTCCTTGGCTTGCATGTCCAGCTGCTCTTTGAGCCCAGTGCCAAAGTTTCTAAAGTTGAAGAACGCAACAACGACCGAGACACCAGCCATGATAAATGTCAACACAACTAGAATCAAAGTCGATACTAAAGAGAGTGAGTGAGTTCTGTGCACCAGAGTAGTTGTCCTTGGAAGATGGGGTGTAAATGTCGACGAGTTTGACAATCAAGTAGATCATCGCAGCCACAAGACCGCCAAAGGTACCGTACATGAGAATGTAGTTTTCTTTGCGGACTGCGTAGTAAGAAACGACCAACAGGGCCATGGCAATTGGTGTGGCAATGCACAAATGTGAGTAAAACTGGATCGGACTGGCTGGAATGCTAGGTCTGTCCTTGAGGTACTGGATACTGACCATGAACAGATACTGGAACGAGAAACCAAGGAAGAAGAAGACATCGATCTTGAGAATCATAATGTAGACGTGGTAGAGCCAGAGCTTGTTGCGCATGGAGACATCTGCACCCATTTCCTTGAAAATGGTCCAGCCAAAGACCTTGTAGAGTCTGTAGGCGATAAAGAGCCAGCCAGTGCAGAAGATAATCATGATCGCGATCTGGCCATACTCGAGATTGGCAGTAGGATGCAGAGCAAGACCTCGTGTGATGAGACCATTGCCACCGACCAAGTTTGCTGCCTGGTTGAGCTGGATGACAGAGTACACCATAAACGCAAAGTTGAAAGCTGTTGTTGCGACGAGCTGGATGAGCGAGAGGTTCAAAACAGCATCATACAACAAAACAAACTGGAAGACTTGTGCTGCCATGAAGATAAAGTGATATATCTTGATGGCGTCTGCACTGCGAAACACAAGGTTCAGGCTTGGAGTACTTTCAAACAGTGGATTGAGTGTCTGCAATTTGCTCATGTAATCGTAGAAGCCATATGAAATAGCGATTTCAACACCGCAAGACAAACAAAGCTGTGCAAACGACCAGCAGAGTGCAACCTTGGCCCAAAACTCTTTGGGTATCCAGCTGCGCTTCTCCTTGTGTTCCACATAGAATGTGTTCTCTCTGGGCCGCAATGGTGCGTCAAAATCCATTGGGACTTGGGTGGAAAGTGTCGGCGTCAAGTGCAGGCTCAGCGCCACAAATTCCAATCAACAAATGACCAGTCAATTAATTGATCGAGTGCTCATCTCTACTTTCCATGTCTTCTCCTGGGAGGCTTGCGTTTGAAGAGCGAATCCAATTGTCAAATTGGTTCTTCATCAAAAAGAGTACTACCACTGAAAGTAGAAGTACCTAAGGCTCGTATACAGTTCTACAAGTCTGCAGAGTGGATCGTGTTGGGTGGAGAGCGTTGGAGTGAACAAGAGGTATCCAACACTCACTCAGTCTGAACTCTGGAGCTCATCTTTGATCAAATCTAGACTGCAATCACACCAGATCATGACAATCTCTGACAAAATGTACGAACTTATTGGCAAGCCATCTGACCAAATGATGGCCAAACATGGATTCAGTCTAGAATTCTGTGCCCAGTTTTCAGATGGATTTCCCAAAAACTGGGAGCAGTTGGTGCACGCTGTCATCAACGCTCAAGAACCAAAGCGAGCGACTGCTATTGAGACCAGTCTCTCTGAAGTCTCTGTTATTGAAATAGACCCTCTCACACCTAAAAGAAGTCTTGATCAGGATCTTCAAGATAAGTCATCTCAAAATTCAGTAGTGCATGTGTTGGAGAATGATCAAGAGAGAAAAGGCAGTCAACATTTTGACAGGAATCACAGGATGACTGCCACTGAGAGGCAAACGAGAGGTGTGGGTGTTCAAACGACAATTTCGAGACATCATGCGCAGAATCAGACCATCTTGCCAGTCTTGCACACTCAAGATTTGACTCAAGCAGGTGTCCAAATATCAGCAACGCAAGAAATCCAAGTGGACAATCAGATACCTCAACGTGCTGTGGTTAATGTTGCCACAGAGACCAATCGAGATGCAGTCTCAAAATCTGTCCAAACAGAGACAACTGCAGAACAGACTGCTGTGAATAGTCACAAAATGATACCAAAAACTGTCCAAAAGACCATGGAATCACAGACAGACTACTCTTTTGCTCCAGGTGTGAAAGTGGGTATGCTCATTCGTCAAGAGCCACTGCCAGCATCGATTGAATTATGGACATCAGAGGACGAACGATCACCAAAGCTTGGACCAAAGAGAGGTGAAATTTATGTGACCAGTTCTACAGAGAAGCCAGAGCGAGTGTTGGTGCCCAATTCGATGGAAACAACTGTCCAATCTCAAGAGTTTGAGTCACCAACACGGGAGTCTATGGATATTCTTGACATTTCTTTCGAGTCGCCGAAGCGATACTCTGTAGATATCGTGGATCCCATCCCAATTGCTGCTGACTTGCCAAAGAGACATTCAGCCAGCAGTGTGGAGCCAATCGCTGTTGTGTCACCCAAGAAAGACAATGTAGAGAGTGTGGAGCCCATGATTGACACACCAAAAAAGACCATCATTCATGCTGCAGAAACACAAAACAATGAGGCTGTGGATTTAGTGGATCCAATTCTAGGAGACACTCCAAAGCGACCATCTGTTGCTCAAGATCGTGCTGCAGAAGACACTCCCAAACGCAGATATGCCACAAAGACAATCCAAGAAACACCTTTGAAGCGATCTCTCAAGAAAAAAAGACCTTTGGAATCAGCAACGCCTATTCGCTCTTCCAACAAAAAAGTCAAGCAGGAACCGATACTCTTGGACACTCCAAAGCAAAAGAGTGTGTCACGCAATGATACCAAACACGCATCACCTATTGTCAAGACAATGTCTCCAGCTGTCAAGAGTCCGCGATCATCAGCTGTCAAAAGAGTGCGTTCACCTGCAAAGACACCATTGAAATCAATGCTGTTTCCTGCTTTGCAAGCATCTATCACAGAAATGTATCGAAAGACGCCAAGATCCAAATCAGTCGAACCAGAGAAACCATCTGTTCGGTTCCCTGAAAAACGTCGCTCTTCACTGCCATTTGAACATGACTCTGCATTCCTGAGAGAGTCTCTTGAGATGACAAAGGAACCAACTGTCAAAAGAGAGAAAGCAAGAGAACACAAAGACACGTCAAAAGACGTTGTGTATGTCTCTGATGATGATATTACAGCTCAGAAGAATGAAACGATCACCATTTCGTCAGATGAAGAAGATGCAAAACAATCCCAGAGTCCATCTCAAATGACGGTGACAAGAAGTGGAAGACGACTGAAAACACCACGAGAATGGTGGAAATCTTCATTACACTAACATTCCTGAGTTCTTCATCTGATTCTCAACGAGCATTGCACTAAAATGAGTTCAGAAACATTGTGGAGTAAATGATCTTCTTCATGGTTTTGGTGTCTGTTCCAGTGGTGATGTGTACATGCAATTTGCGTCCCGATCCCAGAATGCGCTGGAATTCGTTTGCAAGATAGACCAACACATGCTTGGGTTCATTTGGACCATTGTACGATGGCAAAAATATCTTGACTGGATAGCTCTTGAGCCTCTTTGGCAAGAGATCTACCTTGTTCAAAAAAAGGATCATATTTGATTTCTCAAGACACGGATTGTGTGCAATGGTCTCAAAGAGTGCCATCTGGTCAAGCATTCTGTTGACTGAAATGTCTTCTTCTAGATTCTGACAATACGCAGCTGCAGATGCGACATAGACGATGCCATCGACCATGTTTTCAAAATACGGTGCCCAGCGGTATCTCTTGTCTCTCTGGCCAGCTACATCATAGAAAACATAGCTCTTGTTGTCAATGTTGAAGAAAGTCTCACTGATACTCTGCGTGGGTCGTCTGACGTACATGATGTCTTGGTCAGAAGGCAGATACGCTGGATCACAGATACGCTCGAGGTCCTTGAGAAAGAATTCGACACTGTCTTGTACAAACACACCTCTAGGAGGGTTTTCAAACACTTGCTGGACTTCTGGTAGTGCCCACGCCTCCTGGATCAACTGTAAGAGTGATGGGCTCAAACGACGGTCTTCCTCTGCAAGCTCCATGTAGTTTGCAAGCTCTTGGTACTTTTGCTTGTAGTCGGTCTCTGTTTGCTGCAAGAGGTTGATGAGATTGCTTACAATGTTGTCAAAGAGAGTCGTTTTGAAGGAGAGTCTTTCTTCCTGAGAGAATCCATTTCCATGTAGCAACACCAATTGTCTGAGAATGGTTGTTTTCCCAGAGTCACCAGCTCCAAGAAGGAGAAGCTTACAGTCTTTGCGCTTGGCTCTCTCACGGGCTTCAGCTATCAGTTGCCTGTCAATGTCTTGTGAGCGTCGGTATTGTTCCTTGAGGTCAATCTTTGTTCTAGGCGCATCTTGTGACTCCATTAGACAAACAAAGCGTGGTCACAGAACCGGATATGTGTGGAGGTTCCTTTGGTTACTATATTAGGTATCTAGGTTGCCACTCTATTTGAGATCTGACAAACTACCAGATCTTCAAGAGCGCATGGATTCTGAGCAACACCACACGTCTGATTCTCGAGAGTATGCACTCATGGATATCGATCTGATCGAAATGACACAAAAGTGGAGAAAAGTTGAAACCATTCTCATTTTATCGGATTTGGAGCTAGTCTGACCAAAAATCCTCCCCAAATGGATAGCTTACACAGATGCCTTGCCACTTGCTGGAGTCTCTGTTTGAGGCCCTTTCACATGCGTACTCCAGTTTCTGTACACGTTGTGGATGAAGAAACCACCACCAATAGTTAACAAGATAGCGAGAATGATTTGCCAGACTTCGATCATGATTCTGGGGACAAGTGCGAGTGCTTTTGGCAAAGTGCTTATCTTCTTGGACCCCAAAATAAGGGTTTGCACGGGTCTTGGCTTGACAAAGCATTGCGCGGGTCCCGCCTTGGCACAGGGTCCAGAAATGTGGTTGAGGTTATGCATGCCTTCCTTTTGCATCAAATGACGCAAGTTAGAGTCTAACACGACACATGCTGTGAAGATTGCTATGAAGTGTAGCTTCTGCTTTGGTACAACGCCTATACAAGCACACCATAGCTTTTGAAGAAAAAGCGGCAGGTTCACGTGTCTGAGGGACATTGTGGGACAGATTCAGCGGTGAATCTCATAGTGACACGATGCTTTGAGTGCAGGACCCTTGCTGGGCATAAAACGGCCAGTTTCCCCCACATCTATATGAAACTTTCTGTCTTTGCTCCTATCTTTGCCATGTTCGTCAATGCTGCCCTTGTGAAGCGTGATTGTGTGGGGGATTGCAAGTCTTACTTCCTGGCCTGCACTACTGGGTGCCACGATGATGGGAGACCAAACCAGACTTGCAAGAGACTCTGCTTTGACGACTACAATGCATGCAAGCATGATTGCAACTTCCCGAACGAGCCGTGCCAATTCTGCTTGAAGGCCAAACAGCCTGAAATCGCAGTTTAGAATGCATCGTTGAAATAAAGATCATCATCAGACTTACTTTGTGTCAGTTTTCCATTAGATGATGAATGAAATCGAGCACATCACTGACGTAGCAGATGACAATTGGCTGGCATCTGTTGTACAAGGATGCCGGTGATCATCATTTGTTGATGCTGTTTCAGAGACTGCATGGCACTATTGACAATGGTCGCGCCTGAAACAGGCCGTGAAACCAGAGAAACACAAAATGGGATCTCTCCTTTACATGACTAGGGCCAGTTGTAGACCATGAAGACCAAAACGATCAGAGTTGAGAATCATGGCAAGAATTTGTGTTGGTGCACCATCAGACCCATAATCAAGATCTGGATCATAGAGATCCTAATGTGCATAGTCAGGTGTGACCCCAGATCTTGGAAATGAACACAACACGGAGTGATTTCTTTCCACCCCAAATGGCTGTACACCGACTCATGTTAGGACAACATCACATCCGCAGAGCTTACAGAGCTAAAGCAGGCCCTCTTGGCCAGTCTAGCTGCACTAAGTCCAGTGATAGCTCACGAAATCACAAAACAAGCAGATGGCTCCCTCAAACCAACAGAGACTGATGTTGCTGGCTCAAAACTGATCATGCTCACTGCAACGATTTACAATGCCATCAATGCTCTAGAAGCTGGCACTCCGGCGCAATCGATGCCGACTTTGTCTCACCAAGAAGACACAGTGACACCATCAGACGTAACACCAATCATGAGTGAGAAGATCCAAGAGGTTTCTGGAAATGTGCAAAAGCTTGAGCGCAAACTCACCATTCTCAGAAGCAAATCCACGACTCCAAGACAGACAGAGCTTCTCGATCTTATCATGCTCAACCTCAATTCCCTCTCTGAAGAGTGCAAACTCTGGCTGTCTTCTGTGAAAATGGCCACTGCATCCGAAGAAGAGCTGCGTGTGGTTTTGGATGTCGTCAACAGGATGGCCACGAAAGCACCTCGGTTTGATAACCAATCTGCCTCCATGTCTGTGAATGCAGAAAAATCACTCAATCTCGCCCGTTTGGCTGATTTGGTCGAACGATTGAACTCCCGCTCACCAAAGTACGACGAACAACGTGTCGATCCCAAAAAGAGCAAAATCGCAGCTCTGGACACACTCATTTCTCAAATATCCAAAGCCACGGAGCGTAAGATGGCTGACCAAGCTGTCGAACTCACACCATCGCAAAAGAGAGACATGGAATTTGTGAAATTGGGCAGAATGGTCGAGAAACAGCCAAAACGATTTGATGACCAAGTATCTAGACTAAGATTAGGTCTGGGAATCTAAGCAAGATCGATTCATCAACGAAATCACACTCATGCTTCGCAAATTGGAGGAATTACGTGAACACGAATCCAAACTCGAATCGCAGCGTTACATGATGTCTGAAACGCAAGAACGCAACATGTTTTTGGCAAAAGTTGGTGGACAAATCAGTCGCATGGAAAAACGATTCTCTAGCCAAGATGCCAGCTTTGTCAAGCGAGAGCGCAGAAACTCTGATATTGAACAGATGCTTGAAAAGATGTCACCCAGAATGGATGATCAGAGTGCCGAGTTTTCACCCAGTGGATCCAATCCGATCGTCAGACGCAAGACTTTGCAGAGTGCCCCAGATATGCCCCGACAAGTACAGTCCCACACTGTCTTCCCTGCACATCCAGAAGTGGAAGATGACGTTGCTGCCATGACACCAGAACAGCCAAAGAGACGCTCTCTTCTCTCTCGCTTACCCAGTCTCAGAAAATCAACAATCGCAACATAAATTCACCGTTTATATTTGGATTTTGCGATCGAGTCAATCACATCTGGCACAATATAACTCAAAATAGTTGCTAATCTGTAGTAGCTAGGCAGAAATAGATAACGCTGCTTGTAATCCACAGCTTCGATGATCTTCTTTGCACAAACAGATGGATCCATGGCTTTCTTGTGTTTGTCGTCTGGAAGGGCATCCAACGCAGACTTTCTGAGACCAGTGTCCACAGAGCCAGGCATGGCAATGGTGATGTCCACTCTTCCATCCAGTTCGATTCGCAAAGAATTAAAGAAGCCATTCAACGCGTGCTTGGTTGCTGAATACAGACTGCGTGTTGGTGCTCCCATGGTACTGGCTGCACTCGAAACAACCACGATCCTGCCTTTAGACTCCATCAAGCGTTGTAAAAAGATCTTGGTGGCCACTATCGGTCCAAGCGTGTTGACATCAAAGATCTGATGGATGATACTAGTGTCCTGCAGGTTTTCGAATGGCTGGACAGACAAGACACCAGCAACAAGCACAAGAGTGTCTGTTTTGAACTTGGTATCTGCAAAACGAAGTAGTCGCCTCATGTCATCTTCAATCGTGATGTCTCCCTGAAAACTATGGGATTCTGCTTTCAAAGCACACTCTTGCACCACTTGCTCCAATTCCAAGAGTCGTCTTCCAACAATAACTGTCTTGATGCCTCTTGAAGCGTATTGGAGTGCAATCTCCCTTCCAATGCCACTGGATCCACCAATGATGACAGCAGACTTGATGACTGCTTTGGTTCTTGGATACACTAGCCACAGTACAACACAAACCAGTGAAACTTCAAGAATCATTCTTTCCAAATGGATCCAGACGAGAAGATTATTGCAGCCATCAAGCGACTGAATGACCCAGACTATGAACAAGAGAGAATTGAAACAGACTCTGATATCTCATCAGTGGAGGAAGAGGAGCAGCAGATTATTGACCCTGACATGAAACGCATGATGGAGGATTCAGCACTCAGACAGCACCTGGGAATTGGTCCCATGAGTGGACCCAAGAGTGTGATAGCTGACAAGAAGTTTCATGAGCGTCAAGAGAGAGCTCGACAGAGAGAGAAGCAGGAGAGAGACTTTCAAAAGATGAGTGACAAGGCACTCAAGAGTGGCTGGTTACAGCGACAATTGGAGTCAGAAGAGACACTGGAGTTGGATGAAGACGCGTTCTTTGAAGAATATCGCCAAAAGCGATTGATGGAGCTTCAGAATCTGTCATTGAGTCGCTTTGGATCTGTGATTGATTTGAATGTGGATACTTTCATATCAGCTGTTGAAGATGAGGATCCAAATGTGCTGGTGATCGTTCACATGTACCAACCAAGGATCCAAGAATGCCGTGTCTTGAGTCAGTTACTGGTTCCTTTGGCTCGCAAGTATCCAGGTGTCAAAGTGTGCAAGATCGTTGCTACAGATGCAGATCCAGACTTTGATCCCGTAGCTTATCCCTGTCTGTTTGTGTATCATGCCGGGGGTACTCGAGTTTACTTTAGACCTTGTACAGACTTGTTTGCGTTTGACTGATGAAATCGGCAACTGGGCAAGAACCGGTCGCTGTGAATTCGAAGAACTAGAGCAGTATCTCTTGAAGCAAGGCGTACTTTCAGAATCCGATGCCATTGACTTCTAGAGCGTAAGAATCTTTGGTCCATCTGACAGTAAAAGAATCGTATGCTCGTACTGAGCTGCCCTTCCACCATCTGATGTGACTGCTGTCCAATCGTCTGGCCATTTGATGAATTCTGGTCTTCCTTGACAAAAAATGGGTTCAATCGTGAATGTCATACCTTCTTGCAAAATACCAGGAAAATGGTTGTCACTGTGAATGATATACGGTGGCTGGTGAAAGTATCTGCCAATGCCATGTCCACAAAAGCTTGGATTGACCGAATAGCCATGCCTGTCTGCTATTTTCTGAATCAGTTGTCCAATTTCTTTCAGTTGTACACCAGGCTTGCAGATCTCAATGGCTCTGTCCATGGCTTCCTTGGTGTGTTCACACAACAACTTGCCTTTGTCATCGACTTGTCCAATCTGGACCATGGCACTGGTATCTCCATGGAATCCATTCAAATACACTGTAATGTCAATGTTCATGATGTCACCATCTCTGAGAGGTCTGTCATCTGGAATGCCATGACACACTACGTTGTTGATGGATGTGCAACACGATCTAGGGAATCTATTGTACAAGAGCGGTGATGGATACGCATGAGATGCGATGATCTCATCATGCACGAATTCATCCAATTCCAGTGTTGTTTTGCCAGGTTCGCAGAATTGGATGGCTTTTGACAGAATCTGTTTGGCCAGACGACCAGCCTGTTCCATTCCCTTGATCTCATCCGGTGTGTTGATGTGTGTGTGTTTGAGGTTGATTGTTGGTCCGTCCACATACTCTGGTCTCTTGATTGAAAGTGGAACGAGTCTAGTGGGTTCCTTGGACTTGACAAGCTGTGGTGTGATCAATTCATACTTGCCAAATCGCTGGAGTCTCTTTTCTGGAGACAAGAGTTTGTTTCGCCTGAACATCAAAATTTGTGAACTTTTTTTGTTTCCGAGTGATGTCAGCAGACTCATTGGAAGACGATTTCCAGCCGAAACAGAAACAAAAGCAGAAAAAAGAGAGAAAAAGAGTATCACTGGATGAACTGGGATTCACAGTGTCTGAATTACCAGAAACAGACAGGAAATACAGCAACTTGGTGCATCAGCTATTTCAGTCAAGAGAGAAGCCATTGGTTGTAAAGACACACACTAAAATCAAAGTATTGATTGTGTGTGCTGGTGCATTGCGTGCGATTGAGATTATCAAGCAACTGAAAGAAGGATCTCAAAAGCTACAGATTTGCAAGTTGTTTGCCAGACACTTGAAAGTGCAGGAACAGATTCAGATGCTCAAAGAATCAACTTTCCAGATTGGTGTCGGAACACCAAACAGATTATTGAAAATCATGGAAGAAGATCAAGGTATTTCGATTGATGGTAGATGCCATCAAACTCAACAAGCTGGAAGTTGTTCTGGTGGATGTATCACACAAGGACAAGAAGAATCTGACCATTGTGGATCTGTATGACACCAAGCGAGATTTGGAGCTGTTGGCAGACAAACTGAAGCAATTTCCATCAATACAAGTTTATGGTGTCTAGATTGTGTCGAATTCTGCCAGATGTTGTGGCAATGCTGTTTCCTTCTTTCCAACTACAGTCACAAGTTGAAAAGGCTGATTAAAAGTTCCTACAAGTGGTTGTCCCATGAGTGGTTTGTTGTGCGATGGAAAGGGAGTGAAGGTTTGCAGTTGAGGATTCAAAGATGCACTTGGCGGCGGATTGAGTGCTGGCTGATGGAGAGAAGACCTCTTTTCTTGCATTGGCTTTGCATCTGCTTGAGATTTGGAACTTGAAAAGAGAGATGGAAAGACATTTGTAGTTTGTGACCTTCCAACTAGTTTCTCTGAGGATGTAGATCCCAGCGATGTCTCAACAGAAGCTGGTGTCTCTCTTAGCTTCTTCAAGTGCTGTTCTCGACACAAGAAGCCTAATCCATCAATGCAAGACATCATTTGCTGAAACTGATCCACAGAAAGTGATCCATCCATGGACATTCTCCATAGTTGAGGAATGATACTTGTGCAAGTCGTGATATAATCCATCTTTTCTGCAATCGCTTTGTACAACTCCATCTTGCTCATAGTAACTTGTGCCACTTGTGTGTCATCTTTTTCAACAATCGGAAGCACTTTTTCAGTGATGGTTGGTCTGTCCAAGAGATGCAAGATATTTGCCAGTGATTGAAACCCACTGGTCTTGAGCTGTACGGATGCAGTTGTTGTGACTGCCTTTTCCAACACTGGCAGCAATTCATTCTTCAAAACCAGAAACTCTAGCTTTGGACTCATGGTTTTGATGTGACCAACAGCACTCGTTTGAATCTGGACATTTGTGGATCCTAGACAGTGTGTGATGAATGGCAAGACGTCTGGGATCAATCAATCGACCTTGTTTGAAATGCTGATTCTCGAGTTTGTCCATCAACAGATCCAATTTCTTGAGAATCATCAGCGTTGCTTGTGGCGGTTCCATGACTTTGAAGCAATAGGGTTTCAAGTTATCCCACACCAGTTTCTGAAACTCTTTTGGTTCTAGTTTGTCAATGATCCAAAACAAACTTGGCAAGACAAATGGCACGATGCTTGCATCTCGCAGTTCCTGAAGAAGGATTGGGAGAATCTTGTTCTTGACTGTCTTGATGGAGAATTGGTTCAACACTGGCACCAGATTTGGAAGCATTTTTGCTTTTTCGATGGGAGTGCGTTCGACCAAAGTCTCTAAAGCTTGAAAGATTGTCACGAGTCCTTCCTTAAAGTAGGGCCAGTCCAAGATCTGACGTGCACCAGGTCTGGATCTGTAATCTGTAGCTGTCATTTGTCTCATGATAGGTTCTAATCCAGTTGGAAGATTTGACAGTTGCTGGTAGCCATCACGATACTGTGCAGGATGCATGGCTGTATTAAAGGGTGTTCCAGAGTTGTAAATAGAGTAAATGAGTGATCCAAGAGACCAAATGTCACTGGATCTGTAGCATCTGCGATCCAAGACAACTTCTGGTGCAAAGAAACCCAATCTAGGCTGACAAAAGGGTGGCAATACATCAATGGAAGCATTTCCTTGCTCTGAATCTGTGAGTTGAGATGCAAACACAAATCCACCGATTTTCCAAGTGCCTTGAGGATCAACAAACACAGATTCAGGACACAGACACAAGTGGACAATCAGATTCTTGTGTAGAAACTCTAGTCCTTTGAGAATCTGCATCATTCCCAGTTGAATCCCAAGTTCATCCAATTCAGCGTCTTGAAACTGCAGTATCGTGACGAGAGATGACTTGGAAGTGAAATCTGCTAATGTACATACCAAAGGCTCGGCTACAAATCCAATATTCTGTGGTGTTTCGTTTAGGGGATCCAAAATGTGTAGAATGGATGGATGGCGTAGTCTTGTCATTTGCTGTACTTCTCTGATCAGCTGCTTTGAAATGTACTCGTAGTCTTTCTGAGCACTTGATTTTCCAAGTGGATTCACTCTTGAGATTTGAGACTTGTCAAACAGAAAGATGGTGCATGGTTGTCCAGTCTTTTTGGTTGCTCTCTGTGTTTTGTAGAGTCTTCCTGGACCTCCAGTGCTGGGCTGGTCCTTGATATCAAAATTTGAGAGCGCATTGCCCATCTGGAGGAAAGAGCGTGTTCCATCTGCAGAAAGCACCAACAGAGAGAATAGAGAGAGCGGATGGAAAATTACTTTATAGAAAAGACTCGCTTGATCTTGAACATCACACGCTGCTTGAGATTGAATCTGGGCATGTTCTCAATGCCAAGAAACGCCTGTTCCAATCTCGAATGGAGCTTCTCTCTGAACTCTGTGGGTGCATCATTCACGAGTGTGTAGTAACTTGTGGGAGATTTGTAACAGATAGCTCTTGCTACCACATCCAATCCCAAGACTAGGGCAACACGCAATGGAACAGCGTAATCTTCATCAGATTTGTAGTAAGGAAGCATCTCGAGCACCAGATTCGCGTTGTTGGCGTAAATCCTGCCAACGAGATCATTGTGATGGGATAAAGAGTTTCGGGGGATCCTAGTCAAGAGTGTCTTGAGTGCATTGAGGTTCTGAAAGTTCATGGCTACTTCAATCAGTCCTTGGACTTCAGATCTCGACAACTGATACACATGTCTCTGAATGAGGTCATCCCGTCGTTTGATCTTGATAGCAGCAGAGATGACGGATTTTGGGTACAATTCACAGAAATACCGGATCATCGAGTTGCAGCCTTCGAGCAAGAGCGGTTGGAAGAAATACAGACTCAGATGATAGTCTCCAATGTACTTGATCTCTGCTTTGGCATGGGAGATCAAGATGTGATGAAGAAGCGCAACGCTTTTGGATCGAATCAAGAGACGGAAAAAAAGCTCCCACTCTTTGTGCAGTCTCTGACCATTCTCATTGATGCGTGGGATGAGTGCATCAAAGAGTCTTGGAGTTAGGTTCTTTGTACAGTGCAAGAGCGGGTTTCCGTATTTGCTGTAGATGAAATCTGCAATGTTATCTCGTTTTGTTATCCAGACCATTCTGTCAGTGTACTTGTTGACACCCAATACTTGCGCCAGGATGATGATGCGCTCTGCAAGCTCGACTGGCAAGGTCATCTTGGAAAGAACTCCGACGCGACGGTTCACATGAATGGTCCAACATTCCATGGAAGAGGACAGAATCTTCCCTCGTTCGCGCAATGCTCTCACTTTCAGATTTACCGGTGGAGCTGTTAATTCAAATATCAGACTTTCTATCACTCAGGGACCATTTGCAACTGTTTGCACTCTGCAAAACACTCTACAAGCGAAGGACAAAGTATCACGGCCGGCGTTACGAGTTCAACCAATGGCAGCTCGAATGGCTTTCTAGGAAAAACAAGACTGAGTATGCAATAGACATCTTACGGCTGAAGCTGGCCGATCCTTCTACCAACGACAACTCGCTTTTCGTGCAAGCTGTTATCCAAAACAACGCCGAACTAGCTCGGGTTTTGCTTCAAGATCCGCGAGTGGACCCCGGTGCTCAAGGAGGTGTTGCCATATGGTTTAGCGTGTCTGGAGGCTTGCTGGAAATCACAGAGATGCTTTTATTGCATCCAAAGATCGACCCATCCATCAACAACAACCTTTTACTCATCAGAGCCATCCAAAATGGACATTCAGAGGTTGTAAGGCGGTTGCTCATGGATTCACGTGTCGATCCAAGTGTACGACACCAACAAGCCATTGAAGAAGCATGCACCTTTGGCCGATTAGAAATCGTCAAACTGCTCTTGTGTGATCCAAGAGTCGATCCTACTTATGAAGACCAGAAAGCCATCAAATCTGCTGCATACAGACAACATTCTGATATTGTCAAAATTCTCGCTCAAGATCCAAGAACAGACATCAACAGTCTCATTGAATTGTTTCTGTTCACGGGGCAGATTGACATTATTGTGTCTCTGTTACCAGACCCACGTCTTGATCCCCAGAAAAAAGATATTTGCTACTATGTAGAAAGAGGAAGTGTGGATGTCATCAAATCATTTCTCTCAGACCCAGACAAGGATCCGGGTGCCGCCGACAATCGAGCATTGTTGCTGGCTTGTGAACTTGGCAAGACAGAGATCGTTGATTTGCTCTTGACTGATAGCCGTGTCGATCCAACTGCCAAACGAAATGCTGCCATCCGTATTGCCTCCAGAAAAGGCCATCTGGACATTGTTGAAATGTTGTTACTCGATCCACGCATAGATGCATCTGCACAACGCAACTATGCCATCAGACATGCTGCTTTCAAAGGTTACTGGGATATTGTACGCTCGATCATGAACTCTCACAGGTTGAATCTGCCTATTCCCTTTTGGGTGCGACTGCGTCTGTTTCTGTCTGTTTTGTTTTCCAGGCGCAAGACCACTGCCTATTGCAATGTGTAAATCTGTTTGTCATTTCTCAAGTGGACTGTCGTTGAACGCGTTCGGACATGTGATGTCTCTCCAATGTCCATTTGTACACACAATCTGTGGATAATAGACTGCAGGTGAGAGACTTGCAAACACTTTACACTTTTCTCGCTTTTCACAATGGCGACGTCTTCCGAGTACTTGTCTGCATTTGAAGCCGAACGACTGGTCCAATCTCTAGTCAAGCTCGATTTGGAAGATGTTGGAAGCACCAAATGGATGATCCAACACGAAGCTATTGAGCGACTTAATATCCAAGCACACAGAAACGTCCAAAACAACAGTGAAGAGTACATTACTGAAGCGTTTGTCACTTTTGACCAAGTACAATGCTTGAAAGTAGATGAGAACCCTTGTACACGACTTGATCTTGATCCAGACATGGAAACAACAAGTGTATCCACTTGTGAAGAAGGAATTGATCTCAGATGACAGCATGACAGCTTACTTTCTCAACTACCACGAAGCGACTGTCATCAACCTCTTGGAGCTCTTGTTCTTCAACAAGGATGCTGTGATTGCTGTCGGAGATTGGATTCATGATTTGAACGAGATGATTTCACAAAAGATCAACTATTTGATTACTCTCAAGCATCCAGAAGCATCAGATCCCAAAAAGTTGTTGGAAATGACAGAGATGGAGCGGTTTGAAGAGACGCTGTTTGATTTGGACTTTAATGTAGCAATTAGCTGCATTTCATTGTTTAGATACATTACGGATGTGATTACTGACTTGCCTATTGGTATCATGCGTCAAGTCTTGCATTCGATGGACTTTGTCGTCGTGTTGGTGCACTTGCTCGAAGCAGGTCCTTGGATTCGCAACAAAAAGGAAAAACTGGAGAGATTTGAATCTGGAAAATGGTCTACCATTGATCCAGACGAGTTGCAGCGTGTTGGCAAGATTGAGGGTCAAATCTGGCTTGGTTTGATGAACTTGTTGTTGGAACCCGAGTGTCGCAAGTCTTATGGATACGATGAACACAACCATCAGATTGTTCTCAGACTCAAAAACTACATTAGCGAGCACACTGTCGATCAACTGCCGCCATTAGTAGATCTACAACGCTATTTGGAAGAATTAGTGATGCTCATTCCTGCTAAAACAAGAGAGCCGCCGTCTGGCATTGAATTGGTGTCTGAGGTCAAAGACAACATTCTCAAGACTAGTCCACAAGCAGCATCCAGAAAGGTACGAGATCGCTTGCTCAAACGAGATTCAAGAGAACGTCAAGCTATGACAGAGAGGTACCATGATTGATGCAAGACTGGCAAAGATGTATGACTTTGAGGATCTTGAAAGCCTTTTGGAAGACCCCAAGTGCAGCAAATGTGGTTTACCAGCAGAAAACAGATGTTCTAGCTGCAAGAGCGAATGGTATTGCAGGCATCTTGGTTAAATGTAGCAGAAAGTGTCAAGTAGAGGCATGGCCAAGTCACAAAAAAGTGTGTGAGTTGATCAAGAACGCTTTGACAGAAAATATGGCTAGTCAGATTACAGAGATCATGTCGCAGTAAATTTATGACAGCTGGTTGATGAGCTTGTTGCCACTGGTGATGCCTGTGGTCAAGATACAGTATTTCCTGCCAGAGAGTGTTCCCAAAGTCCTGAGAGCAGAGATTTCTGCTAATGTACATCCACCAATAAAGACAACAAGTGTGCTTGGTGTTTGGTCTGCTTGATCTAGTATCAAATCCAAAACTCTTTCTAAATCCCTTTTCTCCCTTTGTTGGGATTGTTTCCTCAAACAAGTCTCCAGGAAGGAGTTTCAAGACTTCTTCGTGTCCTTTCCAAGATGCTTTTGGTGGATTCTCCTGCTTTGGGTCCAGATGTGTGGTTGCAAACTGCACCAATCGCACTGAAATGGGTGCAAATCCAGCAAAAATGTAACTAATGTCTTGGTTGTTGAGTGATGAGTGATAGTCATTGATCAGTCGCAATCCACGCATGATGCCTCCATAAGGTGACTTGGTGCCATCAGATTTCTTGATCAACCCTGCCTTTTCCATGTTTTGGAATGTGAGAATGTGTTGGTATCCATAAGCCTGTGATCAGCTTTTGTACTTGAGCCATATCCAGTCGAATTTGATCATAGTTTTTGGATTTGATGCCACCAAGCGTGAGAGAATACAAGGCAAGTTGTCTCAAGACAATTTGGTAATTTGTATTGCGTGAAATCAGATCATCAATGTAGTCAAAGAACTGTGCATCTGTTTGTCTAGTAGCTATTTGTTCTTCTGTCTTCCAGAGTCGATCAGTAACTGGACTACCACAATACTTGAGCATGTAATCGTAAATCTTTTGGTCTATCGTCAAACGTGTTACGCACAGACAGTGATTGACGCTGTTGCTGCAATCCACCCAACTTGGCTGCAAATTCTTTCAGTTGTGGAGCTGTTTTCGCTTGATGACGCTGGTCTTCTTCTGATTGCAGTCTCAATGCAATTTCACTCAACACATCTCCAACCATTTCAAAGCTATGATCTCGCAACTGCTGAAACACTTGATCTTGACCATTCAAGAGCACCTTTTTGGCTTTTGCAGATGTTGCTTGCTGATTGCTGAAGAACGATGGTTCCAATTCCACAAAAGACGAGTGAATGCCAAAGATCTCATCAATCAGACCTTCGTACGTCAGTTGTGTACGCATGAGACTCAACAAATCAACGTTTCTGTCCAAGAGAATCATGGAGTCAAATTCTGGTTGAATGAGTGTATCTTTGCCGTTATCTACAAGAAACTGGTTGCGATACTTGAGAAGAGAGTTGAACAGAAACTTGGCATGGTCTCCCTTTCCAAGCACTTTTGGAATAAAACCAGTCAAGATCTGCAATTTCATGATCGCTTGTCCCAGACTGTTGAGGACTGTTGGATCACCATCCTTGGATTATCAAACGTACAATATAGATGCTCTTGAAGCTGTTGTTTGTCTCCAAAGAGTAGACGTCAGATTCAAGTTGAATCAAGTCCAAGTAAAACTCTCCAAGATGCAGATCTCCCAACACACCTTCCTCCTCCAAGACTCTTTCACAAATGAGTGTGCGTTTGGGTACAAAGTACACATGATGCTCAATCTCTGGATGGTGTCTGACTTGGTTGGCAATCCACTTCATTTGCTCGATCACTGGTCTTGTCATATACAAAAGTGACTTGCACTCTGTCTCAAAGACTCTGTCCTCCAGATGATAGACCTTTTCTGTTCCATGCTCCTTCAAGAGCGTAAATTCAGCCACAAGAGACAGTGGACCAGAGCAGGTGGTGTCAATCACCAGTCCCTTCTTCCCTCTGACTGCATCCAAGACCCTGATCAGATCCTTTTTCGTGAATTCAGTCAGGAGTGATGTCGTCATCGCGGTCAACTCTTCTTGACAATTCTCAGACTCATCAGAAACATGTCACAATATCAGCCTCGCATTGTTGGTGCACCAAACTCTCTTGAATACAGAGTCTTTATCGGTATCTTGACTGATCCCAGAAGATGCCGTCTCCAAAAAAGTGGTTTCGCCATTCCATGACATTCCATTGTTTGCCAACCAAGAGCGCACTGTTTTCAACATGGTGGTTGAGATCCCTCGTTGGACCAATGCCAAGTTGGAAATCTCCAAGGACGAGTTCTTGAACCCAATCAAGCAGGACACCAAGAAGGGCAAGCTCAGATTTGTGCGTAACTGCTTCCCACACCACGGTTACATCTGGAACTATGGTGCTTTCCCTCAGACTTGGGAAGATCCAACCCACGCTCACCCAGACACCAAGGCAAAGGGTGACAATGATCCAGTGGATGTGATCGAGATTGGCGAGCTTGTTGCCTACCCTGGCCAAGTCAAGCAAGTCAAGATCCTCGGCACCATGGCTCTTTTGGACGAAGGTCATTTCACTTACAACAGGCGAGACTGACTGGAAAGTCATTGTCATTGACATCAACGACCCATTGGCACCAAAGTTGAACGACATTGAGGATGTTGAGAAGCACCTGCCTGGATTGCTCCGTGCTACGAACGAGTGGTTCCGCATCTACAAGATCCCAGACGGAAAGCCAGAAAACAACTTTGCATTCTCTGGCGAAGCAAAGAACCGCAAGTATGCTACAGAAGTCGTCTTGGAAACCCACGATGCTTGGACGCGTTTGATCTCCAAGGTCATTCCAGCCAAGACTGCTGACTACGACATCCAGGTCGCCAACGTGTCTGTGACTGAGTCTCCATACACGATCTCCACTGATGATGAGCAGTACAAGAACCTGCCAAAGCATGCTCCAAAGCCAGCCAACCCAATCGATCCATCCATTGACAAGTGGTTCTTCTTGAGCGGACAGCCAAACCTCTAAGCTCCATAAAAATGTCAAACACTTTGATTGAGAGTTGATTTTGGACTTGCATCTCGTGACTGGAAAATAGTTTCCCCGATGAGCTCGAGAATTGGACAGATCGCCAACCACTTGCTCAAGGAATCCAGAGCAGTCGTCTTTTCAAAGCATGGACCCATCAACAAAGTCACTTCTGTGACTCGTTATCCACTTGAAGGACTGCAGCCAACGCAAGTGCTCTTGAAAATCCTAGCAGCACCCATCAACCCAGCAGATGTGAACATCATCGAAGGCACGTATCCAGTCAAACCACGATTCCACTCATTTGGTGCAATCGGTGGCAACGAAGGCGTTGCTGAGATTGTTGGTGTTGGCAACCAAGTCCAGGATCTCAAACTCGGGGACTGGGTGATTCCAGTAGCAGCCAGCTTCTGTACATTTTTTGATCATAGCCACTTGGCAGACATACTGCATTGCAGATGCAGACAAGATCTTGAAATTGCCTGAACATGATGGTGTCTCCCCAGTGTTTGCTGCCACCATTGCAGTCAATCCACCGACTGCTTACAGAATGCTCAAGGACTTTGGCAAGTTGGAAAAGGGAGATGTTGTGATCCAGAACTCTGCCAACTCAGCAGTTGGACAAGCTGTGATCCAATTGGCAAAAGCATGGGGATACAAGACTGTCAACATTGTCAGAAATAGGCAAGATTGTTGATGATAGACCAACGATTGATACTTTGAAAGAACAGCTGTACAGCCTTGGTGCAGATCTGGTGATTACAGAAGATGATGTCAGAAAGCCAGCGATTGCCAAAGAGATTGCTGCCTTGGGAAAAGCCAAGCTTGGATTGAATGGTGTTGGTGGCAAATCAGCAACCAATCTGGCTAGATTGCTGGCTGATGAGGCTTACTTGGTGACTTATGGTGGCATGTCCAAGGAGCCAGTTACAATTCCTACATCTCTCTACATCTTCAAGAGACTCACTTGCTGCGGCTTTTGGCTCAACAAATGGTCTACTGAGCGACCACGTGAGAAGACAGATGTGATGCTGTACGAAATCATGGATCTGGCAAGACAAGGCAAGTTCAAGGAGCCATTCCACCACACGTTTAGTCTCTCTCAGGACTCTGAACAGACATTGGTGTCTGCTGTTGCAGATTCGTTTACAGCCAGCGGCAAGACCATTTTCGTCCCATAAACTCCATCTTCAAGCCAAACTTTTCTCAAAACTTTCAATTGGGGATGAGTGACAACGAGGCACTTTCTGATGTGGATGTAGACTTTGAGTTTGCAGAAATCAAGGAAATCGACTACCAAGGCATCAAGACACTCTTGAAGCAGCTATTTACGACATTGGACCTTGACTTGCATTTGCTCTCTGATTTGATTGTGGAGCAACCAAAAGGAACCATTGTCAAAGTAGAAGATTCTGACCCCTATTGCCTCAGCACCATCTTGGATTTCAAACACAAGGCACTCACACGACTCAAAAACTTTTTGAAATCCAAAAACAGCAAGATAACAGAGTATCTGGACAATGCTGGCTTCTTGGTCAACGAAAGACTCATTAATATGCCACCACAGTTGGTGCCGCCATTGTTCAAGTTGCTTCTGGACGAGTTCAAGCAGGAATTCAAGTATCTGGTCATGGTCATCAAAGTCTATCGTCAGATTGAGTCAAATGCATCTGATGATGAAGATGAAAAGCCCAAAAAGAAGAAACAAAAGAAGGATGAGAGCATCTATTACTTTCAGCCAGAAGACGAGTACATTGAGGAGCATGCAGTGTTTTCTTTTGATTACAAACTGCCAACAAAGCAATCTCCAGATTCGAGAGGCACATTCTCAGAGTTTGGCATCGATCCAAGCAGAAGAGTGCTCGTGATTGAGATGAAGAGCCTGCCCAAGATACAAGAACAGCTCCAAAAGCTGTTTTGCTAATACATATGATTATGTTCATTCATTGGTTCGCTTTCGCTTACGATTCTCATCTTCTATCGGTGTTTCTTTGGAATACAGGTTGTTGAATGTTGTCTGTGAGATGAATGGCAGCTGGTTTGGTTTCAGTGAGATCAACAGCTTGCGTCTCTCTGCATCTTCTATCAGCTTGTACCAAGTTGGGTCTTTCCTCAAGGCTTCTACATTGCCAACAATCACCAGCGTTGACATGGCTCTTGTCAAGGAAACATTGATTCTTCGGACATCTCCAGTGAAGCCAATCGCTAGATTGAAACCAAATACATTTTGTCCTGACTGTACTCAGAAAGACAATCTCCTTTTCCTGTCCCTGGAATCCATCGACAGTGTTGATGTCTATAGATTGCAAAATCCTTGGACCAAACTCTTGCTGGAACCTGCTTTTGAGCTTTGAGAGCTGGGAACTGTAAAAAGTGATGATGCCAATCTTTTGAGAAAACTATCATCAATCAGAATACATCTACGAGTGGAAAGGCATCTGCCAAGCGTTTGACGAGTCCAACAATGATATCCACTTCCATCATGTTATAGTAAGATTGCATGCCACCAGTCTTTTCCTCTCCTGGGACGTGGATGCACTGATACGGTTTAAACTTTTCATGCCACTTGGCTCTGCGTTTCTCTGCCATCCCAGGTGCATCTTGCAAACGAGAGTTGTAAAAGTGCTTGCTAGGAAATATGGACAGTTCTGGATGCATTCTGTACTGGATACTAGAATCAATCTCTGAACCTGAGCAACATGACACTTTTTGGTGTTTTCTGTGCTATTCTAGCAAACAGACTCTGATCATACTTTTTGGACTTGGACACTTGGGACATGACCGTTGGAGGAAGCTGGTTTGGATCTCCAACAAGAATGACTTTGCGTGCACCGCATCTGAGTGGAATCAGACTGCTGACTTCAACAGACTGGCACGCTTCATCAATAATCACAAGCGGAAACTTGACATTTCCCATCTGCGACACAATATCCTGTCCAGAAGCAGAAAGTGTCGCCAAGACGATATCAGCATTTCCCAATATCCTCTGTCGCAGCTGCTTCTTGGCTGTGTCAAAATCTAGATTGCTCTGTGACGATGCTAGTTTGTCTCGCTGGTCTTTCAAGTTGTGAATCTCTTGAGACAGTTGCTGAAGCTGTTGCTGCAATTCCAGTGATGTACTGTCAGAAGCACTAGCCAAGATACGGAGAGACGTTCTTTGATCATGCAAGGATTTGAGCTTGCCATCAATGCCAGTTTTTGATCGCTTCAGTGATTCAGAGGAAGTAAAGACCGGATCTGAATTGAAAGCGGCTTCCAACAGATTGTCCTGAGATGAAAATAGCTACCAGTGTGATCTTTTTGATGGAATCATGTGTTGATCCAGATCCCACACGCACAACTTTTGGCTGAAAAATGTCTCCATTGATATCTTGGATACCACTCAACAAACGCTGACCAATTTCATCAATGGCTGCATTACTCGGAGCACATATCAAGATCCTAGACTGTCCCGTTGATTTGAGTGCACCAATCATCCCAATGATCGTTCTTGTCTTACCACTGCCTGGTGGTCCATTGATGAGCACAAATCCAGACTTGTAATACACTGCAGCTGTGATGGCACATGCTTGTGGCTCATTCACACTCAACTTGGACAGTCTTTGACTCTCTCTTCGTAGCTGTTCCATGTCCGAAAATGGCGGTGGGTTAACTTCTGGATTGAGAATCTCTCGTTTCAAAGTCACTTGTTTGAAATTGATGAGTGAATTGTATTCTCTCACGACCGTCGTTAAAGAATAGATCTCGCGAGCCACCCAAGCAGTTTGCGGTCTCAGAGATGCCGCATACTTGCTCCTGAGGCCTTTCAATTGGACTTCCAACACAATCTTGCACTTGTCTGGTTTCATGGTCATTGATAGAATGCGACCCATGATTCTGACTTTTTCCAGCGACAGCAAGAGAATAGTGTTTTCAGTCCATCCATTTCCTTTGGTTTCTTTCGAATCTGCTGCAAAAATCAGTTCGTGTGATTGATCCACCATCTCCAGTCGCTCAAACTGCAACTTGTACGAGAGCTTTGGTGGCTGTGCTCGTGCTTGCAGAAACTGTTCCCAGCATTCGAGCACCAGCAATGGCTCCATGGTCTCACAGTACTCTTCACCGGTCTTGAAAGAATCTGGAATGTACTTGGCTACGCGTGGTGAAAAGTTGGGTGGTATTGGTGTCTGTGGCGTCTCCATGTCCCAGTCGAGAATCGTATCCGTGAGATTTCTGAGTGACAGTGACTTTGATTCTGCAGATGGATTGGATGGCATTCTGATGGGAATACCAGGTCTATTGGGTGGCTTTAACGCGTCTAGAACTTTGATCTGTCTTGGATTGTTGTCTGTTTCTTCTCTTGGCTTCACAGTCACTGATGTTCTTGGATCTGCTGGAATAATGGATGCGTACTGTCTCTGTCTATCCTTGTTCAGTCTCTGATCTACTGTTATTGGCACATTGACACGCGATGCAGCCATGTCCTGTTTGATGGCTGCTAATTTCCTTGCAGCATCACTAGAGTTGGGTTTTTTGGGTTGGACATATGCAGATGCCACTGGAATGGCAGACACATGACTTGGACGCATGGGCATCACATTTTCTACTTGATGGATCATCTGAGTGACTGCTGGTACATTCAAATTTGACATGATTGTGGCCAATTGTGGAAGATCTTTCAATAAACTCTGCCGGAAAGCTTCCTTGTCCAGGGACTGCGGCAGTTTGTAAAAGTTGTTTCTCTGTGTCAATTGCGGCTTGAAAGCATGCAGCTGCTTCTTAAAAGTGAGTAGTAGGTCAGCTGGACAGAATTTGGAACAGTCTTCCAGTCGCTTTTCAAACTCTAGTCCCAAGACAGCACCATAATTGGCTGTTTGAGACAAGACAGTGATGATGAGATTAAACGCATCACGCTTGACTTTTGGATCTCCAGATTTCGTGAATGGTGTGTAATTGTTGATGCAGTCTTCCAGAACGGCTTGGTGATACTCTTTGGCTTTGGAAGGAGGAAGCGCATCAATCATCGTGGCTTTGTTCTTGAGCAAGAGGGCATACAGTGACATGGCACGAGATATCAGCACTTGGATCACTGATTCCTCATACATGGCGTTGAAAGACCATGCTTTGCAGTACTCCATCACCACTCCAATAAAGACACTAGTTTGCGTCCAAAACTCAAGCTTGATCTTTGCAAACTGATCACTTGCTGTACAAAGGATTGATGTGAGGACCGTTAGGATATGCAGCAGATTTCGAATGTTTTCTAGGTTTCTGGTCACTTTTGGGAGTCTCTTGGTCACAGATGGCTGAAAGTTCTTGTACGCTTTCAAGAGTGCAAAGACCATGTCAATGAATTGCACATGCATTGTTTCAAAGAGCAACACCAAGGCTTCTGGAAGCGAAGTCTTGCCAACCATCTCACACAGACACTTGGACACTTTGCGAGAGACTGCTGAATCATGAAAGCATAGCAGTGGAAGCAAGAGTATGGGTCGGGCTCCAACTGTAACAATCGCATCTAGAAACATGACCAGAGATTCTGTCGCACACAATAAGCTTGTGTTATACTGGCGTGTCGTGGAAGAGACTGCCAGACTACCAAATGGTGCCAGAGCCACAAACACCAACAATACGCTCTCTGCTTCTTGACTCGTTTGGACTTTGAGTGTCTGCCAATGTTCTTCACTGATTCCAGAGAAATGCTTGTCCAACGCAACGAAATCAACCATTCTCTTGGCATCTGGCATCAATGTCTCCTTGATGATTCGATCAACTGGTAGCTTTTCATCCCATTCTGGGATCTTGCTTGCCAACGGCCAGTCTTTTGCTTTCAGATACAGGACCAACTCTTTCAGCTGTGCTCTGGCTTGAGCAGACCATCCATGATAAACTTTGACCATTTCTGATATCAAGTAGCTGATCCACTCGTCCTCTTTGGCAATAATCGACAAATCACAAAACTTTGAGATCCATCTAAAGTAATCCTTTTTGGTTGGTTGTCCAGAGACATAAGTCTTGAATTCTGGTGACAACAGAACCTTGTTGATGAAATCTGCTCGTTCTTGACTGGTCATGACACCTGTGCGCAGCCACGGACACTCGCATTTCTGAAGCAACAGATCCAAAAAGTGAAATGGCTTCTCTAGATTGTTGGTTTCGATGCTCTTGACAGCGACTTTGTCTGCATCTGGAATGACGTTTGTAAAGTAGCTCGCAAACAGATCCTTGTCCACCAAGTCAACGATCAGCTCCAAAACAATCCAGACTTGACTCGTATCTTTGTTGAAACTCATGGCATCGTATTCTGACGGCGAGCGTGGCAGCATCAACGCCGTTCGGATGAGATTGAAAAGTGCATTCAATACTGGTGAAAACACAACAGCATTCTCTTTTCCAATCTTTCCTTTGCTCTCTTTCAAGCACTTGCGAGCCCACAAGGCAATGCCAGCATGAAAGTGACAGGCAAGCAAGAGAATGCCAGGATAAATGAAACCTTCCATCTTCACTGCCTCTCCCTTTTGAACCAATTCCACCACTTGAATGAAATAGTTGCACACATCCTGATTCACGAGTGTGTATGGATACATGAGCATTTCGTGAAGCAAATGTCGACTCAGTTGCAACAATTCCTCATTTGTCTGCAGTGATCGCATTTCCTGATTCAGTTTCACAAGCAGATAGCGATGTCTGTTGAGATTCCTGTCTGAAAGTGCCTTTTCCAACTTGTCGACTGTTTGTGGATAGACAGACTTGTAAAACTTGATGCATCTGGTACAAGCTCCTATTGTCAAACAGCATACTGTAGTAGAGTGCGATGCACTTTGTGCATGATCCCATCTGTGACTCTATCTGTCCCTTTGCTTTTTCTATCACTGCAATCTGCTCTGGAATGGCATAGATTCCAACTACCTGGACCAAGTCTGGAAACGCTTCCAAAAAGTGAACATTTGGATTTTGCAGAATGTACTCGCAACAAGATGCATAGAATGCTATCCTTAGATCACTCACCTCCTCTGATTTTAGCGTCCGTGGGGTTCAACTGGTGTCGTTTCGCACGCTCCTCCAAACTTGCCATATAGGAAAGAATGGGACTCTTGAAACGCCTGGAAAAAGCAGTCAATCTGCTCTTCCACGACAGTGTACACCACTTGACTCCAGGGGTTCCTTCGAGTAGCAGATTATGATGAATGTTGGCACCAGCTGCTGGATGGGTTGAACGCGCCAGATATTGTCACTAGATACACCAGTCTCAGATATGTCATTGGTCTCAACGAGCACTTTGGTCGCATTCTGCAGAACCAAGACACACTCTTGTCTCTCGTCAAGCTATTGTTGAACATCTGCGCGTCTGAGGAGGTATCTCCACTTACAAGAGAAAGCACAGATGCAGAATCTAGGTGCTCTGGGTCTAGGATACTGCTGTGAGTTCATGAATCCACCATTTCCAGAAGCACTCCGACGACTGTCATTTGGTGTAGTTACCAATCTCTTTCTGACATACTTTCCCTCTCATGTAGCTCAAGCAAGAGCTGTGGATCCCAACTACTTTGAAAACAAGCCCTCGATCACGATTCACACCGTCCAAGGGAGAATCCAGCTTCTGACAGCCATTGGTCTCTTTTTGGACACTCCAGAGGCTCAATCATCCCTGTTTATGTCTTATATTGACGCTCTCTTAGATTTTGTTCTCTCAAGCCATGCTTCTCCTCTCTTGCACGCCACAGCACTGCAACTCTTGTGCAGACTCAAAAAGACAAACAGAAATAGACTTAGAATAGAGCAGCTGAGGCCCACGATCAAGCAACTGAGTGATTCAGTCTCAAGTGCATCAGATCCAGACTCAAAAAAGAAACGAGCGTCTTTTGGGCACCTGAAGCGCTTTGTGAATCAGTTTTGGATCATTTGGTGTCCTCTACCACCAGATTATCAAATCCTGACATTGCCAAAAGAGCAGCTCAAAGGATATGCTGAAAGGAGACGCAACTTGCTCATGGACAAACAAACGATTGATACCAGTCAAGCAACAGACATGGAAGTCAAGACTTTGATCCAGCCACATACCAAACTCGCCTACAAACCAGTTAAGCCCATCCTGGATCGTGTGCAATACTTTAGTGGCAACCTGCCTGCATCAGAACCAATGCAAACAAAAGATCTGGATCAAATTGAACTCGCACGAGAAAAGATGAAGGATACATTGTACAAAGTTAATTTGGAACCACCAGAACTGGAGTTCCTCGGAAAATCCAGCATCGTCTTTTACATTGAGAACCTGACAGCAACACAGGATACACCATTCTACATTGAATCCTCGCATCCAGATGCCATTCAAGCAACGCCGTCGTGTGGTATCATTCCAGCTGGTTATTCAACAGCGATTGAAGCAGTCTTTCACTCGACAAAACTCACTGGCAAGTCACACAGAGTTGAGGGACATCTGTGGTTCAGGACTGGATCTGGATGGCCCATTGAACGTGTTGCTGTCGTTGGTTATCGAGCACCGTTTGTCCATGTGACACTTGACAGGCTTGATTTTGGATACGGATGCATCAACAGTCCAAGATCATGCATCTTTACAATCGAGAATCTCTTGGCTGTACCATGTCCGATCGTCTTGGCTTTGCAAACAGGACGTGAATTCTCGATCGAAGGACCGATAGAAGCACTCGAGCCAAATGAAACCAGAGTCGTGACCGTCGAGTTCAAGTCTGGTGTCGAAGGCAAGTTCAATGATGCTCTTTATATTGCTGCCTTTGGAGAACAAATCATTCACCTCAAGCTGAATGCTGTTGCCTCCTCTTCTCTCTCTGTTCTTGACACAAAACTTGACTTTGGACCCACAGATATCTTTTACAACAGCGTCAAAAAGACCATCACGATGGTCAATCACACAAAAGACTATCTGCCAGTCTCTACAGATGTCTCTACCAACGAAATCGTCATTAATCATGGACAGCCTCTGGTCTTGGGACCAAAAGAGACAAAGGACGTGCAAGTAGAATTCACTTGTGCATTGACAGGTGGAGACCAAGAAGTCATCAGAGTCACTGCACCGAATGCATCGCAGTTTCAGATACAAACAGTGTCTACGTGTTCTCCAGAACTCAGCATTCCAGTGCACGAGAACATTTATCTGCCGCCTGGTGTCTCTGGACAAACGACATTTACACGTCTTCCGCTGACCAATTGCACTGGTGCACTTGTAACTTTTACGATCACTGCTGAATCCATGGTGCCAGTCAAGTTGGATGTATTGAATGCAACTGTTGTGAACTCAAAGCCACCAAAAGATGCTATTGATTCCAAACTGTTTTCAAGTGGCACATCCACTGGTGTTGTCATCACTTTGGCTGGATACACGACATGTCTCTTGGAAGTGGGATTCTCTTGTTCATCTACTGGACCATTCAAGTTCCCACTCAGAGCAGAGATGGTCAAACCACGTAGAGCTGTTCTTGGGACGTACCAATTTCATGTCATGGTCTTGGACAAAGCAATAGTGAGTGATCCTAAGCAAATTCCAGCCATCAGAGACTTTTTCAACTGTCCATGGAAGTACTTGCCATCCAGCGTCTATGCTGGCAAAATAGATCCCTCCACAGTCGTGCCGAGCTCTCTCGTACTCAAGTTCAAAGATTCAGCCAAAATCTTGTATGGCGGACATGGACGGAGACGTTCTACACTTCCTAATCAGGCAATGACTCTTGTCAATCTGACTGCAGAGACACAACGCTATCGATTGATTCTATCCAGCCACTTCAAAACCAGCGTGCCTTTGGAGGGAGACATTCCAGGCAATGCTGCATTAGAAATTCCAGTGTTTCTAGATCCTAAGATGTACATGACTGTTGAAGAATCCACTTTTACAGCCATGGGCACCATGTTTGCGATTGATGGTGACATTCAAACGCCTGGTATCACTGCCGCACAATTGCATGGTCTGACTGGAAACTTGGCATGGCTGCAAATCAGACAGGGATGTGAAAGTATCAAGATGGATGATGCCCAAGTCATGGAACAAAAGAGACGCACCATTGTCATTCGAAACAAGGCACCTGTGCCATTAGAATGGTTTGGAGAGCTCTTGCCTGTGTTGAGCACATTGTCTCAGAGCAATGCTGTTCCGTTTGTGATGTCACAGAGCAAAGGCACGCTCAAGCCATACGAGCACTTGTTGCTGGATCTTGGATTCCAATCTCCCAGCCCTGGCGACTTCAAGTGCAAGATGAATTTGAATTATTCGCTGGACAAGACAGATCGCCTGTTTTCTTCCGTTCTGCTAGAATGCACCGTTGGAAAGCCGGAACTCACAACAAGTGCCAACAGCATCTTTTACGGTGACATCCCATTGGGAGATGCCATTATCAGGGACATGGTCATCACAAACGATGCAGTCAACCAAGCAAGACTCACCATCTGTGCTCCACCTGGTATTGCGTTGGCTGTGGCCAAAGAAGGCACTGTTTCGCAGATCCTGAGAAGCGAAAGAACTTCCATGCTCTTGACAGTGCCTCCAAAATCAGTCAAGCGACTGTTGATTCGTATGCGACCTCAACAACGTGGTGTCTTTTTGGGCTACTTGTCCATCTCTAACATGAGCTTTGCAAAACAAATGCCACTTTTGGCATATTCTGACAGGTTTAGTTTCGACATGGACCAGATTCAACTGCGTCCATTCATGCCTGATGCAACACCCTCGCCAACACAGATTCTTGACTTTGGCACAGTGTGCACTGGAACAACGAGCAAAAAGAGAATTACGTTGAGAAATCTTGGAAACTTGCCACTCAAAGTAGCAGATTTGGACTTGGGAGCCCAAACGAGTGTCACTTGGCAGTTCCCACCTGAATCCTCTGTTGGCAAGTTTCTGGAGGAAGGAGAAGTTCTGGACAATGGACCAGAGGGAGATGAAATCAACTGGGACGAGCTCAGTTTCATCAAATCAGAAGGAGCGTCGTTTGTGTCTGATGCAGATCGTGGTGCGCATCTCAGAATCCTGCCCAAGCAAACACAGCAACTGACAGTGGTTGTTTCAGGCAAAAAGGCGGTACTGTTCCTCATCTCAGGAGACTTTTACACATCCCATCGAACTAAAAATCGAGACATGCCACGCAGAGACACAGAACAGTGTCTTCTGGGTCAAAGGATCATTGCAGCCAGCGATTCAGATGAGCAACAGACAAATCAAATTCCCAGTTGTTCCTATCCAATCAAAACTGAAGCAATCTGTCAAACTCACCAATCCAGGTACAGAACCAACCCACTGGAGATTGGAGCACAAGATGACCCAATGTACTCCAGTCCATGGCTTCACAGCACCAAAGGAGTCTGATGCAGACTATTGCCCTGTCAAAGTCTATCCAAAATCTGGTGTCTTGCAACCCAACCAATCTTGCATGGTAGAAGTCGAGTTTTCACCACTATTGGCGCAATTCCACAGTCTCTCTCGATTTGTGCTGCATTCAGGTGATTTTGCACAGACTGATGTGACTGTGGCTGGATCTGGTGCGAGCACGTTTTTCAAGATCAGTGAAACAGACAGTGACTTTGGTGTCTTGCGTGTGGGTGCTTCCAAGTGGAAGAAAGTGAGATTGCAGAACGTTGGCATGCAGCGAAGAAAGTACTTTGTCGAAACCATTGGGGAGCACTTTACAGCGGATCCAGAGACTGGTATACTCGAAGGTGGTGCCAGTGTGGATATCTTTGTGTCTTACAGCCCCAGAGTCATTGGCAATCATCAATCTCGGGTGCATTTCACAACATTTGATGACAAGCACAATCCGCTGACATTGTTCTTCAAGGGAATGGCTAGCTACCCTGATCTGGTTGTTTTGACAAAACTCGTAGACTTCCAGATTGCCATGTACAAGAGCCCCAACTACCGCAAGATTGAGGTAGAAAACAGAGGACACGCTGAAGCATCCATACTCTTCAAATGCTTGCATCCACACATCAAAGTCAACACGACGACAGAGGATGCACTCATCATTGGACCACACACCAAGAAAGAGATTGAAATCGTATACACACCACAGATTGTTGAAAAGTTGAACGCCAGAGCATTTATCGGATCCACTGATGAAAGAGGAGACAATTTCATGGTCACTTTGAAAGGCTCTGTTGGCATTCCAAGACTGACTGTCATTCCAGAGAACGCTCTGAATGAATTAGATTTTGGTGTCATGCGATTGGGCAAGACTTATGAAAGAACGTTCAAGATCTTCAACGACGGCACGATCTATCTCAACTTTGAAATCAAGATTGCTGAAGTCAGTTGCTGCCAGATCACGAATGAGTCAGAAAGAAAACTAGGCATCAAGAAGCCAGTCTCCAATGTACCATCTCCAGTGATTGTTGTGCCTCCAAAAGGAACGATCGGTGTTGGCGAGGAATTGGAGATTCTGATCACGTTTACACCAGCCATGCTTCTTGAATACGAGTATAGCATTAACGTGTGCTACGACTACTACAAGATTCCTGGTATGATCACTGGTGTTGGCGGTCGCGTGCTCTTGACAAACGAATCACCACTTCCAACGATTGACTTTGGCTTGTGCAGAGTCGGCAAGACGTTCAAGAAGCCAGTCAAGTTCAAGAACGACGGCAATCTTGGATTCTTCTTCATGGTCAGACCAGAGCCAGAGAACGGAGATTGGTCCATCTACGACAATGAGCTCAAAGAGTTGGCAGTCTTGGCAAGCAGACCAAACACGCAAGAAAAGCAATCCAGAGACAGCTCAAATGCAGATTGGATCTCATGGCTTGCTACGCTTGGATTTACGCTGGAAGGTGCAGATGGATACTGTGAGCCAATGTCAGAACTAACGCTCATGATCGATTACAGACCCATCAAAGGCTCAGAGTCAAGAAAAGTGTTCAGAATCTTCCACACTGACAGATATGAAGAGTTTGATGTCTGCGGCTCTGGTGCCGCTGCTAGTTTGCATATTCTGGAACCCAAGAAGAACCTCAAGATCACGCATGACCAGACTGGGTTCTTGGACATTGGCATTCATCCAGTCAGGACATTATACGTTCATTACTTTGAACTTGTGAACGATGGACCTTTCCCAGTGGATTTCTTGGTGGAACCCATCAGTGCTGCAGAATATGATGTCTTTCCAAGAAGAGGCTATGTAGAGCCTGGATTCTCTGTCCAGATCCAGCTCTACTTTGAACCAACCTCTGAATCTCAGTTTGTCACGATCCTGCGTGTGATCTGGGAAGGAAAATCAATCAAGACCAAGATTGTGGGTACTGGTGGCGTCGGCAACCTAGAAGTGGCATTCTCGGATGATAATGATGCACTCTCCAAGAGTCTGGACTTTGGCATGGTGCCCTTCCACAGTGCTTGCGACAAAAAGTTCTTTTTGGTCAACAAGGGCATGGTCGGTGTCTACACCAATGCGTTCATCGAAAACGAGGATTATTCTTTGACGCTGTTTGGAGATATCTTTTCGTTGACTGAGATCCAGCACATCAAGCACGCCACAAAGGGACTTGCGTTTAGATGGGACAGAGAAGTCGGTGTGTATCTCCCGCCAGGAATGGGAGTAGAAGTCGGCGTTCGATATATTGCCAGAAGTGCCACAGTCTCCATTGGTGATGTCACCATCAAGTCCGATGCTGGCAGTCACTTGATTCCACTCAAAGGCAAAGGAGGTACACTCACGCTCGGACACAAAGGTGATCTTGCATTTGGAGACATTTCATGCAACTTCACTTATACACGCAAGATTGTGATCACGAATGGCGGCTCTATTCCAGCCACACTGTCATCTGGATGGCTCGTAGTTGGGCATTCTTCTGAACAAGCATTGCCCACAGTTCAGCTGTCGGAAACATTCTCCAACTTGGATCCAAGGAGCCAGTGGGCGAGATTGTACTTTTGTGACTCAAAGAAGCTCCCTATCACCAGCCAGCTGAAACCGATCGATTACTGGAAACTGATTGCGATCATGGTCAAAAGAAACGCAGTGGACATGGGCATGGCACAAAAAGTGGTTGATCTCAAGGACCGTTCCATTCAACGATCGTCTAGAAAGATCCAAGGCATGGCAGCTGCATCCACGATCGAAGGCAGAAAAGCACAAGCGATGCCAAGTGTTAATGCTTACTTTAAGCGAAGACAAATGTTCTTCCATCTGATCACATCCACACAGCTGACTTCCCAATCATCGACAAAAGTGAGACCGCACATCAAAGTGTCACCAGCAGTGACACAGATTCCAAGTTACGGAGAGACGACATTGACAGTGGATTTGCATTTGGCAAACGAAGACACTTTTCTTGCCACGTTGGTTGTGAAAGCAGACATTCCAAACACACCGCAGTATGAGATTTCACTCGCTGCCACTCCAAAGCTCGTGAACATCTACTGTGATGACACGAGAATGCTCAACTTTTACAGACAGCCGATTGGAGAGACTGAGCTGTTGTCAAGATCGTTCACGAACATTGGACACAAGGATACACCATATAAGTTCATCAATCCCAACCCTGGACTGTCAATTGTACCCACAAAAGGTGTTTTGAAAGTGGGACAGACGATTGAAGTCACGTTTGCCTTCAAACCGACAGACGAGAACATCCAGAACCAAAACGTAATCTTCGAGCCATTCTGCTCACAACCGATCCGATTCAAGATGTTTGGTGGTGGAGGCTATGCCAAAGCATCACTTGCCAGATACCGTAGATTTGACTTTGGACATTGTATGATTGGCAAGGACACTGCTTCCTTCCTCCCAATCACAAACGATGGCAATGCAATTCTGCATCTGACCAAGTTTGAGATTCAAGACACAGACACGTTCTTTAGAGGCCAAGACTGGCCCAAATCTAGGATTTCACTCTTTCCAGGAAAGACGTATCAGTTGCCATTGGTGTTCAACCCACACGAAGAGAATCCCATGCCTGGCAGACTTGTTATTGGCACCAACAGCGAAAACTATGAAATTGAGCTGATTGGCTTTGGTAGAGAAGCTGTCTTGATTGTTTCCAAAGTGGCACTCGAGTTCAGTGAGTGTATCATCGGCAATGCTTACGAACAAAAGTTTAGTCTCAAGAACATTGGAGATGTCAACTATCCAGTGACGTTTGCGTTGGAAAAAGACTTTGCAGATGTCGAATTCAAACCAAACTCACTCGTGATCTCGCCATTCAGTGAGAATCAAGTCACGGTCACGTATCGACCCACAACAGAGACAAAAACAACCGTCGTGTTGACGATTTCATCTCCTTACAGTCAACACAAAGTGCCACTGCTGTTGCATGCTGGATACTGCATTCTAGACTTTGACAGCAAAGTCTTGGACTTTGGAATGTTTGAAAAGACGACATCACCGACCCAGAGTATGTTTATCCGCAATTTGGGAACAGTGAGAACCAATTTCACGGTGAAGGATGTGTCAAAGCCTTCCATCTTCCAAATCAACCCACCAAAAGGATTGCTGTTGCCAGGCAAGACTGTGGAAGTCAAAGTGACACATGTCCAGCATGAAGTAGCACAGTTTGAAGAGAAACTGGTAGTGAAGACAGATCTCGTTGATAGAAACTACATCATCCAAGTCAAAGGCAGATGTGAAGAAACAGTGCTGCATCCAGAAGAGTTTTGTCTCATGAACATTGGTGTCTGTCCAGTCTTGGAAACGACCACAAAGCCATTGACGTTTGTGAATCACGGCATGTTCCCATTAACGTACAACATCAAATCGACGTATCCACTCAAAGTACATCCTTCTCAAGGATCTGTGGAGGGAAAGCAAACTGGGGTCTTGAACGTGAGTTGGAATCCATCTGGTGGCTATGAATTGCGAACTCAGTTGACGATGGAAACCAACATTGGCAGCTACTCCGTCGTGATCAGAGGCAAAAGTATGTTCCCAGAACTGCAACTGAGCACAACGTATCTTGACTTTGGTGTCTGTGGCTGTGGATTCACATATCCACAAACGGTAGAAATTGAAAACAGAGGCAAAGTGCCATTGCGATTCAGCATTCCACCATGCAAAGATCCGAGCTTCATGACAGATGTTGTGTCTGGCACATTGGCACCAAAAGAAACGACAAAGATCCAAGTCTTGTTCACTCCCACGCAGCTTGCCAAAGCATCAAGCAGCATTCTGATTGAATGCAAGGGAATCCATTACAAGGAAATCATTGTCGTTGGTGTTGGTGGCCAAGTGAATCTGGATCCACATCCAAAAGCCATCATGCTTGGCAGATGTCCGTATGATTTGCTCTTGCCACAGCTCCTAGAACTCAGAAACAATGGAGATGTGACAACGATGATTGATTTCTCTGAAACAGAGCTCAACCAGAGAAACTGCACCTTGCAAGTCCCTGAACCCTTTATGATTCCACCAAACAGAGCCACAAAGTGTCAAGTAGGCTTCAAAGCCACGAGTGCGGGACAGTTTTCGTGTAAGCTCAAGTTCAGTACCAAAGAACAGACGTTTGTGATCCCAGTGTCTGGTGTCGGTATCAAAATCAACCTCTCCAAGCGATCACATGAAATTCTGACGACAGAAATCCTGCCATTGCTGAAATTGGACCCATTGGCACAAGAAACAGACGTGGACAGTCTCAATCTTGCCATCAAGACCTTTAGAAGCAGTTTCATGACAGATATCGACATTGTGAACACCATGGCTTCCATGTATGTCAAAAAGGAAGAGTATGAACCACCACAAACGATTCTGAGTCGCTTTGGGACCAGAAGAAGAAGCTCGTTTGCACCAGTGCTCGTTGAACACGGATTACAGGAACTGGAAGCATTCAAGAGGATTGCAGAGTTGGAACAGCGTGATCAATCCAAGCTGGAGGAGTTGGAAGAAGAACCAGAGGAACAACAGCAACCGCAGATTGTGATTCAAGATGAGCCAGACATTCAACTGCATCCATCTGAACTTGAATGTATTTGGATTGATTCTAGTCAACAGACGCACATTGTTCCAGACAAAAAAGGAAATCCTGCAGAAGCTACAAGACTTGAAGCAGGATCCAGAGCCAGAGTTTGTCAAAGTCAAGAGACAAGCCTTGAGGGTGATTTGATTGACTGTAGTTTGCTAAACTCAAAGAGATGGATGTTGGACCACAAATCATCAACACAAACGAAGATCAAGTGGTGCAGTCGATCATAGACTTTGGCACGCTTCAGGTAATTGAATTGACACCAGTTGCACTCTGTAGACATGACACCTATTCTTGTAGACGTAGAACCAGAAATTGATGTGGATCTGACTCCCATCTTGGAGAGACCACCACCCATCTTGAGTCAAAAGACCAAGAATCTGATCAAGATCACGGATTCCAAGATATACAGCCAGAACTTTCTGCCATTGGACAGAAGGTCCAGAAATGCAAGGGCAGATCCATTTGCACAATAAATGCAGGTTGAGACAGAGTGCATTTGCTTGACGTTTGCTTTAATGACAGGCAATCAAGAGCTGCGGTTTCTGTTCTTGAGTGCTGCTGGAATAGCAGAAAGAGTCAAATCATCAAAGTTCTGGTGAGATTCAAATTCTGCTTCAGTGACTTCCACGTAAGGTGTGAGATAGCGAACATCCTCTCGTTAGCAACAGTACATTCTCTGCAGTTGTCCACTTGTCTTGTTCGATGGAAGTTTCCTGTTTGATGGATGTGAGCAATGCTCTTCTGATGCGGAACAAGCGCTGGTAAGCAACATCATCAGGCAGTCTGCGCAAAGCCTCAGTCATGATTGGAGTCTCGAAACTGGCCAAGTCGTCGAAACGGAGACCTTGGGTGAGAGAACGTACCCATTTTGCGGTAGCCCATTGCGTTGGTGTGCAAGTCTCCCAGTTTAGCAAATGCTGAGCTGTTTTTGAGGTTTTTGATTGCTTTGAACAAACTTGCCATGGAGATGACTGGAAAAATTCTTAGTCGCGGTTTTGATCAAAAAATGCATCGCAGAGGTCTTTGTAAGAGACGTCGCTTCAATCAATCCTGTGGTATACTTGCAAGCGGGCAGTGATAAAGACACATGGCAGGCCATCTATCACCAATTTGGACAGCTGTGCCATCTATCTCTTATCTCCCCTCGCCACCGTCTCGTGTGATCCCTAGCTGCCTCTCAGTAAACTTACCTGGCGTTAACATCTTGAAGCCATTTTCTTTTCAAATCGTTCTGGAAGCAATTATCTTGCCGTCAATGTTCTCGCGTGAAATCTTTCGAGATCCCAAATTCGACCCTATAGAGTTTGTAGCCAGACACAAGCACATCTCTTTGGAGCAGATCAAGTTGGAACTGGGTCAGATTCAAAAAACACTGAAATCTGAACTCACAGAGTTGATCAATAGAGACTATGCACTCTTTATCAGTCTGCAATCCAATATGCTTGGTGCAGACAAGCTGCTGAAGCTGCTGCAAGACCCCATCGTGGATTTCAAGCAACAAGTGCAATCAGTGGAACACAAGTATGCACAGTTGCTGCAAGAGACTAGAGAGACGTTGGAGCAGAAGAATCAGTTGATGCAAAAGAGACACATGCTCTTGCATCTCATCAATCTGCAGCAATCTATCGACAGACTGGAAATCTCACTCCAAGACATGGATCCTAATGGGCTGCAGCGTGCAAGCAACGAGTATCACAAGATGATGCAGCTGTACCAAGAGGAAAAGTCACATCCGTTCGTCCAAAAGCAAACTTGGAAGATCCAGGAACTTGGAAAGCAGCTTTCACAACAACTGACTGCTCATCTAGAAAAGTTACTGGATGCCAAAGAGAGTATACAAGAAATCACACGCATTTACATTCTCTTGGACAAGATTCCAGATGTGCTGGTTGTGTTCCAGCAAAAGATCATGGGTCCGTTTTTGGAATCAGTAGATGAGATAACGGTAGCATTTAATAGCAAGAAAACCGCAACTGACAGAGTTTGATCATTTGGAGTCTGTTTTGGATGAGACACTATCGTTCATCAAGTCTGATTGCGTACCATTCCATGAATCAACACACGCACTCTTGCTCAAGACAGATTACTGTTTGCTGGTGGATGGTGTTTGGGATAGCATCTCGCAGGCACTCCAAAACCACTGGACATCCATGTTCTCTCCAAGTGATCCAGATCAGTTTCACAAAGCCTACAAAACAACAGAAAAGTTCACCAAGCAGTTTCGTGTCTTGCTAGATCAAGAATCACAACGAAAGATGGATGCCAAGCTACAAAGCTTTGAAGAAAAGTGGCAGCTGTCTGTTTACTATCAACTGCGTGAGAACGAAATCGTGAGTGCATTTGAACGAGATCTTGGACCAGAAACCATTCAAGAGCTTGGTTTGCACTTTAAGGCGTCTCAAGTACTCGTACTCTCCATCACCAAACTCTGGGATGCCAGTATCTTTTTGAAAGCCTTGGATTTGCGCTTTTGGAAGCTGACGCTGTTAATGATCATGCGATTCTTGGATTGGGCTTCCAAGTTTGAAACAGAAGACACCATTCTGCTGTACAATGACATTTCCATACTCAATCGAATGGTATTGTGATTGACAAGAGATCCTGGAACTCTATCACGTCTTGATGCAGCCGCAATTGGTGCAGGATCCCATTTTTGAGCAAGTGCTCCAACAGTTGTTCAAATCTGAGTTACTAGAGACACTAGAGGCCTCCATCATCAACAATATCACAAATCAGTGCACAGAGCCACTTGAAAGGTTCGTGATGGGAGTGCCAGCACAATATAGACGCACGAACAAGGACAGTCCACAGGAGCCGTCAGCGTTTTTGCAGATGCTCTTTCAACCCATGGAGACTGCTTTAGGATCTGTGGATCTGGAAGAGACATCAGTTTGGCGCCAAAAGATCGTGTCTAATATTGCAGATCAGTTTGCATCAAGTGTACAGCAGATGCTAGAGTCTGTCAAGAGGACAGAGGAGTCGCTCAAAAAGTTTAAAAAGAAGACCACTGTCACAAGTGGGGCTTCAGATGAAGACAAGATCAGAATGCAAGTGCAGCTGGATATTGAAGCCGTAGATCAAAAGGTACTGTTTGTCATCACAGCTAAAGCAAAATGGCTTGCAATCTACCCTGACCGAGAGGTTGCAGCCCCTCCTGCAAGGCTGATTCGCGTCACTTGACCAGGTGGCACTCGGCGCATCCTGTGCCAAGGCAATGGCTCGATAATCCTCCAAGGCAATGGAGCAGCAATATACTGACCCTTGTCCATAAAACTGTCCAAAGACCGAAAAAATTCCACAATATCATCACCGGGTCACTTGTACCCCCTGCAGTCTACTTTCAGACCTCTCAAAGAGCTTTCTGATTATGAGCATGTGAAGAGCCCCCCATCGTGTTTGTGCAACAGTTGTGTTCCCGATTTTCGTGCCACAACGTGACAACACTTTGCTCATCTTCATGGCACACCAAGGCTCAAACAGCTCTCTTGCTTCCATTGGCTCCATATTCATGGGTGGCTCACTTGCCAGTCTCTTTGAAAACAAGGCTCCAAACCCCGATTTCAAATATACGGTTGAGGTGGACGAACCAGCCAAACCTGGGGAAGGCAAGGCCCGCAAGTATGCTAAACTGGAAGGAAAGACCACCATGGTTCCACCCCATGTGACAAATCTGCACGAGAATCTGCTGAATGCTGTTCAGATTGCTGGTAATTTTGTTCACATCAGGCGATAGACCTTTCCTTGGACACAGACCAGTCACAAACGGTCAAGCTGGCCCTTATGTCTGGCAAACCTACTCTGAAGTGCTCAAACGCGTTTCCAATCTCGGTGCCGGTTTGGTTGCCAAGGGATACAAGCCTGACACAAACATTGGTCTCTTCTCCATCAACAGACCAGAGTGGGTTATTGCTGAGCACGCCTGCTACATGTATGGCCTCGTGACCGTGCCTTTGTACGACACTCTTGGTGTTGAAGCAGTTGAATACATCCTCTCGTCCACAAAGACACCTGTCGTCGTTGCTACTGCTGACAAGGCCAAGCTCCTTCTCGAGTGGAGTGCTCGCATCCCAACTGTCGGTCTTATCGTTGTCATGAACACTCCAACTGACGAATTGATTCAGAAAGGAAAGGCAGCTGGTGTTTCTGTGATCTCAATGGCTGATTTGGAAAAAGAAGGCTCTGAAAAGAAAGTCGAAAAGCCAGAGATCTCTGGATCTACTGTCGCTACCTTGTGCTACACTTCTGGAACGACTGGCTTGCCAAAGGGTGTCATTCTCACTCACAACAACCTCTTGTCCTTTGTTGCCAGTTACGTTGTTCTCAGCAAAGCAGGCGATGTCACCACTTTTACCTCACAGGACATCCACATCTCCTACTTGCCATTGGCCCACGTCTTTGAGCGTATCATTCAATGCGCCATGATGTACGTCGGTGCTGCCGTCGGTTTCTACCAAGGTGACACCTTGAAGCTCTTGGACGATGTTGCTGAGCTCAAGCCAACCATCTTCCCTTCAGTGCCTCGTCTCTACAACAGAATCTACGACAAGATCTTGGCTGGTGTCAAGCAAAAGGGAGGTATCACTCAGTATCTGTTCAACAGAGCCTTCGCTGCTAAGAAAGCCTATCTTGCTCGTGGCTACCAGACCCACAGCTTCTGGGATTCTCTTGTCTTCAACAAAGTCAAGCAAAGATTGGGTGGTCGTGTGCGATTCATGGTCTCTGGTGCTGCTCCAATTTCTCCTGATGTTATTGACTTTATGAGAATTTGTTTCGGAGCTACATTCTTGGAAGGCTATGGTCAGACTGAGACCACTGGCGCCGCCACCATCACTTTGAACGGTGACTTGACCTCTGGGCATGTCGGTATCCCAATTCCATCCTGCACGATCAAGTTGCGCGATGTGCCTTCGATGAACTACACTTCTCGTGATGAGCCATTCCCAAGAGGTGAGATCATGATCAAGGGCCACAACTGCTTCAGTGGCTACTACAAGGCACCAGACAAGACTGCCGAAACTATTGTTGATGGATGGGTGGCTACTGGTGATGTTGGTATGTGGGACCACCAAGGCAGATTGAAGATCATCGACAGAGTCAAGAACATCTTCAAGCTTGCTCAGGGAGAGTACATTGCTCCTGAAAAGATTGAGATTGTCTATAACAAGCACGAGTTGATTGCACAATCGTTTGTCTACGGTGACTCTCTGCAGTCTGTTCTCGTGGCCATCATTGTGCCTGATTGGGACACTGTCAAGGGATGGGCACAGTCCAAGGGATGGAAGGCAGATGCTCTTTCTGACGTCACTTCCAACGAAGCTGCCAAGAAGGAACTCTTGAAACTCATCCAAGACCACGGCAAGGCAAACAACCTTCAAGGCTTTGAAAACGTCAAGGCAATCCACTTGATTGACGAACCATTCAGCCCAGAGAACGGCATTCTTTCTCCTACTTTCAAGCTCAAGGTACACATTCTAAATCTAGCGTCACGAAGCCAAGGCTGTCTACATCAAGGAAATCGAGGCAATGTACGCTGCTTTGACCAAGTAAATTTCTTGCAATCCTCATTCCTTCATCTCAAGTTGCTTTTCAAAGAAATTGTGAGTGACATGAGTTTAATTGCGATTACAACTTGGTACCGCACCAGTTGCTGGCGTACATGTTGACACGATCAATGTAAAGCGTCTTGCCTTCACGGATCTGCAATGGCTTGATGGAGAAACCAACGTCTTCAAAGATCTCGTTGTACCATGGGTGCTTGCCAGCAGATCTCCAGAAGACCATACCGCCCTTGGCCATCTTCTTGTGGACCTTTTCGATCTCGGCACGGGCATCTTCTGGGGAGAACCAATCCAAGTGATCCATCAAAATGACCTTGGTCAACTCACCATCCAAGACTTCACGGTCCAGAACGTTGTTGATGTAGTCAGTGTGGATTTTGATGGCATCCAAACGCTCAGGCTCGTTTCTGAGGATGTTGAATCCTTCTTCAGTCAAGTAGGCTGGGTTGCCAGAAGCATTTGGGTTGTACTTGAGCATCAATGGCATGTAGTAGAAGTAGTTGTCGTCTCTCAAAAGAGTGCTCTGGATCACAGGGTCCAAAGTGTTGATCATGTATTCTTGAGCAGAGCCTATTGTCAAATTCAATACCTTCTTGCAAAAGCATCTGCATCTGAGCAGGAGGAACACCAAGTGCACCCCAGAGGAAGCGGTCGTTGTTAAGAATACGGATGAGCCACTTGCTCAAGAAGTGAGGGCGAAGCTCATTGTTCCAGATCTTGACCTGTTCTTCAATGGTGGAAGCGCTGCACATTCTCTCGACAACTGGACGCAAGCCACGGACACGGATCACAAACTGGAAGACACGAATAGCAAGACCGGAGCAGCCAGTCTTGAACAAGTTCTTGAAACCAGCGTTCTGCTTCCAGAAGTGGTAGGCATAAGGAGACAAGTGTGGTGACAAATGTGTGTCCAAGAGTGCTGAAAAGTCGTTGATGTAACCATCACCAAAGAGCTTCCAAAAGTCTTCATAAGACATGGAGGACAAACCAGCAAGCTTCAACTCAAGCATATGGTTCTGGCAAGGGTTGAGATCAACAGAGTGGATACGCTCAGGTCCAACTTTGGCAGCATACTCGAGAACATTGCAACCACCAGAGGAAATGACAAACATGTGGTCTTCCTTCTTGAGGTCCAAGAACTCCAAGTCAACTCTTGGATCTTCCCAGGCAAAGGCATAAATGTAGGTGCTGAAGCGATCCAAGAGCTTGACATCGAATGGCTGTCTCCAACGCAAACCTTGTCCATGGACGTGATCAGCAGACACCAAGAGAGAGTCAGCGACAGACTTTGGCACAGCTGGAGCTTCCTTTGGTGGCTGTTCAAACTCGTTTTCTGAAGTCACGGAAACAGCATCATCCTGAGGAGCAGCATCGAGAGAAAAGTCTGGCATACGGACAGTGGATTCTTTCTGAGCACCGATCCAGATATAGTATGGAATGTGGACAAATGGAAGCATGTTGTTTCTGGCAGAAAGTGTCTTGACAGTCTTGAACTTGTGTTCAAGGTATTCGCGGCGTCCAGGAGTGAGATAGACATTGTCTTGGTCGAACCAGATGGCCCAGAACCAACGGGTGAACCACGGCAACTGACGGGTAGGATCAGAAGAACGCTTGGAAGAGACGTAAAAGTCAGAGACACCAAAGATACCGGATGGAGACAAGACTTGAGTAAGACGGTCAATGAGAGGATAGAAAGTCTCGATCATGGTGAGAGAGTAAGACATGGTGATCAAAGCAATGTCAAGATCATCGCCGTCTTCCTTTGGAATTTCAAACTTGGCAGCATCCAGACACAGGACAGTGACATTGTTCCAGCCAAGGGCCTTGAAACGCTTGCGAGCGATTTCACACAAAGAAGGCGTAATATCGACCAAGTACACTTTGTCAAAGTTGGAGATTGGGAAGTATTGGTTCATGCGCTCAATGTTCTCACCAGTACCACCACCAACGTCGATCCATGCGAATCGCTTGTTCTCACCGGCCAAGAAGGAAGGAGAGAGAGGAGGGGATGGAAGAGAGGCAGGATCGTTGACAGATTCACCAGACTTGCCGACCCTAAAGTCGTTAGCAAAGTGACATGGATAGTATTGACGCAACTGGGCAGCGCACAACTTGAGCATGGTGGAACGGCCACGGAGCAAGCGACGACGGGTGACATCATAGACTTCAGCCTGTCCTTCGTAGAACATTTCGAGACGCTTTTGGTGTTCCTCGGAATCGACTCCCGCGGGCTTGGAAACCAGGAATGGCTTAATAAAGCAGTTCCAGGCGAACTGCCAGTATGGCTTGCCGACGGTAGAGAGCATGTAGACCATGATCAGGAGGGAACCGAGAGCAACCAACTGGAAACCCGTGGGCATGTAAGCAAGCGCAGTCCATGATTGGACCAAGGATTTCTTCAAATCACCAAGAGAGGACGAGTCTGGAATGTAGTCAGACAACAGCAGAGGCAAAGCAGCAGCAACGTACAGACGCTTGTACGAGAACCAAGAGCGACCAGAAGTGAGACGGGCACCAGGCTTGACGTGGACACCTTGCTGGTGTGCACCAGCAATGTTGGTACGGGCAGTGTATGGTTTCTTAGCCATGGATCAGCAGGGGGAAGTTTTACGTGGCGCTGAAATTTTTGGCCGTTGCACAACCATGTGTCATTGGGGTCCTGGAATTCCACAAAGATCTACACACAAACAAGGGATGTATCTGTTGTTGCGGATCTACTAGAGCCGTGTTTTGACGGACAATCGAAAACCACCAGAAATCAGAGATCTATTTGATTTTATGGTCAATCTATCAATAGGGAGTGTGATCTGTTGGTTTGGTGCAAGATCTGTCAGAATCTCTCGTGTCGCACGTGAAATGAGTGAATTTGACACATTCCATGGAGGATCTATTTGTAAAGAGAATAAGAGAATTCATTTCAAGATAAAACACCTTGGGCAACGCCCTTGACCAGATTGATGCCGTGTTTCCACATGTAGTAGTTGGACATGAGGATCATTGTCGTGGAGAATCTGGCAAACTTGATGAACTGACGGATGGCATCCACAATGCGAGCCACAGCTTCTTGCACCCAGCGGTTGATTCTGTCACCCCACTGCGAGTATTTGGCAAGTTCCTCAGACTTGCGTGTGTGTGCTGCTCGGATGTCAGCTTGGAAGTTGTGGTAGTTTCGGTCCCAGATCTGCTTGGCAATCTGCGCTGGTTCATTTGGTTCCAGGCGGGAGACAAAAGTCTCGAGTTCGTTCAGGGAAACATTGGCAACGCCTTCCACTTCACGCATAATAGTGCGAAGATGCTTGCGACCAGTCACTTGGATCGGATGGTTGCCCATCTTGCGCACCTTGTCTACAAACTCGAGCCAAACAGTGTTAGCTGCTTCTGAAGCCATGTTGGCCACAAGTGCTTCTGTAGCAGAGATCATGTTGAAGCTAGGATGAAAAGAAATACCGGTTGCCACCACCACGGATCTGTGAAATGAGCTCATTGACCATCTGGACAGCAAACATGCCATCAACTGGAACAGTGCCAACTTTGAAGGGTACGAGGTTCTCGAGAAGAGCATCTGCGACTTCTTTACAGATGTTGTCGTGCAAGTCCTGATTGGCTTGAAAGTAAGGCAATTTGACAAATTCGATCTGGAACTTGGACTTGATCAGACCACGGACACGATTTGTGGTTTCGTCTCCATCTTCTTCAGACAGGAGATCGTTTAAGAGGGTTTGGTTGGGGATTTCTCCATTGATGGACATGTTTTCGACCAAGACAATTGATTCGGTAGACATGCCACTGGATTTGTCAGATTTGGTCGTCTGGCCCTGTGATCAAGATCAAAACCATATTAATGACTTGCATGACTGTATCCAGACCTGCAGTTGTGAAACAAGAGCGTTCGAAAACATACATGCGAGATGCGAGTCGCGCAGCTAGTCCCATGACGAATGGAAGTGCTGTTTGGTTGTGGTTGGCTCCACCTTCACAATCCAAGAAGACAATGTGGCCTGGTCCATTTGGGTTCGCAAAAACCATCATGTCAATGCCGTGCGTAATGGGGACATTACCAGGAGCTGATACATACTACCATCAACCAAAAGACTTTGTGATCCTCATTTCCTGTGAGATGTTTTCTTAAAACGGTTGCTGTAAACGACTTGCCAGAACGCCCAAACCCAGCAAATGCGACAATGTAGAGAGGGATCGGTAGCTGAGAGAGAATGGTCTCTGCTTCTGGAGTGATTCCCGTCGCAACATATCTGATGGATGAAGACCCAGGAGCAATGGGTTGGGCAACGACTTTGACAAGAGGGACTGGTTGGGGGAGTGATTCCCAGGGTTCTGAAGGCTTTTGCCTTCGCACTCTGGACATGAGCGAGCTAATAGATTCCATTTTGCGGCAAAGCGCGTGTGAAGATTTGAAACATGTGACAAACGCATGTGGAGACAATACCAAGAGGTTTTGACTGTTTTCGGTAGAACTCATGCATATTGGTAGAAACTCACGACCTTGAATAGAAAAATCTCACTAGAAATGTCCGGATTGCAGATTCAGATAGAAAGAGATGATCTGAGCTGCAGATAAGCATATGAAAGCATATTTGTTCAAAATCACTTCCAGATTCGAGTGCCATTGTTTGGCGCTGCCTTGATACCAAGAACGTCAGCAATCAGCTGGTAGACATCAATGTTGGCTACATATGGTGGGACTTCTCGTCCTTCAAAGTAAGGACCATGGGCAATGAACGTCGCGTGCATATCTGTCATCGTTGGGAGATAGCCATGCACTCCCAGAGGAAAAGGAGGCTTGTTTGGATCATAGCCATTGCGGTATCTGGCAAACATGTAGCCCTAGTATGAAACCAAGTACAGGAATAGGCAGAATGGTGATTGGTGCTGTTCTTGTCGGATGCGTGTAGTGCAAGCCTTCTGGGACTTGTATCCAGACTTCAAAGAGTCCATTCTTTGAGGCGGCAGTCAGATTCTGTACATACGGTGCAATAAGACCATTGGGTGGATAGATCGACAGCAACGGACCGTTTTCGACAACCCTGAGACCACGCATGTCAATGTAGTCTGACAGAAACAAGACCTTGTTAAAAGGATCTACAAGTGTCATGCCATGGTCACTGACGATGATGATGTTGGTTCTGTCCATCATCTTGCGTGATTTGAGGCCTGCAAACAGTTTCCCCAGATACAGATCCACTTCTGTGAGTGTTTGATTGACTTGCAGACTGTCTGGACCGTACTTGTGTCCCTGACTGTCCACTTGTGGGATATACAGCGACATAAAGTCTGGTCTTTGAGATGGAGACATGTCAAACCACGACAGCACTTGATCTACCTTTTCCTGCATCGAAAACGAGCCATTGTAAGGCATGTAGTAAGTAGGTCTGGTGCCTTTGATGGGAGCCTCAGAGCCAGGCCAGAAGAGTGTTGCAGCTTTCAAGTTTTGCTTCACACATGTAATCCAAATAGGTTCTCCTCCCCACCACTTTTCTTGTCCATTGTTGACAGGATTGTAGTATGCAAAAGTCTCGTTGAGTGCTGAATCATAGAACGAGTTTCCAACGATGCCATGACTTTGAGGATACAGACCAGTGACGATGGTGTAATGATTTGTAAATGTCACAGACGGAAAGACTGGCTGCATAAACGGTACTGCTATCCCTGAACCAATGAGATCTTTGAGATTTGGAGTCAATCCACGCTGGAGGTAATCGGGTCTGAACCCATCCAACGAAATCAGTAACACAAAGTCCTGGTTGTCGGTAGCGAGTGAAATGACTAGTGGAATCAACAGACAGACACCCAGAAACAAAGCAACGTAGATTAAGGTCCGCTGCTCACTTGATTTGGGTCTTGCTTGTGGTTGCTGTTCCAGGTCATCATCCTGGTTGATGGGAAGCATCGGTGTGCGTTCAGACATGATTCTTCTCCGAATGATCCAAAAGTGTCTGTCAAAGTTCAAACAGCTGGACAAAATACCAACAGAAATATTGGATACGATTGCTAGACTGCTGAAAGAGTACTTGCTGTTGGATAGACTTTACTACCGCAACAAGAACCAGCACAGACGATCGCAACACCTTCAGAGACTGGAACTCATTCGCAGGCTTGTCAAGAGGTACCAGGCACTCGAATTCCCCAAACTCTTGTCTCTTCCGGCACCAGAACCAGGAAATTTGGATTATCACGATTTGACAACGATTTGTCACTATTTTGATGACCTGATGAACCGATTGCTAAAGGGACATGTGCTGTCACTTCGACTGTTGGATGCCTACAAGAAATGCTACTTGGATTTCAGACACTTGGTCCAGCAAACGTATTTCATGACCAACTCACTCATTTTCATGGCTATCTGCAGCAGAATGTTTGTTCTACAGCAGCATCTGATGAAACAACAGGAAAGTCTGTACCATCAACTGCAATCCCTGAGATTGGACCAAGTCAAGTTTCTAAACTCGCGTGGACAGTACCAAGTCAAAGACAATCAGTTGCCACACTCTCTTGGATTGGCAGAGCAGTTCTTGGTCCATGGCAGTGTCGAGGAAAAGAAAGTGGTGGAGATCCCAGAGATTGAATCTGATTTTGTTCCTATCGAGATTGAGAGTGCTATAGCCACTGCCTTTTGGAGTCAGGCGTCTCAGTCTGTGTCTCTCCAAGATAGATCAGTGTCTCTTCAGCAGGGTAATCACAGTCAATCTGTCAAGTCACAGACAGCCAAGAAGGACATTCAATCTGTCAAGTCACAACCTCTCAAGACTTCAAGTCCATCTGTCAAGTTAGAGACACAAAAGAAAGAAAAGACACTGGGCAAGACTGCATTGCTGAAATCCACCACTGAAAAGGGACAGATTTCAAAGAAACAAAAGACAAAGAAACCACAGACTGTTGAAAAGGACGAGATCGACGACATCTTCGACATGTTTTAGTCATGTTTCATGTTGACATATGGCTGTGGTGGCAGTGTGTACGAAATGCCTAGAGACAACATGCAATTTCTCAAGTGTCTGATGAATGCAGTCCTTGGCTTGATACGGCGACTCATGTCTTGCCAATTGGACTTGTAAGAGAGCCAGAATGAGATCTTCATCTTGTTGCTGTCTTGCACTTCATAAATGCTCAGGCTGGTATACGCTGGATTGTAATCCTTGGGTGCTTCCTTGATGAATGCATTCAGTTTCTTCTCTAGCAAGTGCAACTTGTCATCTGGTGTGTCCACACTCACTTGGAACTCGATTGCTTCAGCCTATCATCAGAATTGGTACCATAGCAGCAGATCTTCTGATGTTATGGATAAATTTGGTAGCTAGCTGATTGTTTGGTGCATAGACCTTTTGTCCATCAGATCGAATCAAGACCGTTGTCAGGAGATTGAGCTCAGACACAATGTAGTTGCTGCCATCGATAAACACTCGGTCTCCAGAGTCGAATGGATGATACACAAACAGAAAGACGATGCAGTTGAATGTGTTGCCTGCTGCTGGACCAAACACAAAACTCAGTGCCACCAAGAGAGAAGTCACTGGCAGAATGGCAGAGATAGAGATGCCAAGCAATGGCATGGAGCACAAGAGTGTCAGTAGAATCGAAAACACGTACAAGATCTGATTCAGTCTGCCAAGTGCTTGAGAAAGATCACCTAAAGACTGGTATAAGCTACGTCTGTCTCGGTAGATTCTCAAAATGTTCTGTTTCACCTCTCTCAGAGACAAACTGCCAGAATGGTCTCTGTCAAAGAGTTCAAAGGCTTCCTTGGCAGCTTCATCGCTGTCAAAGTACGGCAAGAACTGATCCAGTGTGATTTCTGATTGATCTGGTGGACACAGGGCAATAAACAGCTTCTGTGCCAGTCTGAGACCATTCTCTTCTGACAAGAGATCCAGAGATTTGTGTCCTTTGACCTCCTTGTTTCCAATCTGCAATCCATTGTCCAATCGCTGCTTGAGCAACTCTCGCTCTTTTTCAGAGTTGTTTGGCTGTGATTTGAGTTCATTCCGACTTCTGACAGAGTGATGTGTCTTTGTGGATTCTTGTCTTGGAATTGTTCTGTACGGTGAATCCACTGCTTCTTTGGTTGTTGTCTCTCTTGATGGGATAGCCGCTCCTTTTGATGGTACAGATGCTCCTTTTGGTGGATCCATCTTTGCATCTTGCACTGGTGGCACGATAATGTCAATTTTGGGAATCGTAGCCTCTGGAGGAGAATCCTCTGGCTTGCGAAAGAGATTAAAGATTGAACTGCGCTTCTCATCTGGTGAAGATCGCTGTGACAACTCATCACTCGCTTGAAAGTCAAAAACTTCCACCAGATTAGCTAAAGCGATCTTTTCTTTCAAGGCGCCTCTCAAATGGTCCAAAATCTTGATCGATCGCTTGGTCTCGATGATTCTGTCTTGGTAAGAGTGTCTGTGGAAGCTATCTGCAATGGCCAAGACTGCCAGTCTCTGGAGAAAACAAATGACTGAAAAGATGGTCAAGATAGCCAAAAACGTCACCATGGAGTTCCATCTTGGGACTTTTGGAAACTGGATGAAGATAATCAAAAACAGTCCAAATCCAAGGACGTTGCTCAGCATGAACCAGATCCACCACTTGGCGCTTGGGATCTTTTCAAGGCGCTCTCTGAACTCTTCAGATGCATAGCCAAAGATCCTCGTTGTCACTGTTACTATCATAGAAGGCAAGATGTCCAACCAAAACCACCATACCAATGCTTGCGCGTACCAAGCTGTGAGCCACAGGAACCAACGCACAGTTTCTGCCCTTGGATACAACTGGTTGTCCTCCAACACATCTGGATCCAGCTTTGGCACATAGTCTGGATGGATGATTAAGATGGCAATCGCTGGTGAGCCAATAATGAGACAGCCAATGATCAAATAGATGTAAAATGTGATCAATGGGTTGGTTGTCTTTTGTTCAATGGATACATGGGATGCCAGTGTCTCTGCAGACGATCTGTGCGAGTGAACACTTGCTGGTCGCATTTGTGGTGCTTCGTCCTTGCCTGTCTCAATATCCACAGTGCCAACAGTCAGTGTCTGTTGTCCTCGTGCCATTGTTGCCTCCTGCTGCATCAACACAATGCCGTGCGACATCAACAAAAAGATCAAACAAAGAGAGCAACTCTTATGAGTGAAATGGGCGTTTACTGAGGTACTGGCAACTTCATTCTTGTCAACTGGTGACAGATGAGCATCACAAGCACAGCCGTCACGAAGAGCATCACAGATTGCAACTCGTGCACTCTCAATGGTCTGAGACCAAGCTCTCGTCTCACACTGTTCTCTTCATGGACTCTGGCTCTCAAAGAATGCAATGGACCAGCAAATCCAGGCTTGTTGTCTCCCACAATGTTTCTGTAAACCAGATTCACTTTGGAATGAGGACAGACCTTGTCATAGACATACCTGATGAGTTTGTCTACCAGATGACTGATCATTGGGTTGCACTGGACCATGTCATCAACAATCACCAACCCACAGCGCATTGGCTCATAGATGGGCAGCTGTTGCTGATCCAGATCATGAAAGGCAATCCTAGATTCAATCCAAGTACCAGACTTCCTCTGTCTCAGTCTTAATGGTCTTGACGTAGACTGCAAATCCAGATGCAGGAGAGGGACCTTGAGATCTTATGAGCCACAAGAGTCTCTTGACAAAGCTTTGTAGCTGCAGCGTATCACACAGCTCACTTGTCTTGCAACAGATTGATTTTGAAAGCATCAAAGTTTTATTCTGTCTTGCGCTTTGGACGGATTTTGTCCACTTGTGCTGGTGTCAAGCGATACAAACGCGAGCGGAGGAACTTTTCCTTCTCATCTAAGGAGGCACCAGGGAGAGACAAGAGGCACTTGGCCAGGTAGCGATGCTGCTTTGTGAGGAGCAACATGGTGACCATGAAAAAGTCGAGCTTCTCAAATATGACCACTCGCTCGTCCTTGAACTTTTGCAAGCTCGAGATAAAGTGCTCTGGATGGTCTTGCCAGTGACGAACTGGATTAAGGTGGTGGGAAGTGTGGTAGCCGTCGTTGAAAGACGTGGCATTGTAAGGCACGTTCACACACGTCAAGGCAGTCTTGTAGTCGTTCAAAGCATCTTCTGGCTCGACAAAGGCATGCTGTCCCCAGTTGCCGCTCATCATGCCGATTCTAGTCAAGTTCACAGGCATGAACCAGGCAAAGAAGACAGACCATGGGTTCTGGACAACAAGGTACCAGGAAGCAAAGAAAGCCCAAGCACCGTACTCTCCAATAAAGGTCTTGAGTGCCCACATGTACTTGCCACGCTTGATGAAGTAGATGGGCAGCTCAATGCCACAAAGAAAGTAGAATCTAGCGTAATAAATCAAAAAATGGAAAGCATTGTCACGGTCGTACCAGATGGTGCTGCTAAGGTCGTCAGGGCCATTGTCCTCAATGTGGTGGTGCTTGGTGTGGTGGTAGTAGAACGTATTCCAAGTCTGGCCATAGAAGGGAGCCAGGACATAGTGCACCGAAGCATCGAGCCACCTGATGTGAAACCGGTTACCAACCACGTTCGTTTCCAGAGCGCTTGTGGCACATGCAGTGCATCATGAGAATGTACGGAGGGATCGTCAGAACAAGCATGACGGTATGGAGCAAAGCATGGAACCAAGTAA